>JAWWEU010000001.1:102881524-103004863 GCA_035583155.1 Acropternis orthonyx | reverse complement strand
AGGAAAGGAAAGGAAAGGAAAGGAAAGGAAAGGAAAGGAAAGGAAAGGAAAGGAAAGGAAAGGAAAGGAAAGGAAGAGAAAGCATAAGACATATATGCATTGAGGTGCAGCAGAGATTAAGCTCTCTGCACTGCTGCAACCTGTCTCCTGTCTGAGCATAGCACTGAAGAGCTCAGGTCTGCATGCACAGATCTGCCTGGACATATCCTCTGTCTTCCCTTGTCATGAAGCACTGCAGGACAAAGCAATAGATGCAGCCTTTCCTGTTTACTACTCTGGGTGTGGTACATCAACTGCTCCTGGTCCTAATATTAGAAAGGCAATTGGAACTGGGCCACAGGATGTGTAGCTACTCTCTGTGCTTGGTCAGTTAGATGTTTACAAATATTTCCCACAATATCACTCTAATTCTGCTCATAACCAATATTACAGTCCACCCTGTCTAGGTCCATGTACACTGTAGTGAATGTGTACCCTCTTTCTCAGCAAGCAGACATGAATTTTTGAACTGTTGTATTTTTTAACAATGTTGTACTTTGCACTTAGTTTAAATAATAAACATTTGGCAAGTGTTGCCTTCTCTAAAGCTTTTTAAAGGAGGAACATTTCCAATGTGTTGGTTACAATTTAATGAGCATACTTACTTGCAATGTAATTGATTTGAAAGAGTAAGAATTGCTCAGACATCCAGGTTTGGGGGTTTTTAAATTTTTTTGTTGTTGTTGATAATTTATTTTTCTGTTGGAATTTCAAGGTAAACAAGATAAACTTTTATGAAATGTATGTCACAGAATCACTGAATATGATGAGTTGGAAGGGATCCACAAGGATCATTGAGTTCAACCCTTATCCTAATATAGTTACAGAAGAGTTTACTCATTTATAGAAAGGCTTATGCTGTCAATGTCATATTTATTAACTTGCCATATTGGAATAAATCAATATGGAAAAGTTCATAAAGCATGAAAATCTACAGTGAAAACTAGAGTATGGGAGTTTGAGGGGGGTGGAATTTTACTATGCTTTTTACCATAACTGAGTCTTGTGCTAACTCTTCGCACTTAAACACAGTCAGGTAATTCTGTACCCCGAGGGTACTTTGTACTGACTTACCTTTAAAATCCATGAAAGAACACTGAATTTACACAGGGCTCCACACACGTCTGCAAAGTTAAGCATTTGCAGGTTAATGGTCTAAAAATTTACTGTAAGATAGACAGCTCTGTAAAGATTTGTAATAAATGAGTGTGCCAGATAAGGCCTGATCTCAAATGTTTAATATGATTTTTTATTTTAGTGAATTGTCATTTGAGACTTTCATGGAAGAGTGCATCTCAAGCAGGCATCTAAATGAAAAGTCATTTTCTAAAAAGTCAAACAACTTTTCCAGTTATAAGAAATGCCATGAAAAGAAAATGAAATAAAAATAAAAGAGAAAGCTAAAAAGAATAGCTAAGTAAGATGACTGGGTATGAGTTTTGCAAGATCCTTCAATATTTAAAAAAATGTGTAGGAATTAAAAAAATACATAGGCAATTATCAGCTTTCAGACAAGTACATTTTGTCTAAGGTATCCACATTAAAAACATTTCAGCAAGGAGACCAAAGTTGTTGGTATTGCAGGGTATATCAGAGATGCTTGAAATTTGCAATACAAAACCAGTCTTTCTGGGACATTCAGTGAACAGATGTTCAGGGAGTCTGATGCTTGGAGTAGTTGCAAATCAAAACTATTTGAGAAATATTATAGCTGCTGATGTCTGCAAGAAGGACAGATTCTCCTTTGTGGATTTCTTTTAATGTCAACTCTAGTAGTCCTTAATCCTACAGATTCAGGAAAATCCTAATATTTTATCCTGAGAAAACTCAGCAAAGATATGCAAATTAAAAGTAATTGTTATCAGTATTCCTAATGTAAAAAAAAAAACAAACAAACAAAACCCAACCAAAACCTCCAAAAAAACCCAATAATTTTGAGAAGCAGAATTTCTAAAGTGTGGCTTTTCCACATTTTCTCTTTTCTGGATACTTGGGTGCTCACAGACTGTCCCCAGTGGGAGCACTAATTTTGGTCTGTCTGTCTTCACAACACTGGCAGAAAGCCTTAGCCAAAAAAGTTCTCTTCTGAAGGCTGGAAGGCATTGGCATTAGTTTTTACTTGGTGCAGTCACTCAAGCCAGTGCACAGCAACCTCATAATACTGAAACTTTTTTTTTTTCTTCCTTCATGGATCTATCAGGTTTTTTTTCTTGCTTTCTGCAGTCCAATGATTACTGATGGAAAAGAATCAGCCTGTTGATCCCTCTTTCCTTTGCTGAAGTCCTATCCTGGGCAGATGTGTATTGCTCAAACTCAAAAAGCAAATCCTTGTAGCTTCTCTGGATCATCTGAAATTCAGCATTGTATATTACAGGGAGAGAAAGCATTACACAGCTGCCATAACAATTATTAGTCAAACCCTATGTTATCAGTTAAATTAAAACCGAGAAAAATCTCTATGCTCAGGAGGAAGAAAGCACCATCCAGTTGGCAAGGCAGCTATATTAAACCAGATACCAATCTCAGCAGAACCAGAATTAATTAGGAGTAATTGAAATCTACTTCTGCACTGAAGAGAGTAATTTTTTTCATGATTATATATTTTCTTATCTTTATGTCTGAGCCTTTAAGATTATGATCACATTTTTAAATGTTACTTTGGTTTGATAACGGAAAATTATATCTGAGGATAGATGCTGTTGTACTAGAACTCTTCTAGATAAAATATCTTACACAAAAATAAATATTGAAATTAGGAAATAGTGCCCCCAGATTAGGAAACATCACAAGCAAGAAGCCTACACAATGTTATTTCTGTCCTGTTATAGGCACAGAGGCTGAAAAGTGAAAGGTAAAAATAAATTCCTTATATTCAGCTATATTTGCTAAACAGTGATGGAATGTACCAGATTATCTGCTATGTGGTAGATGTGACCTTACTATGTAAAAATATGCATAGGCACAGAGCTGCACTTTCTTTATGATTAAATGATTATGAGAAAACACTTAACAATAAGAAGAGGTGAAAGTATAAATCATGTTTAAACCAGAACTCTCTCCACAAAGTTGCAGGATGTAGTTGGTGAAATAAACCCCAAAAGCTTGCAGGGTGCCTGCTCTCACAAACCTCTAGAGTGCTGTAGTAGGTTCAACAAGCAGCTAATATACAGTCTGGAACAACTCCTAAGGGTATGGTGACTTTTTAACCATATTCCTAAATACAGCTTACTTGTACTTCCACAATAGTAAAATATCAGCAAGAAAAAAAAATCATCTTTTCTTTTGCAAGACTTTTGCACATCTATGCAAATTTAAATAACTATGTAGCCAGTGAGGTAAGAATAAGGCCTATGGTTGCTGCAATGAATTCTACTCTGTAATTGAATCAGCATATGTGGATCTCAGCTCTGAAATTAGATGAAATGCAGACTGTTGTTTTTATGTATAGCTATGCTGACTGTATTGGTTTCCTCGTGAGTCAAGATACGTACCAACATACTGCACTAATGACAGGGCTGGTCTGTAATGAAATTCCTCACAGTAAAGAACAGTCCTATGTTAAAGAAAGGAGAATATACAGGGGGAAAAAAGCTCAGCTGCTTCATTTTTAAAAATACTGCTCAAGACAGTAATTGCAGAAAATGAGGCACCTAAAAATATCTGAATATTGATTTCCTCACAGAGCTGATGTTATCACTTATGCTCATTTCTCTCCAGTGTATCTCTTTGCCCAGTTCTGTTGGTCTTTTACTTCTGCTGCTTGACAGCAGAAGCTGAGGGTGTTACTGCCTCCCGGTATTAGTTGGTAAACAGATGCTTTTCAAAGCAACAGCTGCACTTCCACAAAAAACTTTAATTTTCTTTTACAATTTTACAATGAGATGAAGCAGCTGGAATGCTTTGAAGACAAAGGAGCTCATGAAAAATTCAACTTGACACCTTTATACTGAAGTATGTGTGTCTTCATTAAATGAAATTGCCTTCTGTCAAGGGCAGTGAGAGGGTTTTGGGAGGAAGGCAAATTTATTTCCAGCTTGAGACCCCAGAGAACGGCAGTTGGTGGCAAGGCAGAAATCAATGTCAGTATCATTTTGCAACTTTTTGTTTATCATTACCCTTTACATAATTTCAATATAAAAATCACTTGAGTTCAATCTGAAAAGTAATGCAAAGTAAAAAAATTCAGCAGGTTAGTAGAGTACAAATGTTTATGGCCAATGAAAAACAACAGATTATGCCTGTATACACATATGGCTAAAATCACATACTGCAGCATACAAGGTATTTTACTGATTTTTCAGTATGAGGTGGTGCTGGATGCTGTCCTGAGTGCTCCTGAGGAGTGTCTGGGGTTCCTCCCAGAGCTGGCTCAGCAGGGCCAGTGCCCTGGGGTAGTTCACCTCATCTGTGGATTTCCAGCACTTGCTGGAGCAGGGTTTTGTTAGGATCCAGCCAGATCCTTGGCATTCTTGTGTGTCCGCCCCCCAGCCCCACCACGAGACAGAGCATAAACTGCAGGCACTTAACATCCTTGTGCTGTCTCCCTGGCAGCATCATGAGAGATGCCACTCCAGTTAATTGCTGCAGAGCAGGAGTGCCAATTTGGCTCTGGCTAGCACAGGATGAAGATGGAAGCATGGAGTATTTCTCTGGAGGTAGAGAGGGCTGTGAGGAACTGAAGTGAGCTCAGAGCCTGCAGCTTTCCTCCAAAATACCTGCCTGCTCAGACCCAGTAACATGTCTTACTTTTCAAGCAAGCTTCTAAAGCTCATACAGCATGTAAATATTACTTCTGGCAGGTGTAAGAGAGCAGGCAAATGTCTTAATCAGGTAGTAAATGTTGCATTTAATAAATTGTGCAGACAGAAAACCTGGGACAGGGCCTACAGCAAAAAAAAATCCTGAATTACCAACAGAAGAGACAGAGACCCTTCAGTCAGGGTCTGCCAAGAGAGACAGATGTGAAGGTAGCCATATCAAGGTGTTTAAAAGAAATGGAAAAGTTTTAGGGGGGTAGTTTGAGAAGTAACAGTGAACTACCTCCTTCCAACCAGGAAACCTGCAAACAAGTCTGGAGTAAAACAAGGAGAAAATCTGCAGGCTAGTTTTCCAGAGGAACTCCATGTGTGCACAATTGCTACAGAAATAGGAATGCTTTGTTAATGTATTACTCACCAGCAAAGTTGAATACACTAATGCAGAAAAAGGCACTCTTTTTCCACACATCGTTTGAGAATAATCCTGTCAGTAGATCCTCTGGGGAGGGGATGTAAAATCCACCTTATCAAAGTTTCTGATTTCCAGTCACCCCCGATGAACATGTAGAGAGCTTGATCACTAAAAGTATTGTGTAAAATAGAGTATGTGTCCATACTGCAATCAGTTTGTGACTGCAGCTTGCAGGGACAGTCTGGAGTGAATTTCTGGGTAGATGATTTGGAGAAAGATCTTTCAGCATCTCAGTGTGGCCAGCCACAAATGTTTACCTGGATTCTTAAAAGGACTTTGCAGCCTGTAGTGACCTACGTGTATCACCTCCTATAGTGTCTCTAGATAGCTTCAAGCTGGCTTCAGTGTATCTACTTAGGTTATACTTATATCTTTGCTTTTGCGGTGGAGATGTGAGTTCTGTGACCTGACCACGCTCCCAAAGCTGGTGAAGGGAAGGTGAATACTGTGAATACTGTGACTACAGCACTGCTAAAAGTCTCCCACTAAGTATTTTTCTCATGTTTCCACCCTCGATGGTTTGTACTTGTGAATATTACAAATAGCTGCAGCCATCTAGACAAAGCTACTGTATTAAAAAGAGAAATCTACTCTGTACCCCAAGCTAGGTACAAGAAGCAGAGCTGTTCACACCTGGGAAGCTTCCAGACAGCTTTAATGAGAGCTCTTCTACTTGCAGACACTTTTTGATGACAGTGCATCACTGCTATTTTGAGTCAGCCTGAGTTTGGTGCTCTGTGAAGAATTTTGCTCACAGTGATTCAGCTGCAGCGTTGTTAGCAGCTTTAGCATGGGCAGTGCTGCCAGCAGAGACCTCAGGAGCAAGGATAACTGGCATGATACTGAGAGCAATATAAAGCTGTTGACAAATACAGCTCTTAGTACCACTGACTGTGCTAAGCAAGGATGGAACACCTCCTGCAGCTTGCTTGGTACCAGCACGAGTGCGAAGTCATTTCTTGGGTTTTCGGATAGTCTGGCTGAAGGAAAGAACACTCTGGGAGGTTGCTGACTGATGCAGTCTGGCTATGTTCCTGTGCTAAAAATACAATGGAAGATAACTGCTAGTCTTTTCAGAGTTTTCCTCCTCAGTTTTCTGTGGCTTTTATGCTGTGCATATAAAATGCTGAATGGGAAATAGAGCACCTCAGTTTTTCACTGAACCTCAAAATTTCTTTGGTCTGGTGCCTTTTTGTTGTTGAATGTTTTTGCTCCTAGCTACGTTTCTGTGAAGGTGTTTCATGGCCCTAGCATGCTACCAATTACAATTTATTTAATCCTAGGGAAGACTTTACACATTTTTTCTCTCTCATTGAGAACAACCAATAATTTATGGAACAAAAAAAAAAAACCTGTTAAATTTTGGAATCAGTAAACTTCTAGCTTTGCATTCTCCATGCAGACTTTCTAACAACATTTTGAAAGCTGCATTTCAAGGCAAAAATCAAATATTTAATCCTTTTCAATATGTAGAAAAGTCAAAATTTCCCCTAAACTATCACCTGAGTGACTAATGGCCATACTTCTGAAACAGATGTAAGTGAGCATCATATCTCTTCTGAACACTCTTATCAGCACTTTCAAGGGGTTTTGTAAAGGATGACAAAAAGCTGTGGTGCAGCAATTACTGTGATGGCAGATTAGAATTCCAAGGGTTGTGTGCTTTTTCATTTCAGAAACAGTTGCAGTGATTTAAGAGGCTGCCAATCCTTACTCTCCTCACTGCCCAGAGCCAGTTAAGTTTTCCAAACCTCTTACAAGTAATGCCTATGTGATTCTAAGCCAATACCATATGAAATCTAGAAGCTCAGAATCAATTGCCTCTCACAGTAATTTGGGTGCCATTACTAAACTACTAGATTTCACAACAAACTGGCTGAAGGACCATTTTGCTATACTGATTCCACAGGGGAGGACATGGAAAATGTGGTTGTGTTCACCTCTGGCAGAAGGAAAACAACAAAGACAATAACAATTTATACTGTTGCAGCTATTTTTTTAATGAATGTGTATCTAAGACCTACAATTTTGACTACAATTTTGCAAAACAAAAGGAAATAAATTCAGAGTTAAACTCTGCAGCTGAACATTGAGTTAGTTACTGCAAAAACACTTTTTTAAGTGCTGTATAATTTTAGTGACTGCTAACTGCTTGCAAGCCACTTAAATAAACCTAATCAAATAAACCAAACCTTTGTAAGAGCCATAAAAGAAAAATTACTCCCTTTGGCTCCACAGTCCTTCATTACTTGGCTAGATATATTTGTTGAGAACAGAGTTCCATGAGACTGATTCAAGCCAGGATAACACATTCCATATTCCAGATGACAAAACATTTTCCATCAGGCTGCCTTTCAGAAGTAGTTCTCTTTCATATTGGCAATTCCTGTCTTGTGACTAAAATTTGTTCAATTTGAACTGAGTACTCTTTATTTTCAAAGACAATGAGTGTCAGTTTGAGATGGTTGATAACCTGTAATAACTGAAAAAATGTCAAAACCTAGTGTGTTTAATGCTAGGAGAAAATAATGAAATATAGATTTTAAAAGGTCATTATCAAAATTTCTTCATGTGCACTAAAAATGGAGAACTTGGGGAAAGGTATGAAAGGTTTCATTTTATTCTTCAGCTGACCTAATACAGAACATCTGCACCCCTGATTATATGCAGCAAGAAGAAACAGCATGGAATATGTATTTCCAAGGCTTACATTAGTCATCATTAAAGTGTTTTTGTACCCTGAGTGACCCACTGAAAGAACTCGTGAGTTTGAATGCTTGTTTTTGGGGGGCTTGTTTTTTGTTTTTTGGTTTTTTTTCAGTTTTGCCAATAAAAAGTATTACTTCTTCATATAAGGTTTGTATCTTCATATAAGCTGAAAGACATTCACCCACCTTGTTCTTTGGGGTATTGGGAGGAACACTGGTTAGAAAGCAGGAGTAGTAGCCTAGGGTCAAAGGCGAGTATCCAGGCATGTGAAAAGACTCACTTGACTTCATTGCAGAGTGATAATTAGTTACACTAGAATGATGGCCCTTGAGGTAATGCACTTGAGAGCAACTCTGGCACACAGCGCAGTTTTCTGGGGCCATAGCCCTGGATCCTCAGTCTGGTATGCTCAGACGGATTACGAGTTTCTTTACAGAGAATGGTGGGAAAACATTTTTTGCCATTGCAGTTTATAAAACTATGTAAGAGAAATACTGGAATTCATCTGGATGGAAAGATGCATACAAAAGCACCAGTAGAAACAATGGAGCAAAGCAGCAAAGCTGTAGTACAGTGGCAGAGCCATTCCTCTTTCTGTTATCTCAGCATTGAGTCAGACCATAGTCATAAAGATATGTGAAATGAAGAAATAAACAGAACAGGCAGCAGTCTTGTTGAAGATTTTTGGAGCATAAAATAAACAAGGTTGTGAGGCAAAAATATTGATCCATAATAACTGTCGATGCCTAGAGAGTATGAAAACTGTCCAAACTCAATGTATCATCACCAATGAAGAGGAATCCAGGAGATGTAGTGAGGACCTGAAAGCTATTTGCTGTTGCCATCCATATGATCCTGGCAAAATTGGTCAGGCATGCACATGTCTTAGTGCTTGCAAGTATGTGGGCATAGAAGTGTGAGTGGGTAGAATCAACTTACTAAGGAGATTATAAATTAAAAACATGTTCTGCCTGCCTAAGGTATTGTACTGTCTTTTGTTGTACTAACAACCTACAAAGACCACATATCTCCTGCAGGGTAATACTTTGGTATGGACTTACTTAACAAGTTTGCCGTGGTCTTGAACTGAATGGTTCTGAAATTCTGATTCTGTTTTCACAACACTTCATTCAGTTATTTCAAATTTGGGTAATTGTAGGCAAATGGAGGTTTTCCAATATAAACAGCAAGTCAATGCTAGTTAATGGTTTTGAAATCTGTGAGTGAAATCTGATGAGTTTGGGTGGAAATGTATGGCATGATTGCTTATGCAGAATAAGAGTTGGCTCTGGTAACTCTGTTAATCCCTTGCAAATCAATATCCTGAACTGCCGTGGTCGGTTCAGATGATATTGTCATACAGCTGTGTATAGCAAAATGGCAGAGAAATTATTTCACAGCACACCCTTCAGCAAACAAACTGTAACTCACAACATCACAAGAAACAGCATTTTTTAGCTATGAAATGTAGTTTTTCCACATTCCTTTACTTGTTCTTTCCATATCTGCTTCTTTTTGGGGAGAAAAAGACAATTTTGGCCAAAAGCAACGCACATGCACACACAAACCCAGATATTTCCTATCTTTAAAAAATATCTAGCAAATAGCCATTTTCCCATTTCCACAGAACTCCACAGCATTTGCTGGGGTAAAGCTTAGTTAGATATGGCTTCACCTAGCTGCCAGCACAGATATACTCTGAGTGCTTCTAACCTTCACTTTCCCATCAGAAAATTAGTTTGCAGAATGCTGTAACCCTTATGGGTATTTCAGCATTACTGTATGGAATAAACGAAACCTTAGTTGCTATGCAGTATATTCACTAGTTTTTGTAAGGAGGCTTCTTTTCTCTTAGCCCAGCAGCAACACCTGTGCCAAAAAAAGGTTTGCTTTTTTTTTCTCTTTTAACACATATTCTCTCTGCTAGTAAGAATTTTGGAAGTGATCAAACATGATCCTGTTAGCAGACATCCATTGCAAAGACCCATTGGAAGTCTGTGCCTTATGCAGAAAGATCACCTAGTAGGCATTATCAAGGTCCTGCTTTCTAAACACAAAGAAATGAGAATCCTGAATAGTATTGCATCTTCCTATACAGCATCAACTCCCAAACCAGCTCGCTGCCCAGTGCTTGCAAGACTTCAGTATCAGCAGCTGATTGCTCACTTTCCTCTGAGACAGTATGTACTGTGGCACTTCTTCAGGCTTCCTGAAAGCTGCTGTTATCCCAGAAATAAGAGGGATGAGCTGACGTCTGAAAAAAACAGGCATCATGGCATATTATTACATGCTGCCCGACTCCACTAAGAACAGATCTTTACACAGACTTAATTTTGTATTGCCTTGTGAACAACACACAAATGCCATTATCAGTTACTTAGAAAAATATTACTTAAATCTAATGTATTTTGAGGATTCTCTTATATTAAAATAGCTTTATTGTCTTCATGTCATATTTTTAAGTCCTTCTAAGAATGAATTACAAGTGTGGCATGACTCTTGAGACATCCGGTTTAGTATTCTTTTATCCCTTCTTAAGAGGAGGGTTCTGTGCCTTTTTTTTTTTGGCATTACATTTTTTCCCCTTGCTACTAAATGCCCATATTGCTACTTATTTGTATTGCATTACAAAAGCTTTGTTGAATAAATGTGCCTGGGATTTGTGGTGAAGAGTGGTGAAATTTATTGCCCTTAATTCTTGTGGCAGTTCAGTCCCAATGAAGCTGGGATTCTTCTGTGACCACCCTTTCTGACCACCATCTCCTACATTTATAAGCCTTAAGACACAGCACTACAGCAGAGGCTGTGGGTACCTTTACCAGTTCAAGAAAAAGTCTGAGGGAACAACCAGATTTCACATCTCTGGAATCCTCCTTTTCCTTGTGGTTGATTGTAAGAGTGTGCTACATTACCCTTTAACAATTTGTGGTAAACTCTTCCCTCCCTTCTCCCTGAGTGTGTGGAGACAGGGGAATATTTCCACATTTCAGTCCACCAGCTCAACTCTTTGTGTTGCATGTGTTACCAGAGTATTTCTCTTCTGAACTCTTCTGTGGGATCTGAGAGCGTGCTAGGCCTTAATAAAACACATTCAAGATCAACAGTATACTGCCTCTAGACACTTCCATTGCGGAGCCAAGAAAGTGTGGAGGAGAGACTGATGAATGACTCCATGGCCACACATAGGAAAGAAGGAAAAGTGCTTCCAAATGTTCTGTTAAAACCTGTAATATGTGTTTTAAAACTCTCACATTTCAATTCAAAATCCCTCGAGACAGAATTTCTAACCTTCTCTATCTTTAACTGTGTGTTTCCATATGTGCTACTGCCAAAATGCTGAGCAGGCATTTGAGATCTACCTTCAATATATAATTTTAGCTTACAAGATGCTTACTATGGATCCAGAAACTTTGCCCTGGAATAAGTACAATTTCACCGCAAATATGAAGCAAAGCTGCTACCTGAGCAAATGCCACTGAGGTGTTACAGATAATCAGATACCAACATGCTTAAGAAATAGAAGCAAAGAGCACTTCAAAGTCTATAAAAAAGCTGTATTCCTTCCAACAAAAAGCATCAAAGGAACAAGGTAATTTATGTCTACCACTAGCAAGTAGTACCATGCAATAGGAGTAGATCAATTTGTTTTGAGGACCTTGACTCCATGTTAAATATATTGGCAACAGGGCGAGGGAGAGGGTGTTAAATATTCTGTACATCTGTCCCCCTCGTTGGCAGACGGAACATATTTTGATTTAGTTTCACTTGAGAAGGATCCAGTTCATGTGCTCTGTGACCAGTCTGCAGTGTAAAGCAACATGCTCTAAGTGGGGACAATCAGAAGGTTTGCTTCAAAAGTTCACTCCTGGTCCAAACTAAAATGTTAATGATAGCCCCAGAAGACTTACAATCAGGGTTCTAAAGCAGCTCTTTTGTGATGTAAGAAGTTAAAAAAAAAAAAAAGTCTTATCTGAAAAGTTACCGATCCCTTTCCCCCCCCCCTACTTGCTTGTTTCACCTGGGCACAGCTCTCCCACAAGCATTCATAAAGCCACTTTTTGTCTTTTTCAAATTCAAATTTCAGTTCTCTTTCTACATTTTCTCTGCTGCCGGGGAGGTTGCAACCATGAGAATTGCTTATTTTGCTCACCAATAATTGTCATCTTGCACAGTCCCATCTTCCTGTATCCAACTGTCTTATTCTCAAAATCTGAGAGTAAGACAGATCTTCAGGTCAATAACTGGCATCTTCCTGCAGTGTTTGCAGAGCACTGACAAACTGAGGTGCTGACCTGTGACTGTAGTATGCAGATGTAACAGTAACACATAACAGAGACATTCTGACATCCAATGTCTGCATCTGCGTCACTCCTCCAAAAAAGAAATGGGGTTATTCACGCCCTCCTTAAACTCCCATGTGCAATGGCTTTTGAAGCAAGAGAGACAAAAATGACTTCTCACGTGGTATCATGTAGTCTGTATTTGTCTCTCTAAGCTTCAGCAAAACAGAGGTCCTTCTTAAGAAACAGGGCAGAGGTGTTATGTTAAAAGTCATCACTGCTCTACTGTTCTCCCACTGCACCTCACAGTAGAGAATCAAGGAAAAACACAAAACAGTAAAGCCAAATGTTAGCATTCTGGGCATTTGGCTAGAAACCTGAGCTAGTATTAGCAGTCATCAGTTCTGATTCCCTAAATTGCTTTGGCCAAGTTGCTTAGACCCTGTTTACATTAGATTTCCAGCTGTATGGAGAGATAGTTCAAATATGAAAGCTTGAATTTTTCTAAAGCCCCTAGTGTTAGGGATTTCCTCAGCTGATGGATGCTTAGTCTCAGATACCTTTTAAAGAGGCTCTCTGCAGTATCTCAAATCACAAGATGCTTTTAAAATTCAGGTTTTATTTAATTTGATCCAGTTGTACTGCCTCTCAGCAAAGAAGCAATTTTTTAAAAAACTTTTTCCTTTAAAAAAACCCTTTGAAGAGTATTTTAAATGTGTGTCAAATAAGGTTTTAATAGTGTCCCATGACACTGGGAGTTCCTGTACTCATATTTAGCTCAGTTACCTCCCCCTGAAGTCCTAATTATATATCCTGCTTATACCAGTAACTAAGTAGAAATTTTCAAGCTTTCCTTCCAGGCCAATAAATGAAAGCATGTGAATGGAGGTTTCACCCTTTTTCTCAGATTCTTCATCTGCAGGAGACAGACAAGTGGCAGAGAGACAGTACTCCTAGCTGGCTGTTCAGGGAACTGAACACTCCAGACACAGCAGTGAAACAACAGTAGAGTGCAAACATGACACTGACTTGCATGGTCTGTGGTGCAGTTCTCACAACTGGTGCAAACTAATCTGAAACTGGAACCTGAATGGAGCAAGAAACCCTGCTCTTGCCCATGGCCATGTGCTCTGCTTGGTACAGGTTTAAGACAAGGAAGACACACAATGAATATGCTGAGCTTGATCATCTGTGGCTGAAAAACAACTCTGCTAAAAAAAAAAAAATCACCTAGACCAGGGACCTGATTCAGTTCCCCACTGACCTTGTGCACATTAGCACTGGGCAAGGCAGGGGCAGAAGACTGGTGAGCAAGAGGGGAGACCAGGCCTACTCCTTCTAGTGTCATTATGGTCTTAGACTGTTCATAAAAACATACTCTGAAATGTATTGCAAAATGGCATTAACTGGCCCCCAAGGGATATAAGACAGACTGTTAATTGCAAGATATGTTCAAGTACAGCACTGACTTGACAGGGCAGTGTCACCATCTTTTTTTCCTCCCATTTCTGAACACATGGCTATGCCACTCTATCTGCAGATGCTGCTGGGAGTAACTAGCAGAAAGAGCAGCAAAGTTTATTTGCTGGATACTGTAAGATGCTTGTTTTAAGTTTTAGAACTGAAAGGTAAACAGGCAGAAATGTAAACAGGCACCAACCTGGTCTCAGCAGATCTTCTATCTACCTGCTCCTTCTTTCCTTATATGATGCCCTTAATAGGCTGTGAATCCATAGTTCCTCTGGCCTCAGGCCCTGCCTCCCAAAGTAAAAAGCTGCACAGACATCTGACGTAACACCTGTCTGGTAATACATGCTCTGTGCAGGAATGTCGTTTTCAGTATTTAAAACCTTTGGAAAGAAGGCAACGCATAAAAGTCAAGATCTCTGGACCTTCCAAAGACTGCACATGAGGGTGTTCTGCCATAAGGCCTGAGTAAATCAAACAGCACAAACAAAAATCTTCATTACCACAGAAACTGATCAGCGAGCTGAAACAACTTGGCATAGTTCCTTTCTCAGTGGATTCACCTCTGAGATATCCAGAACCTTGAAGATAATGCTGTTATTAATTGCTTCAAGTCTCAAAAGAGTAAAAGTGAAGAACACAGAAGGAAACCATATGGTGACCTCAGAGAAGTCTCTGAAAGAGAAGGTCAGGCAGCTCAGGTGGGGGGAGACATTCCCAGAGATTAGAAGCCAAGAGCAGAGATAATTTTCCTTCATTGAATACTTGCAGAGCCTTTTAAGCCCTAGAGTGGAAGTTGAAGAGGAAATGGATTATAATAAACAACTCCCTTTCACCTTCTTCGGCACAGAAGACTTAGGCTTTCCTGTGTTTCACAATGCTTCAGCACATCATTGAGAGCAGCAGTTTGCCTCTAACTCCTTTCCACATAACTGAAAACAGCAGCTTCTCGATTACAGTCTCCTCTGAATCCTACGACCCAGACACAGGCTTGAAACTGCCCAATTTTTGCTGCCTAAGTTCTTCCAAGTTCACAAGGAGGAAGACCAGGGCAACAAGCAAGGAGGAACCCCATTGAGGCAAATGCTGGAAGCTTCAGAAGTCAGATGTCTCCTTCTATTTTATTGAAAATTTCTCCACTGGCACTCATTTAAGTGTTTGTACTCCTAGGAAAATAGATCTATTGTTGTATAAATTTGCACATCTGCTACTTCTATGAAAAAGCCAAAGTATTTTCTACTGAGCAAATTATTCTGTGCCATTTCTTTTAATATCCCTACAGGTCTGCAAACTTCACATATGGGCAATAACCTGTCCAGACCAGAGGCTGAAGAACTACAGCAGACTATACCATGACAACATATATCGGAAATACACAGTGCTCAAACCAGCACATATTGCAGCTCTGTTTCTTAAGATGACGTTTTAAAAACTACTCCATATTCCCCTGCTCTTCTGTAATCCAATCAGTTCCTCTACTCTGTGCAAAATTAATAAAAGTGTACCAAGACAGTTATGTAAAAGTTGATATCTATTTCTCAAATAATTTATGGGCCATTCTATATGGCATTATTAAAAAACCCAAACCACACAGAAAATACCAAACAAATGCCACACAGCACACAAATACCCCAAGAGGCCCAGCTGTTGAAGGAATATTGCCCTGTCCATGCAAACAACAAAAAAAGTGTTCAGCAGGGTTGGACTTATTAGTCTTAGTGCAGCGTTAATGTTTCTTCAGGAGGGGATGGAGGGGCTTGTTACACAGAACAAGCTTAGTTTCTACCTTACAGCATATGCATTCTGCATCAAAGGTAAAACATTGTATATTCCTGAATACCAAAGGAATGCACAAGGCTGCCATAGGATTTCTTCTCATTTGCAGCATGAAGTTCAATGCACTCTGCAGTGGTTAGCTGAAAGTGTGACAAATGGTGCTAGTTATCCAAAACTTGCAGCTCACGAGTTCCTGCTACAGCTTTCCAATGGTGGGAACAATCCCACCTGGAAGGTGCAAGAGGAGTATTTGTCTACAATGCTGGATAAAAACCCAGTGAGTCATGCCTTTCCCTAAGTACAGACATTCCTACAAATGCACTTTACTCACTGCCAAGCAAAGCTGTCATTTGCACGTGGCTATGCAGCATAAGGATGTGGCACACCAGGATAAAACACAGACATGGCTATTTAGAAGTGAACTGTCAGAGATGTGCTGTCATTAGACAAATCCCAAACTGCACATCACAGAGAACAAGTCCAAGACACTGCTACAGCTCAAGACTTTTTATGACAGCAAGGTATTAGTTTGGTGTGATTGATACTGGGGACATGATAATTGCTGGGTAAATACAAAGAAATATTGGATGTCCAGTGGGGAAAATAAACATAGTCGCATTTCAAGAAATTCTGAGTGGAGGTTTGCATCAATTAAACTGAGGTGTGCTTTTCTTAACTATATGTTTGATGAAAATGATGCTTTATTTCAAACAAGGTACTGAGACTGTGCAATGATAGTAGATATATTAGAGAATAATAAATGTTGAGACTGCTACTTTACTTTTCCAAGGGGCAATTTTGAGTTTTTGTGCAAACTTGATTTCCTTTATCCACTTTTCTGACTGGGATGGTCATTCTCAGTAATACCTACACCTACTTGCTGAGTTGTGCTATGAACATCTATCAGCTCTACATAATGTGTAAGAGACATAAGCAACAGCAAGCCATTGCAGAGCAATAAATCAGCATACATGTCTTCAAGCCAAAATTAACAAGTATGTATAATTCTTCATAAGTATATCTGGCAATTTGAAGGACTATGCGGCACATACAGCTGAGGATGCAGGAGATGGTGGGGTTTTTTTACTGAAATGAAAATGCAATATTTCATGCTTAGGTTTGAAAGAAGTATAGCTTAATAAAAATAAAGCTTATGATTCAAGTCACTCTTTTACTCCAAAACTAATTTGTGGTACATTTTACACATACTGCAAGTGATGAACAACAGGCTTGGATAATTGCTTTCCTTACCAAGTGTGGGAATCAAAGGATATGTTTTAGATGTGTGGTCACAGATGTGACCATGCTGATGAATTGCAAATAACCAACATAAGAGTCGATGATGTGCTGTCTTTGATAGATGCAGTGTTATAAATTATCTTTTCCATGACAATCTCAATGGGAGAAGAGCACTTAATAACAGGATTTTTGCTGTGCAGATTTAAATGAAAAGAAAATGTGGTTGTGTGCAAATGTAATCGTTAACAAGGAGAAGAGAATTGTTCTAGTCATTTACCAACTATTTTGACAGCTAGGAGTGACAGGTTTTGTTCACCAAAGCTAGTAGTAGTTCTGGAAGCCTATTACAATCCAACTCGATTTCCAGATCCTAAACAGAGTCTGCAAAAAATTGTGGAGAGTCGGGGAGTAATTCTTCACTTACAGTTCAGCAAAGCCTTGCATGACATCATTGAAGGACAATTTTGTCCATCATTTTGCAAAACTAATTCACATTTTCCCCATCGTATTCCAGGTAAGCTGTTGCCACAAATACTGTTTACAGCAAAAGTACAAACAGCATCCCACCCAAATGCTCATACAGGCTTCATCTTTCAAGGAGTCATGCAATCACCCTTCAGTGAGAGCTAACAGAGGTCACTTAATGTCAGGAAGTCTGACAGAGATTTCCTTTATCCGGTATCTGAGGTTTAATTGATCAACACTCTGTAACAACACACAGGCTCTGAAAGGTTCAGTCTTCACTCTCAAATATTTTAGGAAGGCCTCAGCACTTGGTAGGAGTCGACACATACTCGGCAGCAAATTCCAAAGCAACTAGTATACATTGCCAAAGGAAAGCTGGTGCCACATCTGGCATGACCAAGGCCCTGTGCCCGTATTAACACACTCATTCATGTACTCCTATGGATCTGATTATTGTACAACTTCTGAGTAATTTAGCAGGATTCTCATTTTGAGTAAGTAAGCCATGCCTAGGTTTATTTCCAGTTTGTGCAGGTTAAGGATAAGATTAATATATAGTTATTTAACTTCACCGAAAGATTTCTGGTTTTACTGTGTTGGCCAGAAAAGCAATGTTCATTGGGGAAAGCTTCCCGTTGGAGGAGCTGGCTGCCTTCCTCGGCCTTCTCCCCCAGTTCCCATGCTACAGCCTTTGGCTGCTATTACCAGCCTCAGATTCTCCTACACACAAACATTTTTCCATAACTGGATTCCTTGTTTGAAAAAGTGGAGACCAGAGTCTAGAAGGCTTAGCCCATGGAGAGTGTTTTCACAGAGGGGAAATTAAAATTTAATGCCAGCTATTATTTGGTTGTTTCCCTCTCTCTCCTGCCACTATCTCTAGCTGAGCACAGTAAGCTCCACTACAGAGCTGATTTCCTCCCCTTCTGGGACTCCAAGCTTCTGAGCCTCGGTGATACAGGATTAATCTCCATCAGTTTAATACTGAAGCAAGAATTCATCTTCAGACTGCAAGTCACAATATGGCAAGAAAACACATACAATTTGGATACAAAAATTTCCTTAGAATCTTTAGGGGCATTTGGGAGAATCTAACTAACTGCCTCTATTTCCATTATCATGCTGGAAAGTGCAATTAGCTGCTAGAAAGATCTACCATGGTTAAAGCAAACACTGTTCATTTAAAGCTGAATTGAATGATAGAATGGTTTAGGTTGGAAGGAACCTTAAGGATCATCCAGTTGCAAGGTCCTTGCCACGGGCAGGGACAACTCCCACGAGACCAGGTCGCTTGTAGCCCCATCCAAACCTGACCTTGAACACTGTGTTTTGTGTCTAGTGACAGGGGAAAGGAGAGATGAGCAAGGCTGGGCAAGGGACGGTGGTAAAGCTGCGTGTTTGGTTTGTGCTGGGGTGAGGCTGTGTGTTTGGTTTGTATGGAGGTAAGGCTGTATGATTTGTACAGGGCTAAGGCTGTATGTTTGATCTGTACACAGCTGCTCAAACGAAGCCGTGTCACTCGCCAGAGTACGAGACACCACCACGGAACCTATTAGAGAGCAATAGAATTTAAAACTCTAGTAACACTGTCTGATTTGCATGACTGAGGGTTCAGTGATTTTCAGTGCCTTCCGTGCCGCAACTGCAACTGAAAAACAGTTCAAACCTACATTTCTTCCAGAAAATTAAGCCGTAGCTGTTCAGCCGTGGCCTCTGTGACCACTTTCACTCACAGATCCACTGACCCGGCCTGGGGGAAGGTCCCGGGCCGACGACAGGGGGGGTTGGAACGAGCCGATCTCTGGGGCCCCTTCAAACCCAAACAGTGGTACAGTTACTCCATAATTTCTAGTTGCGAAGCGGGATTAATATCTACGCTTTCAGTATGATTTAGGGGTTATTACCTCAGCCGTAGCGGGTGCCGCTTCCCTCAGCGGCGCTGCTTTACCTACAGCCCCACCTGGCGGCCACAGCGCGCCATGCCCGGGCCGCCTTCCCCTTCCCCTTCCCCTTTCCTTCCCGCCTCCTCCGCCCCGTTCCCGCCTCCGCCTCCGCTCCACTCACGGCGCCGGGGCTCGCTCGGTATGGCGGGCAAGGACGGTAGGAGACCCCCCCGCCCCTCTCCCTTGTCCCTGTGCCCGTCCCTGTCCCTGTGCCCTCCCGGGCGGTGGGTTGAGGGTGCGAGTGCCCGCGGGTGGCGGGGCTGGGGCGCTCCGGCTCCGTCCCTGAGGGGCTGGGATGGGGATGGAGCGGCCGCCCCTTTCCTCCCGCCAGAGGCCCAGCGGGTTCATCCCTGCCCTCCTCTCCCCTCCACGCAGTGCTGGAGGACACGGTGGAGGAGCGAGTCATCAGCGAGGAGTACAAGATCTGGAAGAAAAACACGCCCTTCTTGTACGACCTGGTGCTGACACACGCGCTGGAGTGGCCGAGCCTGACGGTGCAGTGGCTGCCTGATGTGACCAGGTGAGGGCAGGGAGGGGGCAAAGCAGCAGCGCGGTGTCTGCTGAGGAGCTTGGGCTTAAAAACCACGCCAGGCGAGAGTAATTCGGATTAGGCTGCTCTTGTAGCACTTTATTTTGCTTACAACTTTAGAAACCCCTCGGGTACGTACGCAGAGGCACTGAGGAAAAATGTCACGAGTGGGCACTTCACAGGACTCTAGCTTGGCCTAGCAGAAGGTGGTGTGAGGTGTGACCAGAGAAATCTTTCTCAATTTATTACTACGTAAGAGATCTAGCACTCATCTATAGCTATTTCTGATCAGATAAATCTATCTACTAAGTTAGCTTGTTCTTGAAGACTGTTTTTTCTCACCTGCACTACAGTTTACTTTTCTGCCCAGGCTACAGTATCTGTCTCTGATGCTCTGTATTTTTTTAAAGTCTGGGCAAGTCTGTTATTCTAAAACTGGTTTTTCATGTCCTGGTTTTGTCCCTGGTTCACTGTTGATATCACACGTCTGAAGTTTCCCATTCTTCCACATTCCACTGAGAATTGTGAGCTCAGTGGTTAATTTCTTAAAGAATCCTAAACGTGGGGGTAGAATCTGTTTGTGTGCCAGCTACTACAGAACTTAAATTGTTGCAATAACCACTTAGGGCTCCACTGAGGTAGTGGGCAAGGACTGGGTCCTGTATGTTGTTATAGACTGGATGGAGCTAGGTTTTAAAATATCTTACGTGTAAACTTCTTGCAATTATCAGAGGATGGTCTCTTTCTACCATAAAATTCCATCTTATATATGTGATGTTTTACTTGGTGGTTAGATGATCACTTAATTTGATGTACCAGACCGAATGTTTGGAGACAATGTTGAGATGTGAGCTGACTATTCCTGGCATGGAGAAAATGAAGTGGGGATTTGAGGGTGTGGAGCCCTTATGAGGAACACTTCTGCTTGCCTCGTATTTTGCAGATTGACTTAATATTCAGTTTAAAACCTGGTATTCCCAATTATCCAGTGTCAAAATATGTAAGCCATTTAAGGCAAGGACTGCCTCTTTGTGTGGCACCTGACATGATGGGACACCTGTTCCTGATGCAAGTAAGTGCATGTGCATTGTGTGTTTCTTGTTTTGAACTTTTCCCCCCTCTTTACATGGAAGTGGTGTAGTAATATTTATAATGGTTTATGATTGCCCAAATGATTCCTGATTGCTTGGATTCAGGCAACAGAATTAGCTTGTTGCTTTCAAGATTGCAGAAGTTGCTTGGTTTTGACTGCTCAAATTTTTCCTTTCAGAGATAAATGGCACTGTCCATCCAACCTTTCTCTTTTAACTATATGTTGCATTTAACTACCAGAAGAGAAATTTGATTCTAGTTAACTAGGATTTGTACAGTATTAAAAAATGAGTATCTGAAATAAAATAACTGGTAAAGGCTTCTAAGAGAAGTAACTAAAATAAGTTGCCACTTGTCCCCTTTGTGTTTTATGGAAAGTAGTACTGATTGCTTTCTAAATCAATACTGTGAGACTGCTAGGGAAATTAGATAGAAGTAGGTATTGGTGTAACCTTCAGATGTTGTGCAAACTGTAACTGTCCCTTTCAAGGCACAGTGGCAATGTTTACTGGCTTGCTTTGTCACTCTAGCCTTGCTGGTTGTATCTTTGGCTTGCTCATGTCAGAGGTTAGTTTGCTGTGTTGCACAAATCTTTGTGACAAAAGGGAAGGCTTTCTTACACGAGTGTCTCTTTTCTAGCTCCCTGAAAGGGTTTGGATCTTCAGGGGTATTGATGCTATAGCTGTGAAACTTCTGGAACTGAACACATAATCTTATTCCATGCATTTGTTATTCTAAACAGGCCAGAAGGAAAGGATTATGCTCTACACTGGCTGGTTTTGGGAACACACACGTCTGATGAACAGAACCACCTGGTTGTTGCCAGAGTCCAGATTCCCAACGATGATTGGTTTGATGCTTTGCAGTATGACAGTGAAAAAGGAGGTGGGCATGCAGCATTCTTAGATTCTGTTTTACCAGGGTCATTACAAGTTGTTCTCATAATGATAGTCTAACTTTCTGTTAAATATTAAAGAGGATTTCAAATATCAAAAGTGTTGTGTCACATGCCGTGAGTCTTTCCTAGTCTTTCTTGTATTGGATAAGATGCTTACCACTGTTTCTTGGAGTGGAGCAGTGAAATGCTGCTTCAGCAGTCTAAAACAGTTGATGTGATAAACTGCCATTTTTCTGACAAATGTAGAGTTTGGTGGCTTTGGATCTGTGAATGGCAAAATTGAAATGGAGATTAAAATTAACCATGAAGGTGAAGTGAACCGTGCTCGTTACATGCCGCAGAATCCCTGCATCATTGCGACAAAAACACCGTCCGCTGATGTGTTGGTGTTTGACTACACTAAACATCCTTCAAAACCAGGTGGGTCAGACTCCTCAAAGTTCATCAAAATGCCTCTTGTCTTCAAGGGATAAACTTGTTTAACTGTGACTGGGGAGGGAGTTGATGAGCTCTGGAATCCAAATGAGAAGTCTCACATCTTCAGTGACTTTAACTGCCTGTTTATCCTCAATATCATAAGACAATCGTGATAGAAGCAGCGCTTTCTGAAGAGGTTTAAGTATAAAATATAATTATTGCTAAATGGAAGGAATTTTTTCTTTTTCAGACCCAAGTGGAGAATGTAATCCTGACCTTAGACTAAGAGGACACCAGAAGGAAGGCTATGGCTTATCATGGAACTCAAATTTGAGTGGACATCTTCTCAGTGCATCAGATGATCATGTAAAAACCACATCTTTTCCCCTTTTTAAAAAAACCCAACTCCTCTTAATTTATGTTGTAATAGATAATTAGAGAAAATCTGGCTTAGTGCAGCTGTGTATTGTTATGTGGAAAGTTCTCACATATTGTAATTCTGTTTCTAAAGGCTGTCAGTTGTCTTTAGGCTGTAATCAATAACAAGTTCTTTTTAAGGTTCTTGATGAAGTAAGAACAATGTTTTTATAGTTGTCTGCTGGAAGAAACCCTTTCAGCTTGGTTGGGTGGAGTCCATACATTAGTAAGACTCAAAGATCAGTTGAACTAATTGCTTATAAATTTCTTTGTGGACTTCAAAATTTCTTTTATGACCTTATAAGTAATCCTTGGGCCTCAAACTTAGAGAGAACTGATTGATAACTTAGCTCTCTTCCTTCTTACGGAATATAAGTTTTCAAAAACAAAGAACTGCTTCAGTTTATCTGTCTGCTTATATGTAGAGGGTGATTGATTATTTGTTTGAAAGATAATACAGTCAGAATCTGCATTTCAATAGAATGTAACTTGTTTACAGACAGTGTGTTTATGGGACATAAATGCTGGACCAAAAGAAGGCAAGGTTGTTGATGCGAAAGCCGTCTTCACTGGGCACTCTGCAGTAGTAGAAGACGTGGCATGGCATCTGCTCCATGAATCTCTGTTTGGGTCCGTGGCAGATGATCAGAAGCTTATGATGTAAGTTGGGGTTAGGAGGTTTCTGGATAGTGCCTGCTGTGTGCTGCCAGTGGACGTAGTCCAGAGCACTTGGATTAAAAAAAAAAAAATTAAATTTTGGAATGGTTTCCTGTAGGTCTTTTTGGAAATTAACTACAGTAATGGTGCAGAATCACTGAAATCAACATGCCATTTAATGTGTTCACATAATTTGAGAAGAAGGTGTAACTAATATGCATGCCAACTTCCTGGTGGGAGCTGCTCATGTAGAGCAGACACAAAATACTGAAGGTTTTGGAATGAAAACTGTAGCTTCAGAGTTGGGTTTAGTAATAATGTAGTCTGCTTAAACTAAGGTGTAGTGAAAAAGTACCTACTGTAAAAACTTATGTTTGTTTGTTCTCCCTCTTTCCTCCTTGTCCCTAACCCTCCCTCAAACCCCTCATCGCAACAGTTGGGACACAAGATCTAATGCCACATCCAAGCCAAGTCATTCAGTGGATGCTCATACAGCTGAAGTCAACTGTTTGTCCTTCAATCCTTACAGCGAGTTCATTCTGGCAACTGGTTCTGCTGACAAGGTTTTTACTTGTGTATACTTTAAATTCTGAACTGTCGTAGATGAAAATCATTATAATAAAAACTGTTTCTTCTGTCTCCCAGACGGTGGCTCTATGGGATCTTCGAAACTTAAAGTTGAACCTCCATTCTTTTGAGTCTCATAAAGATGAGATTTTTCAGGTAGGTAAACTTCTCACAACCTGTGGGGAGAAAAATGAGAAGAGCACTGACTTGGAGGAGAACATGTAGATTTATGTTCTTGTAACACAAATAAATCAGTTGAACCAAAATTCCCTATTTTGTGTTTAACAATTACAGACAGTACCACAGTTTCTTTCTGCCTTTCCCCACTTGACTTTGAGGCAAGTAGTCAACAACTTACTGCTAAAAAAATGCTGGGCATTCACAAGTACCTTTGGTACAGGTAGAAGGTTTCTCTAAAATCATGTGCTATAGAGAGGACTTGAACTCTGCCCATTTAGTTAGGTGCAAGTAACAGTGATTTTTTAAAGACATTTCATAAAATATGGTAAACTGGTAACAGTGAAATAACATCTGTTCAGTTTGAGAAATCTTAAGAATTGAAAGCAGTCTATTTAATCTATTGGATATCCTTTGTGCTGGAAGAAACTGGTTTACAGACTACAGTTGAAAATTAGTGGCCAAGGTGCTGGTTATTCAGGTTATGCTTTAGAAATCAGTAGCTGCTTCTCTGAAGTGTTTTTCTCTCAATAGGTTCACTGGTCTCCTCATAATGAAACAATTCTTGCTTCAAGTGGTACTGATCGTCGGCTTAATGTATGGGATCTAAGGTGAAGAACAATTTCTTTCTCTTAGTAGATATGAACAGATGGTTAATAAAAAGGGCTGCAGGCCTACATTATTTGACAGGTTTGATTTGTGCTCTTCTTTAGCCATGCTTGCTGACCTCAGGCCCAGTCTTCTGTGTAGAAATAGAAACAGCACAGTACATCTAATGTTACTTCTGCATCAGGATTTTTGCGTATAGAATTTTCTGGTGTCTTTAGTAATAAGTGATTTCTGCCTCCATGTGCATCACAATTTAAGGTTCCATTTCAGTAATGACAGCACCAAACAGCTGTTTTATACCTGAGGCTTATAGTTACTTCACAGTGAGAAAAACCCTTAGTAAAAGTAAATACTGGAAACAAAGGCCAGGAACTGTTAAGCTGATCTAGATTGCAATTGTCATTATTAACAAAAAGTATTAACTACTTCCTTACAGTAAAATTGGAGAAGAGCAGTCTGCAGAGGATGCAGAAGATGGGCCTCCTGAGCTGCTGGTACGCTTTCCTTTCCTTTAGGTTTCAGTGTGCTGATACGCTGTGTGGCAGTGTGATGCCTTGTCACTGTGCTACCTAAACTGCAGCAGTTCATAAATCTTTTCACCTCCCTGGTTTCCAGTCCATTGCTCTAACTTGCTCTAGGCTTCCTCTGTTCAATTCTGAAAGTTTCCTCCTTTTCTGTGTACCTCTGGAAGTGCTCTTGGAGGTAGTCAGTATGGATTTCACAGCCCAGCCTTGTGTGAGGAGGCACCATTTTGAGGATGTCAGTTGTTGCTATAATAATACAAACTGTTGTCTCATGCTCTCTCAGCAACTGCATCCATGTCCATAAGCCATGACAGGGAAGTGGTTTCACACACGCCTTCCTTACGTCTGTATTGTGAACCTCTAGTAGCAAGTTTTTCTGTTTGTTATTGACATGATGAATTTAACTTCAGAATCTTGGGTTTTAACAGATTTCTCTGTAGTTGAAATGGCTTACTGAAGCTTGTGAGGTTTTTTAACAGTTTATTCATGGAGGACACACTGCCAAAATTTCAGACTTCAGTTGGAATCCTAATGAGCCTTGGGTAATCTGTTCTGTATCAGAGGACAACATAATGCAGATATGGCAAATGGTGAGTGTCACAACAGCTCTTGAGTTGCTCTGAAGCTTGTTGCATAAATGAAAAGGCTGATTCTTAGGGCAGCTTTGTGCCTTCAAGGATTGAAGGTGGTCTGTCCCCTGTAGTCATTACTCTAATCAAAGTGTAAGACTTTGAAAAGAAAGCCAAGACTAAAACAACCTGAAAAAATGCAACTGCTAGCTAATTCTTGAGTCCAGGTCTTAGGTATTAGCTAAGAATAAATGTGGCAGTTGTGAGCTTATATCCAATATTAGCCAAGACTTTTTCCCCCTCCCCCATGTGTTGGCTGTGAAGCAAGATGCCTTTTAACTCACCCGTTAGTTCATATTTACATTACAGGAGGTTGATCAGCTATCTTATAAATGTGGAATAAAGTAATTTGGGAATAAATTAAGTTAAAAAACTGTAGTGGATTTAAATGGGTGCCACAAGTCAGGCTTCTGGTTTTTTAATGCCGGTTCTTGTGTGTTCAAACTGAGGTTGAAATAATTCCAAATAAAACGTTCATGGTAAAGCTAGTTGTTAAATGGCTAATGCTTATGCTGTTGAAATAGAACAGTGCAAGAAGGCAACTGCCAAAATATAGCCACTGTGTGCACAATCCTAAATTTGGCTGTCCTACAAGAAAAGTCAGGGAGGAGGTCCCTTCAAGGAGGGGATGATGGCTGTACCACCTTGGTATTGTCAAAGGTTTTTTTCTATATGAAGTGTAGAAGACTGTTTAAAAATGATTATGTCTAACACTTGTAATGCAATGTTTTGTGTCTTCAGGCAGAAAACATTTACAATGATGAAGAACCAGATATAGCAGCAGCTGAACTGGAGGGCCAAGGAACATAACTTTTCTTCCTCAAGGAACCACTGGGAATGACATTGTAATATAATTCAACTACTGTATACATAAAGCAAGGCCCCTAAAAAAAACCCCAAAATAAAACAAACAAGCACTGGGCAGAAGCATTACATCAAAGCAGGAATATTCTTAATTGGAAACAAAAAGCTTGTATAGTCAAGTTGGCATACCCTTAGTTATTTGGGCACTTTGAGCTGTTGTACTGTATAGGAATTAGCTTTAGAGAAAATAAGAATGACTTAATACCTATGTCTATATTTTTAAACAAACTTAGTGGGTTCCTGTAAATGAAACAGTCAAATCCTCACTCTTCATGTAGGGAAAGTATACAACCCTCCCACCCCCCTTTTTATTAATATGTTAAAAAAGCTTTTCGCTTTTACACACCACTTTTGGATTGGCTTTGCATAAATAAAATTTATTGTAAAAAAGTTTGGTGTGTTTAATGTGTGTTGGCATAAGGTAAATGCCTTCTTGCCTGAATAATTTAATTGCTGTGTGGTGATAAAAATATATATTTTTTAGTTTATAACTTACTCTGCAATTAAAGGTCTGGAAGATGAGAGTTGTCATGATGCAAAAAAAATTGGAGTATGTAACTTGACTCCTTCACAAAGAGAAAGGGTGTAGGAAGAGGTTTGGGAAATCCATGGAGATGTTCAGTAAATCTCCTGTAAAGTTCAGTTATAAATCTTGAGCAGAATCAAGTAACTTTGGGGGGTTAGTGGTTTGGTGTTGTTTTTTGTTTGTTTGTTTTTGTAGGTTTTGTGTCTGCGTTGTGGGGTTTTTTTGAGTGGTGGTGGAAGCAGTGCCCTGTAACATCTTTGGTGCCAAGGTGCCAGTGCCCTCTCGGTGAATTGGTGTGTCCTGTGTTTGGTTAGAGCCTTCCTGTAGCTTTTTTTTTTGATGAAAATTAAGTGAGGCAATTGGGCAGGTGTCTAAAATACATTAATATCTGAACAAATACAAGACAAACATACAGTTTGCTTCTTAACCTCAGGCTGACTGAAAAACTGGAGAATTTGGACTGTGTAGAAGTGAAATATCTCCATATTTCTCATGCATCTGCTGCAAAGTTACAGATTACCTTGGGAGCTGTCAGTCAGACAAATATAAGTCAGTATCTAACTGGAGTTTAAAGCCCATAGTTACCTGACAGGCCTTAATTAAATGAATTGCTGGCTGTCCTGGTCTTTCTGCTCAAGCTGAAAAAGGAGATGACTCAGGTGACCGATACTGAAAACATGAATTCTTTTTTAATTGAAAATGTTACTCCTTGATGCATATCCTGCTCTCCTCTCTCCTGGAATTGTAACAAGTTAGTAGGCTACTGGGCTCAAACTGCGTATCTGAAGTTTCCTGTGCAGGGTCTGGCTGGGGCAGAGTGCATGTCCATCCCAGGAGTGTATATGGTGCTGGGTGCTGCTTGGATTTGTGGCTAGAACGGTGTTGATAATGCACCTGTGCCTTGGCTTTTGCTGGGCAGTGCTTGCACACCATGTGGGCTGGGGGGTGGGCATAAGGTGGGGAGAAGACAGCCTGGGACAGATGACCCAAACTGGCCAAAGGGATATTCCTCACTGTAGGTCACACTCAGTGATAAAACTGGGGTAGAGAAAGATGAAGGAGGTCTTTTGTGGTGGCCATTGCTTGGATACTGGCAGAGCATCCAAGTGAGTGGTTTCCCCCCTCACCCACCTTTGAAACTGTCTGCCATCTGTACCCATGAGATTTTCTTCCTATTCTCTCCCTCACCCTGTGCTGGGGAAATGCAAGTGTTAGCAACTGATAAGCATTAAACACACTGAATTCAGAGGTAGTTTTTGGCCAGGCCCCACTTGCTTTTGACAGTCATTCTGACACTTGCAGCTCTTGAAAAGTAGGAAGTGAAGACGTCAAGGGCCTGAATGGGAGTGGGAAGGTGGAGTGCACTAATTGCACTGCTCTTCTCTGCTTCTTAGGCTGCTTATTTTTAATTCCCTGCCTGCTGTTACCAGGGGCCCCTTGCTTTACAGGCACTGAGTCACCATGCATAGACTTGTCTCTCTCCACACCTTTTTCAAGAATGGTTCCTATTAAAAGTGATGCAGCAGGTAGGTGCAAAAGAACTTCAATATTCCCCTGGATGGCTGAGATGCTGTTGGGAGTTCAGCACGTAGGTGGCAGCTGGATGTGCTGATCAGCATGAAAGGTCAAACTTGCCAAAGGACAGCTTGGTCACTACTTGATTAACCAAGGTTTGGTCCAGCTGGTGCTCCTGTCTGTAAAAACACTAAAATGCCATGCACAGGAAGTGGAAATTAATGCATTCTCTCTAAACAGGGGTTTGGTTTGCCAACTGCCCCTGCCACCAGCAGGGACACCTGCCACTGGACCCAGGCTGTCCCAAATGCTGTCCAACCTGGCCTTGAACATGTCCAGTAATGGCACATTCACCATTCGTATGGGCAACCTGCCTCCCCACCCTCACAGTGAAGAATTTCTTCCTAGTATCTAATCTAAACCTACATTTGTGGGGTTTAAAGTCATCACCCCTCATCCTATCACTCCATGCCCTTGTGAAGAGTCTGACACTGAAAAGGTCACTCAAACACCAAGAACTCAGACGTGGAGCTCCATAGGTCACTCACTGGTGGTGCCTTTAATGACCCACAAAGCCCTGCTTGCTTCCCCACAGAGCATGGAAAAGCCAGCCAGCTGGGGCCTAGGGATACAATCAGTACCTGCCAAAAGGCAACAGGATGGATAATTATGGAACAAAATGAGAGCATAATTTCATTACCTTTAACTGTACTTGCAGTTCAAAGTGCTGCAGTAAATACAACTTCTGCACTGCTTTATTTTCCCTGAGTCTGAATTATCTCAGTAACTGTGTGTGCACGCACGGTTTCCTTCAGTAACAGCAACTTCCTAGCAGCCGTTTCTTAGGCAGCTCTAGGACAGCTTGGTCTCACAGCCCCTATTTAATTAGGAGAGCCTACAGCTTTCTGTTAGTGAGTGAGAATGTGTTGCTGGGACCAATATGTTTTTTAATTTGCAAGTTATTTTCTTAAATACTTCATTTTAGTGCCCAAGTAGCATGTTTGTGAAATATTGGAAGATCATAATATTTAAGGCTATTTGGCTGAGTGCCTCAAGATTTTGATTTTAAAACCTGGTGCCCCCCACAGGAAGCAGATAACAACTGCTTATGCACTAATGTTTGTTAATAGTAAAAACAATGGAAGGTGAAGTGTAAAAAAGTAATAAAACAGTCAGCCTAAACAGCAGCTCCAGCAAGGTATTTATTGGATTAGACAACAGTTACTTTAGATGTGCTTACACAGTACTCACGGAGCATACTTAGTTCAATATGTTATTACTGCAGGTTGGTATGTGCTGGGGAGAGGAAACACCACCAGGCATTCCTTCCATTGGCCTTTCTTTTCAAGGAAACTGTGTACAAGAGGTTTGAGACCTACCTTTTTTAATATTGGCTCTTTCCAGAAGAATGGTTGTAACAAAAACTATAGAAGGTAACTTAAAGTGAAAAAAATGCCAGCTAAGGATGATTTCCTCACTTGTTCTAAACACCCATGTATCTGGTGCAGTCTTTCAGCATAAAGGGTATTTTTTCTCTCCAAGGTTTTCAGCCTGCACCAAGGAAATCTAAATTCTTTCATCTTTGTACTGAAATACAACATGAATGCCAGTGAAACTATACATTTAAAAACCTGCTATTTCATTTCAACAGATGTGTTTTTCCAGAAGTTGAATGATAAGTATCTTCAGCCATGCTCTCTCACCAGACCACAACAGCACTTCTGGAGAGCAGCACTCCTGCATTGTGGCAGAGTGGTCTTTTGCTGCTAATAAAGCCAAGGGCCATTAACTAGTGTGCATCACAAATTTTTGTTCCCACTCTTCTCTAAGAACATTCCTGCATTTTGCTTCAGTGTGACAAAAAGCATTTCAGGGTTTTTCCTTTACTGTGTACGAAGAACTGCATTTGCAAGACCCTGGAGAGCATTAACTGTTGGATACCAGGCAATTTTTGCTCTGTAGCTGAGTGGTGTATGCTTTTACCCATACTATATTATTATTATCCATTTGCACATGATGCCTTTTAGTTTCAGCACTGGAACAACTGAACAAACCTGGGTAAACTCTCCTCAGGGAACAAGTATTTAAGTCAACACCCAGTTTGACCTGTTGCTTTCCAGCCACTTGTAAGTCCACTGTGGTTATTCTTCGTAATTCTCTCAACATCAGTTGTGTCTTGTGAATTTCAAAGCCAGAGCTTCCCCCAGTTCAGTCATATTCAAACACGCATACAATTCAACTATACTTCCCTTAAAACATCAATCACACACAAAATCTGTATCCTGGAGAAAAAAGTTAGAAGAGTCAGTAACCACCCCAGAGGGAAGAGCAGATGTGCAATCAAAGCCAGCAAAAGCTTTGATGAGCAGGATTTATAAAACAGACAACATGACCAAGATCAAATGGTTTCATATGAATGTGGGGGGGGGGGGTGGGGAGGGGGGAAACCAACCAAACAACTCCAGCAAATTACAAGGGTTAAACACCAGTATCATGGCTCGGACTTGGCAGGACTGAGGTAGTTATTTTGACCCTTAACACCAGGACATAAATTTGGTGGAAGTGACAGTGAACTACATCAGTATGGAGTATCTGTCACACGGCTATAGTTAGATTAATGAGTGACTTAAATTCATCTCAGCTTGAACAAATATCCTAAGATATAATAGGGTATTTAAATTTAGAGGGTATTTAAACAGAGGCTCTAAGAGGTTATTTCTTGAAGTGGAGCTGTAGGAGCAGTGTTCTTGGCATAGTCTGGAATTACACAAAGGCCTGCTTCAACTGTTACAGTCCATGAGACAGGCACACCCCAGATCCCTGTTTGAACAAGAAATCCAAAACAACATGCGACCTCAAAGCTAAAAGATAACAAACAGTTTTACAGGAAATTAAAATAAAGTCTTCACTGGCAGCACAATGTTCTTAAAATTACTTAGCAGTTCAGGCTAGATGGGTGCCAGAGTCAGCAAGATCCATAAAAGCTAGCACAGTTAGATGGAACTAAGTTAGGCTGTTAGAGGGAAGTAAAACCTTCCTTCAAGAAGAAATGTCTAAATGAGCAAAAAGGAGAATTATCAAACTTTAAATGGAAAACAAAATAAAACCCAACCAAAACAAAACCAGAAAGGAACAAGAAGTACCTGTGAGGAAGAAGTTCCTAAAGGCCTAGAAGCAAGTATCTTTGAGTACATCAAACACACAACTGATGCCCTGGCAGCTGGGCTGGAGGGCTCAGAATGCAGCTGGTGAAAGAAGTTCTCTCCTCAAACCTACTCTACATAGGAGAAGTACAGCTCAAATGTGTATGTGCATTAACAAGAGAGCCTTAGCACCTGAAAAGGAAAAAACCAAAATCCCCAGCTATTAACTGCAAACAAACTTCCCTCTAGCAAAAGCTTGCAAATCTGACCATTTTTCATAAGGAAGACTGGGGAGATCCAAGGAAGTAGTAACAGATTTGACTCCTGTATCAGCATGCAGTGGAAGGAGAGAAACAGAGGTGCTCATATGGGAGCAGAGGAAGCACACTGAGTAGACAACTCTCAGATGTAAGGGAATACTCTGAAGTACAAGGAGAGCATCTAAAACCAGGCAGTGTACTTGGATTTCCAAAATACGTGGCACAGCTCTACAAAAGGCTCAGGGCTAGGACCTTGCTCACCTTTTATACAACGGGTATCTTCAAACAAGTTAGCAAATTCTTTTTAATTAAAATAATTAATACTATCTTCAAAGAGTCACGGAGACATCAGAGCATGTTTTTGTAGAGCAGTTCTAAATGCTGCCTAGAAAAAACAGACACAAAGGAAAACTGAACTCAAAACCAGTTCCAAAACAAAATGAAGTTTAGGGAAGTTGCCAAATGTTAGGGAATATGCCAAAAAAGGCAAACAGAACACTTCCCCGTATTAGGAAACTGGGAGAGAGTGTACATTAGTAACAAATGACCCCATAGAATGAGGAGCACTTGATGAACTTACTGGAAAACCTGATTTTTAATATATAACCCCTGCTATTTTTCATGCTGCACCCCACAGAACTATGATGGATAAATTCTGGGAGACAGAAGGCACAAGCACAATTCAAAGCAGGCAGGCGCAGATTCAGCCAGAGCTTCTGCCCTCCGTGGTCTGATGACCCTCGCCTCAGGCCACTCCCCAGGTGAGGCGAGCAGAGAGCAGGACTCACTCACCCCTTGGCCTGTGCAGTGTCAGGAACTACGGCCAGGAATGTGCAAGCCACCAACATGTCCCTTCACTGGGCAGCTCACTTGAACAATACACTTGAACTCAAATTTCACATCTTTTAATTTTCACTCTTGATTTTTCAAATAAATACAGCTTCAGTTGGAAGACATGAATATGATGTTAAAGAAAAACTCAGAGTCCAATATATTAAGCATACTTATTTACTTAATCTATACAGAATTGAGTAGATAAAATTTCAGATTCACATTAGTGAAAAATCTCTACAAAAATGTTTTTGAAAAGCAAAACAAAGACTGCCTGTTCATTTATCATTTTTCCTCATGAAAGCAGACATGGGTTGTAAAAATAAAGCAGTGTGTTTAGCACAAACTAGATTTCTGCATCACTTTTTCACAGTTATTTCCATCTACAGTCCAAAGAGGTAGATTTTCTGCAACACCTGAGAATTGAACTGTAACGTAACCAGGTGTAATGAAAAGAAGGACAAAACATTAGAGATACAGCCCTAACTTACTTGTGTATGTATTCATGTATTTGGGTCTTGAATTGCATACAATTTAGCTTTTTGCAGCTTAATTGTGGTGAATCTGTCAATCAGGCCCCAGAGTTCTGACAATTAAACACACTCAATCTCAGGCTACATCAGTTTACATCCCAAGTTAAACACTTTGTAGTAGTGGGAGAAAGGCAGTAATACAAGTTTACTTAAAAACCCTACTGGAGCCCGTTTGGCTGCAGCCTGGCAGTGCAATAGCCTGCAGTATGGCAGATCAGTGACAGTGCTGAGCTTAACCCTCACACCAATTTGTTTGGGTTTTGTTTTTTATTTTTTATTTTTTTTAATAACAGATTTTAAGCAATGCATGAAACTCTATTGACTGGTTTCAGGAAGCAAAGTAGAGCTTGTCTTGGCCAGATAAGTTGCTATTATATGGGTATGTTGAGGGTAGAAAAGAAAAGATATCCCCATTTCAAAACCCTTTCCCTTGGGGTGTTCTGCTTCATTTACATGTTTAGTCAGTAACAAATATATTTGTATTGCTGTTCTATACATCTGTCATTTCTCAAAAAGCCCTTTAAAATATTCTTGCAACAGGGTCCAAAAATTCAGTCCTGCCTCCATATAGAACAAGCACTGTAGAAAGAATTGTTCAGGATACAAATATCCAAATAATAAGTAGTGAAAATAGAAAACTGCATGTCCTACCTTGCCAAGGGTATGATGCATCAGATGCAAAGTTTTTCACCTTTCCTCAGGAAAACTACTTCATGCTTAGTGTTAGCTGAAAACCAGTTCTCCAAACAACTATTTTTTCAAGCTTGATTCTATAAAGCAAGTAATTTGAAGAGCAAGTCTGAAATACTTCTTTCCAGTTGTTTTTTATGCCATATGGTTAAGCATGATCAACATTTCAAAGCTCTGAGTCTAACCTGACTGACTGCTCATTGCTACCTTCTTTGCATTCCTGCATTGTGCTTGGATCACAAACACCAAACCCACACAAATCTAGGAGAAAGATGGCCAGCTTCCCCTTTGCTCCATTTCAGAAATGTCAGTTTTGCACAGTTCCTCTTAGTGGTATAAGCCTTACAGAACTTTACTCTCTCTCAAAGACAGCTATGTTATTTCAACATACATTACTACAGGAAAAGGATCAGGAGCTCAGTGCAGCCTGAACATTCAAGTAATTTAGCCACTGAACTATCAAGGGCAATGAGGGTGGGAAGCTTGTTGAGATGTGCTTGATTCAGAAATTCCCTCCCAAGTAAGTGCAAAGAACTTTAAGTACCAGAAAAGGCTACACACGTTTGTATTTCTTAAAATGACAGCAACCAAAACTAGAAAGTAAATACATGGGAACTAAAGTTATGGGTAGCTTGTAGTTATATCACATGTTGCCTTGCCAAAAATGTGTGTTGGTCCTAGTTTATTTCAGGAAAAGAAGTCATAATGTGGATCTCAAATTTTCTAGGAAAACATGATACGGTTTAAGGTTAAAAAGAAAGCTTCGCTTGTGGTATGTTTAGTGTAAGAATGTCAAGTACCATCTTTACCAGATAACCTGACTGGAAAGGCACTCTGACAACTGGTACAGCTTTGGGGCTGAATGTGCAGGAAGTTCCATGCTGTACTTCAGGAAGAGTATGTGAATCTTCATGTTCAACTATGTAAAATACACTCTTAATGCTCAAATAGGTCACAATCCAGCTATCAGAGAAAGCCTATTTCCCAGATTCGTATCTTCCACATCTCCAGCAGTGAGTGTCTATTTTCCATCCCTTCAGATAATCCACATATTTGCTTAGACAGCACTGGATTTCTCTAGTCAGGATAACCCTGTGATGGACACACTGCAGCTAAGAGGGGAGAACATGACCAACACCTGTGCAACAGGCTGCACATCTGCAAAACCCCACTGGGTAACGCCGCTGTACATTTTCTCACACATTTATATTCAACATGTTCACAGGCAGGGCAAACAGTCCAAACCAACCTTTATGACACAACCCTGAGACATCTGCAAAAAGCTGTACACCCTGTTTCACCAGCTGCAAATTAATGTATTTCAAAGCTGTTTTTTTCATACCACAAAGGACATAAAACCCTTTACACATATCTTTTACTATATTCTGAACCTTTACTTTTTCATTCATATATATGAAAACATACTAAGGGGGAAAGCTGACATTTTTTACTGGCCATTAGACATCCTTATGTAGATAAATTTACTGGAAAACCTGGTAATCTTTAGTATACTGAGTGGCAAATCAATGAACAAAACCAGAGTGTGTTCTTTAAAACAAAAAAAGTGACCTGCTGTCACCATTTTCCCCAAACGATGTCATATCTGTACACAGTCTTCCATGACAGTGATTTGTGTTGTGGGGAGGAAACGCACATGCATCCTTTTATGGAAAAATATTTTCTTTTAAAAAATGAGGCAGATGTGCAACACAGTTGTGGAAAATTTATAGTTTAAGCTATTTAAAGCTGCTATGCAGCTTCCTGTACCACATAAGTCCAGTAGTTCTAAGAAAATACAGATATGGTAGAAAAAGTAAGAAAATTTTCACCACAAAACCAAATAGTTACCACCAACAGAGAAAGTTATACACAAAATATATCTCTCAATACAGTGTTTACACTTCATTTTAGTCTACAGATTCAGTGCCAGGAACAGGACTTGTTGAGACAGTCTTTTCAGAGCTATTTGCTGCACTTGACTCCGCATCAGGTTGAATTCCTTGTTCCGTGTCAATAGGACTTCCCAGCTCCTCGTGGGAATTGAGTGTGCAGGACTGCAACACCTGCACAGCTAGATCCACATCTGCTTCTCTAAGAGAAACCTGCTCCTTGAGCACTTCCACCTTCTCATTCAGCTCGTTCCTTTCCGTCTGAAGGGCCCTGCATAGCTTCTCCAAACGCTCCAGTTTTATTTGAAAGCCTTTGTATTCTTTATCTCTTACTGTTTTCTGAAGGACAAAAGAAATAAAAGCTCTGTGATACAACTGGTTTTTTTTTTTTTCCCTAAATTAATGAAAAGAATCACCACTGTTTAATCCTGAATATTAAGTCTTAATTAATCCAGTAGGTCAAATTTCAGATGAACTAGAGCAAATTTCCTCAGAATAATTCACCTAATTACACTTCAGATGGTTTGTCTGAGCTGGAGTGGCAAGGGACACCTTTAAAAACAAGCAGTGAGGACTATATGACTACTTAATGCTAACTGTAAGTGAGGGCAGGGCATCAACCAGAACCCTGATATGAAATCCCATAAAGCAGTCAATTACAACCCAGATAATGGCAACTACAGGGAGGAGAAGAGCATAAAAGTCAGAAATACACAATTCAGCAGCTGAATCCAGGTCAGAGGGTACCATACTTCTGGCTCTCCTAACTAGGCTCCTTATAAAAACAGAAAGATAAGCAGTGCTTTAGCAGAATGTACATGACCCAGCACGGTTTGGCAAGGTCACACCTCGTACACTTGAACTTCACCACAACTGAACAGCGCTGCTCTTGCCAGACTACAAGAAGTGATGGCACCTCATGACTTCAAAAGCAGTAGCAATGCAAGAAAGATCCCTTACACATGGGGTCACTTCCTTCATGTCAGTCTTGTATATTTAAAACACATTTCTATCGCAGCAATGGTTGAACTTTACTCAGCATATTAAAATTCATTCAGTTCGTATGATTTCATACAATTATCCCAGCAATTAAACAGTAAGCAAAGATGAGGCTGAACTTTTTTGCCATTGGTTTAGATTTACATAGCAGCTTTCCACTTCCCATGCCTGACAAGAACAATACCTTTCACAACAGAAAATGTAAGGCAGGCAATCCAAAAACAGGCTGTGTAGTATTTCCAGTTCTCTAAAAACTGTATGAAGGTCTCTGGGACTCAGACTCAAGCTGAGCCATACTGCTGCTTAAAAGGTAATTACCTCTTCAGCCATTTGCAGAAGAGCCTTGTTGTTGTTTTCCCATTTTGTACGCCACACAATGGTTTCCTTTTCCAGTTTCTTAATCTTCTTTGTCATCTACGAAAGATAAATAAAACATTTAATTTTGTGGCTTGTGTTGCAACATAGGTGGTTTCACATGAGTAATTCGACTACTTAGCATTATTTTCCGAGTCCAGTTTGAACAAGTTTTTTTGGGAAAGTGTTTCTGCACAAAATCAACCCCATAAATACAGATTCTGCATTCAAAGAAAACAAGATTGAGTCTTACAAGAAACAGACCAGCAACTTTCAAGTAATAAAAAGCTCCAGAAAAAGAAGTTTTAAAACATAAGCACAGACAGAGATAACAAGAAGTTATTTGGTAAAACACTGAAATTAGGATTTATATATTATGCAAGTCTGTAAAAAAACAGAAAAAATTACATTTCTCTTCCATCGTATGACAAATTTTTATGCTCTACCTTATGATTCAAATTAAATGCCAAAATACTCCATATATTTTCAGAAAGGAAACACAAAATCTAAAATGCAACCCACTAACAGCACACAATCTCAATATTACTTTCTGTAATATTTCTATATTACTTCTATATTTCTGTATTACTTTTTATAGGTAATCCTATAAATACCTTCTCCATTTCTTGCCTGAAAGTTGTAAAGAGCTCATTACTTTTCGCCATGGTGGTCTGGAATTCTTCAAACTTATCCATGTAAAGAGAAAGCTGTTGGAAAAGAGGCAGAAACATTAACCTGAACAGTGGTATACAAATACAAAAATATTAATGTACAAGGCAAAATTAAACTGGAAGTAGTAAAACATGAACTTCTTTTTTTTTTTAAACTATCTTACAGTTTCCATTTGAGGAACATGCTGAACTTGGCATGAAAACCTGCTATTCAAATTATATGTGAAGTAGAGTTCTGTGTTTACAGAACAGCAATATATTTTGAAGTAAAAGGAATATTATGTTTAATAAAATGTTGGAAGACATCATGGTTCATCACTACCTCACTTTTACTTCCCCACTGGAAAAAAAAAAACCTATCTGTGAACATACACATCTACAGGAAATCCAGGACATGGTTAGTGATATTAAAACTTGGGAAATACCTACCTTTCCACCTTAACCAGCTAAAGCTAAGAACCAAGGCTGGCACAAAACAAACATCATTGATTCCAGAAACCATAATACACATTTATAACCAATGTAATCTGCCCACTGAGCAAAAATCATGGAAAGTGAATACTAACAAGAAATCCACATAACAGTGAAAAGCATTACACTTCAAAAAGTGAAGAACATTAACATTTCAAACAGGAAAACTTTTTGCCCTGCACCACAAGGTCAATCACCAAGAAAGAACTGCAAAATATGTTTAATTGAATAGTTTTAAAAAATGTTTGATTCTTATTAAAGCAACTTAACCAGTGTGTGATTTGATGTTCTAAGAATACATGACCAACTACTTAATCCCACTGAAGAGTAATCAGTTCTCTCAATTCTTACACTGGAGGTTGCAGGACAATACAGTTCAGAGCACAGAAATACTGTATTTTGCTCTATTAGCAAAGGAAATTTCATAAAAGGAATTAGCCCAGCTTGTCAGCAGTACATCATGACTCTTTGCCATTATTGTCACTGAACTTTCTAGCTCATCTTATTCTACAAAAAGTATCTGCCAGCCCCAGAAAACCACAAGCTATACTCATTGTAACTACCAAAAAGCACAACAAAATACGCAGCAAGATTTTAAATAAATGGTAATCGACTAGGGAAAAAATCATAAAAGACTAAGTGTGGCAAAAATACCTATTTGGAAGTATCTGGATATTCATGAGTTCAAGTCCAATGGAAATGTATATGATTACATTTAACTACACATGTAAGCATACTTTAAACATAACTCTTGGAAAGCCTAGTAAAAAATTAGGCACAGTAAGTGTGAAAAAAGGCAAGAAAGAGCTTTCAAAGGGACTGTCATGGTTTAAGCCCAGCTGGCAACTAGGCACCATGCAGCTGCCTGCTCACCACCGCTCCCCACCCTGGTGGGATGGGGAGGAGAATCAAAAGTGAAAACTGTAGCTTGTGATAAGGATAGTTTAATAGCTGAAACAAAGTAAACTATAATAGTAATAGATGATAATAATGGTAATAAAAGGGAAAAAACAAGTGATGCACAATAGAGTTGCTTGCCACCTGCTGCCTGGTGCCAGATCCCACCCCTAAACCCCTATCAGCCCCCTTTCAGGGTAACTTTCCCAAGTTATTTACGGGGCAGGATGTTCTATGGTGTGGGATATCCCTTTGGCCAGTTCGGGTCACCTGTCCTGGATATGCTCCCTCCCAGTTTTTTGGGGTTTTTTGTGTACCTCCTCAATAGCAAAGCTGGAGATACAAAAGAGTCCTTGACTTAGAATAAACACATGTGACTTAGCAACAGCCATAACATCAGCGTGCTATCAGTGTTATTCTTACGGTGAATCCCAAACAGAACACTGTACCAGCCCCTGAGAAGAAATTAACTCTATTCCAGCTGAAACTAGGACAGAGACTTCATACAAAACCTCAACTGAAGCAGTAACAGACATACAGTGAATGGAATAGCTACTGCTTCTCAGGTGCTCTGATACTGTCTGAAACTGCCATTTCCCTGTGCCTTAAGTGATGAGCTCATGTGTGGTCAGTGACTGCAGGTGATCCAGAACCAAAGCTCAAAAGCTGGAGACGATCTCTGCTCTCAAGCAAGGATTTTGCTGTAGCATTTACAATTACAGAAAGAAATCTGAAGACAGCATGGGTTTTGTGTGGACAGAGATACTCAGGTTTCTAAATCTGAATAACTACAGGGATAAATGTGACACTGCCTGCTCCCAATCCTCCATCCTTCCAGGATGAGATAGAAACAGTAAGAAACAGATTCTGAAACCTGTCTGGGTAAAAATCCCCCCCCCACCTCTTTATAATCACAAGGCCCTCTCTGGTCCTGAACAGCTACATAAAAAAAAACAAAGAAAAAAAGAGAGAACAAGAGTTTCAGAGAAACCATGCTTTCTTAAGCTTTTCTTCTTAAATTTTTCTATATTCTAGTTTTTGTAATATTAATACTATTAATTTAAAAGGACGCTAACTCCAGAAATTCAATATTTAGCACCTTCCAGCAAAAGTACTCTCCAGATGTATTAAACAGCAAGTAAAAAACACCAAGTCTTTACAATTTACACTTCATGCCTCACTACTGAAAAGTTACCTACTGGAACTTAAATGTAAAATTTAATTAAAAAAACCCCCAAGTATCCTTCACAAGCATCTGATAAATGTTAAGTTTTTTTTACAATGTTGCTTTATCTTCACTGCAGTCATAAATCTCTGGGTATTTTCTTTTCAAAACTGTTACTGAATATCTATTAAAAAAAGATACCTGCTGCTTCAGCTGAGCTTCCTGTTGCTTCATCTGCTCACATTTGTGTCTGGACTCTGTAGCTTCTTTTAGCAGCTAAAAAAACAATGCAAAAAGCCACATAATGAAAAAAATATTCCTAAAAATGGCTTAACTTGGTCTATGATGAAAAATGAACAAACATTAACATCACCTAGGGGCTATTCAACCATGTTTTCTCACGTGGGCTTTTTTATTACTATACTGTACTTTCATATATAAAATTTAAAGCATGTGTTGGCACGCAGAGATTTTTATTGAGACATTTTTCTAATTGGCAGCATGAGTCAATGTTTCTATTTCTGTGGCAAGTTTGAACTGTTAAATTTATTAATAGTTCATTAACAAACTGTATGTAATTTATAACTGTTTCATAACCTAATTTATTTTCCACTTTTATTTCTCCAGTCACTAACACTACCTTTACAGACTAGTTCAAACCAATTTTGCTTCAACTTGACACCATTTTGTAGGTTCATCTTTGAAGAGATTTTCATCAGCTTATGACTCAGAAATTATGTTAAAAAACCCCAGAACAATCCAATACTGAATGATAATTTAAAGACTATACAGAAAAAGGAAGGCTTTTGCCTAGAAGTTACAGATACATTGTGACAAAATTGCTTGGAAGACTGCAACTTCTCCTAACACACACAGAATTCACTTACAAACTCCCGTTCTCGCTGATGTTTTTCTTCTGCTTCCTTAATAAGCTGGGTAGTTTGCTGAAGTTTGGCATCCACAAGTTGCTGCTGCAGTTCCTTATGTTTGAACACTTGATCAATATGCTAAAGGAAAAAAGAAAATCACAGCAGTCAAATATAGACAGTCTGCTGGTCAGTGAAGAGAAGTGTAGTGTTTGGGGAGATGCATGTTGTTTAGAAGTGTCATGCAAAAGAGTGTTTTTTACATGCCTTTTTTTTCCTCCATCTCCATACATTGTAACTACCCTTTCTTGCCTTTCCCAGAAGCCAGGTGCCTGTTTTTATTAAATTGATACAATACTGCCAATCACTTCACACCAGACATTTCAAAAATCCTGTATTAAGCAGTCTACATCCCTACTTCTAAAGTTGGTTTATCTACTTCTAATCCTTAGTGTACTTTGTTACTTTGAAAAACTCTAGTCCTCATTATTAAAAAGAGCTCAGAATAAGCAACAGTTTATTTAACTGATGAAATTCCACAAATCAGAGTTTTTGCAGTCTGACCCCTATCATCCGTAAAGTAGAAAAAGGCAGCTTCCTACCTTTTCTCTTCCCCATATACTCTCATGGTAGATACAAATATTCCAGGATCACAAAAGGTGGGGAACTAGCCTACAGAGAGCTTTCTAACTGATCCAGATTTAAAACAAAACAAAAAACCACAAAACCAAACCAACAAAACCAAAAAACAATCCCCCAGAAATAGCTGAGAAATTACACTCCAAACCTCCCATGCCAACTATGAACTAGCCAACTAATCTTAGCTGTAGAACCCTTGGACAAGGAGAATTGGCTGTTTTCCACCACTGTAGCTTAGGCAGCTAGCTCACATCCTGGTGCCAATTAAAGCCAGCTCAGTTAGCCCTAAAGCACACACACTTCCATGACACCAGGCCAAATACATTCTTAAAGCACCATAGCTTATTTTGATTCTATGCCAACAACAGTAACTATGTGCACAAAGGAGCTTCGTAAGAAGCCCCCAGCCTTAATGAATCAAAAGAAGTAAGACAGAGAATAACTCTTATATCCCCTCCCATTATACTGTGAAATCATAGTTTTTAACTACTCCAACTATTTAATGCATATTTATGTTGGAAGCAACCTTTTAGTCCACTCAAACCAGGGTAAACTTCAAAGCCTGGTCAGGTTACTCACAGTTTCCCCAGGTGAGTTCTGAATACCTCTAAAGACAGAGATTCCACAATCTCTGGGCAACTTATTTCTATTTGATCACTTTCACTGTGAAAGACTTTTTTCTGTGCATCTTGAATTTTGATATTCAAAACTAGGCAGGAAAGGCAGACAGTGGGCCAAACAGCTATTAATTTTTTCTCAGCAGTAAGGCAGAAAGAATAATGTAAAAAATATATATAGACAATGGCTGTAAATTGTGAGGGTTTTTGTTCCCCTTTCAATAATTATCTGATCCTTACAATCAAGGAACTAATAAAATCCCATGGGAAGTATACTGTAAGCACCTCTTCTCGCAATGCATACTGCTCAATGAGTTTCTTCAGCTTTTCCCCCAGTTCAATATTCTCCTGCCGGAGCTTGGCATTATGTATATCATGCTGTTCCAGTTGAGCCTGGATTTCATTCAGCGTAATCTGGAAGTGTGCAGTTGCTTCTTTCCGCCTTTCTTCTTCTTCACGTGCTTGCTGCATGTTTTCTTCCTTTTATGAGAGAATATTAACAGTGGTCAGGTCAAACCATGCACCTTTTTCATACATTTGAGTCAGAAACAATGGTAATAATTCACTCCTGTACAGTTTCAAGTTCTACAGTGCTAGAACTAATACAAGCCATAATCATAATATGCTATGCTAACTACCCATGTAAAGTGTGTGGAATCTAGAAATTCCGAAACTTTTAGATAATCTTGTCCTTACCACTACCAATATTACTGAGAGGCTGGTATTAAGATGCTACATAAATACCTTTGCAAGTGTCAGAATTACCCAGATGTAAAAAACAGCATTGATACTATAATGAAATTTCCTACAGCGATCATGGATAAGAATCTCTTGGCTTTCTTCCATTTCACTCCCATCCATTATATTCTGACAGAATTAAGCCTTTTTTGATACCCTGTCATTTCATGCTGCTATTATGTCACTTGTGCTATTTTTTCCAGCAGTCATTATTAGCACTGCTCCCAGAAAGAAATACGACAAGATCAAATACTGCAAGTAATATGAACTGGTTTGAGGGGGAAAAAACCCAGTGAGTCAACTATCCCTGAATTCTTTACCTTAAAATAAGCTACACTTACACCATATGCCACTCACCTCCTACAGGTACAGGCAATGGGCAAAGTGACACCCAAAAAGCAGCAGTCCTGATTTTAAGCAGTGATCAATAAGTCGTATTTCCACCACCAGCAACACTGTAATTTATGTAATCAAACTAACCTTCAAAGTTTTGTTATGACGCTGAAGCTCCCGACAGAGAGATTCCAGTTTGCTACGTGCCAAAATGGCCTTGCTATGCTCACTCTGCAAGTGGACTTTCTCCTTCACAACTTGTGCTTGTTTCTTCTGCAGTATCTTCATTTGCTTTTGAACATTCCGGCTCTCCTCCAACTAATATTAGAGAGTAAAATTTGTTAAATAAACATAGTTGAAACTACCTTTATGCATCTAGATGAGCAGCCTGAAGAAACTTTTAAATATTTTGGATGAAAATAAGGAAGTTAAATTTCATCAAGACCCCAAGCTGATCTTAAAGAGAAACTACCATCATCCTACAGACAACTCTAAATGTGTAAGGACAGAAGATGAAAATACACAAATTCCAACTTAACAAACATTTGCCTTTGAGGAACAGGCACCATGGACCTGTTGTTGACCATGTGCTATCAGCCTGCATTCAACTACAGGGATAAGAGTAGCCCTGAGAAAGAAGGACATTGCAGATACAACAAATAAAAGCCAAGTGAGACTGGCTTTCCCGTAAGTTACAACTTTTCCCACCCTTATCTAGAAGGTACACACAGCTGTTTATCCAACAGGTCTTGTTTTTACCATCAAAAAGAAAAACAACAGAACTGTGCAGAGTTCCTTCTTGTCAGCAGGAGCTCCTAACAAGGGAAGCAGTAATCGATACAAGTTTGTGCAATGCTGTGGTATTTCAGAAAGGAAGAGACAAAACTAGCAGCCCTGACAAATCAAATCAAATACTATTAAAGCTACACAGCCCAGTCTTTGATGACTTAAGAGATCTGCAATTTCAAACAATGTAAGCAGAATTTTTGTTCTATTTCCTTTAGGCTCAGATGACACACAAACTCTGTATACATATTTCAAAATCTATTCTATTGCTAACCAGTGAACAGAAGTTTCTCACATTAACATCTCACTGAAAGCAAGTTCCATTATATATGATTTTTGGGCTCCCTGAGAAACCATATCATTTGGACTCTGTTCTATTGCAAAGAAGGCAACTGTTAAGTGTTAAACGCTGCTCCTCATTAGACAGTGCCTCAGCCTCAGGACACCCCAGGAAAAGAGGACTGGCAATGAGGAACATCACTAAGACAGAATAATACAATGCTGCCTTTCTGAAAGAGCTCAAAATAATGCTGAATCACAGAAGAGAGAATAAAGTTAAGAATCTCTATGACAACAGTAAATTAAATGTATATTTAATCCAGTTTAGGGAAAAGGAATGTTAAGGGAATATTTTCACATCCAAATATAAAAAGCCCTTTTCTTGGGTGGTCAGAAAACATCACTTCAAGTGGCTGTGCTGTTTGCATACCTCTGAAACTTCAGGCCTGTAAAACTGTGCCAGTGTGAGACATATCACCAGGGATGCAAACCCTCCTGCATCACAGAGTGATCTCCTGATAGATTCCAAATTAGGAAAAAAAAATTGTGGAAGATCTTTTGCCAGGAGAGAGGCATTCCTACCTTTATTGTACAGTCCTTTTCATGAGACACCACTGAAAAACCTGACAGTGAGCTTTAAAGATGAATCTTTAAAAAAAGAAAAAAAGCATTGTAGGTGCACTGTCATAAACAGTTCAAACCTCTGCTGGCATTAAAGCTGACACCTATGCCAGTGGTTCACCACCACTATCATGAAGAAAAGAATGCATCTTAAAAGGAACACAGTCAGATCCAAACTAAACTTTCTAAGGGGAACAGGGGTACGTCTTAAGACTCATTTATCTGAAACAGAGCTATTCTTACACCCAGACAAGCTCCCACCCAGCTTCCCAGCCATTCTGAGCACCTTGGAGAAAGCAAGTGGTTTTCTATGATGGCGAGTATCTATGGACTGTGAATGTTTACCTATCGACTACGGATTCTCTTCTGGGAGGGCAAAAAACACAATCACATCTCTTCCGATTGCCAAGCTTCTGGAAGGAAATTACAATTCATCTGACCTAGCTGTTCCCCAGCTGTTTTGAGATCTTTCCTTCAACAATATAACTCAAAGTCAAAATAGCGCAAACTGTTTTCTTTCTGCAGAATCGAGGGGTTCATGCCAGCCTAGCTCCTCATGCAGGCCATCATCATCACCACCACTGCGAGCTGACATGAGAGCTGTTTGCTCAAATACAAAAGGCATCACATGCACAAGCAACTGCCCAAAAGAACCAACGCATTTCTTGCATTTTTCTCTCACAATGTCAAAGCTCATTTTTAGATGGGCTCCCCATCCTTGAGTTGCACTATGGAACGATAATTGTTTCTCATTTAAATAGAAGTGACTTCTTAGAGAAGCTGCTGGTTTTGAACGAAATGAACTCATGTGAACAAGGGTATGTGAGAGAAAGCAAGGAAAACAAAGCAAAAACATAACAGACCTCTGAGGAGGACTTGGGATTTCCTTAACAGAATTACTTTACATCAGTTAGGTAATTAATATCACCTCTGTGAGTGAAAAGACTACCCACTTGATCATCTTCAAAGTTTTGGAGATATTATTAATCTCAAAGGAAAAAAAATTATTTCGGAAGTTATGCCATGTTGTGCAGCCATTATGTCATTTTCAGAAACATTTGCATATGATACACTTGACATCTATAGAAAGAAAATTTTATGCTTTTGTCAAGTTTTTCAATTATCTCTTTAGTTCATATTCATTTTATAATTACAAATACAGTGGGAAAACATACACACAGTGTTTCCAGTCTTTCCATTCCTGTCTGTTCCTGTCTCAAGATAAATGGGTCAAGCGTTGTCTCCAGGAACATTCTGGAAAGTGAAACTTACGAGCTTTCCCCCAAGCCCCCCAGTTTTGTGACCAATTAATTTAGAGAATAAATTACCATTTCACCCATTTGAGATAGGAATGCATTTTATGAACTACTACTTTTTTGTTACTGAAGAAATGTATGCTTTTCCATCCATTCCTTTGCATCATCAGGTAGCACAAAGCAAAATTAAACCCCGATCTTTCCAATGTCCCCTATTCTCCAAAAATCACTGAGTTAAATGTAACTGAATATTTTTTCCCCAAAATTTCTATATGACAGTATGTTCTTCCTCTTTATCCTACAGGGAGTAAATTATAAAACATTAGTACAAAAGCATTATCAATGGGAAAGGAAAAAAAAAAGGAAAATAATTACTCCCAAAAGAACTCTTAACTTTTCTGTTAATCCTGTTACTATGGTTCAACACCAAGTTACCAAAATCTACTTTTTTTGGCTTTAGGCAGTCACACAGAAGTGAAACTACTACATGAAAGTTTGGCTGAAGCAATAAAGCAATACTCATAGTCAGCTTGAGTGTCCTTTCTTTTTTTTTTGACAACACTGTAAAAGATTCAAAATTATTAACTGTCCTGTATTAGTTTTTGCATTCCACAGTTAGTATTAACACATGAATAACTCCTGCTATCTTTACAAATTACTTACCAAATCAGCATACTTCTTGCACAAAGCTGCCAGCTTTTCTTCTGGAGTAGAAAGTGTATTCAAGGCTTGCATTAACAATAACACTTCTTTTCCTATGAAATGGATGAAAGACAATAATATTGGCAAAAAAAAAACATACCAGAAAAGCAGCCTGTCTTTAGAAGCAAAATATAAATGCATGAGAAATTAGTGAGTTAAGTTGTTCTCTGGTTTGATAGCTGCATAATCCTAACTGCTAACAAATGGGAAGTCATCACAGCAAGAATAAAACTGTGCTGCCTTATGTACCATTCAGAAACTCATATAGCAAAAATTACTCTATTCTTAAAACCACAAAAATATTTCTCTTTTACAATAGCACAGATAAAAATAAAAATTTGAAAAAATGAAATCTAAAAAGTTAAGTTTTGGTATTAAAAGATAATCACAAAAACGTTTTGGTTAAGCATTTGGAATTTCATTATCAGCTGTGCTTTGGCAGCACTGAACACTGCAATCCCAGATTCAAACCAGAAAGTTTAAAAAGTTGATTAGTAATTACCATGTTGTTGTTATTAGTAGAGTTCTAATAAAAATAGCATTGCCAGCTGAAGGCATCTTACACATGCATTAAGAACTGTCTTTTCCTAAGCAGAAGTGCAGTTTCTCAAAATACCCTGTTAAAGGTGACAAGTTTTTGGCTACAGAGTAAATGTGAGACAAAGAGCAAATGCACAGCTATTTGACAAAAATATTAAATCCATTTAAAAATCAAAATGCCAAAGAAAACACACCCAAAGTTTTCTCTTTGTGTTTTTCACTCTCTGGATCTTGCTGGCCATCAGGTGGATCAGTACGGGCTTCTTCTCTTCCAGGAGTCTCCTCACGAGACTCTTGGGAGCAGCACGTGGATCCCGGGTGCTTTATGTTCTTTGTGATATACTCAGCTTCTTCCAACGTGCCCGTGTTTTCCAGGCTGTAACAGTTGGACTGTACATGCTGCAGCACTGTATCAGACAATTCATTGCACTTGCTCTTCACCAGCTGATCCTGGTTATTCAATCCCATCTCCTGAGATCCAGCTTCTTCCATGGCACCACCAACCACCTTCAGAATAGAAAGGAGGAAGCGAACTAAAGTCAAGCAAATGTGTTTAAAATGAAAACTTCGAGCCTTCTTTAGCATGGACAAAAAAAGAGTAAAATTAGAAAAAAAAAAAAACAAAAAAACCCCCCACCTGCTAAGAAGTCTAAAGAATCTACATAAATACATAGCTTCAATTACATAGGGCAAGAGCTTAAACTACTTCAGTCGGAGTGCAAAGTAGGACTGTCAGTTTTTAGCTGGAGAATATCGGTTGTTATAACAAAAATGATAAACAGGACCAGGAACACATCTGTTTTTGAAATGGAAAAATTCTCACCTATGAAATCATTTAAAAAAGTGAATATTAACTGGCTTCAGATTTGGAGTCCTACCACCTATGATTTTTAATAATACATCATTTCTGCTTGATGAAACAGACCTTTTTCTAAAGATTTCCTAAAATGCAAAGTATTTAATCATTTAACCAGAAAGTAAAACATCACCAGTTGTTTTAATGCTGCCATGATATGTTCATATTTCAGAGCAGAACACCTGATGTTGTTGATGTAACACTCTATAGCTTATCAAGCAGCTACCAGACTCCTCTCAATCACCTGAACAGTATTCTCAATTACATTTAAGGCTGATGAGAACTTCAAGGGTGTTTAGTTGAGTGTGTTTTTGTTTTGTTCATTTGGTTACACTGCAGAGGCTGGGACTATGTGGAGGTGGCTCGGTATTTTTTTACTGTCCATTTGCAACCCCACTATACAACATGCATTGATAGTTAAAAGCACGATTAAGCAGAGATGAACTCACTTTACTGCCAAAGTAAAGGGATCCTTCTCTTTGATTTATTTTCAAAATGGAAGTAAGTTTCCTTAAAATCATAAGGAATTGTAAAAACAGGGCTTTTCTATATGCAGAGTTATGCTGTTTAAGTACAAAATAATTTTAGATTATCTGACATTTTCATATTAAAAAAACATGCTAATTCTTAAAGCCAGGAGTTTGCATAGGGTTTTATATTCTGCACAGGACTGTTTTCCTCTTCAAAAGGAATTAGCCAACATCAAAGGAATGCAGCCAACACTAATAATATATTGCAAGACAGCTTTTGACTCCCAGTTTGTTCAGCATACTTGAAAGAGTTATTTAAAAATCATTAAACAAATATATCTTTCCAATATTCATGCATAACAGCTTTGTTGTTCTCTATTCTTAAACAAAGTCCCTTGCTCTAGACCTTATCTCAGCGTAGATCCATCCTTGAGAAGATGGAATTCATGCAGTATCTTTCACCAAGGGCAGTAAGATTTTTAACTGCAAATAATCTGTATAGATATTAAGGAGCAACTTCTGACTAACCAAGGAAGATTCACATTGCACAGCTCTTTACACATGTGAAAATGATGCATATGCTTTATGGACAAATATAAATGCACTACAGTTTTATTGTCCAGTCATGTCAGACAACATACTTGATAAATGCCTGCAAAGGTCATGCAGTAATTGAATTGGTATAACAAATAACCAATTCCAACATTTTATATCTCTAAAAAGTCAACTGTAAAATGGACAGTTTTTTCCTTAGCTTGTCTTAAATTTTATGTCTTCCATGGGCATGGGAAAGACTTCCTCCTGCAAGTTTAGGGTCAGCTAAACAAATGAGATGCTTCACAAAAAAGGACCAGAAATGTGAAAATAGCACAGCTTACTTAACGTTTCTGTATGTACCAATGTTTGAAACCATGGCATAGATGTTCTCTAAAAACCATGATTCATACAGAAGCCAAATATAGTGTGTCACATTAATTTGACAAGACAGGAAAGACCAGAGTCGTCTGAACACAACATGATACCAGAGCACCTGCAGTACCAACACAACAGCTGAAACTTGCAGTTCTTCCATCGCACAGAATGTGAATTTCTGATGTGGATACTTGTGCCTAAGAAGTCTGGCAAAACATAGGGAAAGCCTGCTCTAAACTCAAAAGTTTCTGGTTTGACACAGCATTTCCAGACTTTCTGATATCCATAAACGGACTTTAGAGTTTTCTTTTTGAAAGCACAGCACAAAATTGCCAGCAGCTCCAACAGGAGCTGAGAAGGCCTGACTGGCTGTGGTTGCACACTGAACAGCAGCAGTGCCCAAGCAGCTTTGTTATCATTTCATTCCCCTTTTTCATACCCACCTCCTCTTTGCTAGCAACAACATTCATGCAACTTGTTCTCACACAATTTACAGCCAGATCAGTTCCTCACCCCAGTTCACTGCACAGCAATAGGCAATCCTACCAACCAGAAGTGCAAGCAGGATGACTGGAAAGAAGCCAAAGCACAAGAGCCACTAAAAAATAAAAGTCAATCTAATCACAGTCAGAGCACAAGGAACCAAACATAAAATACCTTATCTTCGCCACAAGTACATGGTTAACACTGGCTACTGAAGTACCAGAACACTGTCAATAAGATGACATTCACGAGAAGCACTGCTTCAAACTGACACAACTGAAAAATTTTCACTGGTTTTTATCTGAGAAAATTCTGTCATTTCAGGGGGAAAAAACCCCAACAAATACTGGCAGGGGCGTACATGTGACCAGTAAGTCATGATATGCCCATCTCTCTTCTAGCAAACCATCATAGTAACCTAAACATCAATTCAGAGCTGGTAATTCACATGCATATTCTAAAGCATCTGGAAGTTTGACGAAGTGAACACCAATCTCATTAATTCAGCAGAGCTTTTTGTTGAAGTCAAATTAGGTGTCAGTTCAATTTTTTACTGACAATAATAATTTCTAAACTCTTGAATATTCTCTATCCTTTGTCAAAAAACCCACAGGGATTTTTAGAATTTCAGACTCATTCTCTGAAGTCTAACAGAGAAGTTAGGAATAATCTATCAGAATACTGAATTGAAGAAAAATGTTTGTGTACAAGTTTCCTGTATGTCTCCAATGTATTTGAAAATTATAGTGAAAATACACAGAACTGGTCAACCTTCTTTCAGCTTTCCAGGGAACATGGAACTAAACCAAGCTTACTGACAAGCAAGTATGTTCCTGACAAATTGAAGCTCAGTGTAGCAGTAGACAGGTTTTGTAAAAATACCCAGTTTTCTTATCTTAAATACAATTACAAATTGCTGGCCACAGGCTAGAATACTGTATTTAAGAAGTGGCTCTACCACCAACTACATTTGGCAACATAATAAAAAAAACTAAAAAACCAAACCCCACCCAAAAACTTCCTTAAACTCTATCGAGTTGTAGTCCGTAAGTTCTAGAATCTGACAGTAGTGGCAGGACATATTAAAATTATAATTTGTTTAACCTAGATTAGAAAGTGTGTCTCTTTCATTTTAAAAAACAGAAGTCTGCTATTGCCTGACACTGCCCACAAACACTAACAGCTAGATAACTTCCTGATTATGACTAACAAAGAATTTTATACATTAGATGTCACTTTGGATATTAAAAACAATAACCAGAAGTCTAAGCAGACTTCTTACACTCAATGCTGTTGTTAAAACACTAACTAAAGGTAGTTTCAGATTTGGTCTGTATCAAGATTCCAGTTGAAATACAGCAATAATAAACATCACACTGAGAACATTAAGTTCTAAACCATATTAATATCACTGAAATTGCTCCCTCCTTATTGAGGCAACAGTGAGAACAACACCAAATCTTACCTCTTATCTTTTCAAATGTGTGCTCATCAGACTAGTGAACTTCTCAGTTTAACATTCCAGCCAGAACAGAGCACTTCCCACAGCACATTGTATAATAGCGCTGATTCAGTACTGACCGAATAAAAACAAAACTACCCCAGCACAGTCCTTCTACTGAAAACACTGCTACCTTTTCTAGCTGCTACCATGCTCTCTCAGCTTCCAGCCAGCTTCAACTACAGGTAGCTCGTAATCTGACAGAACAGAATCTGATTATTTACATGCCTAGAAGGACTTCCAGAGAGGCAAAAAGAGTATGTTGCACAGGTGAAGTGCAACTTCGTAAGATCACAAAATTATTTATCAAAATTCAAAACTATACCCCTAAAAAATAAGATATTTCCTATCTAGCTGTGAAACTAGCTATTACAAGACACTGACATTTCTGAAAAGCATATAATCTTCAAGCTATTTAAAGCAGAGTTATAAGACAACCAACTTGAGGATGACTGTAGCAAAATTACTGGTAACATTGCTCCTGTTCACCCTGAAGTTTTCAATCAGTCTTCTGCTCTGTTCTCTCAACTTATACCTTGATCAAAAAAGGTGCCCATCAGTAAATCTTTACTTACTTCATACCTAAAAGATCTGAGTACAAAACAGATATCCTATTTATGAAACTGGCTATGAGCACAGGAGCCTAATCCAGCTTTTCTTCAAACAGTACTGCATCAGTAACATGCACTGCACATAAAGATAAAACAGACACCCGGGCAGAACCTGTCCTACCACCATGCCAGAATGTGTCAGACAGACTTATTTATTTTGTTCTACTACCTACACAAGTCTATAACACACAGTGCTACCTAAAATAGACTGCTTATTGTCAGTACTACGTGTACATGTATTCCATTACTTTACCTAAACCACCTGAAGACACTTCTCAGTACCTTTTATTAAAAGAAACCACAATTAAGTAGCTACATCAACATCCTTTTTCACCTGTATGTTAGTCAATTATCCTAAAAAATATAAGCACTAGCATTAATCTATCAAAACATCTCCTACATACCCATAGGAGCAGTTGGCCTGTGCTGTGAAAAGGTTCTTACAACTTCAGCCTTTGGACCTGCTAATACGTTCAAGAAATATCCTAGAAGCTTTAGAAGAAACATATGTACATAAACCAGATTTCCACAACTGTAAGACAACCTCATTAAACAATACACAGTCACTTGCTCAGCATCAGGCTCCAAAAAAGACACTTTGAATAACACTGTTCAGCTGACTACATTTTCAAACTCATTGCATGTGCAACTGGACATAAAAAGCTTTATACTCCCTTATCCTGATCAACTACATTTTAAAAAAACCTTTTTGGCATTTATTTATCATAAATGTTTACAGTTCATAATAAATTTTAGGCTTCCTGCATCCCAACAATTTACTTTTTGCTGTTAACAGAGAGAGAGAAGCTTACTTTGAAAACATGTATGTGAAATACTTTTCCTCAGCGAAGACACTCAAGAAGACTTTATTTAACATAAGTGTATCAACTGTGTTGAAAAATCAGTCATTCTTGGTAGCAATTGTATTTATAACTTGTGCAGGAAAACTACCATTATTTTAGGATGTCACAGAATTTGAGTTTAAATTTTATAGTAGGTACACCTTCATCCACTGGTCCAGACACAATTATTCAGATGCACGTGACCACAAGACTAGCTTATTAAGTTATTTCTCCATGCAATGTTTCTACATACTGTGCTCACTGACCTGAATGATCACGCAGTCTAATTATACCTTTCTGAAAACCTCATGGCCTCTGAGGTGGCTTCCCCACTGAACAAAGATGTTAGTTGTGAGATTCGAGTCATTTCAAGCAAACATTTCACCCTGTTCTATCATTACATTAAAAACTATGTTCCATGCACTCATTTACCTACTTCAAAAACACTGGGACTGAGGCACCTGCAGTATTGCTCATCCCTAGTTTCAAAGCACTGCAAGATGAGAAGTCCCACCACCTTAACAGAACGATTAAGAAATATCTACTTCCAAAATTTGTATTTTGCCTTTATAACAGTTAATACAGACTCAACGTTAACTGAGTTCCCTTATTAATAGTGTTGGCTGTACAATTCAAGATACAGTCTTTGATATTGTTTCAGACAGGTACCCTTACTTTTTTCTGTTACCTTTACCATGCTTTTTTCATGCTCTTGCAGTGGCCTCATGACACAGATGACATGTTTGCTTTTAAGAACATTTGTTTACCTCAAATGCAACCACAAAGGGGAAAAAAAACCCAACATATCTCTTCCTTCATTTAGCTTAAGACACTAAAACACTGTGGTGGTGCAACTCTCACCCCCACGCCACAGTATGATCTCAGAAACACTCCTTAGGCCTTGACAAACAGCACCTGGGTGAGCTCCTCTGGAGCTTATCAGAAACATTGTCTGCTCCCAGGAACTAGTGGTGCCTAACATGTTCATGGTTTTTAACAAACAGCCTTGGAAATTTACTTTTCTTACCTGAATAACAATTCAAGTGGAACAATATTTCTGTTACTGAACCTTCAAAGAAAGTTACTGACCCAAACTACAGTCAGGATGAAAAATTATTATGACTAAAGTTCCCTCTCTTGCAATCTTATAAACAGAGGTCCTAAGCGAGATCCCCTGAGTCCTGCTGAACCACAGTGAGCTGTGGCCAGCATCTCCCTCTGAGGGGGCACCTCTCAGAGCCAGCAAACTCCCAAGTTTGCTGTCCTTGGAGGACCACTGCCAAATGCTGACAGAGTCTGGGCTGATTCCACTCCTCAAGGCTCAACTCTGACCCCTGAGAAGACAGAAAGGCATCTTACGTGAGTACTTCCCTGAATTTGAGGGCAATTTTTCACAGGTATATACCTTGCAAATACTCTTCAGGTCTGTGCACATGCAAGTGTGAATATGCTATAGCAACTGTACTGAGAATGTGTGAATCTCTGAGACTCTGAAGTACTTCAGATTTTTAAGTGAGGCCTGTGAGTTACTGTTGTGCTATAGTAAATTCTACATGATCTTCTGTTAAATTGTATAACTTAAATTACTGATTAAGTGCTATTAATTTTAAGTGCTGTTAAAACCTTTGGGTCTAATCTGTTGGTCAAGTCTGCGGCTAAATTTGGCAGGAGGGGCCACTCTGAGCCTTGTGGCTCAATAGGAGGGTCTTCCTTATTCCTTTTTATCCTTACCCTTTCCAGTCCTTACCATTTCTCCCTCTTCCTTCCCCCAGCCTCCAAGTAGATAATTTTTGGTTGACTTTAGTATGATTTTTCTGTGTACTTTAACCATGTAGTAGAATAGTAGAGGGAACCTTACCAACGAACTCTGTTGCCCTTTCACTTTTATATTAAACTGCTTTTGCCGGTGATTCTTTGAGCGACCTAAAAAAAATTCATGACAAACACTTCCTGTAATTCTAGCAAAAAATTCACTGCAGGAACCCAAAGCTTACATGAAAACTTGCAGTGTATTTACACACAGGGCAAATGCTGCACATTTCACCAGCCCTTTTTAAATAGAAGCACCTGAGACAGGTGCTAATTAAGAAAACATTTAATATAGCATGAATCACTTCTGCCAATGAGGTTTCACTTCCTCTTTACTATAAACCAAATAGTTTTCTAGTCATCCACAACATGATTCTGGAAAAAGCAGGGTAGACAAGTTCTGAATTCCCAATGCAAACAGGTCACAAGGAACCTAAAAATAAAGAAGCTCTTGTGTATCAAGGTAGGGGGAGGGAAATCTGCAAGAGAGTGCTGAACAATTTTTAATTCAGAGAAAAAGGTTCAAAGTAAAATTTGCTTAACACTGCCCGCCGCATTTCACTTCTAAACTAAATTCCATTTGTCTGTAAATATGTGAAATAATAGGGAATGCAGGTTTGTTTGGGTTCTTTCTTTTTTAAGCATCATCATCATCTGATTTCATAACAGACATTAAAGTTTCTTCCAAGGCACTTCTTAGGAAAGATCTTGAGAAAACACATAGCAGAAGACGGTGCTTTCTACAGAGGAAAACCAGCTCCGCAGTCTCCTAGACCTCTCTCTAACAGCCAAAATAAACAACCGCCAGCACCGCAAACTTACTATTTCTGGGATGTTGTTATCCTTTGCACCCACGGAAAAAAAGTTACCGCAAAAAGCCGCTTGAATTTATGCGAGGGCATAAGGATGAGATACTTAAGCAGCACATGGGAACAGCAAGGCAGTTGTGTCACACAAAACACCGAGTGGGTGATACCTCACAGCGCTGCTGAATTACAGCGTATTTTCGGCTTTTACTGTTGCGCGACCCAGTGCGTGTATTTTAGTCTATCCCTACGCGGGCGCGCAACCCGAAATTGCTGTGAGATCACTGGGGACGGCGCTGCTTTCGGATGGAAAAAGGGAACAAAAAAAAAAAGGCCTTTTTTTACCTACTTCGGTAATAAAGTAAGAAGGTAAGAGAACCGCTCCCGCCGGGCGGGGACGGGGGTGGGAGGGGGGACACGGCGGAACCCCCGTGGGGGCGGTCGGAGCCCCGCGCAGCCCCCGCGCCCCCCGGAGGGGCCGCCCCGGCACTGAGGGCTCCTCGGGAGCTGCGGGGCCGCTGAGGGCTCCCCCCACGGGGAGCGGCGGGGCCGCTGCCGCCCCTGCCCCCTGAGCCCGGGCCAGGCGGCCGCGTGGGGACGGGGCAGGCGGGGATACGGAGCGCGGCCCCGCCGGGCCCACCCCGCGCCGGGCCCCCCCGCTCCGCCTCAGGCTCAGGCTCACCTCGATGGTGCCGCCGCCTCCCGGAGCCGCCCCGTGTCCGCCGCCCGGGCTGGGGCTCCGCCGGGCCGGTCCCGCCGCGCCGCCGCCCCCGCGCGATGTCGCCATGATGTGACGGCAGCGGCATCCAAACAAGCGCCGGGCGCGGGGCACCGGAACTGCTCCCCGTGGGCCCCGCCCCCCGCTCCGGGCCCCGGCCAATCGCCGCGCGGTCCCGTGCCCCACGTGGCGCGGCGCGCGCCGCCCGCCGCGGGGCGTGCCGGGAGCTGTAGTCCCGCCGCGCAGGCCGCAGGGCCCGCCCCGTGTCCCGCCCCCCCCGCCCCCCCCCCGGCGCCGTCTGAAATGGGCAATTTCAGAGTTGGTGAATTAAAAATACCGCTCTAAACCTCCCCAAGCACTTACTGCTTCAGAGAATAGGCCAAGTGTCGGTGTTGGATAAAGCAGCTCCGTTGAGGCAGTACCTGCTTAAGTTATTTTGTCCTTACATCCTAAATCTGTACTTACCAGTAAGTAATTTATATTTACTTCACAGTTGAACTGTAATTACAGGATGAAAAATGATTTTACATTTTTGAGTGTCGTCCTGACCTTTAGGTGGAGGTTTTCTCCCACAAAATAAAACAACTTGTTCTTTTACAAACACGCACAATACCGGTGCAATTCTTGGAAAAAAAGAAAGTACTCCCTCCTCTTCCAAAGCACGGTTTTGTTGGTTTAGGACTTTCCTCACGCATCTCTTCTGTTAGAGCAGCAAGAGATCCATCCAAATATGCTCTGATCCCAGGCTGGCTCATGCAACCCTCGAACAGGGCTTTAACATCACTTGTAATTTCTCCCAAGCATTATTTGAAAGTATATATACGTAGCAAAACATAAATCACTGCTGCATCCTCCCCCTTTCAGGCACTTTTTGGAATAGAGAGAAGATTAATTGCAAATGCAAGCTACTTTGAAAGAGAATGGAGTAGAGAACCACAGAGCTGCTGCTGGCCGTGAGCCTTTACTGTAATAAAGTCCCTTGTGAGGCCAGTTTTGGTGACTTTGGGTGCCAGGGAGGTCAGCACACGGTGCAGGGGAAGCAGACACGAGGCCCTGTTGTCAAGGGGGAGTTTTCTTCAATACCTATCAAATGTGAGAGAATGTATTTCCAGCAGTAATTCTTTTCACATGTGAACTGTCTGGGTTCTGATACAGTGGCACAAATCAATTTATAATTGTTTTGTGAAGAAAGCTCCTCTTCCTAGTAAGTCAGTCTGCCAGAAGGTTGGGGTTTTTTGAGGATAGTTGATGAAGGTGAAATTGTATGACGAAAAATTAATTTTAGTATTTTCAACTACATTTATGGTCCCATCCCTATGCCTCTTTTTGTGTTTCTGTGAACTGCTTTCCCTCAAAAATGCCCTTACCAACAAAGAGCATGTCAACAGTACTAGAAATTCATATTCCACTCCTGCAAATAAGTACATGTACTGAGAGGAGGTTGAGAATGTATTTTCAGTTGTGCCCTGCTAATGACCTTGCTGGAGTTGGCTTGTGCAATCCTGCATACTTGGAGCTACCAAGTTAGCAGTTCCACCCAACTGGCCATTGCCAAGAAGGTGGAGTGGTCTCATGTTTTGACAGGCAAGAAGCTGAAATTTTAGGAAAATAAGTTCTTTGTAATTATTATTTACGATATAACTAAGTATCCATTGGTAAAAATATTTAGCCATCAACTTTTTACAAATTTTTGGGGTAGTTTGTTTTTATGAACTACGTCCAGGTTACATAGTTATTGCCATACTCAAGAGTAGTCTGACTTCATGAACTCTGTACATGTATCAGCCAGTCTGACACCTGTCTTGGGTGCTTCACCACTCTCACTGTGGGGGGACTCCCAGGCAACTGGGTGAAAAATTAGTTCTTTCATTGTGTTTTAATCAAATCAGTAAGGTGACAACTAGAACTAAATGCTCAAAACTCTTAACAATGACAATTGAGAAACTGTGAAATAAAGATACTATTTCTTTTACTTGCAGTGCAGGCAGGGAACTATTGAAATGCAGAAGCAAGTTTAATTTTGTCCTTTTCTCATGATTATGATGATAATTGCTTTTATTGAAACTTGAAGAAGCTCTCGACTACCAGAATTGTTCCTGGAACACTTCCCTCCTGGTGAAACCATGACACTGAGTAGGAACAGTAACTGTTTCAATGTTGCTTTTCGCAGAATGACCAAACAAAAATTAAAATGAAGGCAGGAGAGAAACAGAAAAATACATACAAACCAAAAACCCAACCCAAATCACCACTTTTCTGCTTCACAGCATCCTAAAATTCAATGATGGCTATTAGGGAAATTGCCTGAAGCCCATTGTGGACAGTACTAGAAATATGTGCTTGGTTGAACATATGATTTAGCTATAAATAAAACCAAACAGGACGCTGGGGTACATGTGGAATAGGATGAGGAGTAATACAGAAAATGAAACCAGTTTGTGTGAGCTGGGCGGTGCTTTCTCTTACATCCTCGTTGCACATCACACCTCCCTCCCAGAAAATGAACCCCAAAGGTGAATGAGCTCTAAGGAAATCTGCCACAAATTATTTGGTATATGGAAAAACACCCCCATTAAAATATGAAAAGAGTGAAAAGTTTGAAGCTTTTTGTCTGGCTCAAGAAAGTAACCTGTGGGACATGAGGAAAAGCAGGCAAAGTCAAGTACTTGTCTTCCTACATCACACACTGTTCAGCTAAATTACAAACCAGCGCATTTGAAACCAATGGAAAGACTTCTCCCCTTCACACATCAGTAAGTTACTTAGCCCACAATACCAGTGAAGTAATAAACTAGTTTAAAAAAGGAACTGTACTTGTGTATCAACGATAGTCAGTTACAGGTTCATGCAAATATAGTTTGAAATAGAATTCGGATGTCACCCCCTGTGGTAGAAAGGAGAGCCTTGGCCCACTGTGATGAGACAGGTCTTTGACAGCACATCCCACCAAGAGTTTGCTTCTTCCACATCCACACTAAGTATCTGCAGAGGCTCCTCTCTTACAGCAGCACCTTTCATCCACCCAACACATGATAGTCCTGAAAGTCTTGTTACACATGATACAGGATGAAAGGCAGTGATGACACAGCTCAACCAAAACTGTTTGATGTCTAAATTGCAGGCATCAAAGTCATGAAAGGGCACAAGCCCATCATTAAAACATTTCTGAAGTAAGTGGGACAAGAAGATGGGTATAATCAATCCATTCTCTGGCCATTATTTGACTGTGAGGTAAATAGGGCTCATTTCTCCTTGGGAAGGAGAGGAAATGCAGCAAAGCAGCAGTTTTTTCTGGCTCTGAAACCTTCACACTTGTGTATGGAAACTATAGCCAAGAGAACAAATAAATAAAAGCAACTGAGCAACTGCAGAATTAAGGCTTTGTGTATGTATAGAAGTAAAAAACCCCACACTAAGCATGGTTTTCTCTAGAGCATCATCTATCAAAACAGGCATCAAATCTTTATTCTTCTAATTTTAAATATAGCCCTTAACTAAATGCATTTCTCTTCTGCCTTTCCCTACTTTTTCCAGAATCACATTGAGACAAATTAACCTATTTCCTATCTGCCCATATAGTTTTGGATTAAGTATACCTTCCAAGTTTATCTGGAGAGCTTTGTCATAGATTCATGAATCCCTGAATTAGCAAAGGAAAATATCCCCAACCTGTGCCATAACGAAAACCAGGCTTTTAGGAAGCTAAGCAAGTGATTTCACTCTTAAAGATAATTACTACAGTGTGCTGTCTCATTAAAAATGACAGTGTGACAAACTAATGCCCATTATTTTGGTTGCTCCTCATCTCGCAATGGTATCTAGTAAAAAGTAACAGCTTATAAGTACATTATTATATTTTTAATATATTTAGACACACTAATAAATATGAGTTTGCATATATATAAGCATTATATATGTATAGATGTATATTTACACACACATATAGCAAATACTGGGCTGTACTGAGAATAAAATGAAACCATGCATGTCTTCTGATGTTTTTGTAGGAACTGTTGCTTTCTCCAATCGTTAACTTTAATACATACAAAGAAAATATAGCAAGAAACTGACTGACTGTTACTTGCCATTTTAAAAAATTGGAATGATGATATAACACCCCAAACACTCCAAATGTTTAAAAAAAAAGAAGCATTGAAAATGAGTAGTTTGGAAGAAAAATCTACTAATGGGTAGCATTATTTAAGGCTAGGCTACTGTACTGTTGTCACAGATGTATCAGTCAGCACTTACTGAGACAGAATATCAGGTCAGACAGTCCATCTTCTAAACTTCTGCTGAATTGAAACCCAGACCACTATCAGGGTGGCTCTTGACACTGTACAACTACACTCCAGACACAGCCTATGGACCAAGGGCCCGATGGCACTGCTTGGCCACGACCGAGGAGTAACCAGACACACTTTGTTCCTTCCTATGCAACAGCTATTGCAAAGTAAAAGTCAATAATGTGTGAGTGGCCAACAGTTCAAGGATGCATCTCATGGTCCTGCACTAGGGTTATTCTTTAAATCCATGAGGTTAAAACTGACACCCTGCACTTCAGTACTACATATATCACCCCACCAAACAAACACCAAGAACACCAAACAGCAAGGAGGAAAAAATTACTGAAGCAAAAACCTAAAAGAATCCAAAGTTTACTAAAACAATGCAGGTTAACTTTGATAAGAGAACAGCTGTAAGTGATTGAATAAAAATGTAAGGGAACTTTGCACTACACTTCTCTTATTCCAGGATTTTACAATCTTTCCTCTTCCTCATCCTCCAAACAAATTACTGAATTTAAAAAAATTCCATATAGGTATTAACTAATACCAACTAGACTAATAAACTAATAGCTGAAAAGGATTCTTCAGTGCACAGAATAACGAGATGTTGGCATCTCAGAAGAAAGCTGTATCACTATTCTAAGCTAACCTACATGATTCCTGGGTAATCTTTTCCCTGTTTCTCAAAGGTTCATTCCCAAATCTGCAAGTTCAGATTTTTTTAGAGAAGTTGTTAATCTTTTTGATCGTTTGCTTCTTGTCAGTGTTTTCAACAATTTTGCTCTCTGTCACATTGTATCCATAGGATAGTGTTACTTACATTCATTTTCAGTTTCTTTTCATTTTGTCATTGATTTCATACTGTTGTTTTGCTGAATTTTAGCATCTGCATTAACACTTGGAATGACATTGTTAACACCAGCACACCTGCTTATGTAATACACTATTATGACACATTTGGGTTACAAAGGCATACAACATTCACCACGAATGTGAAGAGGTCTACCTGTTTTCATCTCGTATGACAAGTGGAATGCACTTTCCCTCTTCCCATGCAGAGTAAGAACTGCTAGGCACTTGTAGCACCTACCTAAATGAAAAGGCCCCAGGCCTGAAAACTACAGAATTACACAAAACTTCAGTCCTCCAGGTTAAAATCAGATATTCAGATTTGAAAATATTAACATGGTATTTGATACGTTAAATATCAGAGTCCTAGTAAGAGTCAGTCTTGCTGCATTACTGCCTGTTTAAACGCAAATTCAAATAATGGGTTGGGTTGGTTTTTTCATAGCCCTGCTTTTCATGACACGTGGAAAACAAAGGTATTATATGTAGGAACTATCTTTTATGAGATGGAGTTTAGTACCTATAACCACTATATAGGTCATGCTCACATGAAATGAAAGACGAGGCTTGATGTACAAACCCCATGCAGATAAGCTAATAATATACCTGAAAACACTTGGAATGATCAGGCTTATTTTTGGGAAAGCAGACATTTGGAGCAGTGCTTTTGAACTCTTAGTCATCCAGGGAAGACTTGCTACTCTTAGAATAGAACTACCTGTCTTTTTAGAAGGTGTCATGTCAAACTGTACAGTAGACAGATCCTAGTATCTCCACCTTACATCTATGAGCAGTTGAATTTGTCAAGAGTAACCACTAGGCTGCAAATAGTCTGATTTTTATGAGCGTAACAGATTTAACTTTTGTGGCCTTTAATTAATCTCAAGTATAAAAAGATCATTAAGTACCTTTTATTAACCATGACTTATCTCACATCTGTTTACTAAGTGAAAAACACTAAAAATACAAATTGTGCTTAAAATGGTTTGTACTTGATAAAGTGCATGGCAATAAACTAATTTGAGAAGCCAAATATATGCAGGTTTAAAACAATTTTTTTTTAATATAATGAGAAATACAGGAGAGCTTTTGGTCCAAACTGCTAATGTAGACAATTTTAAATAGACCTTTTTTTCCAGTAACAGCAGTTAAAACTCCTTAGCTCTTTTTCAGTTCCCACGAGATGAATATTGACTGAGTAATTACAGCTATAATCTTTTTCAGTCTCTCTACAAAAGTTTTCTGCAGAATTATGTCATTAACACAGAGCTTGCTATATGTAACATGCCTATAATTCAATTGTGCTTAATGGCTCCAACCTACTTAATTTTACCCATTTTCCTTTGTATTTGGAATTTCATGAATGTTTTGTCACAGAAGTTTATGAAATAGATGAAAAACACAGTATCAAATTTTCATTTATATATATGTAAAGATACTGACTTAATGGTAAAACTACAGAAAATACCCAGACACCTATGAAGAATCAAAAATCTTTTAGAGAAAAAGCCTTATTTTTTAATTTAAATTCCATGTCTTATGCACTGTGACAATGTATATTTTTGAAATCTTTGTAAGTCTGAAGTATGTTTGCCCCTTACTCTGCCCTCCCTCCAAAGAAAAGAGCCAATTTTATACATATCTACAATATTTAATAAAGATGGCCAAACCAGCAGAAGTTTTTACATAAATGTTTCAGCACTTAAAATAAACATTTACTTTGCTCTCAGCTCAGACAGCAAAATTAAATAGAAACATAACAGCCTTCTGCAGAGAGAATGCATTAAACCATTTCTCCCTGTGAGGAAAGGCAGTATCTTAATATGATGATTGAACAAAAAAAAAAAATTAATTCAAGCAGTATTTTAATGCTTAAATGTTTGCCACGTTACTAATAAATAATCAATTTCATTTGGAGTCTGCATTAGTATTTTTTAAGAAATCATTGAAAGTTATTCAATAGGGTTTTCTATCAATTCTTTGGCTACATACATTAAGGAAGTTAAATACATGAAATCTACCAGCTACAAGTACCTTAAAAATAGTACACATTTACAGATTATACAAGGGATCAGAGAGCAAACGTCGAGAGAATTGTTTTCAAGGACTAAGTTACTTACAACACCCATTTTTACATCCAAACAGAAGGCTGTAGACAAAAAAAAATTGTGATTCTAAGATTTATAAATCTCTTTGAAGAGTTTCTTGACCACCAAAATATGCCTCAAACTGAACCACTGTTTCATGTATTAATGTTATCACTTTTAATTATGACATACAGCCTGCAGTGTCTGCCTCCTCTTTTTTTCTTTTGAAGAATATAGAAGTTCAGAAACTGCTCATATAAAGAACAGAAACACCTGTTGTATTCCCATATGGAATTATAATGATTTTAGATTCTTTTATGTCTTTTGAAGATGTTTTTGTAAGCGAAATATGAAAGCAGAAATCCATGTCAGTCCTCAGAAAAAGCTTTGGGTTATAGTGATTTTATGAAAATGCTTAATTTTCTTCTTGCAGCATTTCTTCTATTTCTTTATCCCAGTTTTCATCACGCTTTTCCGATTCTGTCACCACCTCATACTCTTGAAGCTCTTGTTGTAATTCCTTTTCCCAATCAGCAGTTTCTTCTACAAGAGATAAATGATGTGTAAGACGTTAATTGATAATATAGAATGCTACTTATTTATATAAAACCAGATGAATTTGCACTGAATCTCTATTTCCTATATTTTACTGACTATTCTCCTTAAAAACTAAAGAAACTTCAAGATCAGAAATTTCACCTTCTTATGGATCAGAAGTAGGAATTAATTAATATAAAAGCCTATATTCCTATGTGCATACTATAATTAAGATCTAAAAAGCAAATACACAGCTAAGTCATTATGAGCATCCCTTTGCAGGATCATTTTCTACAGTCTTTCAGTCTGCTATCAACCGAATCATCTTTGCACTTTTAAATCTCCTTAAAATAAGAAGTTCATAAATGTGTTGATATACTGTTATGGGGGAAAAAAAAATCAAAATTAATTACTGTGGTTAATTTAAAATAAAGAAGCAGGTATTCTCCTCACTGGCGATTGTAGCTAGACAAGCTCATTTAATCAGGGTTAAAGGTAATCATATTTCATACTTCAGGGCAAAAAATGAGTCAGAAGGCATTACAGTGTTGTTAATCTCTGTTTTAATTAGCTTTTCCTATCATAGGCAAGAGTATGGGGGAGGACACGGGTGTTTGATGTGTTACATGTTGGTTAGTACTTCAGCCTAGATACAAAGGTACGCAATGCCATAGTCCAAGTCAGTAAGGCCAGCTGAGATTTCTCAAATAACACATTAATGACTTATTGAAACACTTTCATCAAAGACATAGATGCAACAAACTGATACTACTCATTAAAATTCATCAAGCTTGGCTATGTATTGGAAAAAAAAATTCAGAAAACGATTCAGCAACATCCAAAGCGCACTGTAAGATGAATTCTGAAAATTGTGCAAAATTATCTGATAACCATCTACATACACAAGTGCCTTCATAGCAAATTATTCATTGCGTGTGGACAGAGTCACACCATCACAGACTATTTTTATGCTCTTTAACTGGTATTAGTCCTTCTGAATTATTTTAAGTATAAGCTCCACTTAATTTCTTCTCATCATTCTGAGAACTATTTGTTAAATTTTAACTGCTCCAAATGCCTGTAAATCTTTTAGAGCAGAGGCCTCTGCAAGCTCATAGTCTGGTACAAATACTGCCTTTTTAGCTGGTGCCACAGGAAGAAAATAGAGCCTGACTTCCAAATACTGTACTTTACCTACAACCATGTCAATTAAAGGAAACAAAAAATCATATGCATAAGAACCAATGAAAAGAAGGCAGGGAAAGGAGGAGACAGACAGAAAAAAATACCCCACACTCACTTTCATAAAGGAGGGACCTAAAAATTCTTAGGGGCTTTGTGCTTAAACCCCTCACAGCTGGTATCTGTGTAAGATGTGGTTTGATCATGGAGCAAATTGTAATTAATTTCTGCAATATCTCATTGCAGGTAATTTCATACACTTTGAAAAAAAAACTGTCACAAATCTACTTTTCTAAATTGAATTAAAACTGTTTTTTTCCCCTTAAAATCAACCTCTCTTAAATTGCTCTAGTTAAGACAAAGAGACAGTAATAGCTTTACCTTCTACTACTGAAGTCTCTTCTTTCTTTTTGTCTAGCACTAGTTGTTCCATTTCTTTTCTTAGATCTTCCTGATTCAAATTACAGGCATCAAAAGCATCACTCACAAATTCTGATACACCTGGACTTGTGGAAATCTCTTCCTCATCCTGCAGCAAGACAGTTTAGTATAAACTTATCCAGACAGGGAAAAAAATGTCACCAACACGTACTTCCACTCATGTGACTGCTTTTAAATAGGGTCAGCAGAAATCAAATAAAATTCATTACTCTGACAACTATTTCTCTTTCTGGGCTACTTTTCTTTAAGAGTATTTTTATACAGACAAAAATATTATAGTTGTATGAAAAATGATATGCTTTACATCCTAGGCTGCCTTTTTGTGTTTTCTTAATAACTTTAATTCTGTTGTTGTGATCTTCAGAAACAATAATAAACTCTTAAGTATTTTAGAACAGGACCTAAGACTAATATTAAAAATTTGACCACAATTTAGTAACAGTTTTCTACACAAGAATAAGATTAAGAGAGGACTGTTCTTTGGAAATCTTTGTAGCTTAATTTAGTCCACTGCATAATACTGGCAAGCAAATGCATAGCTCTGCTTCTGCCAAGAGCATTCTCTGGCACCGATTTTACAACCCAGCAATGAACAAGGGTCATTACATGTCCAAGGTAAAGGTTTCTGCAGTATCAAGCAAAAGTGCAATAAAACAATGTCGCTATTGCAATGCATCATTTAGATTTCCTTTACTCCAGCCTAACCATTGCTGAAGAGTTGAACAGAACATGGCACACAAGTACATTTTCATGAAGGTACTCCTCATGTCTGAACACAATACTAACCTTCTACTCCAAACATTTTGGAAATGTCACTCTTGGGAGGAAAAACATATCTTATTCTAATGTGCAGGATACTAACGAAAGCATTCTTCAGACAAACTACTGTTTCTTCTAATGAAAATGAGTTTTAAGATTATACGCTAAAAATTAACATTACAGCAAAACAGCAGCAGGTTAGGACTGTCACATACTGTATTATTATGGTTTCACAGCAGAACTTACTCAAAATGATGCATAATGACCTACTAAGGAACAGCTTCACATACTCAATACCAGATAAAATATAAAAGCATTTTTACCTCTTGAGATTTTGGTTGAGGCTTTATTGTAACAGGTGGTGTTTTCGGCCGTACTGTTTCTATTAAAGGGGGGGGGGAGATAGATTACATTTAAATATATAAAAATATAATTTAATCTGCATGGCTATTAAATACACAAGGAAGTATTGCATTTTAAGTTTGAAGGAATTCTGGTGGTTAAAGCTGAATTCAGCCATAGATGAAGCATTTGAAACAACAAAATGGAAGAGAAGCAGTTTTCTGTTCTTAATTTAAGGCAAATTTAGCAAACCATTTCCTCATTAAGACTCCAAAGTTAAAGGACAGGAACTCCTCCGACCCTTAAAATGATCCAAGTATCTATGTAAATAGGAGCAGTTGGGAATCTGAAAGAATGTCTTCTATAAAACACTCAGAGATTGCACCACATGTCACAAGACCTTTAAAGTTACAAATGCATAGAATTGGTCACGAAATTCAGTTACTGTCTATCCCAGAAGTTTCCAAACTCCCCTGGCTGGGTACTACTACTGACATGGCAAAGAAAGTCACTGAAAAACACAAACCCTAGAAGCTGGTCCCAATTTCCTGTGAAAATTTGCTGTGCATTCTGTATTTAGTAGCCTGGTGCTAGGAAGACAGTGATTGTTTACAAGCAAGGATAGATCTTTTTCTGGTAGGTAAAGGAACACCCTAGCTTTCTTCCTCGTGCAATTATCAGGGTAGAGTTACAATACAGAGCCAGGTGGCTGCTAGAGCAATTAATATACAAGGCAAGTTTTGGTAGTGATGGAATGCTTGCTTGGCTTGTTTAAATATGCAAAGCAGCTCTGAGCTTGCAGCTTTGCTTCCTGCAGCGTGCCCAGGTGGACCCTTCCTGCTAACTCGGCAATTTCAGAATGGGGAATTTTTCCGTGTTTAATTTTTAAGATTAAGATCAGTTTTAATTAAAATTATTTCCTAATAGGTAGCTATCACTGCTTTTATAGCTCATCTACTCAATGCCCACTGCTCTGTCCAATCCTCTCTCTCACACTAGAATGTGGCATGTATTCCATTTGTCTCTTCTTTTTTCCTTTCATATCAACCGTGCCAATTTAAGTTTCTGCTAAGGAGGAGCCAGAGACATTAAAATGGAAGGCTAACAATTCTATTTTAGAGACTGTTAGCTTTAAGAAGAAACACTAATCATTATGAAGAATTACCAACAGGCAATTACTTCTAGTTTTAGCCTCCAATTAGGGAATCCAACTTTCAAAAAGGTTACCTAAGCCAAAAATAACATGCATGATTCAGAGCTTCCCAAACCTATGCAATTTCTGAATGAAACAAAACATGTACTTACTACATTCTGGTACATGTATCTTTTCCTATGGAACACAGAATCATTATGACAATAAATCTATCTGCACATCCTACCACTGGTGGTCTAAACTGTTATGAAAGGCACAACAGGCCAAAAGATAGTGATTTGGGTTTTTTTAAACCAAAGATACATTTTCATTTAGTCACAATGGAAATTTTACTAGAATCCAGCAACTTTCACTTTGACTGGCAATTTCTAAGGGTTTGGATGACTCAAGAATTACATTTTTGTTGTTCAGTAGGTCAGATGCCATCTCTCCTGTAGAGCTGAGACACTTTAGTTAAAACAGCCATAGTTTTGGACAGCAGACAACTGTCCTGAGTAAAAGTGGGAGTTGGTGCCTCTTGGTCTGCAGTAGATTCTGGAATAGCCTGTCCTATCAGCATTGCTTGGGTGTCAACTTCAGAGAAAACTACTTTTTTCACTCTAGATGGGGACCTTGCCTAGGCTGACACAGGCACACTCCAAACAGAACCTATGAGAAACACAATGAGACAAACTGACAACAAAGGTACATACACACACAAAAGCTTGAGGAAGCTACTACAGTCCTTTTTTGAAAAGGTATCTCCTACGCAACATGCAAGTCCAGCTCTGAAATTCCATTTGTAACCTCCCCTTCACCCCAAGGTGCAGCTGCCAGTGTCCAAGGAGCCAAGGCCCAGCTGAGTAACCTTAGCTCACACTGTGCAGAAAATTTATCAGCTGTGCAAAACACCTGTGAGAAAGTCTGTAAAAAAATAAGAAAGGCTATGTTAGAAACTGAGGTAGAATTAGAAAGATGGGGCCATTGGCAGTGCAAAGACTCAAGAGGAAAAATACCAGGAACGCTATTACATTTGAGAGGAGGGAAAAAGAAGTTAGCTTGGCAGTGATCAGCTGGTTGTCAGTCAGGCCAGCAGTGTCAACATGACAGTATATGAGTAGTAATGGATTTTGTGGGTGATAACAATTTATTGATATTGGGGGTATAAGAATATGTTCCAAGGTGTGCAAAAGCTTTCTCCTTCTCCCCAATGCCTGCCCAGCCTGCCAAAGACTCTTCAGGTGTCTTAACCAAGGTGGTGAGCCCATCTATCTTCAGTTAAGATTTAACAAACTACTGCTTATCTCTTGCATCTCTCCCAGTAATTGCTTTATACTCTTTAAACTGCTTATAGTCCAGCTTGCAGAATTTGTTTGCATGCAAATAAAGAGGCACAGTGGTTCATAAGAGGTCAGAAAGAACCACCTGTACAAACTGATCAATATAACTGAAGACACCTATGTTGAAGTGGCTTTTTCATCTCAAGACTGAATCCCAGGAAACCTCCTGGTCCTTATTTTTCTCCATTTCTATAATACATTGTGAGCTTTTCCATAGCCTGCACATGTCTCTGCCTCCACCACCACAGAAATTCTGCCCCTCTATAACTCACTAATTTCATTTTGGCCTGGGGGATGAGCAAAAGCCAAGCGCAAACCATATGCCAGCTGGCTGGGTTGGCCAGTACCTATTGTCTGACCAAATAAACCCAGGGTATCTCCTATTTCTTTCTGACAAATCAAAAAAGCACACCTGACACCACTAGTGGTCACAAGCTGTTATGAGCCAAGTACAGCGTTTCTCCTCTTGGGATTTCCATTCTTCTGACAAAGTTAGCTAAAGCTGGAAAACAGCTTAAAGGCTCTTCTTCCCCAAGCTACACAAACACACCAAGTACTGTGAGAGAAGCTCTGATGTAATAGGAAATCCATTATAAAAATTTGATGGCACCTGATGTATTCAGCATGACAGCAAGTTAATGAGCTGTGCTAAAACAAATGTTTCCCATACCTTTCAGTTCACTATCCTCTTCTCTGCCTTTGCTCTCTTCTTTTCCTACTGCTTGCTGTTGAGCTGCAAGTGCAGTGAGTTGTGCAGACTGTTTAATTAGGGACACCCTGTAGAAATAATTTCTCCAGAATACCTCCTCCTTTACGCTAGAGAGAACAAAGAGATTTTGATTACTGCATTTAGAAATATGGTCCCATCTAGCAGTGAAATAAAATTAAATATGCAGAGAGAAGTCGATATATCTGCTATTAAAGTAAAAACTTTAAAAAGAAATTTGTGGTATTAACAGATTTTAAAAAAAATCAATCATTGTAGAAGTTCTTGGTCTATTATAAGACAGTGCAATGAACTGAACATCTAATAATAATGTTATGACATTAGAAAATGCTTAACAGCATGCAGGAATACATTACGGAAATGTAATACAGTATGGAAAAATATTATGCTGTTCCATCTCTCTTGACAAATTATGTAAACTAACCCAAAAAGCCAAACAACCCTGTTTCCTTCCTCTCTAACCACAACATTCTATTGTTGTCAAACTATATTCACCTACATCTTCCCTAGACATCAGGTGGAACTGGAACACCTTTGTTGGCAAAAGCCACTCCCAGATTGTGGCAGAACTATTTCACTTATCTGCACGTCTTTCAGCATGTCCACAGTACCTTTAGTAATCAGAAAGTGCCATCCTGCAAACGACCAGCTCTGATAAGTGGGAGACTATCCCATATCTCAGGTAACATTTCCCTCTGAAATCCCTCCAGCAAGCAATAAAAGATCCAACTTTAACTCAGAGGCAACAGAAGGCAGAAATGACCTTTGGGGAGGAAGGTGCGTAGGACACGAAAGAAAGAAGAGAGTGAAGTTACCTTCCCACCCATTCAGGCCACCATGACTACTGAGCCTAAGAACAGGGCGGGGGGAAACTATTAAGCAATGTGGTAGAAAGGGCAAGAATAGCATGGCCGGAGGCTGGAGACAGAGCATCAGAGGCAGATCTGATGAATGCCTAGAATATGGGCAGATCTTCAGGACTGAAAGCAGAGAAGAGGGTAAATAGAATGAGGAGGTGAGGTTTTTAAAAGGGTGAAATTTGAAACTGAAAAGGACACAAAGAAAGATGTTCTCTTTTCTGTTTTCATTCTTAGACAAGGAGACAAATGTTGGGAGCTGCCATTTCAGAAAAATGTTGACTTGTGAAACAAGCTTTAGGACCAGAGCCTGGGACTGGACAAGGGAGAACAGCTAGGGAATAAAGCTGTGATCAAGAAGGCATACTGGAACAGGCCATAACTGCTTGGACAAAGACCACTGGATCCTTTAGCTTGGTCCACTAGAAGGAAGGCAGTGGCAACACAGAGCTCTTCCCATTGCCTATTTAAACCCAGTTTTTCTTGCTTGCATTGCTGCTGTTTTGTGACACATTTTTTTTTAATATTTCTCCAGGGGGAGTCTCTCTCTGTAACCACCTTTTTGGGGTGTCAGTTACGCCAACAGATCTGAACACTTTTGATGTTGCATTTACCTTTGTTTGGGGGGAAAAATAATTTAATTTAGCACATTGGACAGGGAAAAATTGAAGGCCTCTCCCATACTTAAGTCAACAGATCCTTATTGGTTCTGAAGGCATAACAGATTTACTTCTGTTCTTTCCCCCAACTGCTAAACTTTCATGCACATGCAGTATTCCACACATTTGACATTAGCAGATAAAAAACGCATACAGTGGAATACAAAGAATTGAGGGAAGTGAAAAGAACAATGAGTAATTTATGAGTATCTAAGGAAACATTACAAATATGATGATATATAGTTACTAGCAGAAAGTACTTACTGTTTGGGAACGAGATCAAACCTCATCCTATTGAGAAGTTCATCTTCTTGTAACATCACCAGTGCAACAGGGTACATTTGATCAAAATCAAAATTAAACTGCACACCTGCTGGGGGATCCCGCAGAAAATTCCGTTTGTCCTTTGAAGAACATATTTATGGTCATAAGCTGATATTGGAAAAAGGACACCATATTTCACCCCCAAGATCAGCAAAGCAGTCCATAAAATCTTTACAAAAATAAAAATTACATCGAGGATCTGCTCTGGCTCAAGTTGAAATTGATGAAACTATTTACTCTTGCACATGATCAGCGCAGTGCCAGACATATTAAAAGTATATTGAAAATACATAATTTAATAATGCCAGCCAAACTACTTCAAAAAGAAAAAAAAAAAAAAAAGGGAAGCTTTAACCTCTCCAAGAGAAAATTTCAAATATTACAGGAAATTAAATACTTACTGCTGATAAGGCCAGTATTTGTTGTTGAATTGTTTCTTCTTCATTGCTGTCTACCCAGGGAGGCACTGCAGCTTCTGTTATTGAAAGGAATTGCATCCGTATTACTCGAAAAAAAACCCACACCAAACAACAAAACAGACCTTACATAAAGGAACATATAGTGTCACAAAAATAAGCAGCTACATCAGTAGGCCTATTCACTGTTCCTTTTTCCTAAAACTAAACTCATGGCATGAAACTGTAGGAATGGATTTTTGCTTGTCAGAGATAAAAAATAGTAATTAAATAGTTGCTGATTCCTGTTGTTGTGAAAATAAAACTGTGGGAATTTCTTTGGGGTGCCTCAGTTTAGTTGCTGCTGTATAGCTTGCTAAGTTGTCTACAAATAGCATTTCTAGATTCACTTTCCATGTGTAAACCTTGTCTAAATTAAGTCTGCAAAATAATCTACACCCAGAAGACATTAATTCTTTAACAATGGAGGAAAAGGTTATAAATTACAACACGTTATATGCTGCATAAGCCACTTGAGTTCAGCTGACATATATTTATGCAAATACTTCCAAAATAGTTCTATTGGCTGTATAGAGAGGAAAAGAAACTATTGTAGATAAATAGATATTTATTAATCTTTTCATTGTCAATGCAAATTCAGCCTACAGAGACAACAATTTGCATTTATAACAGTTAACATATAGTCCTCGTGCCCTTAAACAATGTTTATTTGTCTGAGCACCTGGTATCAGCAAGATCTTTCACCCATATGGATTCCCATCTGATGCTAATGCTTCTTTCAATCAGGCCATCTGTTACTCCTCCTTTGGTCAATCTAGCTACTTATTTTCATGAAGCTTGTAGAAATATATTAAGAGATGCCAAAGTTTACTAACAGAGACAAAAAGAATTACAGACAACATGATCACATAACCAATCTTGCAAGAAGAAAGGGGACTAACATACTAACTATAGACACCATGAAAAACGTTGTCACAATCCATTTAAACCCATCTCATTTTAAGGATTAATAATAGAGTCACTAATTCTTCAGACTGTCAGAAATTACTGCATTCAGGTAACACATAAAAATAGATAAAAGTCAATGATGAAACTCAATGTGAAAAAAGCAACTGTGCTTATTTTAAAGTCTTGAATAGATCCACTGATGTAAATAATATATGGGTGGGTAACTCACAGGATTTAGGTCACAGATAATTATAAAGCAAATTATTTATGGGAAAGCAAAAAAGCAATTAGTCCTTTAATGTAATCAGAGCATCTCCTACAGCAAAACTAATTAAATACTATAGTGCAAACCCTAACCCATGTTTTTAATTTCATTATGAAAATGTGGCATGATTACTAAAACTCAGAAGTCAGCATGCCAGTTTCAATAAATACACAGGCTTAAGATTCAAAACACCAGCAGGAGAACAGCTTTGCTAGCACAGTGATCTCTGAGTTAACTTCATAAAGCTGAATTTGGTTAAAAAAGGAAGATAATGTAATACTAACCTCACTTGTAAATATCATCTTTCTATTCCACAATATGCATTAAGTTGTGCCATAATGTGTTTCATTAAAAAGAGTTTTGATATATTAGTTTTAGATGTAGCTCAACTATCCAGCTTCCAGCAAGTTTTCACTTATGTGATGTTAGGCATTATCAAAAAAAGCATTCATTACCTGATTTTTTGGTTTGCTGCTCTTGGACAAATTTTTTCTGTTCCTTCTGAAAATCTCCAATAATTGTCTAAAATAAAAATCAGGGAACCACAATGAAAAAAAAAAAAAGTACTCCTCTTGTTTCATGTTCACTCAGAAAGTGCTTTCAAATACAGTGAAGAACCATATTCATATATGCCTGGTGGCCCTTTTTGTAAGTTGAACGTGTTTCATGTCAATCATACATTTCCCTTTACTGAAACATTTGATTTTGCATTTAAAAGTTAAAACTATGTTGTATGCTTTTGAAATTATATTTATAGTTTTATCAAGTTTAGAAGACAAAGAAAAAAACTGATAATTTGGACACTAGCATACTATGCATATTCATTTACTGCCTTACTGTAACAAATACACACAACACAGACTGTTTAGACTTATTTAAACCTGTTTTTAAAGCATTTAACACTCAAAGGTACTCTTGGCCTAACAGTAAGTTTCAAGAGTTGCTTAAGGAGTACATCCATTGCCATAAATTGGACTTGCAAAATTGTAAAGTAGGATTTTCAGAATGTCTGCTTATCTGAAATAACTTCTCCATTTATGTTGTTTTCAAATTTTCTTTTAAAAAAGTAAATTAAAAAATATCTTATATTGAATTTAGAATTTAAAACTGGAGAACAGTCTCCAAACGTAACATGTCATAACCTAAAAGTAACAACGAAAGTGTTCTGTAGTTGAAAGCAGAAGCAAAAAACCATAAAGCTAGAAATGAATATTTAAACCACTCAGAAAATACAGATTTTTTGCAGTGAGGTCTATGGCTTAAAAATTTGCCAAAAAGCACACAAGTCTTCAAGCTAAATCCCGATAAATTGCTATGATTTTTTTTCCCTTCAGCAACGCAGTATTTTAGTTTAGGATTACTATCAGAGAGAACTACAGTAGTGTCAGTTATACAAATAGGTCATTGTGGTTCCTTCTGGTTGTAAGTTATGTGAACTTTTTCTATATATGGAATAATTTATATAGTGTAAGAAGAAAGTTTTATAATGATACACCCATAATCCTTTTTCTCCTATATGTAAAACTTATTAATCAATTCATTAGGAATTCATATTACCCAAGACATTCACAGAAAAAAGAAAATTATATTTTAGGCATAAAATATGCTTTAGGTACTTAGCTACTTTAGGTATATACTTTAGGTACTTAGTTTCTTAGAAAACATTATTATTTGTGTATTAAATTAACAAATAACCTTCTTATTTGATTTTTCCTTTTTTATGTGGATCAAAATTACATTAGACTCTAACATACCGTAGAAGGAAATAGAACTCTGCTATTATTATATAGGCTGTTGTCAATGAAATCTGAAGACAAAATGCGACCGTAACAGAATTTCAGAAGTGTCATTTGATGATTTATTTGGAAGGCAACATGAACACTAATTATGCCAAGAAACTGAATTTCATTGTATTAAAGAAATAAAAAAAGGCAATGCTGTAGTTTCCCTGAAGGGCTGCCTGATAGACAAGAGCAGGAAGAGGCTGCCAGACACTCCTGGATGCACAGTCTCACTACAGCTTCCTTTCGGCCACTTCTCTTTCCCTTCTTCTTCCAAGCTACCCTCAACAACAAACACAGAATGCTACATAGCACTTATTGCCTTATTATTTTTTTCTTTTTCCTTTTCCTTCTGCCAAGTTTGTGACTTAAAGCACTGAAGAGCACTTCCTGGCAGAAGTTAAGCAATTTGAGCTGGCAGCCAGGAACAGCAAAGAGCTAAGTGGCAGGGTCAGTGTGGAGAAAAGAACAGGACAATAGCCAGGTGTTTCTTTAGCTCACTGGCTCTTCTGAAACTGTACCTGTATAGCCCCAGGGTCTTAGGATTTAATATCCACAACACTGAATTAATTTCAACTCTTGCTTTAGAGATTCACTTAAGATGCAAACTACTGCATTCCTCCTTCCAACTAATCTGGGGGGGAAAAAAGCCCAGCCCACACATCTCCAGACAGACAACCCACAACTGCCTGTCTAAAAATCTTCCAGCCCTTCCTCCTACATCAGCATTTTTCATAGTTTCTTCTGGTCTTTCTCCAGTATGTAAATATCTTGAAGGAATGGAACACAGGTGCAGTACTAAGGAAAGCAGGGTGACCATTTTTGGGCAAATCCACCATTTCGGTCACATCATTCATCATAACAAGAGATGCATAATATCTCTTGAAATACATAATATCTAAAGACAGCTTGAAGAAATGTTATCACATGTCAAATTTGCCACATCACAACAACAGTAAGCAAACAGATCTTTCAAATCAAGTATCTTGAAACAAAATACCTTATCAATGATACTGTCAATTTTTCCTTCTTCTACAGACTTCTTTATCGTCTGTGCTGTTTCAGCAACGGATTCAGAGATCTTTTTTGTAGCAGCAGTGGCAAAATTGAAGAGGTAACCTTTCACAGACAAAAAAAAGATAGACCTGAGAAAAGATCGCTTTACATCCAGTTCTCTTACTAGATTTATTTTTCCTTCTCTTTAGACATCTGGATACCTACTTAAAAGTTTCTTTCAAAATAACTTAACCCAGCTTCTGGCCTATGAAGAACTCCCAAAATTCTATTTATCCTTTAATAGTTTATATTCTTTAATGATGATGATCAAACTGTATGCTTGATCACAACATTCTGCAAATCAAACTTCAATATATGTTTACTAAATCAAACATTTCTAATGGTCCTTGAAAACTGCTTTCCAATGAGTTTTCTGAAGCAACAGGTCTTGTCTGATTTCACATAAGCATTTCAGAGACACGAAGCAATAAAGTAACTTATTAGTAAAACATCATATATTAGTATATATAATAATAATTCTATAATATATGATTATATATTTTTTAAAAAGAAAATCAACATGCACAATAAATTCTCATAAAGTGAAGCAGAAAATCCATGAAAAATTTCAGGTAAGTAACACTTGAGATTCCTTCAAAAGTCTTAACACAGAAGCTTGCTCTTGATGTTTGCCCTCATCTATTTTGCACCGTCTCTCTCATTAGCTCCATGAAAAGTACTGCGACCCTGTTCACTTATTTTTCTGAATATATTCAGTATCAGAACAGGAGTGTCAAATATTCCCAAAGACTCACATTTTTTATATTAGTTGAAGAGAGGGGCATCTGCTCTGTATTATTCATTTTTAATTAAGCAGAACGAACTTGCAAGCACCAAGATGTAAATCATAAGCTTCAGAAACAGAACCACCTTCCTTCTCAAGACCTCTCAAAATATCTAGTTTCCTTATGGGTTAGAAATGTAAGAAATAATCTCATCATGCAGAAAAAAAACGTGAGTTCCTCTATCACACAGTTGCTAGTCACTGGTAGAATGACTTACTTTGAAACACTGATGTCACCTTTTGGAAAGCTGACTGGTCTTTGTGGTGTATAAAATACTCCATTTGTTACGATACCACCAAATCAATACTGAAATATGCAGAGGTCTAGTCAGCCTTTAAGCAAGACAGGTTTTTATGTGTATCTTGCATTTATAGGCCACAGAATGGTTGCAACCAAACATCATTCAAGTACTTGCCAGCATCTTTCATATCTGTTACCAGGCTTTAAATCTCATCATGTGCTTTATATCCAAATAAATGCTTAACTTCAGATGTAAACATACATACTATTTCCCTTATAAGAGTAGAGGAAGCAGCAACCTATTGGATTCCTTACTCCCTACCAGCTTTTATTGGTTGTTTCATGTATGCCTGGAAACTTTCTCATATGCAATTGTGCTAGGGGCAAAAGATGCTGAGACATTTGCTGTCTGGTGACATTCTGATGTTGTTGGACAAAGTAGTTTTGGTCAGTCCTGGAACCAGGCTGGAGAACAAAATGGTTTTATTTCCATTAAGGGCAAATATATTTTTTAACTAAGGCACTTATAAAACCTCACTATGAGGTGGTACTTAGCCTTAGAAAGAATTAATAGTGGAAAGCAACACTTGCAAATGACCAAGAAACTTACCCTCCATCTTACAAATCCATGCCTGTATTAAGAACGTGTATCTAGCAATAATTCTATTATTAGTTCATTATTAGTTCATATTAGCAAAACTCTCATAACCTTTATAATGTTGTGATAACGAGCAAAAAATAATGTCTGCAAGGCTTTGGTTTCACAACGAAAATTCTTTATGTGCCAGGGGAATCTCTTCTACGCAGCTACCCTGTGTTAGCCACGCAGATATTTCTAGAGTTATGTGTTAAAACAGTGATGTCCAAATCTTTATTAAAAAACAACTTTCCACCACAACCCACCCCGGTGTCACAGACAATGAACCCATGGATTTTTGCTTCCAAAGCAAACTGTGGGATGGACCTTTATATCGGAGACAGTCAAGGCTTATTCTTCCCCCTCAAATTCAAAATCCTTTTTCCTTCCTGAATAATCAGTGCGACCAGCAATTTAGAATCAGTTTACCACAAGAAGACAGGGCAGGTATTTGAACCAAACCACACGGTTCAGATCACCCAAGACAACGCACAGCAAAGAAACATCTCAGATTAACCTTTCAGACTATACTGATCGAGCACTTCAGAGCATCAATTAAAAAAACCTCTCTAGTAAGGAGTATCCTTACAAAGATTAATCCAAAGATTAATTTTATCTACGAACCCATAGTAAAGCAGGAATACGACTTGTACAAGTTACAGCTCTGCTCCACCCCTGCCAGTGCCCAGCCCAGCGTGGACGGGGCTTTGAGCAGCCTGGGGTGGTGGAAGGTGTTCCTGTCCCTGGCAGGGGGATGGAATGAGATGATCTTTAAGGTCCCTTCCAACCCAAATCATTCTGTGATTCCACGATTACAGACGGCTTCAACAAAATCAACAAACCCCATTATTTCCCTATGAAAAACAATCACAACCCTCCCCTCCCCACCCCAATTCATGAAGTGCATTATTCTACATAGACAAACCTATCTAATACAGAGCCCGTCTCCCACAGCGCCAACAGAACAGATACTTAGGGGAACGCTCTGAAGGAGCAGGTCCCGGGCAGGCAGCACTGCAGCGGCCCGCTCAGCTCACACTGTAAAGCAGCAGAGACACTCACTGCCGAGCCCCTTGGCCTGGCCGAGCAGCGCCTCCGAGTCCGCCTGCAGCTCCCCCTGCTCCTCCTCCTCCTGCTGCTGCTGCTGCTCCTCCTGCTGCTGGGTGCCGCTCGCCTCCCCGGGGGGCAGCAGCCGCTCGGCCCCGGCCCGCTCCCGCTCCAGCCCGAGCCAGCTGCCCAGGCCGCGCAACATGGCTGGGCTGTGCCGGCGCTGCCTGCGGGGCCCGGCCCGGCCCGGCCCGGCCCGCGCTCGTTGGTCGCCGGCGCTCAGTGCCCGCCATGTCGCTGCCGCCGCACCGAGCCTCGGAGCTGAAGCAGATCATCCACCAGCAGCTGCTCAAGGTGGGGATGGCTCCCCGAGAGACCACCCCGCCCCTCGGGGGGCTGTGCCGGCCACCCTGCCCGCGGCGCGGCCCCCACCGGGCCCCCCGCCCCTGAGGCGGCGGCGAGGCGCGCCCGCTCCAGCGCCCCGCTTTGTTTGCCCGGCTCCGGCCGCTGAGGGTGGTTTCCAGGGATCGGTCTGTCGTTTTTCTTGTTGCTTTTCTGAGCGGGGGTCCTGAACTGACTGGGAAGTAAATATGGGTGCTGTAACTTACGCGCTTGTTAGTACAGCGGTGAGTTTCCTCAGCTGTCGTTCGGGAGAGGAGCGGGGTGCTGGGAGCGAGTCCAGAGGAGGGCCGCCAAGTTGGTTATAGCAGGGTGGAGTAACTCTCTTGTGAGGAAAGACTGAGAGAAATCGGATTGTTAAGCCTTCAAAAGAGAAGGCTCAGGGGAGACCGTACAGCAGCCTTCCAGTACCGGAGGGGAGCCTGCAAGAAAGATGGAGAGGGACTGTTTATATGGGCACGTTGTGAAAGGACAGGGGGAATGGATTCAAACTGAAAGAGAGTGGCTTTAGGTTAGAGATGAGGAAAAAACTCTTCAGTGTGAGCGTGGATGAGGCACTGGAACAAGTTTCCCAGAGAAGCTGTGGGTGCCCCATCTCTGGAAGTGTTCAGGGCCAGTTCGGGTGGAGCTCTGAGCAACCCGCTCTGGTGAAAGGTGTCCCTGCCCATGGCAGGGGATTGGAACGAGATAGTCTTTAAGGTCCCTTCCAACCCAAACCATTCTGTATTTCTATTTCAGGTCTCAGTGGCTGTGTCCTTACTCTTCATGTGTGAGACACGTTTATCAATCAATATGGTTACACAGCTCAGATGTGGGGCAGACATTCTCAAACTTCCCTTTGAGTGTAGGGGAAGCTTGCAAGGGAGATTTGCTACTCTTGTGCCTTACCTTCGAGTGTAGTTTTTGCCCTGAAAAAGTAAGAAACTATTATACTGAGCTTGAATTATGAGGGAGACGAGAAAATAAAACAATGACCATTTTATAGCTGATGGATTTGCAGACCTTTTTGTGAGGAAGGAAGTTCAATGCAGGGGATGCTATCAAAGAGAAGTGAAAATGCTCAGGTTTGGTATGCTTGTGATGTTTATTTTTCACTGGTAGGGCTGCTTTTGTAACATAGTGGCTCATTTGATTAGTTTTGAAAAGAACAATATTTTGATGCAGTTATTTCTCTGGAAGAAAATTCCCAGGAGAATTCTTAAAGACTTAACTGTTAAGTCATAGCTGCTACCATATAAAGAACTTGTGTTTGTAACATACAGTGAATTTTCTTTCAGATGGATGTCCATGGGAGGATACGGGAAGTTCTAGCAGAGACTATACGTGAGGAGCTAGCACCTGAGCATCAGCAACTGTCCACGGAAGATCTAATAAAAGCCTTAAGACAACGAGGAATCGTTGATGATGTTATGAAGGAACTTAAATTTGTAACTGTAAGTAGCTTTTGAAGAGTGGAAGTATTTTTGCTTATTCCTCTTAACTGATGTGGTGGTTTGACAATGGAGGAATGTGTTGCGTCTGGAGGTTTCTGATGGTTTTAGTGGTTTGTGATATAATAGGAACAGAAAAGCTTAATACCTATGCTAAAAGTGGTTTAATGATAATACTGCATTGAAAATGTTTGTTCAGTTTCGTTATACCTCAGGTATAGGGAAGTATAGAAGGGTGCATATCTAAGGAATGGCATTCAGCTCAAATGCAGGATTCTTTAATTTTCAGAAGACTGTGTTAAGAGCACTGTTGCATCCCCTGACTCCTTAAAAAGTCCTAATTGTAATTCCAGGATGTGAATGAAAAGGAGAGGACTTCAGCTCCAAAACCATCAACACATTTTGTTGACAGAGAACCACCAGTTTTGAAAAAAAGTATGTTTCTTGTTTATCTTGTTTATGTCTGGATCATAGTTTTGAGAGGAATTTGAAGTCTATGATTTTTGCACTCTAAATTAGTAATCCAGTATAAACTGGCATAAAGGTGGATGTTTCCTCTGCTTATCCACAGGAAGTAACTTTATGTAAGCATCAGCAGCAATCGGTGTTGCATTAGATGTGACTTTTGTTTATTATTTCCTTTATTTTACAATGAGATAACTTCCATACATTTTAAAATCACTTTCTCCTAAGCACTTCATTAAAAGAAATTTCTTTTTTTCCTGGTCCCCTGTTAGTTACCTGATATTTAACAATTTAAGCTTTTCAAGATCTGTTTGTAGTCTCTTCATTTTTATTGCTACGCTTTACAGCAAACATTGACCCAACACGGAGGTATCTTTACCTTCAGGTTTTGGGTGGAAAAGCTTTTCTGGAACATCTTCAGGAACTGGAGCCTATGCCTGGCCAAATCTGTTCTACCTTCACTCTGTGTTTACATTTTCGAAACCAACGCTTCCGTTCTAAACCTGTGCCCTGTGCCTGCGAGCCAGATTTTCATGATGGCTTTTTACTTGAAGTACACAAGGATAGCCTAGGTAAGGAATATAGTGAGTGTAAAACTGTTGCTGTTGGGATTTTTTTAGACATAAGAGTTATTGTGAGGTATGTTTGATATTTTTAGTGGATTTTTTTTCCTGTTTTTTTATTGTGTTTTCCTAAGGAAACTGATTATTGTATTGGGCTATGCCACTTGTAAATCTTGCCTCTTTTCCTTCTTTTCCACTCTAAAATAACTTGAATTTGACCAACTTTATCCATAATTGACAGTGAGGTTGATAGTCTCACGGAAGTAGGAGATACTAAGGTGGCTGTGGTTTTTGTGAGCTTTGTGCTGGAAAGTGAATAAGGTAAATGTAAATTTGTTGCCAAATGGAAGGGGAAAAACTTCAATGTGAATTCAGTTTACCTACCAGCTGGCAAACACCTGCAGAAGAGTCAGTCATCCACAGCCTGTATTATTCTTCTGTTGGTAGCCAGGGAACATGGTGAGAGCTAAGTAGATTATGAGAAGTTTTCTGGATATTTTCTGAATCCTGTAGAACTGTAGGGTGCGTTATGGAATATCATGGAACAGAGTTACTCCAGTTGAACTCGGAGAAGACAGTGTATATACCACAAAGAAAATTACATGTTAACTCTGGTGCTCATGGAACAGTTTCTATCATAGAGTCAAGCTCAACTACAGAGGATGTTTTCCTAAATACTAACATATATTAAGTTGACATGACACTCCAACTTAATATTTTTCAGTTGCTTTTACTTAATGATGCTTTAATAGTCTTTATTTTCTTAAATTCTAATTGCATTTTAATTTTTTTTGTGTAGCTGAACCAGTTACATTGGAGTACTCAACTATAAGAACCTTTTTATCTCCTCTGTAAATTAACTGTAATCTTTCTGTATCTATGTCCTGAACTGAGTTTGGTTTTAAGATGGGGTCATTGCTTACGCTTCCGGACTCAAGATTTTTCTTTATATTCATTGCATATATGGCATTTTATTGCTTTTTAAAAAATTTTTGTTTGTTTTCATTTTGAGGGTTTAACTTGGGATGATAATATTCTTGATGTCTTATTTTGGTTTAACAATGGCAGGTGATGGAAGTAAAATGGTGGATGCAACGACTATGTTGTCTATATGTGATCCAGTGCATATGGTTCTGATCAAAACAGACACGTTTGGTGAGACCACACTATTAGCATCCTATTTCTTGGAATGGCGATCTGTCTTAGCTGCAGAGAATGGCATAACAAATGTTGCTGTTGAACTCATGGGTGTAGGTAAGGATAAATAATAAGCATGCTATGATGACTTAAAATATTGGATATTAAGCTTGGTTGTAAGCTTAAAGCAATATTTTTGATCTTATTTAATTTTAGTTTAATACACAAGTAACTATAAAGTATTCTTAGCAAATGTCTAGAAGACTTAGTGGTCAGGTTTTTCTGTTATCAAGCTGCTAAAAATGTGCGTTCCAGATCCTGTATAGTAATGGTCCCCATGTCTGGGAACTCCCATATTGCTTGTCTGCAAAATCTGAATATGGCTTCAGAAACAAACAAACCGAACAAAAATCCAGCAGTTTATCTCCAGGAATATGTATCTGACTGGTGCACTGAAGTGTGAATTCTAGCTTGTGTACCTTTCGTAGAAAACTAGAAACTTCTAGAGAAAGGGATCTCTGCTCTGCTCCCATTTGTTCCAGTAGCTGGAAGCGTGTTTTCTGATGGAAGGGTTGAACGGCTTTGGTAAGGTGCTTAGCAGTTAATATACATGTGTATTTTTGTGTATCACTTGTCCCCACTCTCCTTTTCAGGAGTTCCAACCTAAGTTTTTAGGATATTATGATTTAGTGAATAAAGACTAGATCTTCCATCACTTCGTAAGAGGTAGTTGTCCCAGAGTTTCATCAAGTAGCACCTGCTGAGTTATTTTAGTGTTCTTTATTCCAATTTCTCTGCCTATTAGGTAGGTACACAGTTCTTGATAGTTTCAAAAGAGATTGAGTTAAACCTTAAAAATATTCTGAAGATTGGATATACTACCTAAATTATTCCTGATTGTTATCACTATTGCCTGCATTCTTTTTAGAGAGCATATGATTTGGTGCAGTGTCTTATCCGGTGACTACAAATCTAGTAAGCGTATTTGCTAATATATTTTTTAGCTTCTCCTATGAGAAAGGACTGAGAGAGTTGTGATTGTTCAGCCTGGAGAAGTAGAAGACTCAGGGAACCTGTAATATCTTACAAGAAAAGTTGGAAAGAAACTTCCTATAAGAGCATGTAATGACTGGACAAGGGGGAATGGTTTCAAACTGAAAGAGAGTAGGATTAAATTAGATATTAGGAAACAGTTCCTTACTGTGAGGCTGGTGAGGCACTGGGACAGGTTTCCCAGAGAAGCTGTGAATTGCTGGAAGTGTTCAGCGTCAGGTTGGATGGAGCTCTGAGCAACCTGGTCTAGTGGAAGGTGCCACTGTCCATGGCAGGGAGGTTGGAACTAGAAAATCTTTAAGGTCCCATCCAACCCTGGCCATTCTGTGATATTTTTTTTAATATAATGATTTGGAAATGCATAGCAAACAAGTTTAATACTCAGATGGGTGATGGAGTGAGTTAAATCTATTTCTTTTTAGCTTTTTTTCCAAGTAATAAGGTATCAATGCTGTAAATCCAGTGCTTTTTCTCCTCTTCTAAAGTCTTGTCATTGTACAAAATGCATCAAGAACATCAAAGCATCATGCCATCTTGGATAAATAGATAAACCATTATGTGAGGCTTCCATTGCTTGTAATTTTACTTATAATATTACTTATAATTCTATCTGTAATCTGTTTTGGAATGCTTCTTGTTTGTATAATTCTAAATTTTCGGCATTAGGCAACAACTTTAGGTTTGGGGGGAGTTGTGGTTCGTTTGTTGTTTTGGGGTTTTTTTTAAAGTGGAGTACTATGACAGTTGGGGTCCTTTACAATAAACTGTACCTTGGGGAAGATGAACTTGACTTATTTCCAGCTGTTTAAATTTGAGCTATCTGTGTAATCAGTAGGAATAGGCACGTTTACAGTGTGTGTTACTCTCCAACTCCATTTTAGGTGCCTATTTTAGACATTTCTAGAACACCATTCATCCCAGTAGTGTCTGTAAACAGGGCCTTGGATAATTATCTTGGATCTATACATCTGTGCTTTTTTTTGGTCAGATTATGCTCTCTTACAGCCTCATTTGAGTTTGAAATTTAAATAAAGATTTTCATTTTGCCCATATTTAAAGAAGTTTAATTACTTTTTGTGATTATATGTCTAACATTTATTTTAATTGTTTGCCCCAGCATGCCTGAAATACTGTAAGTACATTGAATATGAGAGAACTGATGAAAACTTATTTTGGTTCAAAGGTACAGAATCAAAGGTTTCTGTTGGTGTTTTAAACATCAGACTGGAAATGTATCCACAGCTTAATAAGGTCCTGTCTCCAGAAATAACTAGTACTCAGGTAAGTAATTTCTGTGAGGGCTAACTTTTTCTTTTACTGGGGAGGAGAAGTTCAATATAGAATTGTAGATGTTGAGGGCTGTTGGTTTTTGAATGTTTGATACTTCTTTTTTTTTCTCTATTAAAATTGAAATATAATTACAATTACCTTTTCTAAACTATGTTGTCTACTCTGTACATTACTTTATTCAAAATACTACTTTGGTAATTTTTCTAATTACTTGGATCAAAACTCTAAGAAGAAAAAAGAAAAATGCAATATACCTAATTTTTCTCAGGTAGTTAATGTTTTCTTGTTCTCTTTCTCCTGTGAAACAATATTTTCAAGTTGTCTCTTCCTCTTGGAAAGCCAGTAAATGTTACCTTGAAGGTGCATGCAGATATTCTTATGCCCATCAAAATCTGAGCAATCCCTCTGAACAGAAATACGTCACTTGAGATGGACACTACTTCAGTCAAGCTTAATATATTAGCTTACAAACAGGAAATGTAACTTGAGGTTTTTCTTAATTGAATTTCCTTTTAAAAATACTCGGGAGTTGCATTGCACACTTAAAATATTAAGCTTTATTTTACTTTTGCCAGGATGTGATGTTGATGTACTGATTGGATGTACTGATATGGATTCCCTTTTTTTTTTTCCTGTTTGGAATTAGTATTCTGTTTTTCTTACCTACAGTTCACTTTGGAACGTCAGAAAACAGCAGAAAAAGAACGTTTATTTCTTGTATATGCTAAGCAGTGGTGGAGAGAATACCTGCAGATTAGGCCTACACACAACGTAAGGCTAGTAAAGATTTTTGCACAGGTTTGTATATTTTACAAGCAGACCAATCCTTTCTTTCAGTTGTCCTTTTCCTTTATTTTGAGCTTTATGTGTGTGTAGAATCTGAGTAGGTTTATGATGTGGTTACATTCCGGTCAGGGCTGTATGTGGTGTGTCATACAATAAAAATTAAATTTGTAAGGATTGAACTTGTATTTGTGTATTGATGTTTAGAAGCATGATGCAGGCAAGAGGGTTGCTCCAGCTGCCTCTGATGTACAAGGTGAAAAAGCCTGTGTAGCCTTTGCCTTTGAATACTCAAAAATGGTAGAGACCTGAGTGATCTGTGCAAACTATTTCAGATAAATTTTATACTAGATAAAACAGTTACAAGAAATGAATTTACTAGATCTATTAGAACAGATCCACAGAATATTTGAGCTCTGTGTGATCTGTAAAGTGATCTGTCTGGTTAATGTCACACAATAGCTACAGTCAAAATTACTGGAATCTAATAAATTACTGTGTCAGTTGCTCCTTGGTAAATATTCTTCGGCAAAAGGAATGGTATGTTCCTTGGGAAGTAGCACTTTTCCTAGCACAGTTAAATCACAGTAGTTTCTTATCTCAAAGTAGTGTCCTGTAGCAATCTGAGTCTCCTCTTTACCTTCAGTAAAGCAACAACTTCCATTCTCGTTGTTCCCATGAGTGTTCAGTAGTGATAAGAACTTCTAAGTCCCAGCCAGCAGCTGCGCCCCCACCCAGTCACTCTCTCACTCCAGCCCAGTGGGATGGGACAGAGAATAAAAATGGCAAAAGCAAGGAAAAATTCATGGGTTAAGATGAAGATAGCTTAATAAATGAAGGAAAGGAAGAACAACAAAACAGTTATATAATCACAGTCCTTCACCACCTCCCATGAGCAGGCTGATGCCCTGCTAGTCTCAAAGCATGGGCAAGTTTAGAAAAAGTCTGTTCCCCAGCCCACCATTTTTATTGCTGAATGTGGCACTGTATGGCAAGGAATATACCTTTGGTCAATTCAGATCTGCTGTCCTGGCTATGTCTCCTCCCAGCTTTTTGTCCACCCTGAACTGTGTGGTGGCAGAATGAGAAACAGAGAAGGCCTTGATACTGTGCGAGCACTGCTCAGCAGCAGCTGAAACACCCGTGTGCTGCCAGCACTGTTCTGGCCACAAATCTAAAACACAGCACCAGGGGCACTGCTATGAAGAAAACTAACTCCTTTCCAAACAGACCCAATAAAAAGGCTTAAAGGTTTCAAGGCAGGGTATAAAGAGAAACAGTTCTATAATTGAATAGGATAGGAACTAGGCTCCTGCTAGTTTAGTACCTACAGAGAGCTTACCTTGAGTCTCTTGCTGGCCATAGCAAATCATAATAAAACTGCCCTCAATGGCTTTTCTTATTTCTGGGAACAGAAATGGGTTTACTAGAATTGTTTCATAACCTCATTATTGTCCAGTTTTATATGAGTAATGCAGAAACAGGCGTTATATATATGAAACTATATTAAAAAAATAATCCTGCCTGTGGGAGGGGTTTTACTGCTTTCAAGCAGTGAAATAATTTTCAACAGGATTCCCGTCAGCTTCAAATAAATGCTGCTTTTCTTCCAGCAGCTTGCTGGAAAAGCATTACAAAATCTTAATGGGGACAATATGTGACTACAGTAAAAATATGAGACCATAATTTCCTGAAGCTGCAGAGAGTTAAAAGGCTTTGATCCCATTTTAAAATATATGATCAAAAAAGTACAAATTTAGCCCAGTGAGGAATAGAAGAGTTCTATGCTTCTTGAAATGGTGTTAGTAGTTGAAAATCATAGTATTTGCCTGCAGCATGTAATAAACCAGACCTTTTTCAAATCTTATTTTTTCATTCTTCCAAGAATTTAGAAATACTCAACTTACATAGATCTAGTTACTTCATTGTGAGTAGTTTTTATTGCTTGCTGCTGTGACAAGAGACAGAGTATTTAAATTCAGAGGCAAATAGACACCTTTTAAACTAAAATCAGCTGCTGAGTGTTTAATGCTTTTTGAGGGAGGGTTTTTTTGTTTGTTATGGGATTTAGTGTATGGGGAGATTTTTTTTGGCTTGTTTTTATGCTTCATGATAGTGTGGAAATTGATAGTCGGTGAAGCATGAACAGTTCCTCACACATTAAAGAAGATAAATTACCATCTGTGGTGTTCCTGGTGTTTAAACATTTAGTCCAGAATGCCCTATGAGTGAGAGAGCCAGCAGAAAAATCTAACTATAATTTGTTGCCTTAGCGGTCTCAATTCTGGAAGTATTTTTGTGTCTTTGAGTGATACTTATTCCAGGGAGAATGTATCCCATAACAAATAAAAGACAATCTAAGTTAAGATGAATATTTTGTGATACTTGCATGGCTGGCCAATAACCCTGTTTCACGTGTTCAGGACGAAAACGGAGTGAACCGCCCCGTGTGTTCCTTTGTGAGGCCGCTGCGAGCAGGCCGGTTGCTGGACACACCTCGGCAAGCAGCGCGCTTTGTCAGCGTCCTGGGTTATGAACGGGCTCCCATCATCGGAGGGGGCGGTGGCAAACAAGAGCAGTGGTGCACCCTCCTCCCTTTTTTGTGCAGAAACAAGGTATGTGAAAGTACTCCTTGTGTGACACAATGGAGTAGGGATCCTGTTCTAACTGAAGGTAGTAATTTGTAACAGGCTGCAAATACAAGGATTAAATCAAATTCGGAGGATTCTCTTAAATAAGTTCTTTCTAAAGAGGAACAGTCCTTAAATAGCAGACAAGAAGGCTTTGGAGCAGACTTCATTTACTGCTGTTGCTAGGGTCCATTTTGTCCGTACATTGCTGCCAGTGAGTTTGCTTTTCTTCAATTGCATTTCTAAGAACACATATAACCATTCAGTGAATCTCCACTAGTGTGCTGGACACCAGTTTAAATTCCTGACTAATCCAGGAAGAGTAGGAAAAGTCTCTTTGACTGTTTTGTTTGTTTGTTTGTTTGTTTGTTTTTTCAGATGGGCTAAAATATACTGACAGTCTTTACATTCCATTTTTTGCAAGACAGAAATTTTTACTTAAAGTTTCAGCCTAGTTCTTGAGGATCTGACACTTATATAACTGTAATAAATGAAATAAACTGTTACTCATTCTGGATTACAGTTCTTCTGTTGTGTGAATAAAAGTAACAGTGATTGGTTTTGATACCTCTTTGGAGTGGTCAGTGGTTTTCATTGCCGTAGAGATAGTTCTGCCTTCAGAAATGATGTCACTGATGTATTTGTACTAAAAAGGTGTGTTCATGGCAACAGGAGCTGTATCACAGATTTTAGATCTGTCTCCCAAGACTACACAGAACAGGCATTGACTGCTGTCCCTGAATATCATATGATGCATAGGTACTGTATAAAGGCAGTACTGGCTACCCACTGGCTTTCAGATGGAGACAACAATAGGGACTTTGAGGCACAGAGAAAGGTGTTCCTTCAAGACAGAAGCGGAAAGCTATATAGAAAACAACTGAATTTAGCCCCTGAGACACAGGCTGGTCCCTTATTATTTTTCTTGTGGAGAGTGGTACAGCATTACTAACTTCACACAGGTTCACTACAGACTAGTTTAAACCTATTTTTCTGCATATTTCCCTTTTACACTATGGTAAGGGAAGACTGTGTTACTCGTGGAGTGTACAGATAAATCCAAGAACTCTGAATTTTACGTTTTCTACATTCTTAGTAGTACTTGACTAAAGAGCCTTACTCTTCTACTTCTGAATGCTGTGCTTCGTGTTATGAAGCCTCCATTACATGAGGAATGTTATTCCTTTACATCTAACATTTTTGAAGACATTAAGAGACAAAAAATATAGATACTGCATTTGGAAGTTTTGTCTGCAAATTATCAGTGGTAGTAATGCGTTTATGAGATGCTTTTCTGACTGAAGGGAAAAGCAGCTAAACGTGACTTCCAGCTGGTTTACAGTTAGATCTGTGGGAAACCTTGTTTTATCTTTAATTTCTCAACTTCGACAGCACACTCAAGGCAGTGAAATAACAGTAGAATTACATTTTATTAAGTGACTAGATTTCCTAACTGTGTGAAAATACTGTGTAATTTCTAGTCTTGTCTCAGGTATTTGCCTGATACAGATTTTTGCGTTTAATTAGAACATTGGCTTTGTCATCATGGGTTGGTAGATTCTGGTTTTGGATTGCTTGAAGGTAATGTTTCCCATTATTAATCATACACTATATTTGAATAAATGCTATTGTCTGTCATTACAAGATACATTTTTAACTGATTTATTCTATTACAGAAAACTAAAACTTGTTAAGCTTAAATTGTAAAATGCTTTAGATAAACAGGAGGGAAACATGACTTGTTATGCAATGGTTAGAGAAATACCACTATTTTCTTTCGTTAAGGTTTTATCCATGCCTGATACTCAAAACAGCTTATTAATATTTACTGTCTAGGGTGACTGTGAAGATCATTCTAACCTTCTGTGTAGTCTTCTGCTTGGGTTTGGATTGGAAGCCTTTGTGTGTGTTGGAACAAAAGCAAAAGGAGTTCCCCACACTTGGGTGATGACTTGTGGAACTGATGGAACAGTTACTTTTTGGGAGAGCTTAACAGGACATAGGTAAGTAAAAGGCATATAAGAAAAGTGACCAATGGATACAGAGGTTTGTGTAAGATATTTTGGTTGTTGCCTTTTTTTTTAATCTTTGTAACCTGTTACGTAATACAGGTGATGTTTGTCTTTGAGTCTTTTTCCTGTGTACTGCTTTTGTTTGGAAAATAACTGGTTCAGCGTGAGGGGCAATATTTCAACAGTTTGTAATTCAGTTTTCAGTGGCTTTAATACTGTACAGTAACGGTTCTGTGTCTTACGGCAGCTGATTGCCATTGCTGCTGTTGCTGCCTTAAAAGGAGATGAAGTCTGACATGATTCTTCAGGAACCCTTATTTTTTTCGTGATTTCATGAGTGAAATCAATGTTACATTACTTCTTTTCCCCCCTGCAGAAATCTGTAAGTTCTTTGAGATTTTCTCTCGAGTCATTTGAGAAGAGCACGTTTGGTGTTGTAGAGCTTCTGAGACATGTTATATCCAGTGCTAAAAACAAGCAGTTCTGTTTTGCCACTGTTCATGTATCCTGTGATGAGCATTTTAAGATTTATTTCTCCAAATGTGATGAACAGTGGGGAAACTGTATGAGTGCATTGTTATAATTGCAAAATTTAAATGGTGTTGAGAATCTGCTTGATTAATCAGCTTATTTTTCTAGATTTAAAGAATAAAAGTGATGTATTATTTCATTGTATATTATGGCTCCAAAACGTGTATAATTACAAATTAATGCCATTTTTGGGGGAAAATTTATGGCAAGTTGGCTTATATTTTTAAAGGAGAAATGGTTATATCTGTCCCCATCTCAGTATTTTTACCTTGTCTTGAAATAAGGTGTATTACTGAGAGATTGAATCTATTTTTTAGGTACATCCACAGACCTATCAACCCTGATGACCCTCCACTAGTTGAACAACCCAAGCCACTGTATCCTTATCGCACAGTAGGTTGTATCTTCAACCATCAAAAGTTCTTTGGAAATTGTCAGCCCTCTGATGCTGTGGACGTCTGTGTGTTTGACCTGCATGATGAATCTAAATGGAAACCCATGAGTGGAGAAGCCATAAAATCTGTATGCCCTCCTGGAGCAACATCTTCAGTTCCCCCTTTTCCTCCTCTGTGTGCTTCTGTAATAGATGCTGCAGTAACGAGCAATGAGATAGAATTGCAGCTGAGAGTACTGGTCTCTGAACACAGAAAGGTAAGAAAGATTGTCATTGATCTGTCACAGTAATAAAAGTCCATGTGTTAACTGTATACTTGTTTTGGATAGCTGTTTCTTAGTTCACATACTCATATCTTTGCAATGTGTTTTCCATCAGCTTTTGCAGAAATGTGGTATGTGAAAAGTGAAATAACTGAAAAAAGTGTTTGGAAAGATTGTGCTGAGCTGGTTTAGACATCATGCTTATTATTTGCAGTGGTGATTCGTAGCCTCATATGTGGGCTGCAGGCTACCTATGAGTGGTCTGTAAAAGGGCCAGGAAGGTAAAATTTGGTTGTTAGTGGGTTTTGCCTATCCAGCAAAAATGTTTTTTGTCCCTAGATAAAAGCAGACTTTCAGCTTACTCTAATTGCTTTACAAAACCGGAGATATTCCTGGAAGTTAGTTTTGTCCTTTACCAGGACTTTTGCAAGGTGTCATGTGTCAGAAACAAGTTTTCCAGTGCTGATTATGAAGGTGTTGATATGTTAAGTCTGTGTTAGCTTATGTCTGTTTGTAATGGGATTTTTGGGTTTTGTTTTTCTCCCCATACAATGCTCTGCCTTTGGTGTGACAAATAATTCTCAGAGTACTGAGTGTTATGCAGTGTTGAATACATACATGGTAGATTTTTCTGCTTCTTGGCATTTGTGGGCTGGTAGGAAGAAGGGGCATGTACATGCCTTTGTGTTTTGAAGAGCTGTTGTGCAATGTTTTTTCAAAAAGGGTTTTCTATGAGAGACATTAGAAAAATGTGAGTTGAATCGTAGTTGATCTTTTGCATATTTTTGCTGTATTTTTACATATTGTCTTACATTTCATGTAGAGATACTGTAGCTGAAACATCTGGTTTCAACTCCACTGGCCTTAAGTTTTAGTCTAATAGTCTAGCTTGTTAAATGTTTGATACTTTGTTGGTCATGTTTGGTTATACCAGCTGGTGTGTGAGTCAGTATACAAATCTTGCTGCTTTGTGGGTTCATTTCTGTTAACTACCAATTAAAGATTCTTGGATTTACTCAATTCTATACAGTAGGCAAGCCCAGGCATATCCTAATGTTTCTTCTGCATGGTTTTCATCATTCTGTGACTTGCCTCACAGGATCTTGGCCTTTCTACTGTTTGGGATGACCAGCTCTCCTATCTGTTGTCACCAGCATTAGCAGCCTATGAACTTGAACGTACAACAGGTATTTCTGCAGGGAACGAAGAGTTTCAAGATGCCGTAAGAAGAGCAGTACCTGATGGTCACACATTCAAAGGGTTTCCTATCCATTTTGTACACAGGAATGCCAGGAGAGCATTTGCCACGTGTCTTCGGTAAGTTTAAGTGTAAGGGTAGATATAGATATGTTAAAACTAAATACTAGCTCTTAATTATGAATTGTAACTCATTTTTTTTTAATAATGACATTTAAAGAAAATTAATTTCCTTAGATTAGAACTGTAAGAAGAGTTGTATATGTAGTGGGTACTGAGCTTTTAGGTTACATTGGTGAGTTCACTCATGATAGACTTTTCATGGATTAAATTACAGAATGAGGAGTTAATTTAATTTCTTGTTAAAAGTGATCAGTGGTGTTGTTTTCCTCCGAGGCAACATCACTTCACTATAGAACAATGTTATTATTTGTAATTACAGTCTCATTGTTACTTAAGCGTTAGTCACATTTGAAAAAGTTTGCACTATGTAATTGAAACTTTTAATAATATTTTAGGATTAGCTGTTACTCCTGTTTTTCTTTTTGTCATACAGGTCCCCTTTTTGTGAAGAAATAATCTGTTGTAGGGGAGACCAAGTGCGACTTGCAGTTCGTGTACGAGTGTTTACATACCCTGAATCCGCATGTGCTGTTTGGATCATGTTTGCTTGTAAATACCAGTCCGTCCTTTGAAAAAGCCTTGGAATTACTCATACCTTTTTAGATCTGCAAAATAATGTATGTGGGTATAAAATTTTGCAGTTAAAAGCTAGTATTGTATTTTATATGAATGCTACTGATTTTGAATAGCACAGTGTGTGTATTGAAGGGGATTGTATACACAGTATTGATTGTATTTATAAAGAGAATTTATTCTTCTTTGCAATAAAGGTTACTTTTAATATTTCTAGGAATGTGGGTCAGTTTGGTAAAAGGTGTGCATAACGTTCTGGCTTCTTTTCTGCAATTCTGAATTGGTGTGAGAGTTCATTTAGAAAAAAGTCTGGTTTACCTCTGCAGGGTAAGAGGCTGTGTTCTACCTCTCCTTTCCCTGCAGTGTCAATGGCATACTTTGTGAGTGACTGAGATCCAGGAATACTTATGTTTAAGCATCTGTCCTTTCTACAACAAAAATTTATGCTGCTCTTAGACCTAGCAGCAACTTCTACATTCAGCTTCTGAAAACAGGTCAGATACAGGTAATCTGCTTAATCTATGAATTTAATAATTTATGGATTTAATTTTTTTATATATGTTAAGACTTGGATATGAACATATGAATAGCAGTGATGAGTTGGAGGAAGTGGTTTAACTTGATGCCTTTTTCCTGATGTTAGCTTAGGAAATTTGTGAGGTAGAAGTTGTAGCCGGGCCATTCTGCTTGACAACCATTCATGGTTTTGTCTAGTTCTGGTACTCAGATCTGTACTTAATTACCCATCTGTGGTTTTGTTTGTCTTAAACCTGTGGATGATGATTTTGCTGGGTATCTTTTAGTCTTCATGCTTTGTAAAATGGCAAGCAGTTGGACTCACTGAACATCTCTATATTTTTCACCTCTCAGATTTTTCACCATGTGGATCTCTTCTTGAGGTTGGAAGACCTGAAACTGTTTGGTTTTTCCTTTGGAAGCCATTCTCTGGCTGTGATAGCCCATGGCCACCTCCATTGGTTCTACTTTAGGAGAGAGACAACTCTTTCTTATGGTGCTGGAGCAAAAAGAATTGATTCTAGAGAAGCTTTCAACACATACAGCAGGAGTGAATATTGTCATTATGCGTGGTCATTTAATCAGCAGTGACTATTTTGGGGTTTTTTCTTTCAAGAAGTGTTAAATACTGCAGCACTGGGGTTTTAACTTGGAATTTTAGTAGTGCAGTATATACTTATTGGCCCTGCTGCTTACTTTACATATCTGTTTTATGTTACCTTTTTTTATATACCTGAAATATCAAAATGTATTCATTTGCGTGTTACACAGCATACAGGATGCTGATGAATGCTTCAGACAGTTCAATTTCTCCCCTTGATTTCATTGTATCAAACGTAACTTGAAAGACTGAATCATATTGTATGGTGAATATTGCTAAATTTTAACAGTGTTACCTAACTATTAGCTGTATCTTATAGCAGCGCTGTATGTTACACACGCGTATGTCACCTCAGGAGGGAAAAAGTAGGTGGGTTCAGAAGAGCTGTGAGTGAAACGGGAGCGGAGCTGGGCGGTGGGAACCGGGCGCGGTGTCGAGGCTGTACGGCAGGAGGCACTGCCCGGGCTGTCCCCTCGCACCCTCCGCTCTCACGTCCAGCGGGTGCGAGCGGCAGAACTTCAGGTTCCTTTCAGATCTGCGGTATAAAATGCTGAAGCAAAAAAAAAAAAAAAACCACCGTGTGTTCGGTGTGAGTTTTAGGTTATTTAGTCGGATTTTTTTCTCGTTTAACTGGGGAGACCCTGGCACAAAGGGCTGTGCCCTTCTGATGCTCAGGTGTGGTGAGGGGCAGGGACGTTAGTTCCCAGCCGCTTGCAAGACGATTCCCGTGTTGTTACCTGTCCAGACTGTGCTGGTTCAGCTGCTGTCAGCCTCAGTGTGTCCCCCGGGCGCTTCCAGCTTTGCTGCTGCCGAGGATGGAGCTTTCCTGGAGGAAGTGTTTGCGTTGGGTAGGCAGACCCAGGCATGCAGAGCCACCCACCCTCCCGCTGTGAAAGCAGGGACTCGCTAATACGTTCGGCTGTGTTCGTGATGCAGTGGGTTGGTGTCAGTGTTTAATGGCTGGGTTTGCGGGGGAGCTGTTTGTTTCTGTTTCTGTTTCTGTTTGTCCAGAGCGAGCGACCCGAGGGTGACGGGGTACCACCCCATCGCATCCGTGCCCCAGCAGGGTGTGAGCCCCGCTCCCCGGCCGGGCGGCCCCCCGCGCCGAGCCCCGCCCGTGCCCGCGTCATAGCGGCGGGGCCCGGCAGGGGGCGCTGCGGCCGCGGGCGGGGCGGGCGGGACGGGGACGCCATTGCGTTGCTATGAGCTGTCGCTCCCCCTGCGGCGGCGGCGGGCGGACCGGGCGCCCGTCCTGCTGCTCGCCTTCCCCCTGCCTGGTTCCTGGGTCCAGCCTCCCGCCCGCCTGCCCCGGCTGTCCGTCCGGCGGCCCGGCGGCACTAGCGGGGCGGGGAGGATGAGCGCGGCGGGGCCCGGCGGGAGCAGCACGAGTAGCAGCATCCTCGGCGCAAGCAGCAGCGGCAGCCGCCGCGGCGGGGCCGGTCTCTGAGCGAGCAGCACCGCGGCGGGCGCAGGGCATGGAGCCGCAGCCCGGCGCCTCCCGCTCCGCCGCCGCCGCCGAGGAGGAGGAGGGCGGCGGGGGCTCCGGCGGGCAGCCGGAGGCGCTGTCGCTGGAGGAGATCCTGCGGCTGTACAACCAGCCCATCAACGAGGAGCAGGCGTGGGCCGTGTGCTACCAGTGCTGCGCCTCGCTGCGCGCCCGCCGCGCAGAGCCCCCCGCGGGCAGCCCGGCGGCGGCCCCCGCGCACCTCCGCGTCTGGCGGGACGGCGCCGTCACCCTGCAGCGGGCACAGCCCGACACAGGTACGGACGGGGGGGTCGGGCAGCGGCGGCCGCCCCTCTGCGGCAGCCTTTGTGCGGCGGGGCACGGTCCTTCCCGCCCGGGGGTCTCTGTGTGTGTGCGTGCGTGCGTGTGCCCCTGCAGGATCCCGGTGTCCGGGATGCGCTCTCCTCCGTGCGGGCAGGGGCAGGGGCAGGCGAAGGCGGGCTCGGTGTTTTGCAATTGCGCCGTCTCTCCGGGTGCGCAATCCCGTGCCATCCGCACACCGGGAGTGCCCGCTCCGGTATCCCTCCGGCCGTGCCCCGCATCTCCCGGGAACAGCTCGGCCTCAAAAGGCACCTCATAGAAATAGAGCGATTTGGATGTGCGCTGACATTAAGTAAACGAGAAAGCCGCGTACAGGGGCTTAGCACCTACTATCTGTTTCGTTAAAATACCCAGGAAAGCGTATCTGGCGTTGGAAAGGAAAATTAAGGCGCAAGTCTGAATGCAAAAAAAAGCAGTATTTCTTGTTGGAAGTAAAGCTTGATTTTTGAAAAGAAATTAAAGCTGGACAGCAGAGGGATGTGGTCGGTTACCACACACATGATGGTATTCCCCAGCCTAGTCCATGTTCAATGTCACAGAATTTTCTGGGAAGACAGGAGGTTTCGGCATTTTGAAGTTGTGTGAAGCAGAAGGCAGTGGTAAATTCACAAAATGGGATTAATGGAGCCCTTAGCATTTAGAGCACGGATATTATGCCTGGTGTTACAATTTAATGAAGGCTTTTAATACAGTGCCTGTCTGAAAAGTCTTTTGGCAGAGATTTGCAGTAATCCACTTTGGAGCTAGAGGTACATGCAAATATCAAAATACATTTGCTGGAAGAAGGTACATAATTTTGTTCTACAATTGTAATGAGTTTAATATTAATGACTTCCATTTAAATGTGATCTGGTGTGCTTATAAAATTGTTTTAAAAAACAGGTCTTTCTAATGTTAATTAAATGCCAGACAAACACCCAGAAATTCCAGCAAAATGCTTTCCTAACCAAGGCATCTGCATGTCACAAGTGCATTGAAGACTTCTGTATTGCATATTGTTTGCTGCTTTTACTTACAGTCTTTTGAAATTATATCAGACTTCTTCCTTTCTCTTTCCTACTGGAGAAAATGTATTTCTTTCTTCTATTGTTTTTTTCCCCTTGCTGTTGGTGGGCTTATTTTATTTCCTGTTATGGTACGTCTTTATTGGCTGTAGGAAGATGTTGGATATACCTGGATATAAAGTTCAGGCCCCTCACTGATACCCAGCATGTTTAGTTTATGCTAAAGCTGCATGTCACATCTGCATTAGCCTTTGAAAATGTTTTAGTTAACATGTGCCAACCTGTGTATGTTGATACTGCCTTTAAATTTTTGGATGGAAGAGACTTTTTTTTAATCTTCCAGCCCTGTCTCTTTTTCTCTCTTTTTTTGCAAACTTTATTCTTATATGTGTTATGCTGTGTATGGGTTAACACCACACATGTGTGCTTATTTTTTGAAAATCTTAGAGTGTGTGTATATATAAATAAAGATAATCAGTCTGCTAAGACCTCCCAGGAAAGCAGGAGGGGGGAGTTATCCCAGGGAGAGTACCTTCTCTGTTTCGTATAATAGAAAAGGGGAGGAGGGGAGTTGTCTGCCAGATGTCCATTCCTAAACCATACTCAATGATCTTGCATTTCCATCAGCTGCAGGCTGCTAGATGCCTAGATTTGAAAGGAGGCGATATTCCTCCTGGGGTCCTCTCCCTGCTCCTGGTCTTCCTCATCTCCCAAACTTTGAATAGACTACTGCAATATAGGCCACTGCTCACCCGTCAAGCTGGTGCAAAGGATTTCACGTAGTCTTTGATTTGTGAAACCTATCAGGTTTTCACTGGAAATTGTCATATGAGCAGTACAGTGAATGTTGGTAATTCACTATAGTGAATATTGAGGAGCTGACAGTAGGCTTGCTTCCCATTGGTATCTTTTGAACTGTTCCAGTTCTTTTCCTTATTGCTCACTGCGTTCTCCTTAGGTGATGATTAATGAGCTTCCTGAGCCAATTTCATCTTGTGCCTCTTGAACAGGTATTTATTCTTAGGCTCCTGTATGTTGCTTAGTAGCAGTGAGAGCTTAGGAAGGCCCATTGCCCTAGTGCTGTGACTTGGGGAGCAGTACAGCGAAGCACAGGCCCTGAAGCTGTCTGATCACATTAACTTTACTCTTGAGATACAAACTAGAAGTTCTCTTAAAAAGAAGTACTGATTATGTAGAAACAGAGGGTGCTTTTCCAAAGTGGTTTCCTGTGAAACAGTTTTCCAGTTCATGCACAACACCTAAAATTCCAAGTAATGATACATATAAAGTGAAGAAAATGTCCTTGAGATAGGAAACAAAGACGAGTTTCGCTGATAGCAGAGCAGAAAAACACCCTTGGAATTGAGTCCATTCTTAAACAAAACCAGAGACTGATTCTCAGATCTTTCCAGTTTTGTGTGTGTGATCTATTAATATTTTGTTTTATTTTTAAAAAAACTCCAAGGTTTTAGTTAAATAGAAGTAAAAAGATTAGAGATGAAAATTCCACTTTGTTGTTCATTTCCATGTAACCACTGATATTACCTGAATCCCTGGCAAGAGGAGGATCAGAAAGGATTCCTACTAATTGTTTTCCTGCCTTTGTATTTCGGACAGTTTAGATTTAAATGCCTGTGTCAGGAGGTTTGTTAGAGCAATAGGGGTTCTGCCAGTTAAAGCTCTGTGTTGTAAAGCTGTTTTGTTCTATCAATACATAAAAAATGTATAGCTGTAGGTTGGTGCATAGGTTTGGATAATTCACAGGAACAAATATTGGCTGTTTGTTTCTGTTGTAGTAAACAACAGAATCCTGTGTGGGCAAATAAAGGAGTCCCCGAAGAATGGTGTCTTTGGGCAGCGAACATTCGGGCTTTGTCCGGGGTTGTGAGGAACGATGTGATCAGTCACGCCTGTCAGTGGGGCTGGGGCGAAGTCCGGAGCAAACGCAGCCGTGTCACGGAGTTGGCTCTAGAGACGCACACAAAGCCGTGTCTTTATGGAGCAAACCTTGCTGCTTTTCCAGAACCAAAGTAAGAGATAAACATGAATGTGCCAAAAAAAAAAAAAAAAAGCTCAGTGGTCTTCTTAGTACAGATCATTGTAACTGCCTGACATCTGAATACCACAGAAATGTGGGTTGCTCAGAAATATCCACAATTAAGTTGGAGATATAGCCTGGAATGTATTTTAACTAATAGGTGTTTTATCCATCTCTTTGTTACTTGCAGTTTTTTACAAAAAGGCCTACCAGTGGCATCTACTGAAGTGCCAAATGCAATAAAAAATTACTTTTGACGGGCTAAAACTTTAGGGGTAACCATGTGGTTTGACTTCTCCAAGCTCTCTTCTTGCATAACCACATGTACAGTGTGCTTTTATAAACTTGAAGCAGTAATGAAATGATAGGTACAGGAACAGAAAACCTGCACAGGAGCTGGCAGCAAACCTCATGTGCAGCATTTAGCAGCACCAGGAGACCTTAGGGGAGGCTTTTTCACTGAGGTTGAGCTGTTTCTGCAAGCCAGATAAGGAGCTCTTGCTTTTTTGGTGCACTGGCTGTGCCACCTACTTCCCACAGGATAGTTTTGGAGATAATGCAGGCTTGGTAAAATGAGAGTTTTCCCCATGTGTTTTGTTAGTGCCAGATCTCTGACTTAGCAAAGGCAGCTACTGCTTTTGGGCATCACACCAAGCTCCTTAAGAGGAATGGCTGTGAGGATCTCGGAAAGGGACAAAGATGGGTGTTTTGAGTGCTAAGCTGGGCTGACTTCCAGCCATTGGCAGTTGAGGGCTGGCATGACTGTGGTGCTCCTCAGCCTTCCCTCTCTGTCCTGAGACCGTGCCCGTCTGAGTAGTGTTGGTGTCCCCCCTTTTCCTTGTACTCTAGCCCTAGAAGAGAAAGCTCAGAGGGAAATTACTGCTGGTCTTATCAGAAGCAAGTCCGATGCAGATTTTTCTCTTGGAAACCTGCCAGATGTTCAGCAGGAGGGCATAATGCATAGAGTATTCTGACTTTAAATCAAAAAGATCACAGAAAAGTTGACTGCACGGTGGCTTTCACGCAATTTGGAGGGCTCAGGGTGAGACACACTGGAGAAGAGTAGTTTATGTTGTCTTGGCAGTTTTGATGACTTTCTAACACCCTTGCTTGCCCAAGTATTGGAAAGCAACATGGAGAAATATAGGCTGAATAATGCAAATTCAGCTTGCATGCATCAAGACATTCTCATCTTTCAGTGTCTTGTGAAGCAAGAGGAAAAATAGGCATGATTTTTAGTGGAAAATGATTGTATTGACACTTTCCTTCTAATTTTATTGACCCTTTTAAAAGATGATGGATGAGAGTAGCCTTTCTTACTGTTTAAATTTCAAAAGAGGTGTTGCTATGAATACTGCTCAACTAAATAGTACCTCTAGAATGCTGACTAAATTATGCTCTAAATTTAGATTTAATTCAAGGATATTCAGAAACATCTGTATTTCAAACTAATAAGGCTTGACATGTTGAGCCTCACTTTATCCCGCAAGAGTTTTAAGATAGATATTTATATAGGTATATTAATGTTGGAAGTCAAGATAGGAAGAAAATAGTAGGAGACAGCGCAGAGAAGCCTTGATGAGTTGATGCTTTTATCTCTGCTTGCTCTACTGATCTGTGAAAAAAGAAAGCTTAGGCCGTATTTATGCCAGGTTTTGTGTCATCACTGTGGTTCCCAGTACATAAGCTTGAACTGGAAGGCTTCCAGTCATGGCTTATGATGATGTATCCTGTGCACTCTGGGTTACATGGACTCTCTGAATGTCGTAAGTGCTGGAGGTCCTAGGCAGCTCTGGTAGGGGAGGACAAAATAAGCAAAGAAAAGATCTCAGCATAACAAAGCAATGTATTTGGCTAAAAAAAAAAGTGCATATTTCAAATTCCTGCACAAAATAAATGGAAGGAATTTGCAAAAATGATAGGTGACCTTGGTTACCTGCATGTGTATGGAGAAATGTTGAAGATGGTAAGTAGGCAGTGAAGGAATGAAGTCTGATTTGGTGGTGTCTGAAAACTGCGCTTGTTCCTAAGGAAAGCGTAAGAATTTTGAAAGAAAATCTTTGAGGAGCTGTGGGCTTCTCATATTAATAATGATGGCACATTTGTACTTCAACAGAGGTTTTCTTGGGTAACGCAGTAAAAATGTCGCTGTAGAAAGGAAAATGGAATTTTAGTTGTCATTGTTAACAGTGATTGAAGAGTAGAGTGAAAAATGAGACATATACCATGATGTTGCATAGAGTTAATATCATGTCCCTGTGGGGCATCGCTGGAGAAAGAACAAAGGTACTCTTTTCTTGACAAAAAAAAGAAGGGTGATGGAGTCCAGCTTCGGGGCTGGGTTGAGGAGATAGTTTACCCCACAGTACCCAGTGAGAGGTGATGATTAGGACTGGCGTAGCACGAGAGGAGCTTTGAAAATGAAGACAGTAGTGGTGTGTGATGTGACAGAGGGAGAGAGAGAGAGCCCCTTGAGTGGGACGATTCAGAGAGCAAGACGCCATCAGAGTGACAGGCAGTGCAAATGACCCACCCAGCAGCAGTGTTGGGAAGGAGCCTTACCCACGCGTGAGCGTGTTTGCTGTGTGTGCAGTAGGTATGTTGCAGGTAACAAGAGGATTAAAGATACATAACAACCTGGATCCATGTTGGCAATGAACATATCTTTCTAAAATTGGCAAAGCTTTTTCTTAATATCTGTTGGAAGGAAACTGAGGAGTGTTTATTCTGTCTTTCTGAAGTAGTTTATCACATTACAGCATTGGATCTGGTAAGGAAACAAAAAGAATGTTGTCCTATTCCTGATAAAACCTTAAGCTAGCTTGCATGACACATGCAACTATGAGTATGTTATTGAGTTTTATTACTGTGCACTTTAAAAGGATCGAAAGGAGATGAGTCACTTTGTACAGTGTAAATACAAGACGCAAAGACATAGCTGAGGTAGAGAAGAATTAAGAGAGCTCCTTTTTCATCTACTTGAGAGAGTTTATTAACAACTGGCTAAAGTTCTTAACAGATCCAACAGTGCTGTGTTATCTATTTAGAAAAGTTGTAACCTGCTTGAAATTCCAGAACCATCAAACATGATGGGAGAAACTGCAATGGAGTCAGAATTCTGCCAGAAGCACACATACTTGTTGGATGACAGGAACTTGGGTAACTCCAGGAAAAATTAGAGTATGATTAGAGTTAAATTTAAAAAAAAAAAACAACCAAAACTGAGACATGTGAATTCTGCAAATTCACACTTTTTTGGGAAGCATTGATATCTGGACAGGCCAGAGGAAAGTGAGTGTAGTATATGTGTTTAAGCATCTATAGAAGAGACTGGCAGCTGTGAATGTTGCTCAGAAGCACTTGGAGATGTGGATCTACCACAATATTTTCTTAGAGTAACAAAAATTTATGTGATCTGTCGGGAAACTTAGAGGTTTGCTAAAGAAGGTGAGCAGTGGAACACAGAAAAATTGTAAAGTGAGCATGGGCTTGTGCAGAATAGAAATGAGACAAGACAAAGAGCGATTATTTAATTATATCTTAAAAGGTAGCACTAGGGTAGCATCAGTTTGTTAATTTGCAATTTAAAAAATACATTTATTACAAAATTTAACAGGGTATTAACACATAAGACCTCTTAGTCATTCATTACCTTTGCGCAATGTACAAGAGAATTGCTTATGACTGTACAAAATGAGGAGTAACTCCAGTGAAGAGTTGAATGGAGAAAAATGAAGGCATGAGAAAAGACTGACACAAGGAAGAAAAGTCTTGACTGCCTTCAGTCTAGAAACCTCTCTAAGAATTTTCCTTGTATTCTCTTACAATTTTTACAGTTTCTTTCTCTTTCCTCTCCTAAGCAGAAAAACGAGGCATGTAATTGCTAAGTCATCAGCTGCAGGTCGATACAGAAATCATGAGTCACATCCAAAAAGCCACAAGCTCAGAGAACTCATCCCATTTCTCATTGCCTTCTAACTACGGTTTAAAGGAAGATTATGTTGTTCCTCAAAGCATGAGTGTTTCTCTTAAAAACATGGGGCTCTGTGCTTGCTGCTCTGCACAGTCTCTGATTACCTTTCCTAATCCAGTCTGTTTCCTTCCAGTTCCTCATATTCTCGCTCCTCTTGACCTTCCTGATGTCTTACTCATAAGCTACACTTTCCCTGTATTTGTATCTGTTTTTTTCACTTCTTTCTATTTCTGTTTATCATGCAAATATTCACTGTCCTCCTCAGTTTTTCTTGCACTATTGTCCTTAGCCAGAATTCTTACACTCCTCTTACATCAATATTTTCCTCTCTCTTCATTTGATTATGAATCCTGTTATTTGCATATTCATTTTTTTTCATGTGTTGCTTGGTTACTTTTGCTTTCTTCTTTTGTTCCTTTTATTGGTACTCATCTTGATTCTTTTATTGATGAATTTGTCAGATTTGGTAACTAATCTGACCAGTTTCAGGTTAGTTACCAAATGTCCAGTTTTTGGTTACTCCAAAGTTACCAAAACTCCAGTTTCTGCAATAAGATGATTAAATGTGAGTCTGAACTTCTTTTTTTACAAGAGGAGTTCCTCATTCTCTGAAGGGCAGAGAAAAGCTTATTATTGTAGCTACAGTGCCTCTTGAAGATGTAAAAGATAGAAAGCAAATAGAAGTGCAATTTACTGTTAATTTGGGAGCGTGACTAAAGATGTTCAATTTCAGGAGTTTGAGTTAGTAACTCTCATGTTCCTCCTTGCTCCCTTTCCTTAGGTTAACCCTTCTGTTCCTTCTTTGGCCACCGTTACCACTGTCCTCCAGTACGTACAGGCAGTGTCTGTCATTCCTGAAGGCAACTTGATTTCTGCTGTTGTGGCAACAGAGCTTGATTTCACTCCAGACCTGCCGAAGTGGACTGTGACGTTTAACTATAATATTAATCTTTAACAGAGAACAAGTTTCAGGTTTGTTGCCAGTGTGTGCATCAGCCACAGTGTTGCCAGAAAAGCAGTGCTTATCATTTCAATTCTGCAAGAAGGTGTCTCGAAGGATCTGTGGATCTGAGCAGAGGAATGTGAGACACTAGAGGAAGCCTGGGGAGATGCTCTGAGACTCTGAGCTGCAGGGCTCTGAGAGCAACTGGTTGTAGCTGAAACAGCGGCCGCATGGTTGTGGTGTCACATCACTCTGTACCTCTGTACCCATGTGCTTTCCTACAAATACCCTGTGTCAGTCCATCCTAATGTACTGAATTATCTATTTTGCTTTTAAAACTCAGTCTTGGTGTCTGCTTGTTACCATTGGAAGCAGTATAGGAAGTTCCTGCCGTAAGGGATGAGAGGGTGTTCCCTAGTGCTGGATGAAAGTTTGCCATGTCTCCTCTTGTTGAGGGTTCTAAATAAGAATAATTTTCAAACAGAAATTTTTGTGAACAAAAAATGCATGTGGAGGTTTGGGGCCTTTTTTTTTTTCTCTTCTGGCAAATATGTCTCTCTGAAGACTGTTCTCAGAAACACTGGAAACCTCCGATATAAGTCATTTTTCCTCTTGCAAAAAGTACTTGGTTTTTGCATTTCAACAAGTGAAGGGTGAAAAAATCTTATAATCTTCCAATTATTTATAAACTGAAGTTGACAGTTAAAGTTACGCTGTTTACTAGTAATAAAGGTATTAGCTGCTGTTTGAAAGCTGTCATGGAAGATTATCGTTGAATATTTTTTGGCAGTAAGAGCGGAGAAGATGCTACATAGACACATACCCAGTTGAATGATTCTGAAGTCTGGAGGAGTTTCCATTTATGTTAAGAAGCAGCAACTGAAATAATTTTTCAAGGCTTCACCTATTTGTCAGAGAAGCACTTAATACTGCTTGCAGACAGAGACTATTCTATGGCTTCTTATATTGAATTCTTTTTTTCTCCCAGCGCAAATAAAGAAAGTGGGACCATTAAGCTACATTTATGAGTTTCTGCTTTTTCAATCATGTCAGCTGAAGAGGGAAGAAATTTCTATTCCCAGCCAGTATAAAAAAATCCAGTATAAATAAACTGGCTTGCAGGGGCCGTGTAAATTTGATTTCAGTCTTGATAGATGCATAGAAGTGCATTAACAGTATTGTTAGTGATCTCTTCAGAAATGTAGTAAATTCCTGATGGAGGGTGTCCACAAGTCACTGCAAACTCTGCAAACCTTGGGGAAATCTCCTAAGTGTATAGCTGGACTCAAGGTGTACAGAGGCATATGGAATAATATGGTTAATAATTACCATAACACAGCATTTATTATAATGTTGTAAGTCACTTAGTAGTTTGCACCTGTCTAGAATACTGTCTGCAGTGCATTTGAACAGTTGGGAGGCTTAAACTACTTGCTATTCCTCCCTCCTCCCAGCACATGCAATCATGACAATACTATTGTTTTTTAAAATGTTGGTGTAAGTAGGAATAAATTACGAAGTTTAAGATGTTCCCAATATTTTTATGATGAAACAAAAGGAGTTATGATTTGCTCTGAAAGCAGTAGTAAATTTTGGTAGTACCATATATGAAACAAGGACGCTTTCCAGAATTTTAGTGCTTTTTCTTGAAAAACAGCTTTTATGGAAGTTAATTAAAGATCTGTCAAAGATCTGTCAAAGATAAGCTTCTTGCTGCACTTTCAGAAATTCAGATGTTGTCTTTCTTACTTAGGTCTGGGCTGATTAATTTGTTTTCTGTGCTTCAGGATTTGTTTAGGGCTTCTAGTGGAAGATCTTTGTAGGCTCTCAGCAATGCTTGGAGATGTAGCAATGAGTACTTTGTGCTAATGAGAGGACCTAGTGGACAGTTTGACTTCTGCTCCTTTAGACCATAGGAGATGCAAGTCCAGATATTTTACATTATCAGTAACTACAAACACTGGTGGCCTGCTCTATGCCATTGCATCATTTTAGGTTTAAAATACTACTTTTCGCTGAAGTGGTAATTTTTTTTAAAAATAGTACCTTTATTCAGAAAAGGCAGCATCTAGTTTTTTCCCCATCTTGACTATGTTTCTGTGCATTAGTCTTTTATTATCTTGTATGATGGAGATACATTGTTTTGGTCATCTGTCATTTGAGTTTCACAGAAAGCCCCTAATATTAATAAATCCACTGATAATTCTAGGAGTAGATAAAAAACATTCTCAGTAAATTTCTCCTGTTTATAGTTTATAACAATCACATGAATACTACCACTTTAAACAGAAAAAACCCCTCTTATGTGGATCTCAAAGTGCATCAGCCAGAGGCACCAGTCCTTTTGAAAAGATAATGCCTGATGCAAAAGCCACCTTTTTAAGTCACCCTTCTGCATTTTGTTTTGAAGTCAGACACCAGTGTTAAGCGTTCAGCTTACATTGGCAACAGCTCAAAAAGAAGGTAAACAACTTTCACTCTGTTCGGTGGATGTTCCCTATTCATTCAAGATGTGTTTAACCTTTCTTTTCAAAGGGAAGGTAATCAGTTCAGTATGAAAAATTAAGCTTTTTTTCTATGCAAGTGGCTCTTCCCTGGTGCTGGGTGGTTAGTGTACTGCTCACGTGTAACAGGTAAAGTCAGTATGAGCACTCCTCAAGGGCAGTCATTGCGCTCACCAGTTGGTTGAGCTTCCTTGGGCTTTGTCAGCCAGTCTGATAAAATAGTCCTTCAGTAGTGGCTACAAATCTCAGCCTTTTCCTAACTATTACAGTACATGCTTGGCACCCGTCCCCTGGAACATACACTGTGGGAGCACTCACAGTCAAGGGAATGCATCCTGTTCCAGTTTCTGAGCACGTGAGGCTTCAGCATTGTGTCACACCTTTCCTTTCCTGGGGTCTGGGCTGTCGGGCGCAAAGTCACGCATTTTAAGTGAGCAGTGTGAGTGCAAGGCAGCTGAAAAGCTGAGACTAAAAGGGTAAAATTCAGTTGTCTGTGTGTTTTGAAATTGAAGTTTTGGGTAGGTCCCCTTTCAAATGGGTAGATTTCTGTGGAATACTTGGAATACAGTTTTTCCAGCAGAAAATAATCCTGTCAGAACTGCTTCACCCTACCTTGATAAAGGTTGTTGATGCAAAATTATAAACTTGCTGCTTTTAGTGACAAGATAGTTTCCTAATATGCTGTGAAGTTTCAGTCTTCTTTTTGATTAGCTGTCAAGCCTCTTTTGTATAAAACTGTTTCTGAGAAAATTGAGATTTCAATTTGATGAAACAGCTCAGAAACTTAATTTTTCTATATTATGCAAATTCCAAAGTGATGTTCCTGAACTCTGAGGAAATGCAAAAATTGACAAGAGGGATTTAAAAAAATAGTGCAATAGTGCTTCAACTTTAATTTGCTTGAACTTCATGTTGTTGTTGAACTCTTTGATATCCCAGAAGTATTAGATGAAACAGTGGCGTTTCCCTGGTTTATGAATTAATGTTGCTTTTTCTCTCAAAATAATTATTTGCTACTCCTTAATTTAAGCCAGTGTGTTTTCATGTTCCCTCCATGGCCAAGCATCAGTCATATAATTTAAATAATGAAGCCAGGCATTAAAGACACATCTTTTTAAAAGGGAGTATTGTGAAGGATCCAAATACAAAGGGTAGGGCCTCCTTGTTGTTAATTCTGTGATGCATATGTAGTAATAACTTTACTTAAATGTGTGATTCAAGCAAGACAAAGAATATTTGGCAATTGCTCAAGACTCAAGTTTTAAGTTTTATTTTTTCAACAATCTTTTACTTAATCCGAAAACTTTTTGTTTCTGTTACAGATAAATCAGGCCGTTTACACTGCACGGAAATGGAGGTAAGAGAAATATTTTGTGTTGTCTGCTAGTGCTGCTTTAGCTTGGCTCTTTTCCATTAACTTATGGTGTAGATGTGGTACATTTATACTGTGTGGTTATCATTGCAGAGTTGTCCTGTCTATTGTATTTATGACTTGACAGCTGCATAAATGTGTCTTAACGTGGGATGTTTAGTCTTATGTTCAGAAACAGAGGAAAGAAAGGCTGTGTGATTTAGAGACATGCTATGCAGCCAATGTAAGTTCATTTGATACTAATTTCTTTAAAATATAAGTATTTTTTTAGCAGAATATTTAAGTAAGTTCTGTTGAATAAATTCTCCTTTGTTACTTACTTTAGAAAGGACTGATAGTCACAAAGTAAATACTTAGTGTTTATGGAATGGCTTGGTGATTATTAACAACCTGAGACTGGATGGAAGCAGAGAATACAAGTTATCTCAGGGTTATTTGTCCATCTGAAGATATCCTGGTTTCAGATACTTTTAATATATCCTTTAATTGATCACTTGGCAATGTTTTGGGGCCCAAGAAATATTGTTGTATGTCTTGCTGGGGTAGCAGTAGAAACACAAATTCAGGTAGGTCTGCTTCATTTGTATCTTGACCATTATTTGACTCTGTATCTTTGATCCTGAGCTGTGACTTCTGTTGTAAGAATGTTCGAACTGTCATTTGTCAGATTCATAGCTTTAATCCATGAAAGAAAAACTAAGTAGAACGTCTAGTTGAACAAGATGTGGAATCACAGTATAATTTTTATTATCATACAGAGCAACTAATACAGTCTACTCCTTAAATAAACTTTTCCAGCAATAAATACAAATTCTGTGTCCTTTGCAGGGCAGCCTTTTCTCACTGCCTTTGAACTTTCTTTGAAATGTCAAACTGAGTTTTTACTTCAACCGTTCCATCAGTACCTCAGGCTGAGCCTGGAGATGGGACAAGGGAAGCATCTTAATTGGTGGGTTGTCTCCTTTCTCATCAATAATATATATGAAGGTGACAAACTGCTGTTACTCAGTGATTTATACAGAGATAAACTGTGCATGATAATGGCTGGTTTAAAGACAGAGTGAAAGGCCAGCTAATTCAACTACAAATGGCAAAATGCTAAGGCCATCCAGGTTTTTGCAAGTATTATTAATAATAATAAATCAAAACCTGTACTTTCTGCAGGATACAGTGTAAGAAGTAATTCCTAATACATGTAGGTACAGAAATTGGAAGTAGGTGCCTTTTATTTCTTCACGTGGTTCAGTTTAAGCAAATGCATCCTGGTTTTGTTTCAGCATTTGTAAAATCTCAGTTCAGAAATGTAGTGCCTTATTTACAAGTTTTAATCTATTGCATCATTTGCTTTGCATACTAAATATTGTTTACAATTTTGCTTTGTGTTTTTTAAAAGGAAGGTAATGAAAGGCCCTAAAACTAAAAATACAGATAATAAACCCCTGTTAAAATATTTTTAGCAAAACAAAATACTTCATTCTGGGGAAGTGAAAGTGCTTTTGTTTCAAATAAAAATGTCTAGTGAGAGTCAGTTCGATATGTTAGACTTCATCTTCCATGGGAAAAGAGTTTTTTAATTTTGATATTTCAAAAATACATTTTTGTTGATAATTGAAAAGAAAAGCAGATTAGAATTTCCCATGAGACAGAGACATTTAAAAATGTCTGTAATAAGCAGCACTGTGACTATTAGCATATTGACTCTTCTCTTTATCTCTGTCATTTTGAAGGCGTCTGTGAAGGAGTCAGTGGCTTTTTCCACTCCTAAATTCCTTTGGGGTTGCAGCATTAGACTTGAAGTTGATGATGTTTGTGTTTTTTCAGAACCAGGAATTCAGCAGAGACAGCTCATCTCACTTTTTTGATTATTGTGTAAGAGAATATGGCCTGATTGAACATACTAGAATATGTGGGAAACTTCTCAAGATCTTAACTAATAACAATCATAACGTTTTTTGCAAAACGTCCTGTACACAGTCCTGAATTGATACACCTGTTTCAATCTAACAATACGAGTCGTGTGTCAAGTCCAGAGTCCAGGTGCTGTAGCCATAATGGGAAGATGGGAGTGAGGAATAAGGTGACCTTATTTAATCTGCACCTGCCTGTAACTCTGTTGTGTACATAATGATAACACTCCTTAGTCATCTCAGACGAGGTGGTAAAGATTATATAAAATATGCCAGCCTCGTTTGTAAATATTTAGTGCTCATATAGAAAGTATTCTGTGAATGCAAAGTGATTCATATGTAGGAGGTTTTAATTGCCGTGTATTTGAAAAGACCCACCTAAGTGAGCACAGGCCTGTTGTCTATGATTAATGTAGTTAACCAGTATGTGTGCTAATATAAATGCATTTGTTTGAGAGTCAGAAAGGAGTTAAAGAGCCTGTCCCAAACAGTGGTGAATAAATTGTTCAACGCCATTCAGTCTGTGACAAATCACTGAAGGAATCAACTGTAGAAATGTTTTAGGGAGACTTTGTCTGCTCTGTATGCAAACTCAATTAATGAACTATCAGATTAAAAATCTCATTTTACAGTAAAAATTGTAGTACTTGTCTATGGAGATAACTTTTTTTAATGTTTTCTTTGGGAACTTGAAACGTTGACTGTATTTAAGATAAAAATTCAGGGAAATAAATATACAGGTTATAAGAATACAGTGTTTGCTTTGTACAAATAAGAATATACCTGTTAGTTCAGTGTATTGATGCAAATAAAATCAACTACCTCTCTCATGGAGATGAAAATGAGAACATGTATTTAATAGCACAGAATGTTAGGATTTCAAAAGAGATGTCATAAATTTGCATTAAAAGCAGTGCCACACCTATATTAAAGTGTGTTACCTGCTCATAATTCAAGCAGTGAAAAATCTGTATTTAGTATATGCTAATATCTAGGGTTCATTTTTTTATCCGTGCTGAGTGTAAACAAAAGTAACATTCTGATTGAGGAGTAATTACTGCAGCAAACAGTCCTCATCATGCACAGTAATAATCACTTTGTTCTCCTTTCTGAGCATTAACCTTATGGTGACAAGGGAGAAGAAATGTCACTGCCCAGAGAGCAGGCAAAAATGTTTGAGAATCATTTCTCCTAGCAAAATATGACTGTGTCTTCCATCGAAATAAGTTTCTCTGTGAATGCTTGGTTACAGATTTGGTAATTTTATGAAAGTTTTTGATTCCTTGTGCTTTTAAGAGGAAAATTAGAAAGAACTCAGAATTGCCTTCTAGAAACCCAAGTAGAATCATGCATCTTTTCGTGCAAACATTAATTTGTGCTTGAGCATTATATGGCAGTTCAGGTAAGTGAAGCACTCATCCCTTGCAGACGGAATTCCCTTGCAGAGAAGCTGCATGTCCAGCCTTTGAGGGACCTGTTATTTTAGATACCTGAAAGCCCATTATGCTTGTTCATTGATGTGGGGGTTCTGTGACAGTCAGTCTGAGCCCCTGATTTTCCTGAAATACTTCATAGTCACTAAGAAGCAGCTTAACAGACATTTGATTAAACAGTGAACACACAAGAAAGTAGAATTTAGGTTTTGATCTTTAGTGTTTTGTAATGAGCTGCTGTTTCAAGAGAAGCTTTGTTGTTTGTAATTTGTGTAAGAGTTTCTAGCACATCAGGAGGAGATCGATCTCAGAAAAAATTAGATTTCTAGTGTTTGCTTACTATCAGCTTGGCACATTGCCCTTTTCATTCAGCAATTTCATTAGGAATACACAGCAAATAATTGGGCTGGAGAACTAATAATGTATTTGACTAAGCTGATTTAGTGATAGTACAATCCTGCCATCTGTCCAGAGTCTCTAAGAGTATTCAGCTGTTCCTTGTAAAGGCTTTGTAATTTTACAGTAGTATGATGTGCCTTTATTAATCTACACAACCTACAGTCACATAGGATTTATGATGAAATCTTCATTCCAGCCATACCACCGATAAACCTCTCAATCAGCTGGGGAAGAGTCCAGAGGCAGATTTCTGCCTCTGGTCATCTGAAAATTTCAAATAATGGGTGGTGGAAAACTAGGTCTTACAGTAACTTTGATCCCTCCTGGGACCACGAATAACAGAGCATGGAGCATTCAGTTAGGTGGTGGTGGTGGTTTTTTTATGTTTTGGGAAGTTTGATGGGCTTTTTTGTTTTTTTATTTTTTAAATATCAAAGCGTAAAAATATTCCCTTTATAGTTACACTGTGTTAACTATAGAATTACCTGTTTTTTTCCATGGGATTAAATGGAAAGTTTGCAAATATAGATTAAATGACTCTGCAAGGGGTCTCAGTTTTGCAAGAATAAGATAATTTGTACATCTCTCTAGCTTTTGCAGAACCTTTTCTATATGAATTCTATTATATTGTGCTTGAGAACATGCCCATCTTATCAGTGGCTTGTTAGCATACCTATGGCAGCAATCATATGCACTGATTGGTAGCTATCATATGAATTAGCTGTAAGGTGCTATTTTTTGAGTAAACCAGTGCCAGTGGATGTGTTTGCCTGTCTGTTCAGACCAAGAGAGTAATTTGATGGCTTATTCAAACTGCAGGATAAAAATAAGCTTTAGATGTTGTTTGCATGCCTACAATTTAATGGACCTTTGATTGCCCTTCTTGTTGTATGTAATAAAAGACAAGTTCAGAGTATCAGTATGAAATAAGAATGCTGTCTTTCATCCTTTTTTTTTTTTTTTTTTTTTTTTGCTTGCTATAGCAAATAAAGTTTAAGCTACAAAAATTGTAACTGCATTTCTGATCTGCTAAATCCCTCCAAGGCTTCTGAGATTATATGACATTGCTTTTCTATCAACTCTGCTAGTTACACATTTTCTGTTAGAGATGCTGTGTCTTTGCTAAGCACCAAATAGTTAATAGTAAAAACATAATCCAAACAAGGATTATTATTTCTGTGGAAGAATAGAAACAATAGTTCTCAGAGCAGTTGCATGGAAGGAGTTCTTTGTTATTTCTTGAAGGACTTTTGTCTAGGGCATTTCTGAAACTGAGGTAGAATACACCCCGGAGTTCAGTAAGTTCCATTTCAATGATAAGCTTGGCCTGATGGCATTGGCTTTTTGATCAGTAGTGGATAAAACCTGACCCAAACCTTCTATTCCTGAGTATCTCTATTCACTTAGAAGTTCAACATCCACAATGTAAAAAGTACGCAGAAGATATACAGGCGATGAGAATAAGGTACATAAAATGTAGGTTAAATGACAGATGAAAAGTACACAAGGCAGTTCAGTCTCTGCAGATTTCCTGTTGTTTACAGATGTTATTTCCCTGCACCATTGCAGTCCACACATCACTTGCTCTCACAGTGGTGAAGTTGGGAGTACTGAATATGTCCAGTGTGTGGCTTGATTTTTGGGAAGCCAAGGGAAATGAGACTTTAGCACATATTTTGTTTCAGTTCAGAAAGGGGCACTTTTCTGAGTTGATCAAATAACCAAATATAATATTGCATCCATTTGTTACTGCATTTTATCTTTCAGATGTTCTACTTTTGATACTGTAGCTATTTCACTTCAGGACATGAGTAACTTCCTCTGACTGCAGTGGGTATTACTGGTGTTTTATGAAGAACAAACATTGAATTATTGAAATTTTTTTTTGTAAAATGTTACGGTTCTACTGGATTATTAAATCATCTTGGAGTGATTTGCTCAAATACACCTTCTCTCTGTGTTCCTAACTGATTTCTAATTTTTTATATTTCGCAATGGCTGTGTTTAGTGGCTCTATGATGCTAACATAAAGGTCATTGAAAATCTAATCAACATTAATTCAACAATAACATGTGTTACAGGATTAGGTTAATTTTAATATAGCAAAGATAACCTACTTTCTTGTTGATCAGTTTTGAATTTGGTCAGTGATCAAAGAGGACAGGAACTGAAGGAAACTAAACATTAGATTTCACTTCAGCAGTTTAGTTACCAGGTACTGTTTTCCCAATTTAAAAGCATATATTGTTTTAAATTTAACCATTAAGAAAATGAGGCAAGATTGAAAGATAAAGCTAACAATATCTGTAAGTTTATTTTCAAAGAAGATATTTAAAGTGAGAAAAATAGTTGTTTATGAATGATATTAATCCAGAGTGCTCCCATCTATTTTGTTTAATGACACATGCGCTCTTCATTTCAGTGATACTGTATTAATATCTACTCCTTCGTGCTTTTAATGTGCTTAGAAATATTGATCTAGTTCATCTAAACCATCGTTGTATGAAGTAGATCACATTTTAACATTTAAATTCTTGTTAGCCACTTTATGCTTCATATGTGTCGAACCCCCAGCAGTTTATACTTGGGAAAATAACATTATGAAAGGTGTAATAAATGAACAAGTAGACAGTGTGGTTAATTTTTGTTTAGTCTTATTTCTCTTGCTGCCTTCTGCTATCTTGTGTCTCAGCTGGGAGCAAAAATCCTCTGGTTGTGAAAATGCAAAAGCTCCTGTTACTGCAGGAGAAGGAAGGAGAAATGTGGTGTCCCCTCACAGGATTTCCAAAGGTTACTCAGGGAAAGTACTGAAAGTAAAGTTTAATTGGAATTTTAGTAAGATATACAGTCTCAGTAGGTTAATTAATAACAGAGCAGGTCATGGTGGTTGCAGAAATTCTCTGTAACACTGTCTTTGAGCATTCAAAAATCGTAAGGCTTATTCTAGCATGCAGTGAGATCAGCAGAAAACAATCTGTTGAAAATATTGTATGTGTCTTTTTGTTAGTTTCTGGGGTTCAGTTAATACTTACTCAAATACATTGATTCTTTTCTCTGCAGTTCTGTGACTAAACGTTTTCCTTCACATGAACACTTACATGTAGCTTTTTTATCTAAATCACTTGACCTGAGAAGTTGAGACATTAAACAAAGCGAGATTTGCAGTCGAGTCGTGAGAGTGTGCAGCACTGTGTGCTTCCTTTGGCACAGAGGCTACTGGGTTGGTCTAGGGGCTCACTGAGGCAAAAGGGAGTTTTTGTTAGTTTTGTACTGGCTTTTGTTGGGCTCGACACAGTGCAATTCATTGGAGCTTTTGTTCCAAAGGGAACTTTCTAGCAACTGGTAAGTTTCTCTGCTCCCCATGACCTACCAGTGTGAACATTTTCATCTTAAATTGTTTAATTTTGTCTGCCACTTACATGTCTGTAATGTCAATCATGGGAAAACAAAGCAAGCTCCAAGATCTCTTCTTAACAGTCTGAAGGAAATACTCTAAAAGATGTTCCATGCTGAACTCTTCGATTATCACTGACTGTTTCTGTGTGCTGTAGCAGGTGAGGTAAAATACTTCCATTTACCAAAAGGAAATGCAAAGGGTAAATTAAACACACAGATAAAATTAGACTGAATTTTAAATGTGTATTTCATCGTGCCCCTTTCTTCTATTAACCAGTAGTAATTATGAAGCACCTGTAATGCTTTTAGTATTTCACCCTCAGCAAGAAGTGAAGGTTAAATAATTAACTAGGACAAGGCAAGCTGTTCACACTTAGTAGATTAACTCCTGCTTCATTTAAGAAAGTAAGGGTATTCTGTTAAACTGACAAGTTTTTCTCTTCCACCTCTTAGTCCCTAAGCCTGAAACACCCTTGTCCAAACCTCCTGTCACCGTTTCTCACCTGTATTGTACCTGTATTACTTCCAAGCCTCCATCTGCTGCTTTCTTTCAAAATCTTTTATAGTTCATTCATTAACTTCCTTTATTTCCGTTTCTCCCTAACCAAAAAGTTAATCATCGGCTTTTGTGAGTGTGTGTTGCTGCCTCTCCCCAATATTTGATGATTCTCAGCATTGCTGAGATGACTCTCTGTTCCAAATGTGTTCTTTCACAGCTCTCTGCTTTTCTGCTTGGTTCTTCTGTTGGTCCTAGTGGATGTTGTACTGCTAACTAAATTCATTATTTTTCTGCTGTGCATTTCTCATTGTGCCTTTATCTTCTCTGTTATCTGGACTTGTGATACTGCCCTTATCGTTGACTCACACCCTTTCCTTTCCTCCAGATGCCTGCCAAATCCTTAATTGCCATCTGCTAAAAGCACCCCTCTCTTCTCTGTTGCCAAGATGATAATTCAGGCTTTACGTTTTTTGCATTGTGTTGTCCTGTCTTGGCTAATGCAAACTGCCTGCCACCTACTCCGTTCTTGGCAGTGATGGAAAATATTTCTTCAAAGTTTTTTTAAAGTCTCCTCTGGCTGCATCGTGATTTTGGGGTGGCCATATGTTGCTTTTCTCTTCACCTGTGACCTACACATTTAGACTATCTTCTTCCTACTATTGTAGGTCTAGAGCAGACTCTCACTGCAAAATAAACACATTGCTCCATCTGGTTTGTTTTTTAGGAAGACTTGCCACCAGTTCTGTTTACTTTGAAGGAAAGCTCTTACAAATGTTTCAGAGAATATAAATGAGAAAAGCATGCATGTATTCTTCTAAACTAGGTAATTCAAACTCCCTCACCATTTGGTGATTGTGAATCTATACTCTCCTTTGGCTATACCTTGTAGCATGTCAGATTACTTTTGTTTTTCTGAGCATGTTGCTTATGCTTGAATGTTGGAGTATTTCACTTTTAGTCTCTGAGTGAAAAGCTAATGCAATTCCTAGGTCTTCCACAAATGTTTCATTTTATTGGGCATGGAGAAAACAAGTACAGTTGAAACTGCATGCAAACAGTGAAGTAATCATGGTATTTGATCCTTGGCCACCTTTTTGTCTTGTAATTTTCTACAGGGCTGTTCTTGTTTATAGCCTTGTAGTGTTTGCTATTCGAGTTTGCTTTAACATATGTAAGGCATACAGAAAATAGTTCTTTTCCTTTTTTAATTGTCTGTATGCTAACAGAAATAATGTCCTGAATGAACTTGGTTGACCAGAATAATAACATCCAGCATTCCTTTGTCATAATACTTTCAGCTTTCATTGTCCAACTGAATGCACTTAAAGACTTCTGCTGTGATTTTATGTAATAAAAAATATTTTTATTGTAATGCATTTTTCTCCAAACTTTTGCCTTTATTTTTGTTATCTCTTGTTCAGATCTGGTAGACAGAGCTAGTGCTGAACCTGAACCTGAAGGTTCTGTCTTTGTGCAGAGTCTGGTGCCTTTATCGCGCAGCATAAAAGACATTTGAACAGTAGCACTGCATGCTTCTGGCGAGTCAGCTGCATGGTAACATTTAAAGAATTTGCACTGGGAAAATCTATTTGAATACTGTTTGGTTTTCATATTTTGGACTCATTACTGGATGTTAAAAAGTTAGTCTGAAAAACACAGGTAAGAATTGTTAAATGAGAGAAAGGGAGAAAACCATACCATTGTGATGGAAAGAGTTTTGCCATTTGTTTAGAGGCATTGTAGCAACATTATTTTTCAAGTTAAAGTACTTCATTCTCCAACACAAGGCAAATGTTAGTTTAAAAGTTCGGATCTCTTTAATCCCTGGACTCCCAGCTCTCTGGAGTGTAGTCTGCCTGCAACTCTCAGATCCTTCAGATAATTTCTGTGTCTTGTTATGCTAGTTATATATGCAAATTTAGTAGCAGACTTCACAGTTTAAAACCCAGACCAGGAGTAAATGAGGTGCGGGGTGAACTTGTGGTTCTTTGAGTTGCTCCAGTGGCTTAATTATATGGACGCTACAGTAGGCAAGATGAATGTTTTTCTGGGAGAAAATAAATGTTGTTCTCATTTTAGAGAAAGAAAAATTAAGTTTGAAGGCATCAGGCAGCTTGCCCAGTGAGACATTTGGACTGCATTGTGAAGCCAGCATAGAATCTTGATTGTTTAAGACTTAATCAGAAATCCAAAAATCTTTCCTCAGATTTTAACTACCCAGAATACAAGCCTGTTACTTTGCTGCCAAAAAATTACTAATTCCCTTGCAAGACATTTCATCAAGATACTAGGAATTTACTTTCAGGCTAAGCTATTCCTTATTTCCTGTGTAGACTTCTTAAATACTTTAAAACTCTACAGAAGTAGTAGCCCATTCTCTTTCAAAATAAACTTCTTATCTTTCAGGGTTATACATGTAGATGTTGCCATACTAGTACAAAAGTAGATTTTACTTCTATTGTTCCCTTTCTGGCAATAGATACACTGAGCTTTGTTCCTACAGAGAAGGCAAACTTACCCCAAAATTTCTTGTATACATTTCAGTCAGAAAAAGCATTTAAAAATTGATGTAGAATGTTTGGGAAAGATAAAAATTAATAGTTTCATAAAAGAAAAAAAAATCAAACTTGGGGGATTTGAAGTAGGAGTCATATTTAGATATGAGGAAAGGGAAACTATTCCAGTAATAAGGGAAAGAAGCATCAAAAACTAATACAGAATAAGGAAACTTTTCTTCGCTGCAGCATTTGGAAAGGCAGTGAAACAAATGAGGTCTGCTGCCATTAAAATGTGGATAAAGTAATGTTTAGCTTCACAGAGTGGTGGTACAATAGTAGTAAGTAGTAGAGCAGTCAACTTGAAGAAAAAAATAAGCCTGTTAGAAGTGAGCAAGCCTGGGGTCCTAAAAATAGAATTTCATTTCACAAAATCTGCTTCAGAGGACTGGTATAATTTTTCTGGCAGATATATCATGAACAAAGATCTAATCACTTAAACCACCTTAAACCTCACTGTATATTTATAATGCAACATGGCATTTTGGTATTGTTCTAGCATTACAGATGTCGTATGAAAACACAAAGTGTCAAACTAATAAGATTCACAGCATTTCCTGTCAGTGTCTCGCCCTTTTGTTTTTGGAGAAGATGGCTTGTATATGTATGAAGGTCTTTGTTCTTCAGTCTTATGTCTGTGTGGATATCTAGATAGATGGATTTTACCAGACAGTGGGCACTGCAGCAGATACACAGTGTCTTGCATTTCCTATCTTGGCATGGAAGCTTGAGCGTTACGAATTAATGGATGATTGCATTTGTATTTTTGTTGTTATAACCAAAAGATACTGTTTAACACTGCTTGAATTTATGTGACACTGGGGTTTTTGTTTTACATGGCCTGTTACAGATTTTGTAAAGTGTTTGAAAGCAAGTTTTCAAAAAGCTTTCTGAATAGAAGACAGCAAACTGTTGGTTGCTGTGCTTTCCCCCTGTTTAATGGCTACAGGAACAAAAATCTAGTGAAGATCTTGTTAGGATCTAGTCAAGAACACACCCATCCCTCTCAATTACCCACCACAACAGGAACTGTGTTAGTGTGGATGTGTTCTTTTCTGAATTTACTTTTTTATGATTCATCCTGTTGAAATGATCTTGACTCACTTCTATGCTTTTGCATCCCTTTCTCCCTTAAAATAATTATTTTCTAATTACTTTGCTTCTCACCTCTTACTGCCAGATCTCTTTAGCTCCTCTGTGAACGAAGATCCCAGGCTGCCTTTTTTATTACTTTCTTTTAAATTGCTGGTAAGCAGTAATCTGCCTCCAGAGAAGAGAATCCTCAAAGCATACTTCTTGTCATCCACCCACTCTCAGACTATTTGCTGCTCTGGAGAGAACAGTAACTAAACATAGAGTTGTCAGTGGTTTCAAATCCCACAAACAGAGGGAGCAAAGCTTACATCTGCAGAATCCTTCCTGCTGAGGGTGATGGGTGGCTTTTTGAGCCATGTTGGCCCTACTGCTGTTTCAGGCTAATTCCACCATTGTCCCTGTCTCGACCCACTTCTGCCATGGCACCGGGAACTGCAAATGGCAGGAGTGCTCAGCACTGCAGTTCAGGATTTCACCTGCAGATCTCACGAGGGTATCCTGAGCAAAAAAAGTCTGACCAGAAGAATCAGATATGAATGGATACAGCAAACCGTTGTCCTCAGCCACAAGTCCTGCTAAGTTCTGATTACCCCAAGCCTAGCAGCTGCTGCCATGCATCCTCTAACACCTATAGCTGCAGGGAGTCAGGATCCTGAATGTACTGATGAGTCTTATGTGGTGTATCCCTCTTAATACCTTCTGTCTCTTGTTTGTTCTTGGCCTGTGACCTACCTCCAGGACTCCTGCTGTGGGGCACTGCACCCTCTTGACACTGAAGTGGAGGAATAATTCATGCTGCCGCAGTCCATCCTAGAGATGTAATTACTGCATAAAGTCTCTGGTTTCCACAGCTTCCTCCATTACAGTGGCTGACTTAAGAATGTCTTCCAGGATTTCTAGGGTCAAGAAAAACAGGCATTGTCCTTTTCCAGCCTGCAGAGAACACGCCTAGGTCATAAGATGCTAAACAGTCTGATTCTCATATCATGAGACTAAACGATGCAACATCTTATTGAATTTGTACCTTTGGCAACATATTTACTGGTATTTCTTTCAATGAAGTTGGTTTTCCTGTTAACCGCAGTGTTATTTACGAGGGGACATTGAAGATTCTATGGCAACTGTTCCTATACAAACAATTTAATTGTGTTTTCCTTGTGGATACGCAAAGTTTATGAACCTTCTGACTTGCTCTGGATGTGAAAAATTGTCTTTTAACATTCATAGGTCTGAGCCCTTCTTATCATCTCTCAGATTTTTTTGTCTCCACTGTGGAGTGAGTAACGGAGAGGGTTGGCCATCCCTACCCAAATCCATCTGACATATCTAATGTGTTGAGGCAAGAAAAATATCTATTAGCTGTAGTTGTGCTGGCACTGCTGATTGCCGTTTATTTCAGCAGAGCCTTAGCTGCATTAGAGTTGATGCTGGGAAGGTTTCCAGCACTGACATCTTCGGCACGGCCACCTGGAGGTCTGTGACTTCATTAAGCTGTGTGGCATTCCTGAAGACTCTGACAACAGTGCTGTTTGCTAAGGAGCATGCAGGTCTCTGATCCTCCCGTGTATGAAGGCCTCAGTGTTTTGATGACTGTGAATTTGTAAGACTGGGCTTGAAATCAGCCAAAGTTACAATGTTCTGGAATCGAAGAGTAATATATTTAGAAGGGACGTTTGAAATTACCTCTGGTCAGCTGGGGTGGATGACCACCATGCTGAAGACAGTACTAACTTCAAGTTAAATACAGTTGATAAGGACCCTGCCTAGTCAAGTTCTGGCTGCATCCAAGGTTAGAGATCCCATAACTTCTTCTGGAAATCTGTCCCTGTGTTTCACCACCTTCCTTGTTAGAACACATATGCAGGCAGCCACCCACCCAGACAGAAAAATAAATTCTTAGCGGTATCTGTAGTTACCTGAAAATTTAATTCACAGGTATGAGTACGTTCTTTCTGTCTTGTCTTTAATCTACCAGCACTTGTTTTGAATTATAGGTTGAGAAATACTGAGGGCATGGAGATTAGTGCTCAGAGCAGAGCATTGATGTGGCAGCACAACATGAAATACAGAGGCATGACTCCGTCTCAGAGTACTGTTAAAGCTAGAGACAATGAGTGATCTTACTTAAACTTTGCAAATAATCCTAAGGTATTATTATTATTTTCTTGGTACAAAGCTTATGTTTTATCATGCCTACCAAACAAAAACACATAGGTGTCTTTGTATGTATTTATTTATATTTATTTTTGTCATGGTGATAGAGCAGACAAAAGAGTGCATGCATCAGTGTTTCTTGTTAGGAGCAGTATTGTATTGCTTGCTTCACAGGCTTGTAAAACAACATCAGGAGTTAGTGTGTGTTGCATGAGGAAAAAGTAAAGTGAGACTTGGTAGCTTTTTGTTAAGTAGGTATGGTAAATAGATATGTGCTTATTTGGAATATGTAAATATCTGGTGGAAAAAACAGTTTCCCTTTAAGTGAAATGATAATCTCAAGAGTGATAGAGCCTTGTGACTGATCACAAGTTTTAGAAGAGACTTCAATTCACTGAATCTAATGTTACATAAAGTTTGTTGTTACTTAATGAGTCTTATGAATTGTAGTGTTTAAAATACCCAACATGTGTTACCATAATGTAGCCATTTTCAGATTTAATTGATCTTAAAATGACTGTTAGGCAGCCAGTGTCATTAGACAGCTGGATATATTTCATCTTCTGATTTAGATTGTATCACTGTTTACTTTGTAGTAAAGCTGGTGATGAAATGTTTTCCAGACATATGAGCCTGGACAGTTTCTACATGAACTAAGAGCTCTTTGTATATCCTAGATCCTTTCCCCTTTGTTGTATCTTCCTCTTCCCCCTCTCCTACCTCTTC
>JAWWEU010000001.1:102856722-102881514 GCA_035583155.1 Acropternis orthonyx | reverse complement strand
TTCCCTGTCGCTCCCTCCCCCGCCCCCCCCCCCCCCCCAATGAATGTCTCAAATTTAGGTACATGTTTGCCAGTAATTGATTATATAGGTTTTATATACCTGAGATTGTTTTGTTTCTTATAGAAAGGCAGCTGCCTAACAACAAGCAACAAGTGCTATAAAATACTTGCTTGTATATGTGCCTGTACAGATAATTCAGTTTTAAAATAAGAAAACTTCAAGATAAACAAAGATTTTTGTGCATTTCCCGGGTATTAGTAATGTTTTCTTAGCTGCTTGTTTTGTTAAAACAGCTTAAACACACTTTGTTCAAGTTGCTGTAGTGAAATAATTTATGTAAAAAAGACCAAATCTCTGTGTGTAAATCAATCCTTTTTATTGCTCTTTGAATGCTCTGAGTCAGGGTTATTTTAGCTGTGCATTAGCCTCTACAGGTATTTAGTGGAAAGAAAGTTTGGTTGTTTTCCAGGTTCAGAGATGAGAGAGAGTGAGTCTAAGGCATGGGAGTCCTGAACTACTTTAATAGCTTGGAACACCCACACTGACCTGGGGTATGGAAATGAGGTGTCAGAGACAGTGCAGGGAGGTTTCAGGAGGAGGTGGAGTTGTTGCTCTGGCCACACAGACTGCCAGCTGACTCACAGAATGTCACTGGGTGTGGAGGATGGTCAAATGGCCCAGGAGGAATGAGCCATCAGTTGGCTAAACCAGGTTAGTTTCTTTAAAGAGAGTCAGAGGCCCTTACAAAGCCTTGCAGCAGGCTCCGTGTGTGCATTGGGGAGGATTTGTGCTACTCAAAATGGGTCTGCCGATGCAGGAGCCACAGTAATGTGATACCCAGGCCTGATTCGTGGATGTGAAAACCATGTGCATGTTTGTGTTCAGTATTTCCTGCAATAGGTGTTGGTATAATTTCTTTTAAAGGAAGGTCTTGTTTATATGTTACTGTTGATGGACCTAATTGATATTAGTTTCATAAACAATATTGGATAAAAAAGGCTATTGTTCTCTCACACAAGGCCATCAATTATTTGATTACAAGCATTTTCCAGGATATTCCCAAATACAATAGACTTAATTAAAAAAATTAACAACACAAATACAAATAACACGGGTTTGTGAGTAGCTCTCATGCACAGTTACAAAACAAGTGTAGTGAGCAAATTCCCAAAGCTTCTTCATTAAGTAAGATGAAGTTTGTCTTTTCCTGAAGAACATGAACTAGTATTCTGAATCGTAGTCAGAAAAACTTTAGTTCAGAATCCAGTGGAGCTCTCTCACAAGTGAACTTTCAAAGTCCATGTATATTTCAGCTATGTCTTAATATTATCTTATGTCTGAATGCTGGATTGTTCTTTTGCTTCACTTCAGATTTTTCAGTAACGTTTTGTTTTCTGATAGTTGCCACATATGTTTAAGAGAAGAATGCACACTTTTCCCTCCAGTGTTTTGGTATTTCCTGGTACCAAAGCACAGTTGCCAGGATACTGTGCACTCACCTCTGGTGTAGGGATGGGCTGCCTATGGCCAAAGCCAGCTCTGCTGTGGTACAGCTGTAGCCTTGGATCATGGCTGTGAAAACAGCCATGTCAGAGCTGTGAAGAGCGATGAGAAGCCTTGTTGCAGGAATTCCTCCTACTTTCTCCAGAGGAACATTTAAGCTGAGCCTTTGCATTTTGTCTCTTGAACTACCCTGTGCCCAGCCACATCCCTCGCTGGACCTGACCCACTGGCTTGCCTTCCTGGCCAAGCCTCAGACCTGCCTCATCACCATGGGATGACTTTCGTGATCGTGGACTGTGACTGACCCTGGTTTCTCTCACCAGACATACTTTGCTTTTCCTGTTTGGATACCTGGGCCCGCGTCGCTGGTCAGTGAGGGCACTGCCCCTGCCTCTGTTGTGGTCACCCTCTGCTCCTGACTCACCTCTTGCAGAGGTGCCTGTCCTTGCTGCTTCCTCACATGAGTTCCTTCGCTCATTCAGAAACAGGGAAGCATATTTCCTTTCCCTGATCACAGCATAAAAAAACACTACAGAAAATACAGACGCACAAAAATGCTGAATGTTGCAGGCAGAGATACATGCACTTCTTTCTCTCTCTGTAGAAGTGGCTGCCAACACATGCGTGTGAGTACAGGTTTACACAGAATACAACAGATTTTGAGGTAAAGTTATGAATGATCTGGAAAATCCATAGCTTTAATGCCTCATCCTTTTTGAGAGTATCATAGTGGGATATCAAAGTAAATACCAAGGAGTTGTCCTGTGTTTGTCCCAGTGCATTGCTATGCCCTAACTGCTGACAGGAGTCAATGTGCCCCAGTGTCTGAGAAATTAATTCCATGTTTGTTTCGGCCAGTGGAGATGCTGTAATGACAGGGCTGGTATCCATAGGAGAGCCACTAACAAGCCAGCTGGGTGGCTGTGGCCTATCCATTTTTTCATCTTCCCACCCTTGATGTCTGGTTTATGTGGCCATTGTGAGCTAGTCACAGTATAAATTTAGATTATTACTGGGATCATTGTGCCTCTTTGTTTGAAGGTCAGGGACTTGTTTGTGATTGAGAGAAATTCCTGTGTGGAAACCAAACATCTTGATTTTTTCATGTAATAGCAAATTATATTTGGAAAGAAATGTTTTCACTCAGCTTCTGAGGACAGAAATTATGACTTACCTTAAGTAAGTCTGTTTACTTTATGAGTCAGAAAAGAACAGGCTTAAACTGTCAGGCCAACAAAAAATAATAGAATAAATACTAAATCTCATCTGGTACTGTAAGTGCTCCCCACTTACTTTCATTAGCAGTGTTATCACTGCCTACTATTGTAAAAACAATTTTAAAGCAAACTAATACATTTTGTGTCCCTTCTCTCTCAGAAGAGAAGGTAATACATGCAGAGAGGGAACTTCACTTGCTTTAAACAGGAACAGTAAAAGCTTGACCTTTTTAAGGATGTATAACAAAGTTAATACTCTGTCCTTTCTCCTCTTGCAACATCTAACCTGGGAGCTGTTTTCAAGCAACATCACTTTTGTAACTTCCACAGTGTTTATGCATTAGTCAAAACTAGCCCTGCTTTCATATAAAAAATTGATTTTGGTCTCTACAGAACCCAGAAAACAGTCCTTTGCCCATTTTCATTGCTCCCCAAAGAGAAGTGACGACATCTTTCAGGTATCTGTGGAGCTCTCAGTTAGGAATACTTATTAGCTAGCTCTGCTTATGACATCATTGTCAGCTGGCAAAGGAACATAAAACTTCAAAAATCTTCCTCTTCTAAATTACTAAGACAGTATTTCAGAAAAGCTCAGCAGGGAAGGTGACAGTGTTTATCTGAGCCATGTGGCTGCTCTATGAATAAAAGAATCATACTGAATGAATATGAAGAATGAAGAATCCATACTCAGTCAACTGGTTATATATAAGAAATCCTACAAGGTGAGCATCCCATTATCATCTGATACCACATTTTTACATCATTCTGCTATTTTGACTGCTCTAAGTAGATGTTGCTAATTCACAAGTACAGACATTTCATCAGAAACAAGAACATAAATATTCATTTATTACATAAAAAAGAATTTTTTGGACCCTGTGGATTGCATACTGACTGAAACTGTGAACCAGGGAGAGTGGGTAGAGCATGAATTGTCATACAGATATTTTTTCAGCAGCTATGTTGCAAGAGGACCACTCTTCAGCATAACTGAATCATTTCCTAGTTGCTGTAGAGTGGGCAAAAATTTCCCAGCTAATGAGTCATAGTTGAGACTCTTTCATCTTGAGCTGACTGATGTACTTGGGCTGCGTTCAAGGTTTAATGGAGTGGAGATTGCAATGCTTTGGATTTGAGCATGCAGTTTTTCCAGAAAGGAAGTACTCAGAAAAGCTTCAATTATATATTTTTTTTAATGCAAATCTATGTACCTGTGATGCTGCCATCTATGTAGTGTGTATATAAATATATATGTATCTGTATAGTATGTACGTGTGTGTGTATAGTAATATCTAACATAAAAGAACCACTTTGGTTGGATAAATGCCTGTTATCTCAATCAGGAACATAACTAACTCTTGACTCAATGATTGTCTTGCAGTGTAAGTTTCCGTGTTTCTGCAGGAGTTCTGAGTCTGTCGTGATGGAAGAGTATGACAGCCACAGTTTCCAAGCAGAAGATGCAAAATTTAAGATGTGCAACCACAGGAAATACCTGGCTCTTTGTTTCAGCCTGCCTGAGCTATCTCTGAATGCCGGTAGCCTTGGTAGCCCACAGCTCTACATGGGCAGTGCTACTGTGTGAGCACATACTTTGTACAATCAAAGTCAATGCAGAACAGATGCTCTACTTGCTGCTGAAAAGTGCTCTTTGGTAGCAAAACTGGATGTAGAGTCCTACATACTAGTCTGATGTAGGGTATGATCAATGAGTCAAACTTATTACAGTTATGGGAGAGGATAGTCCAAGTACTCGGACTCAAAAGTATTAGGGAGGCAGGGAAAAACTGACTTCTATTTTTCTAGCAAAATGCTTTTTTATTTTTTTGTCTCTTTTTACGACTGCCTGTTGCAACTGTTCTTTAAGAGGGAGAAAAAAAGCAAGAAATGAGGAAGAAAAAAATGCGATGAGTTGACTCCTGATTTTATTATTAAATAGTATTATTTCACTGTTACATAATGTTGGTGGGCTGCCCTATGAACATTAGCTAGGAAGCAGTATCTTTATACAAAGTTCATATGATTATGTAAAAGTACTTTCCCAAGGAAGATTAGACAGAAGTCACTTTGGAATAGAAGTATTTCTGTGTGCCAACATAACAGATGTGCCCAAAACTAATGTCATATCTCATGATGACTCAAAAATTGTCATACCAAGGATGAAGCTTCTTTTTCTTCTGTTAGCAGCAGAATGTGAAAATGGGAAATCTTACAGCACTGCAGTTCCTACGTTAAATTCTGCAAGACAGATAAACTTCTAAGAGAATAATGCTGTGCTCTAAATAAATTTTGTCTGCCTTTTAGGAGGAATGTCGAAAATATTTTTTAGTGTATTGCTGTCTCATCAGAACAATATAAACATTCTATTTCATAGGTCTCATGACATGTCACATACTCAGTGTGGGAGACTTTGGTCATTACAGCTGCCTGAAGCTGTATTAAGCACAGAATCGTAAACATGTAGATAGAAGGGACTTTTAGAAATCTTGTATAATTCTCCCTTCCACATGGAAGCAGAAAAAAAGTCCAAGTTATGTCGTCACCCTTCACCCAGTAGATGGTTTCTTCTTAGAGAAGTAGCTGATTTGCCTGTTTATTCCTGTGCTGCTCCTCTTTGTTCTTGCTCTCCCTATCAGAGAAGATTAATGCTCATAGTTGAAAAAACAAGAACAAGAGCTATGAAGGAATGTGAATCCTTATCTTTCGCTTTTTAGGTGTTGCCTTTCATGCCTTTAGGTTAGTGTAACAAAATAGAGCTACCACCTCTGCTGTAAATATTCTATGTTTTTGATAAAATTTTCTAATTCTCTAAATCCTTTGGATGCAAGAAAGGGCTGCGTGGTCTATGAGGAAATGATGTAGTGAAAGACTAGCTAAGATTAAGTTCAGGAGAGGTTTAATGGAAAAAGTGTTTCTTGAATGCTTAATGATTTTTGAAGAATGGTGTATTTATCTTTTATCTTTGTATTCTACTTTTATTTTATATGCTACATTAACTAAATTCCTTGAAAATTTGTGAATTTACTGCATGTGATTAGAAGACAGGGTGCAGTAAGCTTGGTTTTTGTAATGTCTTCTGTTTTGGCCTTGGGTAGTTAGATCCTGGGAAAGTGTTATAATAACAGCTACTAGTACTGCACTTTCTTTGGTTAGGATTTGACTGCTGTTTAAAGATAACTTAATGTTTGTAGAAACAAGAATGTTGATAGTGGAATAACAGGAGTTTGGGTTTTTTACCTTTTTCATTTTTCTCCCTAACACTTATAATATTGGTGTAAATGTATATAAAGCCTGTATGTCCTAAGCATACCCAGAAAATCTGAAGCTCTTAAAAAAGAAGTTATATAATGATTACTATGGGAATAATAAATCTGAAATGAAGTAACACAGTAATATAATATCCGAGCACTTGAAATTGGGTCAGGCTTTAGAAAACCCTTTTTTTCCCCATCAGAAATTCATGAGTTTGAATTTAATTTCCTCTTTAAAGCTCAAGCCTTTTAGGATTCTTGGGGTTTGGTTTTTATTTTTTTTTACTTGAACTTTAAAGACTAAAAAAAAATCCCCACTTTAAAATGAACAAGCAAAAATCCCTAACCTGTGTTGCCCAACCCAGGAATTGCAGCTGTAAGAAACAGACTAAATTGCATGAGTCTTTTGATGAAGTCATATGAACTGGTAACTAATATTTCAAGTGCAATTAGAAAGATGTCTCAAGACAGAACAGGTTTTAGTACAAATACGACTGGATAGTTCTCCATACCTGCTGTGTTACAGACCTCATCAGTTGTCTTAAACCAAGATCTGTGTATTTTAAGGGTTTGTCTTTAGGTTTTCAGTAAAAAGTTTTCAATATAAGTTTTATTGAAGCCCCAAGGAACATCTAGAACATGCATTCATCAGATACAACTAAAATATGCTATACCATATTATTGGAAGTAAATGTTATATTTTAGAAAAAAAATGGGCGATTATATAGCCATTTTATGCTACAAAAACTGGCATCAAGAACAGCACAATAACAAGTGTCCTTGCGTATAGTAGTCTGAAGAGTTATGGGTTTGTAATGAAGCCTCTTCTTCTTGGGGGCACAGAAATCAAGGTATTTTTAATGAACCTTTTCTGGATCATATCCAGAAATTGAACCTTCATCTGGCAAAATCAGAATACATTTACATAATTTATGCTTTTAACAAGTAACGTTTTTGTGATGCTGGTACATACTGGCTGTTCTGGTGGAAACTTTTTGTGCCTTCTGTAGTTCTGAGAAGAGAGAGTGACCTGGATTTTATAATATGACTCTGCATGTGTTTCAGAGAGTGGGCTCTTGTCAAACAGCAGCACTTCTCTGAGTCAAAGTATTTCATTGTTCAGATGAGGAAAACCTTATCAAACTAGTCAATACTGTTCTTTTTGTTAAGGTATCTACATAACTCAGCAGTTCTGAATATACCTGAATCTTCCTAGCTGTGTTCCTCATTCTGTCTAGTATATTTCTACTTGCTGTCCTTCAAATATGATATGGTACCCCTCCCCTTTCAGTTGAAGTCGACTGCTTTCAAGTTGGTCTTCTCCCTTGCAGTCAGGATGGATGCATTTATGTTTGGTGGTGCACAGCAGGCAGCTGAACCAGATGGCACAGAAGGAGTTACTACATCAGGAGTGGGTTCTGGATCTTACAGGCTTTTAGTGACTTCGGATTCTTTGGTATGTTTGTTTACTTCCCCATATTATAATTTAGCACAGTGTTTGGAGGTTCTTCATAGTGCATTGCTATCATCTGGTCACATAAAATAATAGTAGAAAAAAACCCAGTGGGTTTAAAGTAAGGTAACTGCTTATGTTTGTTATTTTAAAAAAGGAGAAGGCTTTTTATAGGTAATTATTTGCATTCTGTTTGATCTAAACTGTACTTTTAAGACTGTGTAAATTATCAACTTATAAATTACAAATTGTCAGGTGCAAATTTTAAATCAGTTTATCAGGAAAATTCTTTATTCTCTGTTGGCCAGACCAAACACAAATCTTGTAAACAGCTTTGTTCCAAAATATCCATACATCAATATGTAATGACTTCTATATTTTCATTTGAATAACACAAAACAATAGCACTTACATCATAAAAGGGATAATAATACTGCATGCATGTGCATGAACTCATGCCTGTGGCAAGATTCCATCTTAAGAAAAGATAAAACCTAATAAATACTGACAGCCTCTAAGACTTGGATTTTAAGGGACAGCCTTTTTTTCTTTTCTTTTTTTTAATCATAAATGTATGACAATCACCATATTTCTATAAAAAGGAAATTCCTCATTTCTGCATTTGCTGCTGCTGGCAAGTAAGCTTATGGCCATCATTAAGATTGCTTTAGGCAAACTGCTGCTTCCATTGTAGCTGCAGCATTAAAATTTAAAGAGAAATGCTTGCCTAAAAATTTCCAAACATAACCTTTAGGTTGGAAGAGGGCTCTGGTCAGCTCTCAGCTCAGACTAAACTGATCGAGCCTTTTTTTCTAGTTGGGTTTTGGGAACCTCCAATGACAGTGGTTCCACAACATCTCTGGACAGCCTGTTCCAGGGCTTAGTTGTCCTTCAGGTGATTTTTTTTTTTTTCCATTATATGTAATTTGAACTTCTCCTGTTTCGCTTTATGATCATTGTCTCTTGTCCTCACACTGCACTTCAGTGAAGAGCCTGGCTCTGTCTCCTCAGTTACTACCTTGCAGGTCTTGGCAGGCTGTGCTTTGCTCCGTCAAAATTTTCTCCTTTCCAGCCTTGAAGAAGGCCAGGTCCATCTGCTTGTCCTCTGATGGCAAATGCTCTGGTACCCAACCATCTAAAATAAAGGAAATAAGGATAGTCTCATCCATGGATTATTTTTCTTGTCTTTTTAATTCTTGAGTCTTTTTAAATAGTGTTTTCCAAGAAATTGTATTTTCAGAGATTGTAAAATAACACTAAAGGGCCAATTAGAACAGAGGAGGGGAGAGTAACATCAGGAAGGAACACCTCAGAACTCTGTAAAGTTGAGCTGAAAGGAAGCTCAGCCTATCAACAGGCAACTCCTGGTCTAGGGAACAAACTGCTTGGCATTATAAAGATATAAGAACCTTATTACAGTAAAGATACAGGGTATTTTAATAATTAAGGATGAAATTGTAATGAGGAAGTGTTTTAAGCTTTTGAACCGTGCAGTAAAGTAGGCTCTTCTGTATTATCTGATTATTTGTTGTAACCTCTCATGTAATTCTCTTTTTTCTGGAGTATTTCTTGGATTGCTTTGTCAAGACTTTCTTTAAATGAGCTCTGAGAATAAGTGGAGAAGTATGAGATACATCATTAGTTTTGAAATAGTGCTCATGGAAACAATATATCATGTTGGGAAAAGAGAATGTCCATGAAAGGAACATATTCTACAGGAAAGTCTGTGTGCTTAAAAAGAAAGAGCTTTAAAATTCATTTTACTGGCAGTTATTCTGATATTCTGTTCATCCTTTGTTTTGAAATCTTTAAACTGATAATGTTCAAGATACTCTTGGGCTTTACTATTTTTTATTGTAGAGGCAAAACAGTAGAGGTACTTAGAATAACAAAATTGCTTCTTTAAGTGAACAAAAAAATTCCTCATTTTGGTGAAAAATTAACCAAGCTTTTATCTGATCCCTGGGTTTTTTTGAAAGCAAGGAGGCGGTTGGGAAAAGTCCTTCTGTGATGCTTTCTTTAACCTTCTCTCTTCCTGCCTGTAAAAATGGAGCTTTGTGTTCTTGACCTTTCTGCCTTTGCAGGCACAGAGCAAAATTCCTATGCTGCTACTCAGTGTGTTTACTAACAAACTCTAATTAAAAGCTACCAGAAAATCCTCTAGTCTGTATACTTGTAACATTAATGTTCAGATGATGATATTTTTTATGAGAAGGAATACTTGCATATATATCCCAAATTACTTTCTCCTACTACTGTGCACTCCAATCTCACAAAACTTGGTAAAATTACATTTTAAATAGATCTGAATTAAACAGGACATATGCAATCACCCTTGACTTTTTTTTCTAGCAACTACTGGCAAAAGTGTTTGAAATGATGTTGAAATGGAATCCTACAGAATATTTTGACGTGAATAGGTATACAGTAGAAGCACGTGCAGAAAAATAAGCCATTCTGTTGTAACAAATATTTCTCATTTCAGCTTGCCTGTAGTGCTTGTATTGACTGGAATGTGTATCTTTCTTCTCATATATCCTTGGAGAGATGTGGAAGTTCACACGCTCGTCTGTGATCTTATTAAGAACTGATTTTAAATGTTTTTACGTCTCTTAAATGTTTAGAAATAATTGCTCTTTTGTTGCCTGTATGACATCATTAATTTGAAAGAGCAGTACAGTTAAAAAGGTTCATACTTTGACAGGCCCTATGACTGTTCCTTTAAAAAACCCAAACAAAAAAAAAAAGAACATCAAGAACATCAGTATATTAGCTATGAACTCCCTAATTCTGGATAGCTGTGAATTGGCTAAGAGGTTAATTTTTAAAATGTAATTACTGTGTTCTAGATGATTATTTTTTCCCAATTAATGTAATGTAATACCTTTGCAAGTCACATATCGTAAGTGGAAGTTCTTTATGTTCAAACTATGCTTGAATTTACAATTTGTGCAATCACACTGTAAAGAAGTCTTGCTAAAATTAAGCATTTAAAAAGCATAAGCTGATTTTCACAAGCTCTGTGGAACTGCCCTAATGGTTGAAATTTGTAGGTGGCACTAGCAGTTGGTAGTTAAGAAAAGCTTGCATAATTTCTTTAAGTTAATTAGTTTTAGTTTAAAGCAAGCTGCTGAGAAATGGCAATGGTTGGCATCCAATGCCTTTTGCTATTGGGGCTCCCAACCCCTCTTGACTGCTCCTTTGACCGTACTGAATAGTCTTGTCACGGACAGCAGTGTGGTACCTGTAGCTCACTAGTGCATGACTAAGAGGCCACATGAAGGAGACAAATGGCAGTTTTACTGTGTGGCCCTCACTGGTGAGAGTGCTTAGTGCCACACCAATGCCCTGCGCTGCCAGTCCCATCCCGGGTGCAGCTCTAAATCGGGCTCTGATGTTCAAAGCCCTAAATGGGCTCAGATGGTGTTATCGCCAAAGGCTGCCTGTCTTCTCTGTAGTGGCTTCTCCCAAAGGAATGAAACTGCTGAAGTACAGGCATGGTCTGTGCTTTGTGAAATACTCAGGCACTAGACAGAATGTTGAATATTTTTTAGCTTTCAGGAAAAGACAAACCCATTCTTTGTTTTGGTTTGCTTATTTAAGCTTAACTTCAACAATTACGGGTGTAAAAATGCTCCTTGTAATAAGCTTCCAGAGTAAATAGAATAGGTTCAACTCTTTAAAGTAAGCAGCTTAACTTCAAAGCTGTAGCAGGGAATAGACAGGAGAATTGTTTACTGCTGTAGGTAATGGTGTTTCTGTGTGTATGTGCACATGTGCTCTCACACATGTGCATACTGTGTGTGCACACACGTCAGAACATTAGTGAAGTAGGTTATATGCATGTATATTTTAAGACATCATTTTGAAGGAAGATCTTTGCGTGCCGCTGTATTTACACACATACGTGTTTAGAAAGGAAAAGTTTATTAAGGATGTAAATTCAGGAGCTCACAAACTAAGAAGGTCCATAATTGACAGTGGTGACTTTGCAAGAGCAATTTGGTTCCTTTCAGTGTTTGCATCATTCTACAGATTTTCCATCAGATTTTCACAGTGTCATCCTATAATTGCAGCATTCAAATCAATTCTCAAAGAAGGATTGACTCTGTCATGGGCTTTGCCATTATACTAGCTGCTGTGATTTCAAAAGGTTTTGCAAATATATATTTTCACAATATGTTTTCATTTTATTATACAGATAATCTAAGTGTCCTATCCTGAATACCTAGAACCCGACTTTCAGAGTACTTAACACTCTACAGCATTTGAAGTGCTGAGAGCTCAGCTTTCGCTGGTTTCCATTTCAACTCTAGGGGTTCAGTGCCTTTGCTCTTCTGGCCCAATCAAGAATTGAGACTTACAGGAAAAGAGGGGTATAAAATTTAGGGATTATCTCATACTAAGTATGTGCAGCAGGCCATGTGAGTATTTATAAATGTCTACTGTGAATAAATGGTGGACGTTTTTATTAAAGCTAAGAAAAGTTATTCCTGAAACCAAAGCCATGGACACCCAGCTGTATTTTAAGCCAGTCTTCCAGTCAGTGGAGACAGAAGTTTTACCAGCAAAGGGTTGCCTGACCTTAATACATACATATTAATTTTTTCCATTAGAGGAAGAAACAGGGTGAAGAATGGTTTTTCCATTAGGGGAAGAAACAGGGTAAAGAGCACAGGGGTGGATGAGAGGCCACACACTTTTGAAGTATTTGTGGTCAGAAGTATCAGGGAGGACTGTTTCCTCCCGAAAACAGCCACCAGGGATAAATCAGTCCATGTGGAAGATAGGAGCCTCCTATTGTGCTTAGGCTCTGGGCTGAAGATTGCAATTTTACAGGTGTCGTTGTAGTACTGCTTTGACAGAGTTAATTTTTGTTAGCTCCCCCACCATCCTTTCTTGCTTCAGAAAACAAAACCTATGAACTCATGCATGTGAGAGCTGGGAAATGGATAGGAAATCTCTTCTGCTCATATAACAAGATTTTCATGTATCGTGTTGAGGCATTCCACTGTCTCAAAATGTATTGTGGTTTTAAAGCATAGCCTTCATAACAATGATCTTGTATCAGCTCCTAGCAATATCCTTGCAAAATCCTGATCTGCATATTCCTTTTAAAATAAAATTAATTAAAGTGACTGGCAAGGTGTTGCTTCATTGCCCCTTGCATGGTTCATGCTATGCCAAAGGCATAGATTACATGTTTTTCTGTTTGGTTGGTTATAATTAAACCTGTTCAGTGTTCATAATTAACAGTAACAGCAAGAGATTCAACAAACTCTTTTCTGCCCTTTAAAATTTTAAGAAGCCCTCTTTTATTATTTCATTTTGCTTGGAGAAGCTATGAAAAAGACATCTGCTATGTGAAACTAAATTTAGACATATAAAAATGCCTGTGGGTTTGGGGACAGGAGAGGGAAAGAAAAAAGACAGCGACAAGCCTGTGTTGATAACACAAACTTACTTTCTTTTTCCCTTTGCTCTTTGTTGGAATAGGATACTTGGGAGAGACTAAAGCTTTCTCTTCCCTCTTTAACTGCATTTATCTGAACTCTGCCAGAGTTCAAGTTACAACCAGCTCAAGATATCTGACCTTGACAGCCCCAAGCCCTGTGGAACAGGTGTAGACCACCTGAAATTGCATCTCACAGGCTGGGCATTGTGAAATAACTACAATAACTACTTGTAATGTAGATTTGTACATCAATGCTGCTTTGTGAGTCAAGTCCTCATTAGAGGCCTTTATAGTCACTTGTAGTGTAACTCCAGCCGGGCAAACTGTTAAAGGTGTTGTTGGACAAATGCTCATCTGCTCAGCAGTTGCCTCCCCTTTGGAGTAAATGCTCATCTGAGAGGGATCTTGGTAAAGATCTGTATGATAAGATGGCTTAAAGCACTACATCCACTTGTGTTCCCAATGCCATTTGGTTTAGGGACTGTGGATCCCAGTTAATGGCTGTATTTTCAGGTGCATTTCACATGGGTTATCAGTTTTCACTTGACTTTTCAATTCCTTTCTTTTCCCACAGAGATTCAACAATTTCACATGTGTGAGTGTCTGTATGAGGTCTAAGTTATTCTTAAGCATCCTGTTTTCGTGCAGTTCCCCGTAGCTTTCCTACCCCTGATTCTGATCCCTCAAAATCCCTTACTTCTATTTGAGATACCACCACATGTTTTCTGAGGTGGCACATTCTGCAGGTTATCTCAGGTGGGGGTCATGTAGGTAAAAATGTGGGCATTTTGTCTGTATGGGATTTTTAACCTATTGCAACACCTGTGGTGTAAAGAACAGATTTTTGGAAGTGATCAGTCACCGTGAGATGACATTAAAAAATATTACTGTATTGTGTTCAAATTAATATGATAATATTTGTTGTCATGAAGCAAGTGCTTATTATTGTTTATTTTTACCCCAATATTATATATATATATATAAAATGTGTTTTAATCAAGTGTGTCACTTCCTGTTGGTAGCTCTTTTCATAAGCTTCCTTTCCTACCTCTGTAAGGCTATGAATGTTATGATTTCATTTTGCAGAAGAGAAAGAAAAAACTCTGAGAATTTAACTTTGCAGTCCTTGTTTGGCTTTCCTTGAGAAGCTGCTGTTCTCTCAGTTGCTGATTGAAAAGTGTTGAGTAATTTAACCTTGGATTGGAAAGATGGACTAGATTCAGTGAGCGCAGAGGATCTGGAATCCTTCTGGCCTTCCTGAATCCCTGTTTTAGGTACTAGAAATGTAAACACCTTCTGGCTGTAGAATTGGCCAAGTCGTAGAGAATCCCTTCCCCTGTATCACTTCCATATCACAGTCTTCTGCTCAGCAGGCAAGGGACTAAGCAGAGAGGACACCCCTGACTGGCAAGCTGGGTACTACATAAGTGTAAAGAATGTTCTGTGGGTAGGGTGTGACTTGGGAGGTTATAATTACAGTACCTTCATTATTCACAGGACGTTGTAAATGTTTAGCATATAATAATAACCTTATTTCATTATCTGTAATCCCACTGAAATTGCACCTGCAGTAAGAAACAAAGATGTCCTAAAAGAACACAGACAGAGTGCTGAGCAATGTGTATATATACACTGTGTATTTATTTAAAAACCTCACAACAATGTTGGTCATTAATGTTAGACTACACATTAGTTTTTGGTTCCTTTTTTTTAAACTTAAGTTAAAGTGTCTATTGCCTAGTCTGCATATGATTTTCTTCACATAGGGTAAAGAAAAGTGGGTAGCAGGTGTTAGTTTGAACTGCAGCATAGGTGTACCTGTGTTATTTCACCTTTTAATATCCAAAGCTCCAAATTCTATTTTAGGTATGTTATGTTATGTTACATTCCTCTGGTAGTTTTACAGTGATAATAGTTACTTGGCAGTTTCACAACATTGTAGCAGCTAGAAAATGTGCTGAAGGAGGAAACCCAGGCTATTTCGTTTAGAATGTCTGAATTACTGACATTTCTGGTTTTAAAAGAAATTTTAGCTCCATGTGTTCAACTGGGTTCAAAATATTTTGCCGTTATGATAACCTTTCACTCCAGAAATTGTAAGAATTTCTGAAGTCTCCATCAGAGTAGAAGCAAAAGGGTAGGAGAGGAATGAGAAAGTACTCTTTGACTGAATGTAATGGACTTTGTAAAGAAAAGCATATCTTGTACTATACCTATGGGAGGATAAAGGTTTGCAAAACAGGGCTGTGGTTTTCATCTCAAAGAGAATTTTCCTGTTCTGTTAGTATTTTCTGTTGCAAGGGAGTATTTTAAAGGAATTTGTAAGTATTTTACCTCACCAGATTTGTGTTCTCCTTTCAAAGTAATTTGTTATTAAGGTGAGGGATATAAAATACAAAAGACTATAAATTTCCCATTATGTTGCTGATTGTGTGTATTGACTCGAAGTAGAATGCCTTAACATTATTGTACTAGCTTAAATAATGTACATATTGTTAAACTGTGTCCCCCTGCTATAATATTTCCAGCCGTAATGGTACTCATCCTCCTTCAGCCAGGGGAAGGGATGCCAGCAAATGCTGCTAGATTCTCATTGCCGGGTACATGTGCTGGCCCAGATATCCCAGAGGTGCAGCCACCTGCCATAAATTTCCATTAAAACAGAAACTAAGTACATCTGAGCTGCCCAGCTAAAACCACAGCTTTTATTACAAACTTTGGCCAAGATACTTGCTGTTGTTATTCTTTCTCTACTGGCTTAATAGTTTTGTAGTTATTTTACAACTTTTCACTTGTTCTTTAGTCTTGCATTAAAGGTATTTATGACATTTCACTCTCAAATCAAGTCTTTTGCATTAACAAATAGCAAGTTTCAAGTCTGTAGAGCAACAAAGTTTGTATTGAGCACCCAGGATCTGTGGAATACGTGTCCCAGTGGCTTTATTTCTGTTTAGCTGTCTTCTGAGAGCCTTAGGTTGAGTGTGCCATCAGCAAAATGAGGGCATTAGGTGAGCTTCTGGGTTCCATCTTGAGTTTTAGCTTCATCCAAAAGAAGCCCCATTTTGCACAGTACTCCATGATGCAACCCAGAAGTTCAGAGAGGGATGATAGAGTTTCATGTCAAAAGCTCTGTTTTGACCTGTTAACATAAATGCTAAGGTGATGTCTCCAGGGAAGAAGATGGTCAGTCAGAGATCTGTTTTAATTAGGTTAACAAAAGCCCATTTTGCTTGAAAACTGAAGTGCTGTATTACTCTGTAGCAACTGCAGGTGCTTTATCCAAGCATGTGCCAACTCACTTTAGCAACCCACAGTAAGCCTGAAAACATCATTCCAGTTGGTTGCACGTTTATCACAAGATGGGTAATGAATGCAGAAACAGAGTGGTTTCTATGCATTTATAATTTGTAAGCAGTTACTTCTTAATCAGTGAGTTACAGAAGAGAAAGAAAATGGTTTTTTTTAACAGATCCCCAGTGTATTTTTTAATGCTGTAGTACAAAAATGTGACTGAGCAAGAGACATAAAAGTGGGCCCTCAGGAACAAATGCTGCAAAATAGGTAGATGTTTATAGCAGACTGGTGCAGCTGAGAGTCATGACAAGTTTCCTCTCCTGGGTTCAATGGCTGCTGCTCCTTAGAAAACAGTGACAAGTGGTCTGTTGTGAACAACTTAAGGTTAACATTCAACCAAGGTTTTTTCCACTTTGTAAAAGAGCAAAATGCTCCAACAGAGAATAAACTCTGAGTTTCATAGTAAGGTAAGGTAGGTTTGAAGGAAGTATCTGTAAATCAGTCCCGAAAAATAAGCTGTAGTCAAATGGCAAATATCACACATGCTCTAAGAATATTAAGGTTTGCCTTCCATTAAAAATTCCTCAGGGATTGTTACGGTCTGTATCTGTGATGGCTGCTGGCCATCCTGCCTAACACAGATTTCATGCTCCCACATGAGCAGCGACTGCTGAAGTCCCTGCTTGCTGGAGGAAGTTTCTCCCTGAGGCCATGCTTTCCAGTGAGTAGTATTCCACGGTTTGAGGTGTACTTTATGCAAAAGGAAAAAAATTGAATTTTTTTTTTTTTTTGGTACAGTTTTCTGGGTCAGACTCTTACATAGTCCCACTGGTTGGTCAGTTCATGGAATATGTGTTTTATCTGGGAAGTGTGCTTAAAGTTATTATAAACATTATTCATTCCCTCAGTTCAACCATCTAAAAATAGAGAGCTTTCTAGGACAGAGGAAAGCATAATTTCTTCTGGTAGAATACTTGTATTAGCTTAGTTAGATAAGGGCAGTGAGCAGGGGAGGTTGCGTTTCCAATCTGCTTGTTCCTTTGCATCTGGACTTTGCCGAAATGTCATGTACTACCCTGTAAAAACACCTTTGAGTGTAATGGAAAAATCCTTGGAAATTTGATTTTAAGGGGTTTTGTTTAATTTGATTTAAAAAAAAAAGCTTAAATAACATGCTATATTTGGAGTGTTTTGCTCCACTTTGAAATCTTTTTAAGTGTTATTAGAGTTCTCTCACTAATAAATCTTAGTTTAAAATAATGTTCTGATTTGAGCTAGATACAGATTTTTTTTGTTTTAATTGTAACTATACAAAGCAAAACCTGCTACTTTTTGCCCATCCTAGCTCTAACTGTCACAACAAGTATTTGGTAAAAAAATCAACGTTCATAGGTTAAAATGGGAGATTAGGAATGGAAACATTGTGAAAAATACAGAAAAATTGTCAGATAAAGGATTATAATTTTATCAAAACTTATTAAATAATTTTGGCAAACAATCATGCAGTCATTCCTTGTTAAGGCTAATTTTTGTGCTTCCAGTTAAAATAGACATTTCTTTTATGGGTAAGAACAGCTTTGATGTTTCTGCTCTGCTGTGCTTTCTTTTAGCCTGAAGTGTTGATGTGTGGTAGCGCAGAGAGTGCTTATGCACATGCATAGAGAGTGCATATGGTAGCACAGAGAGTTGGGATTTGGCTTGGTTAGTTGTTTTTTCCCTAAGCTGGTCAAGAAAATGCGACTTTTCCCAGCTAAGTCAGTTTTCTGAGCTGGCCGACCACGCTGCAGCACAAGGCCTGTGATGTTAGCAGGGGATGGGTGGGGTGGTGAGGATGACACCTGCCCTCTCCTCTGGTTTGGCAAGTAATACTCATTCTTTACAACCAGTGTTCTCTGAAATGGTGTCATTGCAGTTTGTGTGATGCTTCCCTGTGGTGCCCATCCTTGGGAAAGACTCCGGTTCTTTGTGAGGTGTTCCCCTCGCACAAGCTCACATTGACATGTTGCTGCCTGTTCGGTAGTTTGTGTGAGGACACACAGCTTAGTGAAGTGTGACTGGACAGAGAAGGGGCTAGTGAGAAGAGAATAAAACCAGATGCTGCTATGACTCTGCTACCGAATTCACAGATGTTAAAAGTTGGCACTTGAAATACTGGAGGTAGTTGACTAGATGCTCTTTCAAAGTGATTTAATTTAAGATCTTTAAGTCCTTGAAGAGTATTGATGACTGTGCTCATTTAGTCAAAGAAATCTAGGCATATGTTTGTAATACAATGATAGTTTTCTTTTATTCTTAGTTTTTAAAACTTTTGGGGGGGGCTACAAAATAAGAGAACAAGAATAAAGGATTATCTAATGGAATCAAATGGGTATCTCCCCAATCTAAGATTACTTTTGAGTAACTTGTTTCTTGTCTAGGCAGGAATGTTTTTGTTATTTCAAAGCTGTGGTTCCTATGAAAGTCCAGCAGAATTTAGTGTTCCATCTGTAATGGACCTTCTGACTGTTAAATTGTTGGGGTTTTTTTGTTTGCTTGTTTGTTTGGGTTTTTTAATTTATTATTTTTCAATTCCTTCTAGGAAAATTATTTGAGTTTTTAAAGAACTGTCTGAAGAAACAACCTTTTTTCCTTTGGATTGTTCTAGTAATTGCCAGACAATTTCTTTTTGAGCTATAGTATCAACTGTCATGCTGTGTGTATTACAAAGGGTCTTCCCAAAAGGGTTTGTGGCTATGGTAGAGTTTGTAAAATGTGGCAGTCTTAAAGGATATTGCAAATAATTGGGGATACTTAATTAAACTAATGATCAAAATTTAAAGCCACAATGTCATAAATCATTAAAACCTTGCTTTCCCCCCTATTTCTTAAACTTCAGGACATTTATTCTCTAGAGCGTAGACTGGTAGGTGTAAGAAGACAAAGGGATGATGCTGTCAGAATTTATTTCCTGTGAAGTTTAGGACAATCCAAGAGTCTAGCCTTAGTAGCTGTTTTCTCTGGCTGCCTGGGCCACTTACATTTAAATAAATCACTCTTGCATCTTGCTTTATCTTCTCAAAGAAAAGCAGTTTTATGTGTTGCATTACACCCAACTGATAAGCCTAACCATTAGCCTCAGGCGTGTACTTCTCTTCACTTCCCCTTCCCCTGGTTTATAGGGAACAAAAATCATAGGGAAAACTGGATGATTAGAGGCACTTCCAGCTGAGCTTAAGCCTGTGTGCATGTCATGCAGAAATATAATTTAGACTTGCGCAGCATTTCTCATCCAAAGCTTTGAAAATGGGTCAATATCCTCATATAACAGGTGGTAAAACTGTTATAGGAGAGGGGAAATGACCAGTGTGAGGTTTCACAAGAAAAGAGCAATGAGGAAGAACCCACAGGATGGACCTGCACCCCCATACATTTCCTACATTTGAAAATGGCTCAAGTACTGGATAGAAGAGGTGATGTCTGTGTTTTCGAATGTGATTAGGAAGGGCAGTGCCGCTTCTTTTGGTGGGAGGTTGGGGGTGTAAAGATGAGAATAAATTTAGGATTTGAATTCTTCAACTGTTATGTGTTAAGAAAAGTGGGGAGGCAACCATATTCTAGTCTAAAGGTGCTGTGAAAACACTTACTTGGACATTATAAACCCTTTGTTATTTTCCCCCAAAAGTGTGATGTTTTCAAAAAGTCAAGAAACTCACCTCAGCACGCACATAACGCCTTGACTTTCTTTTTCCAGGTGGAGATCCCTTTCTGTCATTTAAATGATGATAACATGGTTAGAAAGATGGGGTCATATTGCAGTATTATTTTAATTTCCAAAACAAAAGAAGTCCAAAGGAATTTATAATCCATGTACACCTGAGTTCAGCTCTGTTCTTTGCAAGCCAACAAGAAAGCTTTGAGGAGCTTGTTGTGAATCCTTAATTCAGGGATTAATCTACACTAGAGCGCCTATGGATGTGACAAGTCACTCTGCCCTTCCCCTTGCTACTGTGTTACCTCCAATACACATCCTTACATACTTCTTTTCCTTGGGCTGAGGCCAGGACAGTGGCTTGTACAGGAACTAATTGTAGCACGCTCATTAACAAGGTCTCAGCACAGGAGAAACTCGGGAGTGGCTCTTTTGGGCCTAATTTTATGGATCTCTCCAGTTTCCCAAGCAGTGCAAAATGCACTGAATAGGACAGAGAATTTCATTGTAGTTTCTGAGGCAGAAAATCTACTTAATTGGTAAGCATATACCTTTTTTTTTGTTTTGGCTTTGTTCCCAAGTACCTGTGCAGCTTTCATAGATGGAAGTGTTGGAATTAATCCCTTTCCACCAATGGTTGCGTATTTAGTAACTTGGCTGCTACCTAAGCAGGTAAATGAGTTATCTGGATAATACCTCTATTCTATTAGAAGATCAGGTGCTGAGCATTGTAGAAAATCTGTCTGTGCAATAGAGGTTTCTGCAGAGTCAGGAATGCTTTGGCATTTTTGTAGTTTTTGGAGGAGTTTTGGTTGTTTTTTTTAATCTAAGCATAAAATGCATATAATTTTTTTTAACTAGAGTAACGCTTTTGACCTGTGACTGTAAGCAAATCTTTGTTATCACTGCTGTACTAGAATAGGTGAATATTGTTGTTGCTGGCAGAGAGCAGTAAAACAGTGCTCAGCAATTCATACTCCAGGAATATGGCTGTTCCATTAAGGGTAATAAACTGTCACAATTCAGCACTTTGACGATTTGGAGAGCTGGCAGGTGCTGGAATATCCTGTGCTAAGGTACTTCATGCCTGAGGTGATAAATTGTATGCTTTATATAACAATAGCTTTTATGATAGAGGTGTGTCTTAATGTGGATGTCTTGTGTGGAGATTCCATTGTTCAGAAGGAAATAGAAATCTGTGAGTGACATTTCATAATTGGATTCCCTGGGGTTTTGCAGCCCAAAGAGCAAGTGGTAAGCTTTTTGCTGAGTTTTGGCCACATATTCTGTTGCTCTTTGGTTTAGGGTAAGTCAGCCTCCCATGCTATGATTGTATCTGAATTTCAGACCTAAAAAATGATGCTAGGCTTATATCTTCTTATAGGTAGATAACTTGTAAACAATGCCTACTGGTGCTTTCTTGAATTATTCTAGCAAATACCAGTCTTTCCAACAAGCCCATTATGAGAGATCAAAAGGAATTGTGCAGTACCTCCCCTTGCTCCTTACTAAAATATGTTATGTTCACCTAGGTGTTCAGTTTTGAAGGAGTATTTGCTTGAATGCAGGTGATCCAAATGCCTGTATTCAATGTTGCTGGTTATGGGGAAGAGGACATGTAATAATATTAATAAAATCAGGAGCCTTGCAGAGGCTTTGTCAGCCTGCAGTATTATGTTTGCATGACATGCTTAGAGATCGTACATGACCTAAATCAATCACGTGTCTGGCACATTAGTAAACTCCTTGGACTATGCTGATACTCCATGTGAATATTCACATATTTTATAATCAAGTTATGTCCTTACGCCAAGCTCAAATTTCCTTGCACGTTTGACTAACAAAAAAACTCTCAGTATGAGTCTCAGATTTTTTGGCTTTCTGTTCACAGTCCGTATGTGTGAATTGCCATCAGTTTCTTTAGGAAGGAATCATAGGTATGACTGAGTGATCTTCCACAAAGTAGTGGAGGTAGCTGTGCATGGTTTGCCTCAGATGTCTATGTAATAAGTGCAGTATCCCATAAACATCTTTGAAGTTTCTCCCTTGGCAGGGGTGTAAAGAACACCATTTTATGGGTGGTTACTTGACTTGCCATCAATATTCAGTACCTCTAAGACAGGCAGCATTAAATTAGTATTGCGTTGTGTGTGGTTAATGAATACTCCAGTCACTAGAAAGGAGCAGCTTATACCAGCCTTCTTTTGTGGCACATCACTTGGAAAAGGACCTATTGAGTGGTTACATCTGGGCTTCTTTCTTGACATTTTGGGCATAAAATCTTGGAGTTGCAACAGTTTGACTGACAAGAGAAGTCTGTTAGGAGACAGAAGGTCATATATTTTCAGGAATGAAAGAAGATGGATTTGAGGAAAGCTACAGTCAAACCAGAAGAGTTGTCATGTTCCCTGCTCTGTGTAAATTTGTTCAGGTGCTTCATCTGTCTCTGTGAAGTTCATCATCTGTGAAATGCTTAAAATGCAGACATAGCTGTGACAGATTCAGTGAAACCTGCCTAACTTTTTTAAAGTCTGTTGTGAGACACTGCTGGAAAGCTTGTAAGACATGCATGCAAATGTAAAACTTTACCTGATCAAGAATTTGTATTTAAAAGAATAGCTGTCATTGTACAGGTATTTTGTTTGCTTGGCTTTTGTAGATGTTAATTTTGGGGAAAATAGGTGTGAGAAAGTTCTTGACTCACAGGAGAACAAATGGATTATATTGCAGCAGGTGTTTACTCACTTTAATTTTTTGATTAATTAAATGGAGGCCAAGGCTGTAGTGGGCAGCTGTAGTGGTTTAAATGAAAGCTCTGTGGGAAGGCTGGGAAGTTCATGCAAACTCTCTGAGTAGAGTAGTTGAACTGTGTAGGTATTCTAAATTAAAATGACATTGATTGTGCATTGCTTCATGACTGCCCCATAAATTGAACTGAGTCAAAGCTTCTGTAAGCTTTTTGTTATCTTCTATCCCTTGTCTGACAAACCATAGGCAGGTATGCAGTGTCAGCCAAATTTAAACCAGTTGCATACGAGTTTTCAGAAGCAGAGCTACTGAACTAGAGTAATCTCCTTCATACTAGTTTTCCTTGAGCTGGTTACTTCTCTCTCTCACTACAAAATCTTTAGCTGTAGCTAATCTGATACTCTCCTGTAGTCTAGAAAAAGCTTTATGCAGAAGGCTGATGTGACAAACGGCAGTTTCTGGCTCTTGTACCGTTTGACCCCATTGGCATTTCTGGGGCCTGATTATGGTTTTGGTAATCATCTGAAGTCTTTGTTTGTTCTGTTGCTTTACCTGGGCAGTTACTAAAATAAAAGACAACAGATCTGGAACAGAAGTTTATGACATGGTTGGATTTTTTGTCTTTAACTTAAAATAAGACATACTCTTCTTATTTAAATGGGATCAGGATAACATGACCTTTATTTGAAACTATGATATGAAGAGAGGTGTATTTAAGAACTTTCAAATTACTTTCACCGTCTGTGTTTCTTAATTATTGCACTTAATTCTTTTACTGGAACTTCAGCCATTACTGGAGTCTCCATAGTTAAATCAAAGAATTTAATTTTGTTTTTCTCTGGGGGTGAACTGTCACTTTGGTGAAATTCCTTCAGGTTGAATAAATTCCTTAGTAGCAGAGTAATGATTTGTCATGATCTTGGCGATTATAATGTATGAACAAAAGGTAGAAGAAAATTGACAGTTTTGTTTCATTGTTTCAATGCAGCAGATAAAATGTAAGTTAAGACTGATAAAATAGAATAAATTCTGCTTTCATTTATGCTAATAAAATATAGTTCTCCTTAGATAATACCTATAGTGAAACTTCAGCAACTAAAAGACATGTTTATAATTATCAGAACCTTTGAATAAGATGGAGAATTGTATTACACTTGATTCTTAATGAACTTACAGTTACATTACTGCTACTTTCTTAGAGGCAACTGTGTCCAACAACATGTAACTGCTTCACCTGTTTTCACATATTCACCTTGGGGGGAACAAAACAAACCCCCAAAAAGCCAGAATCTCCTTTGTGTGTTTTAGGCTTGTTCAGTGTCTTTGATCAAAAGTTCTTGCCATGAATTTCTTTAACATACACCTGAATAGTACAAAGAAGTACAAAGTTCAGTAAGTAGGTCTGTCTGCCCACTTAGTGCATTCAAAGATTCAGGAGGTAAAACCATTTTGAAAAAGATGGCTGAATACCGTAGAGATGTTTTCCCAGCTCTGAATGTATCTAATCCAGACTGAATCTTGTTAAAAGGGTTGATTTAATTTTTTTCCTCATGTTTATTTTCTGTTAGACCTGACATATTCTGACTTTTTTCCTTCTCTTTCATTACTGCTTTGACTTAAATAGCAAGGTTCTTTATATTGCAGAAAGCAGTATGTCCTTATTTCAGTAGCAAAACATCACCCAGAAGTTAAATAATGCTATATCTTTTGTCTCTTTTCTTTGGAAATGAGTTGTTCATTTGATTCCTTGAAAATAGTCCAAATCCTTGCTGCTTACCTGGAAGCACTTGGAAGTTTTTCGTTGTTCTCATTTGACAGTCTGTTGCAAGTCGCTCTAATTTAATGAAGGTCATATTTAAATTTAGCAGTGTCCCCAGCCTCTAAAGCCTGGTAACGCTCCCCTGTTTCCACTGGGGAATGCTGTGGTGAAAAACTACATTAGTATACCCGAGGTATGCACTGACAAGCAACACATCTCTCAAAACGTCCTATTTAGACATGCTCTTCAATGAGGTGCTCTTGAGAGTTCTGTAGGGCATCTCAGGAGGAGGTAAATAACCAAAAAATGTACTTTGGGTTATCCTGACCCCTTTGTTTATCTTTCCGAAAAGCTTGATCTTTTTCACTTCTCTAATTGGACAACAAGGAACAACAAATTACTTTGTTACAAATGGAAATGAGAC
>JAWWEU010000001.1:102783482-102856622 GCA_035583155.1 Acropternis orthonyx | reverse complement strand
CCGGCCCCGCCCGCCCTCGGCACCCGCGTAAGTCGGAGGGCTCTCCCCGCACCGCGGGTTGGCACATCCTCGCGGGACTGGCAGCAATTCCTGTGCCGCTTCCCGGAGGAACAATTTATTCCCAGTGTTCGCTTTTAGCTCTCCCTCCCTCGTTTCCCTCTCCTTTTACGAGTGGCTCCCGAAGCCGCCCGGCGTTCTCTGGTCGCGAGTAAACATCGCGTTTCCTGGAGCTGTCGGGGAAATCGCTGTTTCTTTCCTAAAATCACAGCGGGGCTTTGATTTCGGCCCCTGTAAGCGAGGTGTGAGAGTTCTGACCCGGCACGTACTCGGGACTGAGACTTGTTGGAATGACCCGCCCTTTTTTCCTGAAAATAGCTTTGAAAATGGCTTAGATGGTTATGAAACGTGACAAGTACTTTAGCTGATGAGTTATGAAGGAATAGTCTGAAACAGAGGTAGTAGGCTCCGAATTTTAAATTCTATGCTATTGCAAAAATTGCATATTAAATGGCAGGGAAAAGCTAATTTGTGGTGATCCTTTTCTTCTGACTTAAATATTTTTAATGGTTGTTGTCTTCTTTTTTGTCCATATTGACAAGCAAATAGTAGTTACATTAATTCCTAGTATCAAGGAATTGTAGAGGATTGATAAGAAGCATTGTTACATTCCTGAACTCCGGCTCCTGAATCCAGGCCTTGTTTATGTTACTTCAGTATAGTAAAAGGAAGAACTACAATGTTCATTCACTAGTTGCTTCTTACTACCAGTAGCTGAAGAACTGTTGTGCTTTGATTTATGCTATACTGAGTGCCATTAGATCACGAGCTGTTTTGTGTTGTTTCAGATGAATCAGGTTGTTAATTAAGGAACAGTTTTCTTGACCGTGGAGTTTTTGCTCCGTGGTAAGCCATGCTAGCATTGTTCAAAAAATTGTCCCAGTGATTTGCCTCCTCGGCTGCCTGAAGGGAATATGAGCTCAGTTATGGATGAGGCACACACATCATCCTGTTTCAGATGGGGTAGAGAAATGTAACTTGTAGCCAATGAATATTAGTGACTTTGTTTGCTAAAAGGTATAAATCCTGAACTGGTAGAGGTCTTGCTGGCTTTGTGGATTTGCCACCCAGCATCCCTTTCTGCACAGAACTGTAAATAAATATCTTGACCCTGTGTGTGGTTTGGCCTCTTGTGGACAGGGTGAAAGAATCTGTTTTGGGACAACAAAGGTGCTTAGCTTATGTATTGGTGTATAAGCTGGGAGAGGTAAATCCTGCTTCCAGATTCCAAAATGGTCATAGCTCATTTCAACTTAGATTCCTTGTAGTCTGAGTCTGTGTACTTCCCTGACATGAATTTGCATTCATCAGATGTACATCTTTCTTTTAGGTTTCCAGCTCAAGGTCTGTGCTCGTGTGATGATTTTCCAATGAAGTACATCCTGGTAACTGGTGGTGTCATCTCAGGCATTGGCAAAGGGATCATTGCAAGCAGCATTGGCACCATTCTGAAGTCATGTGGTCTACGTGTCACTGCAATCAAAATTGATCCTTACATAAACATAGATGCTGGAACCTTTTCACCATATGAACACGGTAGGAAGACTGGTGCTGTTCCCTTTTGCATAAATATTTGTATTCATAATAATATGGTTTGGTTTTTTTTTTTTTAAACCATAGTATGGTATTTATTAGTAATTTTATAATTATTTTGCAAGTTTCTTGCTTACATGTGGGCATTGTCTGCTCTAAGTAAAGAGAGAGAAACTGTTTGTTGAAGATACTATGATGACTAGATGCTGCCTTTCTATAAAATACCACTTTATTGGGAAAAATCCTAGCTTACAGTTAATGCTATCTTCAGTTCAACTCGATTAAAAAGAAAATTTAAACAGTGCTATAAAACTTACTTGAAACTTAATTCCTCAACAGTTACTTGTGAATGCCCAGTGGGACTGTCCCCTGGGCAGTTAAATGCCTCCCTGACGTCCGATCTTGTCAGATCTCGGGTGCTCAGCAGGGTCAGCCCTGGTTAGTGTACTGGGTGCTGTAGACAGTCCCGAGGATTTCACTGTCACTGTCCGAGCTCGCTCGGCCGTGGCAAATGGACCTTAGGACTTAACCGGTGGGGCCAGTTCTGCGCATGCTGTGCGTCACCTAAAAAATCCACTGCGCAGGCTGGAAGGGCACACCCACGTGGGGAGAGCCCTTCCCAAGATCTTCGTTCCCGAAGTCAGGCCGTTGTACTTGTGAATGCTGTTCTCTGGGTATTTAGTGCCTTCTAGTGTAAGTGCCTTCATGAGAGTTAGCCTGAGTTCTCATTTTAGTCAGAGAAGATCTAATCAAAGATACCAGAGAAGCCTAGAGAGCAAACAAATAATACAATTTTCAAGTAGATACTTAGTTTGGTTGGTTAGCTCTTTAAGCCACCTTGGTTGTATTGACTATGTTGCTGATGATCTGCAAGGCAGTCTGACATGCATTTAAAATGTTGAATGTTCCTTCAGCTGCGTGGCTTTTTACATGTACATTTATTTTAAAAAATAGTTTTCAAATTACCTTCAGCCAATAGACATTTCTAATAATTTTTATTCCTTGAATTTTATTTGCTTACTTTTACATCAGACCAAAATTTTTAGAACTGAAGATAAATGTATATATCTCCTGAAATGAAAAAAGACCACTTTGCTTTTTAAGTGGAGGAAAAGCACAGCACATCAAACCTCTCTCAAAAAGCAAAATTTAACTAATCCAGTAGTTCTGCACTTTCAGGAGCACATCTGGTGCTACTTAGGCAGTTGAGCAGGTGTTAAAACTCCTGCCATGACCTGACAACGTGAGGATGTATATATTCCTTCCCTGGATCAGGTACAGGGGAGAAGTGACACTGTGGCATATAATTACTTTCTTCACATAAGGGTTTCTTAGCGCTTATGAAGTAAAACTGGCTTACTGGGTAGCACGTCAAAGTTCGCACATGCCAGAAGGGTGAGCCTCTTTTGTTAATGTTTTGACAGAAATATGATTGAGTCAAAGGATTTTAATTTAGCTATTTCCAGTTAACTGAAGCATTTTTTTATCAATTTTTTTTTTTTTATTCTTCCATGGCTTGCTTAAGAGAAATGTTGGTTCCACTCTATGCCTGTTGGCTCAAATGATGACTTAGTATAGAGCAGGTACTAAATGCCTCGCAGAATCAGACATAACTCTTCCACTGTTGCACACACTGGGGTGATTTGTTAAGGTGTTCATTGAAGTAGAGTGTTGTACCTTGGTGGGATGTATATTTCTGTAGTCCACATTATATCTCCAGGGGAACTGTTGGTTTTTTTTGTTTGGTTTTTTGGGAGGGGGGGTTGGTTTGTTTGGGGTTTCTTGTGTTTTTATGGTGTTTTGTGGTGTTTTTTTGTTTTTTTTTTTTTTTGTGTGTGTACTCATTAGTCCTGTAACTTGCTTAGCCATTGATTCATTCTGCAAAATATTTTACAGTTTTTCTGAAGAGCTTTCCAGCCTTACCTAAAGATCTAGCACCTTTAGTTGCTTCAGAATTTGACTGGTTCAGAATTTAGAGACTCTTAGAGGCGTAAGGAAAGTCTGAACCTGAAGAATATTTTAATTAGATTTTTCAGTGTCAGAAATCAACTTCATTGTGGACACAGCGAGCCAAATACATGCAACGAAACAACTGAATAAGAAACAGTGATCATATTTGAAGAAACATATTCCTCGTAACTTTACTCCTGATCCAAGCCTTAATCACTAAAGTACATCCAAACAACAATAATTTATGGTGAAACACTTTGAACATGTATAGTAATTCATGCTTGTAAAAACACAGTATTTGTCTCCCTCAAGTAAATTAATATTTTATTTGTTGCTGATTTATGATTCCTGGAGATTGTTTTCTCCTGATGAAAGATTGTAGTGCTGTTGAAATGCTGGTTAAAGATTTATAAGTCATTTAAATATTTTAGCAATATAACTTTTATTTGTTTGCAAAACTATACATGTCTGAGGGACAGACATTAGATGTAAAACTAATGACTTGGATATTAAGTCATACAGAATGACAATGCAAATGGAGGTGCAGGATGTGCTTTATTGAGATGTTGTTGTGATCTGTCATTTGTGGTATTCCTGCTGTGTGTTTAACAATTTCTGATTGTTTTTCTGTCTGTTTTGACTTTCTTTTTTCAGGTGAAGTTTTTGTATTGAATGATGGTGGAGAAGTTGACTTAGATTTGGGAAATTATGAGAGATTTTTGGACATTAATCTCTATAAAGATAACAATATCACCACTGGAAAGATATATCAGCATGTCATCAATAAAGAAAGACATGGTGATTACCTGGGAAAAACCGTTCAAGGTAATATTTTTAATTTTGTGAGAACTAGTCTGTTCAGTCTTCAGAAAAGAAGTAATCAGCTAGAACAGGCTGCTCCTTGCAGCACCACCTTACTCCTTTCTCTCTTCCAAGAGATATGGGGCTGTTCCTGTAAAGTTTGGATTCCAGCCTCAAGGAAAGGAAGAATAGAGAAAGGATCTCGTAGTTTCCTCTGGAGTTTCTGTTTTATTTCCCCCTGTTGCATACAAAAGTTAAAGTAAGCTATGCTTGCCTTCCTCTGTTTTGTCTTGTAGTTGTTCCGCACATCACTGATGCAGTTCAGGAATGGGTAATGAATCAGGCAAAAGTTCCAGTGGATGATGACAGAAAAGAGCCACAGATTTGTGTAATTGAGGCAAGTATGGAAGCTTTTGGGTTATATATCCGCAGTGAACATAAAACACTTTCTCTTTGCTGCATACTGTAAAACAGTCAGACTGAAGTTTTATGGAGAGCAGCACTGTAAAGACACATTTTATACTCTTTTGTTTGTTCTGAAAGTGATAAGTATGGTCTTATCCCTGCAGCTTCCATCTGACTAAATCCATTCTAGAATAGTGCTGAAACTGAGCTGCTTAAAAGTTTATTAACTTACAGAATTAAAGCAGTTACTGTAACGTGAACTGTCTATTCCAAGATCCAGATGTTTGACTGAAGCTTTATACTATTAATAGTATTGAGAAAACTTGTGTAATATTTGAAGTTTCCTGTGGTCAGTAGGAGAGTCAGTAACATTTTAGCTTTCCATAGGACTTCACGTGTTCGTTCGTCTTGTTGCTCATGGTCATGCTTAAACGTATAGATTTAAATAATGTGTAAGTTAGTTTCCCACTTCTTGGTGTTATGTTTAAAATCTTTGCTGACAACCTTGTTAATAACTTGATGTGCTGATGTTCTGCACAAGGCAAAAAGGAGTTTTCCCCACCTTTTGTAGGACATGGAGACAACTGAAGGAAAGACACTAAGTGCTACTATTACTATTAGAACAGACCATACAGAAAAAGATTATATTTGAGATTTTGACAGAAGAATATGTCATAGATTTAATGCCAGAAGTGACCACCGTGATCAATACTGCAAAGAACTTTGTGACCCAGGCAGCAGAATTGCTTAGTATTTCTTAGACAAAAGAATCTGTCTTGATTCAAATTGACTCACCAGTGTAGCTACAGATCTTTTTTTTTATTATGCACACAGTGAGAGTCAAATGCTTCATTTAAAACAAGTATGAAAACAGTAAATACAGAAGTTGTACAATATTAATAAGTGGTAGTCTTACCAGTTCTTTTACTTCAGCTTTTATTTTTGGTTTCCTCCATGTAAAGGGTTTATTTTTTTTTTCCTGTTATACACTTATACTTCCAACTTGATAAAAGTTTTTATTTTCAGTATTCTAAGAATAATTGTAATGTTTTTCCATGGAAAAATCTTGAAGGAATTAACTACATTTGTACGTGACACACATGTTCATTTTACTAGAAGTTTTTCTGAAACCGGGGGAAAAGAAATATGCAATTCTGTCAAAAGCCACTTGGTGGCACAGGAAGATCATTATGAAACACAACTATTTCGTCAGACTTACTTGTTAAACTGCTTTATTCAGTGCTTTACTACAGCTCCTTGTGCCTTTGAAAGACGTGTAATTTCTGTGTTTATAAGTAAGTTTTAGCTCCGACTTTAGCATTTTGGTTTGGTAATAAATATATGGTCATAAACATTTACTGATGTTGGAAAGGCATGATATTGCAAAATGTCTGTATCTTGTTAATCCCAATGTTTCTTAACCTGACAGGAAAATAAAGTTTTTCTGTACAGAAGCCTTAACTTTGTTACTAGTTTGAAGGCAATGTGAAAGCATATATTATTCAGAAGCACCACATATCTTCCCATGAGTGGTGGAAAGTAAACAAATCTTGAAAATTGTATAATGTTTTCCACAGGAAACAAAATGTGTGCAGTAGATGAGGGCTCTTTTCAGAGTGTGCCTGCAAATTTCAATTGTCATGGTTTTTTTTAAGAAAAAAATTTCAGAAAACGTGTTAAAATATATAAAAGAGGGAGTTTTCTTTCGTTTTTGCTTTCTGCCACTGACATATCTAAGCTTTACTTTTCAGCTGGGTGGAACCATTGGAGATATTGAAGGAATGCCATTTGTTGAAGCATTTAGGCAGTTTCAGTTCAAAGCAAAAAGAGAGAACTTCTGTAATATCCATGTAAGCCTAGTGCCACAGGTAAGTTATTAGAATTAATAAAATAAATTTCACTCTGTATTGTGCTTTTATTTGTTTATTTGTTGTATTAACCCTTTCATGCTGGAGTCAGGACAAGACCACTACAACTCTTTGTACAGAGCTAAAAGCATTTTTTTCATTTGAACTCTAAATTTTACTTCACAAATGGGTTTTCTAACTATTTTAAGATGTAAGTATTCATTTCGGAGATTTTTATAAACAGAGGTTGGTAATGATGATATGATTTCACACTTGTATAGATAAAAAGCCACTTACTACTAACTACAGCTATGGATTAGAGGATTGATCACCAATTGGTAGGATTAATTCTGTGTATTTGAAAACAGAATTATTTACTACATCTGAATATTTCCAAGGACAGTCACTGGAGGCTTTCTCCTTTTATTATCAAAATTCAACTTTTGAAACATTCTTCTTCTTCTACCTGAGTCAATTATATTGAAACTTTTCTCTGAAAGAAAAAAAGACAATAAACCTGACCTGAATTAGGGCCTTGTGGTTTCTTCACAGTGTTTCTTAGAAGTGGCACCATTGTTAATTACTTATATGTTTTTGGCATATTGTGTCTCTGTTTGGAGATGTTTACTTACTGTAAATATTACTACCTGCAATGAATTTTCTCTTTTAATCTGTAACTACTCTCTTAGTAGAGGTTGGTTGCTTAAGCTTTAAAAATGTGCCTTTCCAGCCTAATGCCACTGGTGAACAGAAGACAAAACCAACACAGAACAGTGTTCGAGCACTGAGGGGTCTAGGCTTGTCTCCAGATTTGGTGAGTCAATAAATACAGATTTTTATTGATAGTTCATCTAGAAATGTCCTTGCATAACCTGGTTTCAAAGAATAAGCCTTAGTCTCTGAGGAAAGACAAAAATTTTGGAAGAAATGCAAAATATGTGCTGCACTGCTTCACTAAAGCCACAGGAAATCAAATTACTCAAATTCACTCAAAGCTAACTTAATTCAGCTAACTCCTTGCAATATCTTGGGACTGAAGCTATGTTCTTCTAAAGGCATCTTTTATAAAAATAGTTCTTCACTACTAAAAATAATCTGAAATCTCAGTTCACTTTGTGGGAAGAACTAGAATGTTTCTGACTTCTAACATTCTCACAAATGTCTCTTTCTGCGTGATTAAGAAGAAGCAATTTGTATGTCCTCAAAAAAGAAAAGTGATTCTTAAAAGGATAGTCACACAGCTGAATTTTGTGTTGTGCTTCTTTCTGACTTTTTTGAGGGCTTGCATTTTATATGTATGAATGTGTTTATAACTATAAAACCAATGGATTTATAAATAGAATATGTGAAGGATGTGTTTTAACTTCAAATTGTTGTGACCTGATAATTGTAATCATCTTGTGGAGGGAAAGACTTTTATTAATACAATGCTGTACTCCAAGCTTCAGGGCCTAAACTTCAAAATCCCTCTTGAGGTGCTAATTGCATAGGGAAAGTTGCATGTGATCTTTGAAGGCCTTTAAGGTAATTGCCAGTGCTTGACTTCTCCCTCTCTCCTCACCCCCCCAAAAATAAAAATTTTTAAAAATCCAGTTAAGTGGGGGTGTGTATTAAAAGGAAAACAGACAAATGTCGCTTTCTCACATCTTGAGTTCTTGCCTGGGGCAGTTCTGGGACTGCCAGAAGTGCAAGATTTTTGTTTTGGTTTTTTTGGTAACTACTGCTGCTGACTACTAAAGCAGCAAGAGATTACACAGGGGTGCGCTTTTAGAGTTCCTTGGATGCTGCTTCAAGGCAGTCTTTAAATGGTAGCTCTCTTGGGCAGGGGCCCGAGGCCAAGACAGCCCATGGGAAGCTCTCCCAGCAGCAGTTAGGAGGGCTGCTTCCATAGGCTGTGCTTCCAGGCTGCCTCATCCAAACGTGGCTGGTCCTGGTGTGAATACCTGCTGCTCACTGCCTGCTCCCAGCCTGCCTGAGGTGGCCTGCTGGGATGGTCTCAGCTCTGTGTGCAAGAGCATCTCTGTTCCCCATGGGGTGTTCAAAGTGCCTGATGAACACTCTATAGCTGCAGATATCACGTACTCTGCTACAGCACTCTGAATACTGAGTGTGCACCTGTCAGTGCTGCCCTGTTCAGCTCAATTTTTACTCATCTTCTGTGTATTACGTTTCTTTGAGATGCATCTCTGCCACTATTGTAGTTTCATGATTTTCATGCTGATTCTGATGTTTTTGATTTCTCTGTCTTCATTAGCTTTAAATTTGCCTCAGCAAAACAGATGATAATTCTCAAAATGGATTTAGTCATGTGCTTAATACTATCAAGGTTTATGAATTATACCTTCACCTTCAAACTGTATCCAGTTTTTAAGTATGAGCTGTGCTTAATTGAATAGAATGTACAAATTGCCTCCTAATTATTTTTTGATTTAAATGTGCTCTAAGTAGGGGAAGTTAATTAGACTTCATTAATATCATTGTACCTAAGCTGCATTAGCAAAATGATCAAAGGTCTGCTACAAGTTTCTGAACAAAAGGGCTTAATGCATGAAGTAGTTGCGTTTGCTAGAAAGATGAGCAAAATAGTGAACGAATCTTGTAACGGGATCATCCTACTTTCTGTTATACTTTCAGGTTTTGAAATAACTTAAAGTAGTAGACTGAGTAATCAATAGGCACACTGATAGAGCAGTTCCACATTTTGAGCTAGTTGCCTGGAGTTACATACTGCAAAAAAAAAACCCCTTCCAACAAACACCAAAATGTATAGTCATTTTCTTCATTGGTTAAAAATTATCAATATTTTCTAAAATTACTGAGTTTTAAATGTATTGTTGCCTAAAATGGGCAAACTTTCCAAACAATATTAGTATAGAGAGTAGGTTCTTTAATCAAGGTGCTTTCAAGTGCAACAAAATACATAAGTGCACCATGCAACATGATATTTTTACAAATTTATAACACTACTTAATTATCATATCTCATGGATACGTCCCACCTAAAAATTGTCTGCCCCTGGGGCTATTCTTGGGTCTGTCCCTTTGGAGCTTCTCCAAGGGTTTTGAGCCTTCTGTTTTGCTTTGACCACAATATATCTTCCAGGTGCCTGTGTCCCAGACAAGATGTCCTTGCTAAAATCTTTGTCCTTGAAAAGAATGCTAAACAGAATTTCAGGAACGTGGCACAAACTGTGAGAAAGAGGTTTTAGTAACTGTCAATTGCTACTTTAAGTGTGAGAAACTATACAGCTATATTAAAATCTACAAATATATGAAAATCTTAAGGATCTTAAGGCATCAGTATCAGCAAAATGCTAGCAGAATAATTGCACCAGTAAAAATCCCACACAATTATGAAATAGTTTTCTCATTTTTGGCCTCCTCCTTTTTGTGTCATGATGTGCAAATTAAAAATTAGAAGATGCTAAAATACTGAAATACTAAAAATGTGCATGTAAGCTACGTATTATTGCTCTAAATTTAAATCTGTTTATAAGATCACAGTATTCCTTCTGATTCATCATATTATTCATACTTACAGAGCTGTTAGATTTTAAGTAGAGTATTACAGTGGTAGCTGTAAGAAGGGAGAATGTGAGGAAGCAGTATTATAGAATGTCAATGAAAGAGAAATAAAAATTTGTCAGTATGGGCAGGTGGCTGATTTACTTCTGCCTTGCTATTTGAGATATTTGTGAGCTATGATATATTGTAGAACTCCAGAAGAGGGGAAAGAGTATAAACAGCCCATTTGTTTGTGCTCTGCTTCCAAAGCAGATAAAGTACTGAGGATCTTCTATTGGTTTAACAATATTTGAAAATTTTCCTTCTGACAGATAGTCTGCAGAAGTGCAAAACCTATAGAAATGGCAGTGAAGGAAAAGATTTCCATGTTTTGTCATGTGGAGCCTGAGCAGGTTAGTACTTTAATATTTTATTTGTCATTATTTAAACATGTGGGAAAACATACAAATATTTCTATGCATTTCTGTTTTCAACTTCTGACTGCTTCATTAATATGTAATTGTTTTTATAATTTTTATCTTACTCTCATGTACACTGTAGCATTTTAAAAATACTGGGAGTTTATATGTTCAGTTTTATGTCAAACAGTCATTAATAATTTAAATACATGTTATGTAAAAGCTAATAAAAGGACTAGATTTTGAGTGCATACTTAGTTGCTGTATATAGCTTGAAACTGCACAGTTTTCATAACTCTGGTTCATTATTGCCCATAAATGATCTCAGGTGATTATAGTAATGGATTAACCAAGTGTGTTTAAAGCTGGGTGATCTGATTAACTTGACCTGGATGATCACAACCACATCAACACTTACTGTGATAATATGTAATAGGCTTCTTATGCCCTTTAATATGTTTAGAAAGTCTACTGGTGTAGTTATATATCCTTTTATAATTCATGTGTGATTTTTGCTTTAATAGTTTGTGATTAATTGCTATGCAGATACTAATTCTGATCAATCAAATGCTCTTTAATATTTTTGCTAGTGCTTTACTCTAATGGATAATACTAGAAGTATACTAGATGCAAGTAGCTATGTAGTACTTAAAATATGTATCATTGTTGACCTCTCTCTCTGCAGATGTGCAAAAAAAAAGCTTTTGATAGCGAGATTCCAGATGAGGCTGTACAAAACAGTGTAGCCATTGCTTCACACCCCCCACCCCTCACTCATTCCATCTTACTCTCTGTGGAAGACAACACCCTTGATCAAGCTAGCTTCCAAAAAATCCTTCAGAAATGCCTTTGTGGTTCCTCTTGAGCCAGAGAGAGTGAGCTGTGAACATTCAATCAAACAAAATGGTGTGTGCTCTTCTGCCATTATCAGGCCATGTGTAAGCACATACATTCTCAGATCCCAGCTGTAGTTATTATACCAGTCTAACTGGACCAAGAGCCACGTGCATACTTGAACTTCCCTAAGAGCTACCTGGCAGGGAGAGAGCTGTTTTCATGGCACTGTTCCCTTTTTCCAAATTTTAACCTTTTAGGGCAGAACCCCAGTAATTGTATCAGTCACAGCTTTCATGAGGGCAGAGTGCTGCACTCTTTTTGCACTGTTCTGCCTAGTTCAGTATCTTTCATCAGCACTGAATTGTGTAATACAGATGTGTCCCTGGTGGTTAGACCCAGTGGACTGAACAGGGATGCTGCTAGGTGCCACATTGTGTTGCAGCTTTTTTTTCTTCTTCCCCCCCCCATAACTATATTCATCACAGTTCTGCAAAGCTGTAAGTCCTCTGTGTGTCTTAAAACTAATGAATCACTTTTGGATTTCAGAAGACACTCATCTGCATGTCTGCCTTTTTCCCCTAGAATGATCCTGGATTTTTTGTGAAATCAGTTTGTCCATGTCTCTCTTACACTGGGAAGCACAGAGCTGGACTCAGTAGTGTAGGTGGGGCTTCACCAGTGCTGGGTAGAGGGAAAGGATCACTTCCCTTGGCCTGCTGGCAACACTCTTCCTAGTGCAGCCCAGGGTACCACTGGTTGGCTATTGTTCAGCTTGGTCTCCACCGAGACACCCAGATCCTTTCCTGCCAAGCTGCTTTCCAAGCTGGGCAGCCCCTGGCATGTGCTGGTGCCTGGGGTTGTTCCTCCCCAGGTGCAGGGCTTTGCACTTTGCCTTGTTGACCTTCGTGAGGCTCCTGTCAGCCCATTTCTTCTGCCTCTTTGCAGGCTGGCAGTACAGCCTTCTGCTCTATCAACCTCTTAGGCCACTTTGGTGTCTTCTGAAAACTGGCTGAAGGTGTGCTCTGCCCCATCATCTAGAATTAATAATACAATATATTTTTTATATAATGTGTAATATATAATAACATTGATGAGGACATAATGGACTGGGTCCAGTACTGACCCAGGGATACTCTACTGATTACTGGCTTTCACCTAGACTTTTTGCTGCTGATCATCACCTCTGGGTCCAACCATTCTGACAGTTTCCTCACTGTCTGCTCATCCTGCCCATACATGAACAGGTTGTCCATGAGGATCTTAGAGGAGATAGTGTTAAAAGCCTTCCTGAAGTCCAGGGAGATTGTAGCCACTGCTCTCTTCTTATCTACCAGGCCAGTCACTTCATCACAGAAGTTTATCAGGTTGATGGAGCATGACCTTCCCTTGGTGAATCTGTGCTGACTACTCATGATTATTTTATCTTTTGCGTGCCTGCAACTGGCTTCCAGGGCTGTCGTAACTAGTCCATGAAGACCATGTGCTGTTTTGTCTGCAGTCTTCCTCTAAGTGGATTTTTATTTTATTTCTTTCAAGTGAGTCCTCCCTCCTCTCTTGACTGTATGTGCTGTCAAGACAAAAGCGGTGTCTTCAGCTTGTTTCAGGATTATAACAGTCTCTCTAGTCAGTGTGACTGTAACTTAGAGCGGCTAGTGATTCTTTCTTAATGTTATATCCTTAGGATGGTAGCTGCCAAGCTGTCCTGCTCATTCGAAAGAAAAGTATTTAAAACTTAGAATGTATGTAAAATAAAAAAATATGTGTGGAACCAAAACCATAAAATGTATGTTTCATATGAAAAGTTTTGGGTCAGTCTTTTATATTATGCCTTTTTTTTGCTAGGTGATATTTATTCATGATGTTTCTTCTACTTACCGAGTACCAATCCTGTTGGAGGAGCAAGGCATCATTAAGTATTTTAAACAGAGGTTAAATTTACCTATTGATGACCAGCCAAGTGATCTTCTAATGAAATGGAAGAAAATGGCTTGCAGGTATTCTACATCCTGCTGCTTTGTCTACAAGTGTTTTAATTCAAGTTAGGTTTTTAACTATGGTGAAGTCACCAGACTGGACTGGGATCCATGCTGATCAACACTTATAAGTGGTCTGAGTTTAAAAATATGGTCAGTTTGGAAATTTTAGGACGTATTTTGTGTAATTGAAAAAGCAAACACTGTTAAAATGTTTTCTTTGTGAAATTTGGTGTAGTAACCAAAACCCTTGTTTTTGTCAGATATGAAAGGTTGCTGAAGGTGTGTTCCATAGCTCTTGTTGGCAAGTACACAAAGCTAAGTGACTGCTATGCATCTGTTTTCAAAGCTCTGGAACACTCTGCACTGGCAATTAATTACAAGCTGGATTTAATGGTGAGGATATTTCTGGCTTTTGCTTTCAGGAATACTTTGATTCTACTATTGTATAAATCTGTGATACTCTTCTGGTTCCCATCATGTGAGACAGTTTTACTTCATGTGAAAATTAGAAAATGAATCATGCAGATAAATACAGACAGGCCAATTGTCTAATTTTTAGAAGAAATGTTCGCAGATTTAATTTTTTTTGTTTTGGAACTAAAATTATCTGAAGGGAACGCTGAAGTTACCCAAAACTGGATGTCATGGAAAAGCAGACCTTACCTGGAAGTTTGTATATACTGTCAAAGTTAAATTTTGCTTGTTCTCATGAGAAATGGTTTCATGATGGACTTGGCAGTGCTGGGTTAGTGATTGGATTCAGTGATCTTAAAGATCCTTTCCAACCTTAATGATTTGATGACTAGAAAAGGCCAAATGTTGTACCAGTCTTTAAAAAAAAAGAGCAAAAATGGCAGATGGTCAGCCTCTCTTGTTCCTTGGAAAGATTATGAGCAAGTACTACCAAAACTTGTTTGTCTGTGCATGAAAAACAAGAAAGTGGGAACAGCCAGAATTGATCCTGTCTGGAAATGACCCTGAGCAACCTGCTACAGTTTGACTTGGTTTGAGAGGAGGGGATGGGCTAGAAACTTCCCAGGGTCTTTTCTGACTTACCTGATCTTGTCACTCTAGTGTTACTGGCAGCTGCATAGTGGGAAATTTTTTTGATATGTAAAATACTTCTGCTTTTACCAAAAAAGTGAAAGGTGCCCTGTGTGCAAACTGTTATCTTTATGTGCAGCTGGTCTGAAGTTTGTTGGGGCTTCTGCATTAACAAGGATGAGAATTGGTGATTACTGAGCTCCAGTGCAGTGCTGAAATGTTAACAGACAAGGGCTCTTACCATACTTACCTGCATGTCCTAACCTCCTTTTAGTGTTTTTGCCCAGAGACTCTTGGTGTAATTCCATGCTCTGAAGGAACTGCTTAGTCTGAGTAATGAAATGTTGATGCTGCTTGAAGTGATAAATGTGCCTGCTCAATATCTTTGGCAAGGAAAACACAGTTAACTTAAACTGTAATTAGTTTCTCTTTCCAACCTCCAAGCACGGTAAAGTGTCCTTTTATCAGATCCTGTAGTATTCTACTAGTATACAATAACAACATTCAGAAGTAGCTCTAGAAGGCAGTCCTGCCTGGAAAACTGTCAGCAATCTTCTTGACAGTTTCATTTCTCTGCACATGGGTGAGTTCTGTCATTTCTGATGATCTCATTTTTATGGAGAATGGACTCTACAGCAGGGTGTGATTAATTATGTTATTCTGAGCAAAAGACAGACAAAACTATGATCTTTTGTGTCCTCAGTGCAGTGCATAGCCACCTCACTTCACTGTAGTGGTGCCTCAGAAGCTGTACTTCTCAATGGCACTAGAGGTTTTAATGCAGTATTCCTAGTAGGGCATAGGTAATGAGTGTCTCCCTTTCTATACAGCACTCCCCAGTAATACCTTTCTCACAGACAATGCAGGTTTATCTTATAGTAAGATTAGATACACTGTGGCACTGAAAAGGCAGGAAAGTGAACATCCTGGCCACATCTCATTTGGCTGTCAGTGTAAGGTCAGTGCCACTCCTTGACTGGAGCCCTGATTGCCATAGGAAGATAAGCTGGTACATGGTTATGTGAAGCATTCTAGCAAGTCTGCTTACCTGGAGGATGCCAAACAGCACTGTTGGCAGGCAGAACTTCTGAGCTGTGTGCCAAAAAAGGGGCATGGATTGCTGCAACTAGAGCAAATGCTGTATCTTCAAAGCAAGTACTGGGTCTTCAGTGAAATTTTTACAGGTTTATTGGGAAATTCACTTGAAACGCTTAGTAATTTTTCTTAATGCTTAACCATATTCTCTATGTTGTTTTTTCTGTGGAATAAAAGACCATTTCATTGCCTATTTTTCTCTATTAGTACATAGATTCAACAGAACTTGAACGTTCTACAGAAGCAGAGAACTCAGTGAAATATCACCAGGCATGGCACAAACTATGCAAAGCAGAGTAAGTGGCATTGGGTACTCTGTCTCCCAAATGCAGACCATGGTATTTATTTCATATGATGAAAAATACTTAAGGAAATCAAATAATTTTGCATTGCACCCAAACTTCTGTTACTACGATTATGTAGCTGGTCACAAGCTACAGACATAGCAAATTAAAATATCAACCTATATTCTCAAACTCTGCTTTTATCTTTTTAGACAAGTTGCAGTTGTTTGGTTGTTGGGTTAGGGTTTTTGTTGTTGTTGTTTTGGGTTTTGTGGATAGCTGGAGTTTATTTACAGTGCAGGTCAGTTGTCACAAAGTTTTTCTTTGTCAACATTCAACATGTGTGTGTAAATGCTATTGATACTCTGCAGATCTCTCTGTTAAGAATCATTCCCAGGATTTCAATTTGTTTTTTTAGGGGGCTGTTGTTTGTTGTCAAAATGCATTTAGTTTCTACATTACTACTTAGTAGGTCTAAAGTTTTGGTATTAGGATCCTACAGCAGTGAATACCTAGGTAGTTTATTTAAGCAATATGTATTTAAGCAGTGAGAATTTCACTGTGAAGCATGAGGTTGGTCAGGAGAGAATCAGGGTGGATAGATGAAACAGATCTCTAAATTTAGAGTTAAATTCTTTGTATTCTCCATACTCATACAAAACATGCCTTTCATGCATCATGTGTGCTTAGTTATAACCTCAAGTGTCTTCAATTTGTATGGACGTCCTCTGCAGGCTTGATTCTACATGTTCATGTTTTTTTATATATGGCTGTCATTACAGTGGCATTCTGGTCCCAGGAGGGTTTGGAATTAGGGGAACAGAAGGCAAACTCCAAGCTATCTCCTGGGCAAGATCAAAGAAGAAACCTTTTCTTGGTAAGAAATTACTGGTTTTGAAGATGTATAGCAAGCTAATTGATTTGATTAAGAAAAAAGTAAAATCAAACCTGCACTAGGGGAGGATCCTCTCTGAGGGAAGTACATGTGATGTTGTGGATATTTACCATGTGAATAATGCCCAGGGTCATAGTCATGTACTACATTGGCTGTATAAGAAAGGAAAAAAGACCATCCCTATTCCCAAAGTCTTATTTGCTATGTTCACATTTTAAATGGAGAGTCTTTGCTTCTTGTTGTAATTATATCAGTATAATTATATTTATTAAAGAGTGTTCAGAAAACATAGGTGTCTTTGTTCAACACATTTTTTTATATTAAATGATTTTTGTTGATTTACTGGTACATTTTATTGCAGTGAAGTCATCTGGCCTGTAACTAAGTGCTGTTTGTGTAAGTGCCTCTGAAGCTTTCATTCCTACTCCACATTTCTTACAATTTTTTAAGCGTGTGAGTAGTTGCCAAAGCAAACTTTAAATCTGGATATACCCAGGCTTTCAGCTTCTGTTTGTCTTTGCAGTAATTATTGGTAAAATATATGGGAGGAAAAAATACATCTTTGAAAAGGCTTTAAAAGCACATAATTGTGTCACATGTATTTACAGTGTGCCAAGTTTAAAGTGAGAATTTTACATTGAGCAGCCACTTTTGATTTAGCTTTTCATAAGTCTGTGTATATACATTGAGTACGAAGATTTCAAATCTTGTTTAAGACTGAAGAGCAAGTACTTAGTCAGTCCTACTATTTGTCCTCTTAAATTCTGGGGTTTTTGTTTTCTCTTCTAGGAGTTTGCCTGGGAATGCAGTTGGCAGTTGTGGAATTTGCAAGAAACTGTTTGAATTGGAAAGGTGAGCTCAGTATGCTAGTGTGAATATGATTGGCTTAGAAGAAATGTGTGTCTATTACTAGAACTATTCACAGATTCCAGAGAATTTTTAGATACTTAGCTCTTGCAGCAAGGTCACTTTCACCTGTGTACCTTGTGCTACCTCTCTGTAGAAGAGAGTAGGAACTCTTTGTTATGCCCATTGCTTGAAACCTATTTCATGATCTGAAGTGTAGGAGAGAGTGCTTATGGTGCACCTCTAGTCTGTTTCTGGAGTGTGCAGGTGGTGAGGAGTAAAAAGTGAGAAGTGGTTTTCTCCCTTGCCTTCATCAGCCAGAGTAGCCAATCCAGAACCATTGCAGTAGTAGTATGAAGAGATTTAGCTCATCAATGAATGTCTATTACTAAGAGCTGAGAGGAAGGAATTTTGGAAAGTTAGGAAAGAGAATGTATGTGTCTGAGGTCATATGCTTCCTGTACTTGCTTCAATAGTGGTGCAGTATGTGCTTAAACACATGATTGTAGCTTAAATGCAGACAAGCCCTGAAATGCCACAGACCTGTTTTGAGTTTGTAATGCATGTAGAAGAAATGTACTGTGTTTACTTTGAACTTGTTTTTCAGATGCAAATTCTACAGAATTCGACCCAGACACAAAAAACCCTGTTGTAAGTACAGGTTTTTTTTCCTGCATGCGTTTTGTGAACATACATCTTCTGTTAAAAAGGGAGTTAGGTGTGTGTTACTTAAGATCTGTCTATATACCTGGTAGGACATGTGGTGGTTTCTGCTGTCCCTATTTAATATGGTTTAAAAAGGTGTTTTCTTTTGATAGTGTCTTACCATTACCTGCTTGCTTCTTTGAATTGCCTTAGCTTTGTTTTTGTGATCTTTCTGATAGTTTCCTTGGCTGTAAACTGATGCTGGGAATAGGCAACAATGATTAGGGTAGCTTTTACTAGGGAATAAAATATGAAAGGGAGCTGAAAAATGTAGCACAAAGCTTTTATCAAAATACAAATTTATATAAAAAGAAAAGGATTAAGTGGAAAGGCTATGAAAAAGTCTTGTATTTTCTTTATATAAATACCGTAAGTAACCATTACACCCCACCTTCCCACTCATTGTACAGGCTTCCTCTTGACAAAAATTTCAGTGCTGTAGATAGGGCAGGGCTCTCTGCATCATATGCTGATGGTAGAATTTGAGTGAAGTTCATCACATTGTCGTTGTAGTAAAACTTGAAAATGAGCAGTGAACATGAGTTTTTAAGAAAATGAAAAAAAACCCAGAAAAATGTAAGAAATAAAGCATATATTGGTGTAAGATTTGTTCTAGTATCTAGTATCTGTTCTAGTGACAGATTAAGTGGATTGCTCACAGTGACCTACTGTTTCTTTATGAACTTTCTTCAAGTGTTTGGTGGGGTTTGCACATGAAACTTTTTCTATTTCATGTCTGCTTAGTCTGAAACATGCAAATAGGAGGGTTTAAAAGCATTTGACCTTTTTGTCAAGGTTTTTTGTTTGCCTGGGAGAGATAACCTAGTCTGAACTTTTGAAGGTAAATTAAAAACCTTCAAAGTTCGTGTGAGACTTGGTCCTAAAACTTGGTGGTGTTTGGAGGTGTCCTCAGGTGAGCAAAGGTAAACTTTGCTTTTGGCATCAAATTTGTGGCCTTGCCATTGTGTAAGAGGTCTCTTCCTTCCTCTTTCTTGAATGTGTGCAAAGATACAATCTTTCACTGGAGGGGTCAATTTCATGATAGCAACATGTTGTAAAATGTGTAAGATATTGAAAGCTTACTGTAAGTTTTTTGGGTAGCAAGAAAGGAGAGTACAGAAGACTGATTCTGGGCATCTTTGTTTCTAGAGCTTTTTGAGTGCCAGTTTTATATGATTGTAATTAACTGGGTGATTTGTGGTTTGCATTCAAGGACAAGTAAGTTATATATGTTAAAGAGAAAGTTATGTGGACATAAAGTTAAGAAAATAGTGGAATGAATGTATGTGTCATAGATGATTAATGTATAGTTTACAATGGAAGCAGTATGCTTGCAGTGTGTGTAATGAACATTCTTTTGTTCTGAGCTGCATTAAGGTTCTGAAATTGGTTATTACCAGTTGTATTTCAGCATCTTAATCTGGTCTTTGACATCTCAGTTCTGGGTGAGAAACAGATGTAAATCATGCTGAGGGGGAAATTTGCTCTACTAATAATTATAACTTCTAAATAATCTGTCCTAGCAGAGTCTCTTGTGCTAAAAACTGTTTTAGATATTCTATATAACAAATAAAAACGACTGAAAGAGAAGCATGTTACTGAAGCTTGTGAACTGTCGAACTGATGTAGATGTTTCATTATGCAAGAAAGTTACTTGGAATGTATCAACACTGATAATATCTTGTGGTGCCACTGTATGCTAAGGACAAAAGTAGTGTACTTTTCTTTTGGTTCTTGCTCCTTTGGAAACTTAAGGGTGAGAAGAAAGGTACTGCTGAGGGAGTAGCTCCTTTTATTTTTAAATAAAAAAAACCAGTAGTTCTTTTTATTTTTGAGAAAAAGAGACAAAAGTTGATATATGTCACTTAGCAGGGGAACTCAGGGGCACCATAAAATATGCAGCTACTTACATCCCTTCTTAATTTGTCCATTTACTCAGAACGGTACTCAGCAAAGCTGATAGTTTGTTCTGAAGTACTTAGAAAAAACTTGCTTCCCTTTGTCTGCATCTATGGAAATTTGAACCTTTTTATTAGAAATAAAAACTCAGATTATCAAGTAATTGTGTAACAGAATTAGAGACAATGACAGAACCATTTAGGTTGGAAAAGACCTCTAAGATCATCAAGTCCAACCTTTGACCAATCAGCACCTTGTCAACTATACCATGTCACTGAGTGCCATGTCTGGTCATTTCTTGAACACCTCCAGGAATGGTGACTTCGCCACCTTCCAGTGCCTGAAAACCCTTTCAGTGAAGAGATTCCTCCTCATGTGCAACCTGAACCTCCTCTGGCACAGCTTGAGGCTGTTTCCTCTTGTCCTATTGCTATTTCCCTGGGAGAAAAGGCTGACCCCCACCTGGCTACAACTTACTTTCAGGTAGTTGTAGAGAGCAATAACGTCTCCCCTGAGCCTTCTCTTCTCCGGGTTAAACACCGCCAGCTCCCTCAGCCACTCCTCATAGGACTTGTGCTCCAGACCCTTCACCAGCAGAACTGCCTTTCTCTGGACATGCTCCAGCATCTCAATGTCTTTGTTGTAGTGAGGAACTCAAAACTGGACACAGGACTCAAGGTGCAGCCTCACCAGTGCTGAGTGCAGGAGAAGATCACTGCCCTGGTCCTGCTGGCCATGCTATTGCTGGCACAGGCCAGGATGCCACTGGCCTTCTTGGCCACCTGGATAAGTGGCTTGTGTTCAGCCACTGTAGACCAGTATCCCCAGGGCACCTGGGCAGCTTTCTAGCCGCTCTTCCCCAAGCCTGGGGCATTGCCTGGGGCTGTTCAGAAGGGAAGGTGAGGGAGGTACGTGAGCTCTGAGCACAACCCCTCAGGTTCTTGATCTCAGCTTGGTTTATTATTTGCAGGTGACGTTGCAGTTAAGTTTCCTTAAGCTTTCTGCTTTACTTTCTAACCTTTTTGGAAAATAATGATAGGTAAATTGTTAGTGTTCTTGCAGAGAGGTGACTATTCAGAAAAGTAATGGGTTTGCTAGAGTGTAGTGCTTGGTGTGAACTTTCTTATACCAATGATAATTTGGTAATTTGGCAAATGATAATTTCAAAACTAACTCCTGTAAAGGAAAACTGTATAGTCATAGCTAATGAACTGGATTCACTGGATGGACAAAGAGTTGTTTGTTCCATTTCCCTCATCTTCATCTATTATTAAACTTGCATTTTTTTTTATAGACCTTTAAATTATGTTTACTGTAAATTTTATTGCAACTGCGTCTAATACTGATCTAGAGGGGAAAAAAAAACCCTCCAGAAATAACTGTAATGTGTTTTTTTTTTTTCTCCCTTGATTTATAAAGGCTAGTTTTAATTGTGGCCATTGTTCTTCATGACCTATTGCACCTTGTATAGGATCACGAAACTGAATTTATTGCACTGAGTAAAGCTGCATTTTTCTTTATACTCAAGAAATTGTGCAGAAATACGTTTTGCCAGTAGGTGACACTCTTAAAACACGTTTGTTTGTTGGTGTCCACGTTTCATATTCAGGTTCTCAGTAACCTGATTGAATTCCAATATTTCTAAGGTTGTCTGAGAGGTGAAAAGGAACATATGTCTCACTCATGCAGAAGCAGCGCTTAAAATTCTATGATTGTACTTAGGTGTGTAAAGTAGCTAGTTTAGCTTAGTAAGCAAATGTGTGTGTGGTGTATTTAGTTTTGAAATCAAAGCATGTTGTTAATTTAAAGCAGTTTTTTTATAAACCAGAAAAAATTAGTAAATATTATGATTTTCTTTTCTTCCAAGAAACAATATAATTCAACAACTAGAGGGTTTTTGCAAAAGAATGGCCTGGGAGCCTGTTAGAACATTCATATTGTGTCTAAACACAATATTTTTTGAGGCTTCTATTCACTGGTGTGAAGTACTTTATTCCTCATTTCATGGAGGGGAAATTCAGGGATAGAAACCACAGTTGTATGGGATCTTGAATGCAGTTGACAGACTTTGCAATTAAGCTGAGTCGTTCAGTCCTTAAGTAGCTCTGAGATCTAACTGATTTATCAAGATAATAAAAGATAATGCTGTTAAAATTCAGTCCAAAATTCCAAGTTATCTAGCAGGATTAGTGCCTAATCCACTGATTATTTGCCTCCAAAATTTCCATTCTTCTAATTTCTCTTCTTTCACTAATTACTTCTTAAAGAAAGTAATAATGCCCATGAATTACCTGGGTGAAAACACATGTCACAGGAATCATGCAATGAAAAGGTTAAAGCTGCACCAAAGAAAGGTGATGAATGTTTTAGTTGCAACAGCAATCACTCAGTTTATGTATATACTTACATATTACAAGAGTAATAATATAAAAATATAACATACTCACATAACTATAATTTAAAATGAGCATGTAAATATAATTTAAAATGAGCATGTAATGTTGGCATTATCATGCTTGGCATTGTTACTGAGAACAAGTACTTCATGTTCTAAAAATTGAAACTGTTTGCCCAATGGAAGTGTTGTCTTACATGAATGATGAAAGTGAACTGGGAGTATTGGATGGTATGCACTGGGGAACACTCCTCAGGTGAAATGCTACATTTTTCTCTTTTTGTGTTTTAGAAACTGTGATTTGAATTCATCTAGAGGCCCAAATAGTAGCTCAGGTAAAGCAAGGTTTGTTAAATGACACCTCAAATTAAATAGAGACAGATAGTTATGAACTAATTGTAAAGCATTTTAGCTGGAAAGTGTGGCTAGTGAGCATGCAGGAAACACAATACAGACACGCTTTGTTATATGTGAAATCTTTATTCCATATGTTTTACAATAATAACAAATCTGTGGGTTTAGGTGTACGTATAATGTAAACAAATTCCAGGCTCTTCTTCAAAGCAGCGATACTCATTCTTGCAGAAGCCTTACTGTCCTCTATTAGTTATCCTTTTTATAAGCATCACAAACTCGTCAAAGCTGACACTTCCATCATTATTTTTGTCCAACGATTTAACTATGTTATCAAGTGAGAATTGATCCTGTTTTTATATGACAAGAATTAAGGAAAAAAAAAAAGAATGAAATAAGTAGATTGCCGTGACTAGTTTTCTATTAAGAATGTTTCCAAAGAGTGACACAGTCAGTAACAGTCAGTGCTACTTGAAGTAACGCTAGTAGTGTTATATTTACTAGTCTGACTGGTTAAACTAGAAGTACAGCTTGCTATTGTCTGCCAAAAATGTTGGCAAAGATACGATAACCATTTGGGAAATACCAAGTGTTACTCAGTCTTGTCAGGGTAAATTTGGAATGTAGGAAACAGAGCAGGTGGAATTGCTACACTGTGCACATAAAATAATGTACCAATAAACATTAATATTCGTACCACCCACTCCTTTATTAGTTAGATACTAATGTGGGTCCTGCATGCACTATTGGAAAACATGTTGCTACTTTCTTTATGCTTTGGACCAGGATCTGAGAGTCTCTTTCCCTCCCATTTTCCCCTCTTTGCTAGGAATCTTGTATTCACTGTTGGAAAAATCTTGCTAGTGTATTAAATCTAGTTTAGATAATTAGCTTCTTCTATTTGTTGTGTCTGGTCAGAGTGCATGTAACATCCTGATGCGGAGTGTATTCTGACAACAACCCTGATCAGGCTAACTAAATAATATAAACCAAATTAGAAGTTACAATTTAAATTTTTAAAATGTTTTCTTTTTTCATACTGTAGATCTCTGTGTGTTTTGTAATGTTCTGTTTTTATGTTGATTTATTATGGTGCCTTGAATTTTTGCAAGTAGACTAGTAGCTTGAAAATGCCTGATGTCTGGATAGAAAACATCAGTATTGCTTTTTCTGAACGGTTCCATTTCTGCATATCTGGGAAAATGGATATGGTGCTAAATGGTCTACAGCTAATATAAAAACCATTATATTTCTCAATTTGCCATCACATTTCTATTCATTTTTGTCAATTAATTTCTAACATGTTTTTTAAGGGGAAAAAACCCCACTAATCTTTGTGTTTTGTTAATAAACCATTTCACTTCAATTGAAATTACTAAATTGGATTACTGCAGTTCTCAAAATACTGAATTTTTGTATTGGGCTCCCACTTATTTCAGACCTTCAGCAAAAAATGGTTTTGTCAGCTATCCAAAACACATTATGTAAGGATTTGTCTAGCAACAGAATCTAAATTGAGTCCCTATGCAGTTCAGGAAAGGTTTGGCAGAGAATATGTATAAACTCAGAACCTAGATTTTTTTGAGCTACAGGAAATAGGTATTTCCCTCTCTGGCGTGGTGGAATCTCCTTTCTTTACTTGGCACCTTCCTGGAATGGCAAACTTTCTTTTATTTTGTGATAGTGGAAACTTAATCTAGATAGAAATTGGCTGAGGTCTTTTTCTTTTAAATGTCTCCTACTGTTTTACTTGTTTATAGATTTTTTTCCCCCCCCTATATTTTCTAGATTCAAGATGAATTATTTACATTGAAACAACAAATATTTTGTAAGACTCAGATGCAGGATTTTAGGTGACATTTGGCTTACATTAAAAAAAAACCAAAACCAAACCAAAAGAACCCAAGAAACATCCCACAAAAAACCTTCGCAAAACAGCCTATTAGATTTTTTGCATTTTTGTTACATAGAACTTGGTTATAAACTCCATACTCAGATACCTGTTTGGAGCTACTGTTCATTAATGTAAATGAAGTTTTATAAGCCAAACCCTATTTAAGAGTTATTTATGGAGTCAGTGAAACCATTTGGGCACAGTAATCTGCCTTGAACATCATTGCCTGTATTTTCTTCTCCACGTCCATTTCATAGGAAACACAGTGAACATAATAAGAATGAAATTTACCTTCAGGTACTGTGCAAATTGATTCTGAAGTAGATTTTTCAGCCCACCAATGGACAGTGCGCTCGTGCTGCCCTCCATTAAAGCATACTGGGTAAAATACTTCAGAAGGTTTTCATTGAGTAAATGTTCCATGCTTCTCAGATGTTGTTTTGAAGAATAACTGTAAACAAAGCAAAAAATAACAATCCCCAGAATTTGAAATACATCTGACACCCTCTTACTTTGGAGTTTATTACCCATGTGAGATGAGTGATACTTAACCTAGATGAAAAGAGCTGTTGTTTTTTTCTGTAAAATTGGATCAACTCTCCCAAGAAAAGAAATTATCTAAGTTAGGTCCGAGGATTTGAAACACCCAATATGTTTAGGTTATGCTCACCTCACTCAGAATCCGGGGCTTTCAAATGTATTCAGCAGAAGTGAGAGTCTCAGAGTGGGACAACCTTTATAGTCACTTGTGTGCTCCACCCTAATTATGAAACTGGCATTTGTCATTGAGTCAGTGCACTAGTTACTGTGTTTTCAATAGTCAAAGGAATAGGGTACTTTAGCTGTAGAAATGAGTAATATTTTTTTATCTCTGAAGTGTGTCATCATCCTCCACTGCACTTGATGTAGGTTCGCTTGGTCTTTATAGGTGATCCTGCAGAGGTTTTCTCTCTTGAATTTTTGTATTTTACACTTCAAGATGAACCACACTCAGAGAAGACTGAAAGGGACTTCTGTGGGGATATGTATAGCATTTGTTATTATACTGGCCTTTTTGAAAATGGTAAACATAAATTTGTTTTAAAAAGATCCATATAAATAAAATATTAAGACACTAGTTGCTCTGTGTATGATTAGATAATCAGCAATTCCAAAGACTTCTCCAAATTTTGTGCTATTTCTTAGCACAGGAAAGTGAAAAAGGTCCTCTGAGATAAAATTTCTCTTGCTACTATTAAGATTCAAAACACTGTATGATATGAATGGAAAAAGACTGAAGCATTCTGAATGAGAAAGTTGAATTTAAGGTTCTGAAAAATTGTCCCTTCTTGGGAACAGCTTCATAAGTGAGTATTGTGTTCTGCAGGTTTTGAATGTACCATTATGAAAGTTCCAATTTATCATGTTCCCTTGATGGTCTGTGGGACATTTTGATATTCAGCCTGTGATTGATGCTTCATGACCCAACACTGCTGATTTTGCAACTGCTGAGTTGCTGGCTCTGGCTGTGGTTTCTATGTGTGGTTTCTAATCTGCTTGCTTTGCTGTTGTCATTTTTTTGGTGGTTAGCTACAGGCCCACTGACTAGATTTTTCACCCTGTCCATGACTTCTTGAGAATCACTCATCGCTGCATCCCTGAGCCTTGTGGCTATGTAGGAGATGATGGGTTGAAAGGGATGTTTTTGGAACTGCAGGTGTATGGGTGCAGGATTCCATAACAGGTAAGCAGTAGGTTTCCTGGGAAGACCAGGCAAACTTTGCTAGATGAATCATGTAAATATACACTTTATATTTAGCAGCCCATTTGAATGTGCTTGAACTCCCTTCCCAAAATGTCAAAAGAGAAGAGATCCTCCAGAGATCATATAATTCATTCTTTGCTTTGCCCTGGCGTGGGGGCACCAGTGTTTATGTTGGATATCTGCTGAACATATTCTGAAGTGCCTTAAATAATGGGTACTTCACAACCTCCTTATCTGGTCCATTCTCTGGTTTCTCATCTTACTGTTAGACTTTATTACTGTATGTCCACAAGCCTTGTTGTGCTTAAGGCCTTGCCTTCTCCTGTCTCCACAGATAGGGAGTACAGACCTATTGTCTTCCTTGTTAAAATGGCCTTTAACATCATCCAAACTCCCTGTCCTCTTTTTCGTTTTTGATTGAAAAATCCTTGCTAGTTTAGTCTTCCTTTGTGAGTCCTACTTCATGGATTTGCTCGTGTCTTCTTGACTTTCTTCAGTTGGTTCCCATGTTGACGTGCCATGTCCAAAGCTGTACCACTTGTTTACCACTCTGAGTGCTCATGGTTTTGCAGATTTAAATAGTTCCTGAGACATTTGGTTGATGAGGAGAACCTGTATGTCATTTTACAGAGAGGTGTCCAGCTACAGGCCTTTAACAGTGGAAGACTTTGTGAAGTTTCTAGGCACTTTGTTTCAAGCTTGTGGGGGTGACAGATACATTGATTTCAAGTTTGGGGGAGAAGCTTGGCATTAGCTTGAGTGTCAAAGAACTGGGTTTAGACATCCCCCAGTATCTGTCCAATCCAACTGAGGGATGAAACTGGAAATGCACTTTCTCCTGTGTTTGCTTTTTGGCTCAGCAGAAAGCCAGGAGCTGCTGGTATCCATACTAGTAGAACCTCTACTGCTGCTGTGGGAGGTGGTAGTAGCAGTGAAAACAAGTCTGAGTCGTGGCCTAGAATGCATTGTGTGGGTTAGGGGAAGTCCCATACACGGAACTGGGGCATGAACTCTGTGGTTGTTCATGACAATAAGGCAATTGTAAGTGCTTTCCTCTTCCTCTTCTTCTACAGACAAAAAGCAAAACAAGTATATGTCTCTTTCTCCTTCTATACTGTTTTCCACGTTTGGTAGATGGTGAAGTTGTAGTAGTGGTGTATGATGGGATGATCTGCTGAGGTTTCTACTCCCCATCTGCTAATTCTCCTTGCCTACAGCTCCTGTCTGGTAGCCTCACCATGCTTACTGCTTTATCCCTTTTGGAAGCAGTGCTGTGAAGCTGGTCTTCCTAATCTATATTGCTGACATTACAGTATTTGCAAAATTTAAGAATTCTAATTACTTGTCTTTGTCCCTAAGGCACCTCTCTGAGTTGGAAATGTAGTAGTAAGATGCTTAGTAGTATGGAAAAATTGTGTTTCAAGGGATTAAAACTCAAGGAATTAACATTAATCATGTTAATTTGTTAAGGGTTCATTAAAGGACACCATCTAATTGCAAAATAGCATAACCAGTTTTACTGAAACAGCTTCCCATGAAAGTGAGACGAATGTCTGGAAATTTGGGTGACCTGCTGAAGAGTTGTGTGCCAAATCCAGAGAGGAATCCACTCTTCTCAGGTCATCTTTATTCACAAGGCACTGTAATCTATGAGGCAATCTGAATGAGAGACTGGCAGAGCTGGGATTTGTAGTTTGATCTCCCAACTCTTTATCCTCTTTAGACTGCAGTGCCCTCTTCCAATAGTTTGTATGGCATCTCTGAACTCTATATTGGAGTCAGCCCCAGAACTCAGTTTGACAGGTCCCAGTACACTGTCTTTTCCAGAAGACCCCTTTGTCGGACGTAAATTCTATTCTGAAATAGGTCCAGCTTATCTAGGACAGCCTAGTAAGTGGCAGGATGATATCCAGGTGAATTCTGGTCGCTGAGTAAGAATTTGAACAAAAGTAGGGGAACATAATAAGTTACTGTTGCCACTGTTAGATAGTGTATGACTGGAAGAGAGCAGCATTTATCTGAGCTAAAGAACAACACTTGAAGCTTTGAAATCTGTGCAAGCCAAGCTGACTTCCAGTGTAGAAGCTAGAGTCCAGCTTTGGTTACAATGTTTTGCTGCTCTTTCTTGAATATATGAAAATACATAGTTCCTGCAGCTTATGACATAATTGAATTAGGTTTGCCCTGAGCTAGAGAAATCATGTAAGTAAGCACAGTAGCCTTTTGGAATTGACATTTTTATTGTAGCTTAGATACAAAGCCATTAGAAGAAGCGAACTAAGTCAGTGATGTCTTGTAAGTCTGTTTAGGGATGTACATCACATGTCCTTGTGATGGTTGTGGGTCATGTTCTTTCAGTGATGGTGTATGCAGATTCAATATTCACTCAAAATCACCTGTTGGTGAGTATTGCCCTACTGAACTCACTTGTTGGCATATTTGGAGTAAGCAATTCCAATAACACTGGAGAATAAGAGAATGCCAGTTGCAGGGATGACTGAAGTTTGAACACCCCCGCTAGTGGTAGGAAGGGTGAAGTTTATGGCGTCATGGTCACGTGCATTTAATGATGGATTAAGTGGGATGGTAACTCAGCTGCTGTCTCTTTTTCCCTTGTCACATCCTTCCTGCCATCATTGATGGCCGAATGGTATGTGAATATGTACTCCTTGTTTACCTTAACATCCTGGACTATAAATTGGGTTAGTCTGCAAGTGGATTTCTATGCCGTTCACTGACACCATTGGAAGGGACAGGGGACCTTCCACAGGGGTGGGGCTGTCACCTGAGGGCAGCAACTGTCTCAGTCATCCTGTCATCCTCTGGTGATGGGTTAACGCCCTAACCCTCCACTACTTTTCCACCTTCTTTGGTGTATTTTATTATAGCCGCACTGCTGTGTACTTCTGTGTGAGCCCAACTACTTCAAAACTAGTTGAGGTTTATGTTACAGTCTGGCTGCAGTATTGAAATGTCTGCTGTCAAGGTGAAGTTTGCTGTAAATTCAGAACATACATTTGTGGATGTTGTGCATTTGAAAAGAAAACAAGAGGTGGCTTTGTTCTTAGTATTCGCTTATTTCTATTTGTATACTGCTTGTGCATAATCTATAGCTTCCAGACATCTGTTACTAGATCAAACCCCTGTGTTAACTTTGCTTACTTTCTGGAATGGAAGTGGAGAAAGATGATGGAACAATTGAAGTAAATTGGAGTGGATTAGGGACTCTGTGGAACATATGATTCCTTATCTGTTTTGCAAAGAAATCTTGCACATGTGTCAAAAAGGTTTTACTCTTAGTGAGTAAAGAAGTAGAGCAGAATTTGTATAGAACTAATGCTAGTATAAAGAATGTGCATGTGTCTATGCCTGTTTTAAATTACCAATCCCCATGCTGCATCTGAAGTTAAATGGGAGATATATACAATAGTAGTAGGAATATTTCTTCTTAACTAGTTTTACTGTAGATAATTTGCACGTCAAACTGTGGAGATGCAGATGTCTGCTGCTACCAGAGCATGTGTTCATTTCAGCTATAGGAGCTTTGGTGAATTCAGCAGAGAATCAGTCCTGCAACTGCAGTCAGTCATCTTCAGACATTCTTGACCTGTTTGAAAAAAGGAAAAGGCTTTAAAGTTGAGATACTGATAGTCAGTCTAATACATGGGACTTTTTTCAAGGTGTGCCTTGGCAGATGTGGGGACTAACTCTGTAGTGCAAGTAGGGGAGTAGTGATAGAATCTTTCAGTGTTGCCAGTTGAGTTCTTACTGTCAGGGTAGGGGGAGACAAAGGACTGACTGAGAGAAAAGGAACATCCAGTGAACAAACTTTCTGAAAAAAAAAAGATCAAATAATGATGGGTGAGAAGTTCAGCAAACTGCACTGCAGCCATTGTAGAGAATTGCTTTGAGGGATGGAACTGTTAGATGGAAGTTGGGATGAGTTGTAAAATCCTTTATGTGTCACTGGTGATGCATTCTTTATATTAAAATTGCCATTGTTTATAAAACCTCTAGTGGTGATGTGTAAAAGGGTTGTCTCATCTCACAAATTACACTTGAACTATATTGGTTATCCTGACGAGTCTCTTGCAGGCCCTCCCTTGTGACATAGACCTAATGAGATGTTGAGGGTGTCTCCCTAAACAGGACTGGGTGCGACTGCTGCAGGGATGAATGATTTAATAAGATGCATTGTTTGTAGTCAGCTTTAGATTGGTGATATGTTATTCATTGTAGCTGTATGTGTCAGCTGTTGCTGCCATACGTACACATCTGGCAGACAAACTATTATTTTGCTGAAACTCTCTGAGACGTAGATATTCTGTATTGCACAAGATAGTTTTGAGGGAGAGTATGTTTCAATAAGAGGTTTTATCCTTCTGCTTTATGAACCTTGACTCGTGCAGCAGTGCAGTATGGCTGTTCAGCTGCAGCTGAAATTTGCAGTTAGTGTAACTATTAAAACCCTGAAACTTTTCGTTCCGTACTAAACCCAGATTTGTTTTTTGAAATTCTTAAAAATTATCAAAAATGCGTAAATCTCCATTCCAGCAAAGCATGTATGGATTTAGCGTGGAGGAACTTCTGTTGAGTTTCAGGTAGGGCAAAGTAAGTATTGTAAGATAATGCTGTACAAGGGGCATGAGCAAGTTTGTTACATCTGTGGTGAGATTAAGTCTTCTCTCAGCTGTCCTTTGACCCTGGAGATGCCTGGACTCTCTAGACATCAAAACTGTATCTAAGAAACTTTCTTCATCCTGAAAACAAAATCTATGAGGAGAGATAGAATCAAATGTGTAGTTCATTGTTGTCAGAGCATACTTGCTGCTCTCAACCATGCAAACCTGATGAACTGTTCAAAAGAGGTCTAGAGATGCACCTAATAAACAACATGGGCACGTGATTCAGGAATTACAGGGCACTGAGATGCCTAAATTTCACAGTGTGAATATACTAGTAAGAAACTCCTTTCTCAGTTTTTTTCTTGCCTAGAAATAATATAGAATAAGCTGTTTTCATGCAAAGTCCAGGACTACTGTCTGTCAATGTCATAAGCCTAGTAGTGAGTCAGAAATTACATATCTGGTTGTCTTCATCCTGAAAGGGTCTAATCCATTATGTATTCTTAAAATTTATTTAATATGATTTGATAGACAGGGACCTGATACAGTATGAGTTAGTGATGCTTTCTTTTAAAACACGCCTACAGCTTGAGATGGTATGGTGACATGATAGAATACTCCTGGTTCTCTTTGTGTGCATATGGGTGGGAAAGATAGGGAATCCTGGGTTCTGGCTTTTCTGTCTGAAACAATTTAGCCTTTTATATTAAACAGCAGGAACTGGGAGAATGAGTATTCTGATGTTTTGACCACACGGGCCAGCATGCACTCTTCTGTGGGTGTCTTTGTACACTGAGTAGGGATAGTGCACCCTCGGCACGGTTAACACTGTTCAAGCCCCTACGAATCAGGCACCAAGGTCTTTTACCAGAATTGTGCTGCAGTGACCCTTTAGATCACTGTGACCCTGCTGCAGCTGTGCACTTGCTGCTGAAGTGGAAGGGAATTATTGAGATGGTGCCACAATAGAGAGTTAAAGTTGCTTGTGCTAGGTAATGACCACCAGCATTCCTCCAGGAACAGGCAAGTTTGGGCAAAACAGCACCAACCATGTGCTCTTAGGGAGAAAGAAATGAAGGTCATTTTGCAAGGCTCCTTTGGCAGCAACCTCTGAATCTCTCTGTTCAATTTCTTTACCTTCAGCACTGTGTGGGTAGGTCAGTCTTGCTGGCCTGGTCAGACTCAACAGCACAAAATGCAGAGGCAAAAGAATAAATAGCCTAGTGGTAAGAACCTTGGAGCTCTCTCTTTGATTCAGAAAAAGAGGTGCTTATATGCCCCAGAAATTACTAATTCTGTCAGAAGTCCGCAAGTGAGGCATGCCATGTAAAATCAGATTATTAGTGGTATTCTGGGTTACATTTCGTAATCAATATGAAACATAACAATAAGGATGCTACAAAGTAATGTCTTTACCTTTGGCATAGAAATCCCTCATCTGTTAGCATTTTGATGTATCAGTATCTAGATACAATAAATGTTTGCTAAATTATTTCCAAAGGAAGACTGTCAAAATGACCATGAATAACTTTCAGTTCTCTCTGATAGGAGAATTTGGCACAATCGTCCCCCCATCTTTTCTTTTTACCAAACCAAGAGTTAATGTGGGACGTGAGAGAAAACTAAAGCCAAAATCAAAGGGAACTAACAAGGCTTATGAGAGGAGGAGCTGTTGTCTAACTATCAGTATAAAGCAATTGGTTGTCTAATTATAAGTGATTGTGGACTTTGGAAAGAAATTAACCTATTGCTAAAATTTGTAGTCAAGAAAGGATATTGCTTATATGCATAGCTTAATGTTAGATTTTCTAATTACCTAATTACTTAATTTGTTTACTAAATCAAAACCAAATTATAATAAATTTAATAAGTAACAGCAGTAGTAGTTTGGAAGTTTTAGGTTTACACAAATGCATCAAACAAGCATTTATAAACATCTGTAAAACAAAACTTTGAAGAAGTAAATTTGCATTTTGTTGTAAACTGAAATTAACAAATTATCCACATCAGTTGTAACTCACTTCTCAGTTGTGCTGGTGAGGAAACCAACTGTCAATTAAGTTGAATTTACCTTGGAGCCAGTTTCATCTATTCTAGGGTAGTGACTAGTCTTCTCTTCAGAACAAGAAGACTGCTTGTTTTGGGTATTTTTCCCTGTAATAGACAGGAGTTCACAGCTAAGGTGTAACAAATTGGAGCTTTAAAAAATTTCTTAGTATTCAGAATCAAGATTGGAGACAATGTTATAAGTAAGTTTTAAGTGTCTTTAGCTTGTAAAGATGCACACCAAATCCTATGTGAAGCTCAGCATTAAGGCTAGTATCAGTTTGGAGTAGACCTGTGTTAACCCCCAAGATACTTGTGTGTGTTCTGTGTCCTTTGTGTGTTAGAACTCCCAAAACATCAAAAAAGGAGAAAAAATGTTTTTTCTCTGAGACATTACTAAAGTTGATTATTCCCATCTCTGCTGCACAGTCACCCTCTATTGTCTATCAGGTCCTAGTATTAAAAAGTCCTAATATCTAGCTATGTAGAATCTGGAATTACACATTTGAAAACAGTGAAAATATATGTGTTATATGTATGTATAAAAACGCTTGGTGATTATTGCATTGCAGGTAAAAGACAATTTAGGTTTAATTAGCTATGGCTTTTATTGAGACTGTCATTTGGCCTTGCTAATTAGAGAGAGCCTGTGCAGGGATCAGAGATGTAACTTGCCATGAAATTGTTAACATTGGTCTTCACTGATGAGAAGGAAGCACAACAGTTGCCCAAGAGTCTGGGAAAATTACCAAAGCCTCAGTATTGCTCAATCTGTAAACTGAAAAATCAGTTTTGACAAATCACAGCAGACATGCTGTGTCTGCAAACAACACATCAGCAACCAGTGTTTGTACAGTTTGACTTTGTGCAAAACTTTTTTTGTATTGTGGCAAAAAAAAGATTCTAATCTTTCTCAGGATAATCCATTTTAAGTAGAGATAATTAAATTTCTTGTAAGGTTTGTGTTGTCTTGCTATTTCTCTTCCTATGAATGTGAAATTGTGATACTATAGAGAAACATTATGCATTCTCTAACACCAAATAAATTGCCATTTTTGAAATTCATTATCATTAGCACTATTATGAGGTGAATATAATTATATTATCACTTGCTCACCCAACTTAACTTGTTTTTACCTGCATTTTCTGAGCTGAACCTTAAGTAATGAGACATATAATTGTCTCTGTCTTCTTGAAGGCATTAGAGAGCCAGTTCATAAGCAGACAACTGAAAAAGTTTCTAATAATTCTTTTGTCAGTGAATTTATTTTCTTCATTCCACCACATCCTTGCAAACTCAACAAAACCTGAAGTTCAAGTTACAAGTAGCAATGGAAGGAGCTGTATTGGAGATTAGGAATTAAAAGGAAAGAACCCTGCTTTCCTCTTAGAACTCAAACTGAGCTGATGAAATACATCTGCGAACTAAGGACACCTATGGCTATATCACACGTAGACAGTGTGTGTGGTGTTCTCCAGTGCATTAGTATTATATATACTTGAGAAGAGCACACTGGGTCAGACCACATTTGGCCCATCACCTGTCTTTCCCTTTACAACGTCTTTGTTGGCAGTGTCCCAACCTGTTGTAGCTACCCAGGCACCCCCTACTCTACATTTTTTGTTAAAGGATCTGCTAGGGTGCCTGGCATGGGAATCAGGAGTTTTAGACCATGTCTCTCTATCTCCAGTGAAGCCTTTACCACTTTGACATCTCCTGTTGACAAGGCTGCTGAGAGGTTATTCAAAACGGGTAGTAGACTGGCTATTTCACCCTTCAGTTGCTTCAAAATTGAATGAGTACCATCCATTTCCAGTGGTCTCTTACTGTCTGTTTGGTTTGTAACCACTTCTTTTAACTTTTCAATTTGAAATGGGCGTATCAGAGTTTCCCCAGAAGACGGATTTTAGCTTGGGAGTGTCTTTCAAACTTCTTGACAGTGCACACAAGAAGAATGCTCATTTTTTTTATGCTATGATCATAGTTTCTTTGAGTATGAGCTTTATTTTATAATTACTGATAATTCATTAACTTTACAATGCCAGATTTTTCTCCTTAAATGAAAATGAATGAAAATAATTGACTCTCAAGTTACTGTACCTTTTACAAGTTGCTTTTCAAATATTTGGAGAGTGGGGGATAATGATTTGGTATATATTTAACTTAAATATATTTGTGTTTCTTTATCTTCATTTGGACATAGATTTAGTTTTTGTGAAGGGTGCCTTTTGCTGATAATAGCCTGCTATTTTTTTTCTTTCTTAAGGTTTTCTTAATAAAAAGGGATTTTTCTAAATAGAACTGCATGTTACATTTTCAGAAAGGTTTTGATCTTTCCAGTACTTAAATAAGAAATTACATGTAACTTAATTGTAAATCAAATAAGGATATTTATGCTATATACAAAACATTTTTCTGGATTAGGTGGTTGTAGGTGAGTATCTGTCAGCATCTGATTTAACAAGGAGAGAACATTCGTTTAATGGAGGACTCTATGCCCAAGTCTGCCTTGGTAATGCTGCAATATACTTGAATAGTGTGTTACTTCAGAATGAACTAAGGATGGTCTGGGATGGTATATATAGTGTTGACAAAGAATCGATGAGGAAAGACATTCAAAAACTGTTTTTGTGCAAGCATGTTGTACATTTTAAGGCAGAACAGCACTGCTTACCTCATGATGAACATTTCAAGCTGCGACATGTTTTGGTGTGATTTCTCCAGCTGCAAAGCTCTTGCCTCTGTATGTGCTCTGGTCCCTACAGAGAGGAGCACTCAGGTGCTTTGCTTAAATTACCTATCTGAGAGTTATGCAGCTGAAGTTATGTGAGGTGATTCCCACACACAGGGACTAACTTGGAAGCACTGTGGTAAACTGCTTCCTGACCATTGTCCTGTTTGGCAAGTTAAAAATGTCATGCTGATTAATGAAAGAAAATAAATTTGGAAGGGAATTGTTCAGATCCCTTAATGCTGCGATTATATCACTGAATATTAACACCTCCAAAACACCTTCTCCCACCCACCAGCTTCAAAAAAGCACCCACACAAACAAGCTTGCAGAAATTGTGTATTAAAAAAATTACTTAAAAATTATGACACATAAAATACATTACCTGTTCACATGTTTCTGCAGAATTCTAATTCAATAGATTGGTGCAGTTCATATGTTGAAAACTACATGAAATCACCTCCAATATTATGAATGTCATTTCCATAGAAGTTTCTCCTACCTTGGTAATTGAACAAGTTCCATTAAGGCACTGGCCTTGTTAGGAGCTCACCTGGGAATGCATGTTTTCTGTATCATTAACTTCCTTATTTCTAATGTGTAGGAACAAGATTAGGTGTCACAGAAGTCCTGGTTCTGCTAGATTAAACAAATTGTATAATCTACCTTATTTTTCTTGTACCAAATAGAGGTAGTGAAACACACTTGCTTTTGTAAAGTGGCTTGATACCTGCAAAGAAAGGTCTGTGCAGCAGCTGAGGACTTCCACCCTTTTCATAACAACTTTGTAGACACCCAGGAGTGAGAACTGGAATTGAACATGTTACTAAAAGTGCATGGGCAAGAAAAAATGAAGAATTCAAATCCGTTGCATAGTTGTATTGGAGGGTATATTTAGTGAGATGTGAATGGCCTGTTCACTATGTTGTGAACTATGAATTTCTGTTAAAAATAAAGGAAAAACTATTAGCTAAAGTTTTATTTTTAATAAATACTCTGTCCCCATCAAATTAATGTGATGGAAGAAAAATAATGTGAAGAAGAAAAATACAGACTGTTACCCAGCCTTTTGTTAGTGAGATTTTCTGTTTTCTTAAGTCTGTATTTATTTGTCTCCCATCCTTGACTTGTATGTGATGATAAGATGTTCCACATTGGGGAGTTAGGCACTGAACAAGAGAACTGCATTTACAGTGGATTTGACAGTGATTAACTATAGACCTGTGTTTTTTAACTAAAAATTATTTCTCGCGCTCTCTGACTTTTCCTTCTGCCATTGGAGACAAACTATTAGAGGTGCAGGTGAAGGATAAATATGATTTTTGAGTGGGTACCACTGATTACTTTTCCTTTGCAAGGCTGTAGCTGCTCTGTGTTGCTCTGTATGAGAGGTGGCAGCTGCGCCAGCTGCGTGTTGTGTGCCACAGTGCTGGGTGGTGACACAGCCTAGGACTTTTCTCAGTGGCAATATCTTTTGGTTGCTTAGTAAACATTTGTAGCATTTGAGTGGATCACTGCATTATCTGTTGAATTAATCTGTACCTGGCCACCCACACTTTTCACAGAGGGTGCCTGGAATTCTGCTGGGTGTGTTTGGCTGATGTCATGACAATTAAATGACTGCTTGATCTCCTGTAGTATAAAGTTGACATGATTCTATAGATGTTACTTTCTTAGAAACAATATTGGTAAAAATATTTCCTGTAGGCTTTCACCATCTTGCTGCTAAATAAGCAGTGATCTGAAGATCAATTTCTCCTCTCTCTGATCTTTTTGCTAATGGTTCTCCATATGCATGCACACATCCTCACTACTTCTTTCTTCTTACTTCCTCCTATGCAGCTTTTCCTATCAGTTTATATTTTAAAAGTGTGTACCATGTTCATCCCTAAAAATGAATATGGTTTTATGATCTGTTAGCAAACAACGGCACAGGTATGTCTGTACTGCCATGTTAGCTCTGAACGTTGTATGTGAATCCAGGCATCCCAGAGCTGCTCACTGGGGCCGTGTCAGGGGAGGAGGTCATCAGAGTGTGAGCTCTGCTGATGTAGGTGGCATGGATGGTTTTTAAATGCTGTCTGAACTTGACCTCTGATACCTTTATAAACACAATTAAGGAAAGCAAATTCCAAAGAATTCTTACCTGAGGTTGAAGGGGATAGAGTTAATGTGCTGGGGGAGGATCACAAGAAGTGCAAAATTAAATTATGATCTGGACAGTGATATTTATTAGGTTTTTGGAGGAGGCAGAACAGATAAAGCGAAACAGGAAGAATCCTGCTCAGAAGGAAAGACAATGTGGTTTCTATGTGAAATAAAAAAGAAGGGCTGTAGGTCATAAGTCTTTTACTAGAATTAAGGTTCTTCCAGGCAAGATGATCTTTGGCCAGCTGAAGCTTCTCTGAGTGGAAGCAGGAAACTATTAAATGTAATGTAGAGCATGTGACTCAAAGCATGCCTGAAATGGCTGGCAGAGGTGATCAAGGTAATTAATCTCTTCTGTCATATTAATATAAATCACTTTGGTTTTCTGAAGCTGATGTGTACTGGACTGGATAGGTAGATAGTAATGAGAATGTCAACCTAGTTTTTTGCAAGACAATCCAAGTGGTTAAAGTTGTAGGTATCATTGTAATTATCATCCTATCTCTCTTTTTGTTGTTGTTTGTTCTGATGTAATTTACAATAGGAAACTATAGGATTTAGGAAGTCTTAGAATTAAAAGTCAGTGCCTTGATTACCATTATATGATATCTGGCACTTGCTTTAGTTCTTCCAATTCTCCAGCTGGAATGGGGAATATTATGATGTAGGTGTGGAAGGGAGAATAATGACTCATGGAAGTAATCTCCACTGCTGCTATTGAATTCATGGGGGGAAAAAGAATCCCATTTCTTGTCGCTGGAGAGCTTTCCAGAAGACTAATGAGATACCCAGTACTCAGGTTGTTTTCTATAATTTAAGAAAAGTTACAGGCATGAAAGATCTGATAGGCCATGGTACTTTTATTGACTTGGGCATGCCATGGAAGACAAGAGTAGTAATTAACATGAGAGTGATTGTACCAGAGGCTTTCTGCGTAGAAATTCCCTGTTGTAGTATGTCTGTTCTGCTCATAGTGCATAAGATTAATATTACCAGAATGTCTCAATTAGTAAATTAAATGGGGGACCACTAAGGAAGGCTGTGGTTAACTTCATTTCATTTGTTATGCTTTGTTATGGGAACTAAGGAGTGAGTAGAGATGAGGGAACTGGCATGACATTTAAACAGGTGTTAAAGCAAACCAGCAGCTTTCAAAGAGGAAGAGAGAAGAAGGATAATACAAAGATGCATGTGAAATATTTTAAGATATATACATGGTTGATATGTATCTCTATTTAAACAGTAAAAGTGATCTTCCTCCCTCCCTCCCTCCCTCCCTCCCATTTGAAAACTTTCAGTCTCTTTTTCAACTTCAGAGTACCTTACTTTTTTTTCTATTCAAATAGCTATCTTTTTGATAAGGTGCTTTTCCAAATCAAATAAATAGTCCACAGATGTATTTTATTTCCATTCCAGCAACTGTTAGGTTTTAGCATGTGCACCCACAGTTTCAATAAATTTGTGGCAAATGTGCCTCCGCACCTGTCTTGGCAGGCCTGAAAAGGAGGAGAACTTGCAAAAACTAGTTAGAAACAAATGGCTGTGGCTTGCTGTTCTGATTAGCTTTTGAGAGAGATTACGTCAAAGAATTCTTTTAGCTGACCCAGAACCTGTCCAGGGATTTCTTCTCAGCTCCACAGTTAGCTGGAAAGTTTTACACTACAACAAAAGTACCTTCCAACTAGAATAAAAATTAAAATAGGGCAATCTGTAATTTTCTATTTGCTGCCAACTTGCTTCCTTTCTAAAAGAAGTGACTCAGTTTCTGCATCCCTGATTATCAAGTACCACATCATCACTGGGCAGATCTGGAAGGTGAACAGAGTATCAAGATGATCGGTGGCACCATTCTGTGAGAAGGATCAGTGATTGGAATCTGGCAATCTTTCTTACAAGTCTGGTGGTCTGATTACTTTGGGGAAATGGGATGAAAAACAGTTGCTAGTTCTCATCTTCCCTGTGAGGATATTTTTTTAAGGCAGATGAACAAATTTTTTTCAAGAAGTAGTGGGACAGTGCAGGTCATGGCACTGAGCATTGTCTGAAAGCTGATATCAGTAATGCTCCTCAGAGAAGGTCCAGAGGAGTGACCACTTCAAAATAAGCAGTTTTCCTTGAAGTAAGCACTTTTCCTTGTGCCTTGCTTGCTGAAGGCACAGATAACTGATAATACAGTTATTCTAACTACTGTTAATGAATGAGAAACAACTGGAACAGATGCGCTCCAGCATAATAACTCAAGGTAGAGCAAGTATGAAACACTAGGCTGTTTTGAGGGTAAAACATGCTGTGCTTTGTCTCTGCTAAGGACAGTCTCATGCCTCCTTGGCTACTTTGCACTGCCTAGCTAATGGGGCTTGTCTGTGGCCAAGTCTTCCATGGCAGTTGCCTGTAGGATATAATTATTCTCCGAGTCAGAGACCATCAAGCATACTACTGTTTAAACAGTCTCAGGCCATATGTGTTTGATTATCCCTGTCCCACCTTTGTGTCTGGAGTGCTTGATGAAGGGAGCACCAGGCTCTATCTCGTTCTTCAGTTTCTTCCCTCTGCTTTAGGATGCTCCGGGACAATAGACTTGCTTCATGCCTTCCTCCTGATATACTTGATGTGGATTTAAGTGCATTTAGTAAGGGCAAAATTTCACCTACTAGCAGTTTCAGTTGGAGAATTCCCCTTCAAAGGCAGTGTCAGAGTTCTGATTTTTTAAAAGATCTGTGTGGTAGAAAGAGTTTCTCCTAGCTACACGTGCTGATCTTTCTGAAATTGAATTAATGAATATTTGATCATTAATTATAATGTGAGCTGAATCAGTCCAAAGCCTGAGAACACTCCTCCACTTTCTTTTTAGTTGTTCAAGTCTGTAGCAAATCTTGCCCTTCGTGGCATGGCATGGCTGGTACTCCAGTGTAGTTCTGTAGCCATCACTGTCTGACCCTGTTCCTTTTGCTAACACTAACAGTCTGAAACTTTCTGCTTGATTAAGTCTTTAGGTTGATTCTGGGACACGTGTGTGGAATAACTAGAATGAGTTCTTAAAATGCTGTTAAGCAATATTTATACGGGCTTTGTGTTTCAACATCTTGATTAACTTCCTCAGTTCACTGCACTGTACTTTCGAGTGAGCAAACAGTGTTTGAAGAGGATGTCACACCCTTTATGACTTTTTCTGAAGAAAATGTTACAAATCTGCTTACTCAGATGGAATCCTTCTTAGAGACCTCAGAGAAATGCTCTAGGGCAGTTACTTAATTCTAAAATAGGAAACAACAAATCTCCGGAAAACAGGGTCACCCAAACTGGAAAATTATTGACAGCAGTATTGCTATGGGATTTTAAGAGTTCAAGAAATTTGATCTGGTATTTGCTGGAAGGTTTGGATATTCTGCTGTAGTTTAGTGAAGAGAGTAGAAGACACTATTTTTCATATCAATATGTAACTGCATGAATCAGCTATTGATGATTTCTTCTTCGATCATATACGTGATGGTAGTCATCTTTTTAAAAACAAACATTACTACAGTCAGAGTAATGGAGCTTTGAGTAGTCTGAAGTCTGCAAGTGGTTTTGTGATGACTGGTTTAGTCTTAGAGGGCAGAGTGCTTTAGATGGGTGGGCAGTGATGGGTTTGCTTGGAACTAGGATATCTTGGGGAGAAAAGAGAGCAAGGGATTCAGACAGATGTAATCCTTGCGCCCTCTTTCAGTAACTGAAAATGTTAAAACCCTATTTTATTTAATGAATGGGGAAAGTGTGTCTTTTTGGTTTACTTGCCAAGTTGGAAGTTGTCAGTACCCCTCTTAGTGTTGCATCTGTCAACTTTTTCTTTAAAATGTTTCTACTATTGGTACTGAAATGTTAGTGTAAACATCCTATTTGTAGCTGTCTAGGTCTGTTTGCTGATAAACTTGTGATTGATTGATCAGATTGAATCTAACAAGTACTGACTAATCCTGCAGAGAAATGAGGGAAGAGCCTGTAAAAGATTGAGTACCTTCAGTTTTGGTTGAGTCCTTGTCGGTTTGTGCTGCTGGATCTTTTTTCATAGTGGTGTTCAGCAGGGATTAGTATTCATCAGTACCTGTCACTGTATTTCCTGCTCCTGTCAACTTCCCATCTGCACATCTCTTGTGTGCCAAGTGTCTTGGAGCCTCTTTTCAGTCTTCAAAAAATCTTAAGGGTCGTGGCATCTCCTGATGCTTTGATCAGAACTTATATGTGTAGCAATTTATTTCAGCAGTCACAAATCTTTTGCTCACTAGTCAAGGGCAGAGTAAAAAGACATAAAAAACCCTCATAAAAACATGCTTCCGAAGCTGTCTTACCAATCAATTGTTCAAATCAAGTAATGCTCTTCTCCTTCCCCAACTCCCAGGAAAACAAGTCTACAAACAAAACCCAACCAGACACCCTCCACTCCCCCACCTTCCTGCTGCCAAGGGTAAGGGTAGATGTATTTCTTAAAATGGTATTGCAGGACATGAGGCAAAATGAAGGTAAAACATAATGGTCCTGGGATGATTACTAAAATGATAGGTGTGGGGTTTTCAGGGCATTGGTTGCTCTACATTGAGTGTCAGGGCTTGGAAGGTTTCTCATTAACTTTTATTATTTTCTAACAACAATGAAACAATCCAAGCAGTAGATTTCTCAAAGAAGATTGCTGTTCATGGGTAGTTGAAGTCACTAGTCATCAGTAACATCATTTAACACTGATCAGACTGTTTTCTGTTTAGAATGTGCTTGTGTTATGTTACGTTACAATGATTCATTATTTGTTTCATGTTGGCTGTCTGGTCTAATACATGATCTCTGTAAAAGCCCTGTAGTGTTGGCAGTTTTCAGAGATTTTGGTTAGAAAGATCTAACTGATGCCTTTTCTCTTTCTTGCATCCTCCTTTTTGTTACTTCTACTGTTTTTCTGTATTGTTTTCTGCTCTTTAAGAATAGTAAGAATAATGCATAGTAAGAGCTGATTCATTCTGTGTCGGGAAGCATAAGTTCTTTGAAGAATCTCCTCAGTTGAACAGTTGTCCAAAATGACCACCACTTGAAAGTTCATCTTTTTCTGATCAAATAAAATCTGTAAAATATGGCAAAAATTTTCATTAATATGAGTTGCCTTTCTGATTCTCATTACTGTTCTTGGGCTGTAGAGCAGCAGTGCCACTTTGGTTTCAAAAACTTCTTGCACAGACTTTGTTGCAGTGAAATTCGTGTAATGTGGAAACCTTGAGGGCTGTGCTGTGATAGTTGCTGAAGTTCATCCACGCCACAGAGTGCGTAAAAAGGAAGATCCAGAGTCAGAGTAGCTCTGAGGTGTTATTTCATAAGTAGCTCCTTTCCTCACCTGACTACAAAAATTATTATTTCAAGCCTTGTCTATTTCTTACTATAGTAAATGAAACAGTTTTGGGCAAGATGGAGAGCTAAAAACACGCACAGACGTTTAATGTTGAAACTCAGATGAATCTTCCCTGAAAGTCCATTTCTCCAGTGGAATTTTTGTAGTGCTTGCAGCCCCGTGTCAGGTTCTGACCTGGAGGATGACAAAAGCCCTCAGCAGAGCAGATGCAGCTGTGTTTTAATTCCAGGCCATTATCTAGAGCTTTAGTGGTGCTCATGGGAATCCAGTCTTTGTTTTTTGCCCACTGAAAGAAGGAAGAGCTGAGAGTATGGCCATACCCTGTTTAAACTGATATGATCTATTTAATGAACAGGAAAACATATTTGTTAACTGATGTTTCTGGAGAGTGCATTTAAGCACAGTAAATTAGTGGCATCTGCTAAGGTCTGCAAGGACAGGTGCACTTCATTTGGAACCAGTGGTTTAATTGAGGAGTTTAAAGAGCTGAGCAACGTCCTTCAAGAAGTTACTGCCTCACTCACTGTATCACCATGCTTCTTTCTATTTATGGCATTACACTTCAAAGTGTTTTGATAGAATATCTTAGTGCAGCAAATACTGAAAGATGAAAATAGTGACTTTGTTTTATTTTTTTTATTTTTTTTCTGAGCAGAGAAAGGGGTGGGGGGGCAAACCCTGAACACCTGGGAATTACCATGATGTAGTTGGCAAAATTAGACCAAAACATCCTGCCCCAAATTTTTAAGAATTAAAATCTGAAACTGATTGTAGAGGACAGTGTTTAGGTGCTTGATACTCTTTTGAGAATGAAGGAATGCTAACCTTGACATTAGCCTCCAAACTTAAAAAAACTCAAACTAACAAACAAGGAAATCCGCCTCATTGCTTTTCCTCTCAACTGCAAATAGTCACCAAACAGCCCTTAAAATGAAAATTTTGTAGTTGGAAGAGAAGCATATACTTGAAATACACAACTGCTTTTTACAACTTCGTCTTCTTTTAACAAGAGCCAGTAGCACAGCTCTGAGGTTATCTGTAGCATGGGAGTAGGTAAGTAAATACCCCTCAAGGAAAACTTGTGTTTGATTTCAGAGTGTTTGACAGTCTGATGTATACGTTCTTACTGCTTCTGAGATCTTGTGTTTTTGTGGCCACTACTTCAGGAAAAAAGCAAAAATAAATGGAGGGAAATAAAGCAAAATCAGTCAATCTCATATTTTTTTAAAGTAGGATTCAATGGATTTATTTATTTTTTCAATTTGTGGGGGGTTCGATAGCTGAATGTGCTTTATAGTCCTCACCTTTGTGATCTGAGAAGTAATTACAGGATTTGTAATATCCCACTAGTTTGATCACAACTCCTGCTGATGACATTTTATAATGAGTGTATAACTTATAAATAACCTTTTGAAGGTATAAGGTTATAGAGATAATTACACAGCTGAAATGCATTGGCACAAGGCCAAAGGCTAAGCACTTTCCACCATCCCTCCTAAATTGAATAACTTCACTTTATGAGGTGTATCATCAGAAGTTGTTTTCATTATTCCCAGAGGGCAAATTAAGGTTAATAAAAATCCAATTCCAAATTACCCATATTATGTTAATATTTGTGTTTTTAGAACCTTTGTTTGTCAATTACATTCCTCACTGATTGTGTATATGTGAATACAAGTACGTAGGTCAAAGCTTGAGCTCACATTTCTACAATTCTGAACCGTTTTAGCTCTCTGAGACAACCTCCTTGAAACTTGACTGTGAGACCCTGCAGGATTTTTCAAACTGAGCAAAACTAAGTGCACTCCTTCGACTAAGCTGTGGTTTCTCACAAGCCCTGGATCCCACCGTCCTGGGTTTCACTTGACCTGCATAGCAGCCATTCTACCCATCAGCTTCAGTCCCCAAACCCAGGATTTATATATTCTCTTCTTTAAATGTTGTGTTAAATAGCATTTCTTCATACTTCATATGCAGTATTTTGTGAATTCTTCAGCAATATGTGAAACCCTTTAGTAGAAGTGAATTGGGGAGGAAGGTTTTTCCATTTTCCTGTGATAAATTAGTTGCATATATGATCTGAATTAGCACACGTGTATTGGAGTCACCTCTTTTCATACTCTGCTTTTACAACATTATAGTCTTGTTAAAGGTGCCTTCTCTTCACTCTGCTGCATGCCCTTCTCCTCTTCCCACTTTCCAAAAAAGGGGTCACCTTCTCGCTTGATAAGACAACTGTTTCTGCCTCTTAGCATAAGAAAGAATGTTATATATAAAGAACAGTATAAGAAAAGGCTGACTGTACAGGAATATTTACCCAGGGTAATCTTTCAGCCTCTAACACTGAGTGTTTCAGGGACTTGTTTTTTCAGAGTTGGTGTCTTTATCACTTGGTGGATTTTCTTGGTCTGTGAGTTTGAATTTTTAAAAATCTATATACTTTCATAGCACAAAGAATAGCTTTGAACGGAATTATCCTATTGCTAACATTTTTGGTGTATTTTTCAAAAGAAAGGATTTTTTCCACCCCAAAAAATAAAGTAAGAGATTATTAAGTTGCTTTTGTTGATCTTAACATTAAATGAAAAAGTTTTTCACCAATTAGTTATTCTCCTCAGTCTATTACAGTGCCAATATTGAAGAACAAAGCATAAGAAAAAACAAAGAGAATTAATAGTTGGGAATGCTTGGCAGAAAAATACATAAAGTTGCCTTTTACAAATCTGTGCAACCTGTTAGGCAATTGTTATTTGGGGTTATTTTTATTTGTTGGATGAAATTGTGTCTAAGCAACATTTTTCTACAGGTTATTGACATGCCAGAACACAATCCTGGAGATATGGGTGGAACAATGAGATTGGGGAAGAGGAGGACTGTTTTCAAAACAGAAAATTCTGTTTTAAGTAAGTAACTCTTTTGCTCTTTTGACTTGCCCTTTGGACTGGAGCTCTGCAACATGGAAAAGCAAAAATGCCAAAGCATGTTTTATTAAAGGACTATAACCTCAAGCAAGCAGTTGGGTGACAGCTTCCCTGAGCTCATTCACTCTGGTCCTTTCCCCATGTACATTTACTGAGGAATGAAATGTAAAAAAGAGATGGGAGACATCCGTAACCCCCAGAGAAACCGTTAGTTAGGGTCCAAAGCTTTAAATGAACAGTGAGGAGAATGGAGAGATAACTGAAATGCATTTCATGGTGGTTTAATTCTTTGCGTTCTTGGGAAGATCAAGGTGCTTTCTTTCTGTTTTCTTTATGAGCTGATAAGGTGTGTGAACCAGGGCTTCTCATCCTACCCTGAAGCTTTTTGGTAGAATTAACTCAAGCTTCTACCTGTTAATGCTCTTCCCAGAACCTCCCAGAAGTGTTGCTTCCCTGGACTTGTCAGTGCACCTCAACCTTAAACATCATGTGGCCTTGCTGCCTTAGTCCTTACCTTGTCTTGACAATGCTTCCTAGTAGCCAGTCTCTGATCCAGCACTTCCTTAAGCCTAGCCCAGCCATGGAAACAGTCATGTTTTGGGAAATTATAGTAATATTTGTCTCCTATTAATCAGCCCATTGTACAGTAGTAACATAAATGATGCTGTAAATGTGTAAAAAGCAGCTTCTTGTCCCTTGATTAAATATGGACAAATTTCTTATATTGCCCTGCTGCTGACATTGATCTGAGCTATTACTGTATTTAGCTATGTTGAACTTACGGAATGCATCCTTCTGAACGTTTGAAAATGACATCTACTTCAGCAGGAGACCAAAGTGTAATACATATGCACATTTAATGAAAAATCTGTCTTTCTAGAGAATGCCCATGCTAGTAATCACACTGACCTGGCCGATACTTTGCTTAGGTGTGGTATAGATATGCACAAGTTGTTCTGTGGCCTAAACACTTAGAGAAGTTAATAAAAACTAACAAATGTTGTAAGTCTGGACCTGTATTATGAATTGTTTAGATGCTCTTGGCAGTCTAGTTCTTGTACCAATCCCTTAGCAAGGTAGTAATTCTAATGACCTTAAGGTATATTGAGAGCAAAGTTTGAGCCATGATTGTGAGAGAGATGATTAAAATCTGGATAACTGCATACCTCTCCTTATTGCTGTGAAATCTGGAGTGTTCCAGATTACACAGAGGACTGCAAGAGTCATTTGGGTAATGAGATCAGGAAAACAGAGAAAAGCAATATTGCCTGTTCTTTGGAGGTATTATGCCAGCTGCCATGCATAATCTATTAAAATTGAACAGATGCTACTAAAAGCCTCCCTTCCCTGCACATTTTGTGTACAACTGCTGTAACACCCTGAAGGGATTTTATATTGCTTGTTTGCTCAAACATTTTTTAATTTTATTTTGAGCTTTACAATTTAAATTAGTTTAAGCATCTCCTTTAGACTGTAGTCTACCTGAGGTATTTCTTGCCAAGGAATGTTGGATAGGAATCATGAATAAACTCAGGTAACGCTAAATTGAAAGAAACTAGTCATCACTCAGGAAAGAGAGAAAGCTGGAGTGAGATGAATAGTGTCTTGTTATGTTTTATGTATGACTTTTTTGAGATTTAAATTACAAGAAATAGTTGTAACAACTATTAAAGCAACACATTAGCATTAATTATTTTTTTTGTTGTTGTTGTTGTATATTCAGGGAAGCTTTATGGTGATGAAATGTATGTAGAAGAGCGACACAGACATCGATATGAAGTAAGCACTGCTAATGTACTTTGCTCTAAAGTTAAAACTTGAGTAAATTGTTTCTCTTGGTAGGCAGAAAAATAATGAGAGATGTCTTACATAAGCATAAACCAAAATGTAGCAGTGGTTAGATGGTATAATTTGGAATGAAAGGAGCCTCTCTAAGTCTTTTGATCTAACTCCCTGTTTGGAGCTGAGCCAACTTTAAAACTAGATCACGCAACTCAGGATTTTGTCCCATCTAGTTTTGAATCTCTTTCAAGAGAGAGTTTCCCAAATATCTTTAGACAATTTTTTCAAATGCTTAACCTCTTTGTTGTGAAACCCTGTTTTCCCTCCTATCTAACAGGAGATTTCCTTGAGCAGTTTGTCTTTTTTTTCTCAGTCATGTGCTGTGCGTCTCTGAGCAGAGTCTGTCTTAGTCTTCTTTATACTGGCCCATTAGATAGTTGAAGTCAGCCATGAGATCCACTCTTGGCTTTCTCTTTCCCAGTCTGAAAAAATCCAGCTCATCCAGTCTCTCCTCCTGCATTGCATGTGGTCCAGCCCCTAACCATTCTGATTGGACCTCCTGTGGACTCTCAACATCTTTTCAATCTCTTGTATTGAGCGACCTGGGACTAGACACAGTATTGCAGATGTGTTCTTGGAAGCATTCAGTAGAGGGGAATAATGTCATGTACTGCTTCTGGGTTAGAGAAGATGCAGTGTCTAGCAGAATGGTCGTGGAGAACAATGTCAGAGATTACCTGGCTTGGCTTCTTGTGAAATATTTGAAAGGTAATGGTGTGTAATCCTTAAATGCACTGGCCAATTTGGCTTATTTAAAGGCTTAGATTATGTTCAGGTAGTGCTTATTCTTCTATGGTCTAAATGTAGGCAGACTTCAGACATCTACAACTCAGAGGCTAATTCAGGTCACTTGCTTCCTACTATCCAATCCTGTATGTCCCTTGCATGTGTCCACCCCTCTGTTTGTGAACATCTGAGAAAAGGTGTCCAAATACTCTCAAGGACACAAGGTGGACTCCTAGACGTATCTCTGAGATAGTTCAGAAGGGACCTGACTCCATCAGTGTCTCAAGAGGGGCCTGTAGTATGGGTCGTGTGCATGCTGTAACTGATTCAGGCAATGTTAAGTTTCCTTAAAAGGTGGGAGGAGAATGTGATGGTGGTAAACATGCTCAGAGTTGGAATATTAACTGGGTGGTTAGAGCATCATCGAGGAAATGAGACAGCTCATTGCAGAGCTCTCTGGTTTGAAGGAGGAGCTGAACCACAGCTTGTGTCATAACCCTGAAATGCAGTGTTCAAAGCGGAGGTCAGTCTCTATACCTAGTCTAGTGGGCCATTGAAAAAAGGAGGAATGCAAGCTGCTCAGAGTCAGGAGGACAGCAAGCAGAAGAGACCCTGGCTTTAATCTTTTGAATGTTGCAGAGTAACTTTTAAAATTACTGATTCTTCTCTTTATTTAATAAGCAGGTACACTTTTACAAATATATACTGGAGGGTTATTCAAACAAGAAAGCAAAAGTTCCCAACCCTTTCCTCATTCTTTTAATTCTTGTATGTATGCTAAACAGATTACAACTTACTACTACTGTCTGTTAAATCGAAAAATAACAATTATTATTGCTTTCAATATTTCAGGTGAACCCAGAATTGATTCACTGCTTTGAAGAGAAAGGTTTGAAATTTGTTGGCCATGATACAGAGGGGAACAGAATGGAAATTATTGAACTGGACAGTGAGTGTTTTGTTTGTAGTACTTCTTGCATCCGTTAAAACTGTGTAAACTATAGGTTCTTAAATGACATGTAGACACGATATTTAGCTGTCATAGCAGCCAAGATAATTTTGGGGGAATCTGCTGACTCCATCTCTGTATTACAATAGGTGAAAATTGAAATTATGTTAGGAAGAGTCTAACACTACTGTTTCTTGGACTTCAAACCATTCACCACGATTCTTTGAACACAGCAGTCTATCCATTTTGTGGTCTACCCATAGTCCACACCTTCCAACTTGGATGCTAGGAAACCATATCAAAAACCTTGTTAAAGTCAGAATTAAGGAAAGTTATTACTTTCCCTGCATCCAAAGACAGATTGTTCTCAAGCTTGTTGTGCTAAACTATTTTCCTGTCCTTCATGTGTCTGGAAATGCCTTGGAGGAGGATTTGTTTCATAATCTTGCCATAAACTGAGGTTAGACTGACCCCTCTGTGGTTCCTTGGATTGTTTTTTCTGTCTTGGAGAAGGGCATGGCAACTGCCTTCTTCTAGTCATCAGAGACCTCTCATTATTGCCTTTGCTTTTTAAAGATGAAAAAGAGCTTCACAGTGACATTGCCTTGCTTCCTAAGGACCCTCAAATATTCTTAGGTCCTAATAACTACTATCTGTTCAGTTTGCTTGACTATATGAAATGTGTATACATACAATATAGCCAAAGTATAAAACATGACTAGAGTGTTACCTGGAGAGGCTGTGAAAGCTTCATCCTTGCAGTAGAGACCTTCAAAGCCTGAGTAGACAAATCTGTCAGCAACTTGATTTAACTTTGAACTTGTCCCTTCTTTGAGCAGAAGGTAGGAATAGAGGCCTCCCAAGGTGCCTTCCAGTCACTTTGTGCCTCTTTCAGTTACCCTCTGGTTAGAATAATGGAAAAACAGTGTGAAAATTAAAATAGAAAGCAAGCTCCTTTGTTACACAGAAGCAATTCAGAGAGATGAGTGTTTGATTCTTTGGAAGTCTTAGTAGGTCTGGACTAAGCATCACTAACTAAACATCACTAAGATGATGTCTTTTCTAAAATATTCTGAAATAAAAAGGAGCTACTGTGCATGTGTTTGTTCAGTGGTACCCAGAGTAGTTCTTCAAAACCATGGTTTTGATTTTACATGTATATTTGGTTAACTCCCTGCTCTTAAGTCACTGTTGACTAGATGAGTATCGGGCACCTGTAGATGCAGGCTACTCTACAGGATTTTTATTTCTTTTCTGTTCTTATGTGACTCCTAATTGCCATTGGTCAAGATTAACTTCATGCATAAAAACAAAAATTGATCATAAGAATACATTATTAGTCTATGGAGTGCTATTTGTGGCATGGTGCTTCTGAGAATTCATTTTATATACTCCGTGGTATGTTGAAGAATAGCACTGTAATTTTGAACCTGGTTTGGAATATAGATACCTACTTAAGAATGTCAACAGCTGCATGACAGAGAGTAATCTGAGAGCAAAGGATACATGTGAATTCATAAACTACTAATGGTCATGGATGTTTTCGGGTTAGTTTGTTCCTGACAGATTGCCTCTGTTACACATGCTGGTGTTGGGAGGCTACTTTGTTTGCCCTGCATGAAACAACTTCTACAGAAAGCACCGTGAAATAAATGAGGTGGAATTTTTAAATGGCGTGTTACTGTGAAAAGAAGAAAAGCAGCAGTAAAGCCTGGAATTATTTCACAATGGGCTGCAAGGAGACACTGGTTACTAAAGAGAAACAGTCATAAGGAGTAGGGTGGGTTGGAGCGGAAGCACAGAAGTAAAGGTACACTGGGCAGCTTAGGCAAAGCTTTTAAGCTTTGGAACTATTTAATGCTCTGTCATTGAAGTTACAGGATCCTTTAAAAGCTTCTCTTTAAGATATGGTAGCAGAGAGAAGAACAGTATACTAGACCATATAGTTTTATCTTCCTGGAAGAAAAACTCTGATTTCTTGTTACCACCTACTCTGTACTGCAGAGAAATTCCTTGAATGTTTGGGATTATTTTGGAAAATGTAGAACCGGAGGAGATCTGTTCTGTCCAGTGTTCTGGCACAAGAAGTGGTTAATGTTAGCTCCTTTAAAACAATATTCAGAGAAGGAACAGGTGCTTTGCATGGAAGAGTACAAAAACATTCTTTTTTATACTTTTGAAGAAGACAGAAGGGAAGCAGGAGCAGTAGTAAAAAGGTGCTCTGAATGAGAAACAAAGAGCTGAAGATTTAAGAGAAGATGAAGCAGCATATTGTCCTGAATATATGTATATAGATACATATGGGAAACCAAAATACTATTAAAATAATATGATAATTGTTAACTTCGTGACTGTTCCTCTGCCTGCCCCCATCTCCCATCCCCATGTAGGTACAAGTTTATTACTCAGCTTTTATGAATCACAGGATGTTTGTTCCTTTATTTGCCTCACTAACCTTCTGCCTCTGTTGTCAGTAGCTTTTTGTGGAATAAAGTTAAGTTTCTGCTGCCTCACCCTTAAATTCACACATGCTGATCTACCTTCTGGACACCTGTCTGAAATCTTCAATAAACCTTTTTTCCTTGAAGTTTTCTTCCTATCTTCTTCCTACATCATGTAATTTTCTTTGACATCTATTTTGTAGATCACCCATATTTTGTGGGAGTTCAGTTCCACCCAGAATTTTCCTCAAGACCTATGAAACCTTCACCTCCATACCTTGGACTGTTGCTAGCAGCAACTGGGACACTTAATGCATACCTGCAGCGTGGATGTAAATTGTCTCCAAGGTAATCTTTCTTTTGTTACTTGCCTGCAGTTTGACAGTCACATTTTTGGAGGGACTATCCCATCCTTCAATTCAGAAGTCTAGAAGAGGAAGAGGAGTTCTTCATGTGTTGATTTGTTTCTGTGCGTGCCTGTTGTAAACCCTGGTGTGAAATAGTCTGACTCCCCCATTTCAGAGGTTATTAGGGCTAAAGCTAGTACTCTACATTATAATCAGAAAGAAGTAAAAAACCTTTAGTAAGTTCACATGAAGTTGGTGGCCTCCTGTGTTAACTTCCTCTGACAGTAACTTCATAGGCAAAGAGATTTGTATTCGAATGATGATAGAAACAACAAAGAAAACTCTGATTTTTATTTTGCAGTAGTTAAATACTATCTAGCAGAGATGGGCCTGAAACAAATCAGTTGGGATATCTCTAGACTTACAGAAGGGTTTGGGTCTAGATCAAAACTGGATGGTTCAGCCAAACTAAAATTCTTATCCTAGTTCTGTTGGACACAGAAGTTTTAGTTTATTGAATGTAGCAATGTTTTTTTAGCTAGAGTTAACTAATTCTTGTTATTTCAGTGGTATTAGTAACAGTTATAATTTCATTATAGTAGCAATAATGGAGGTCAGAGAAGCTTAGGGTGCGATAACTAAAATGAAAAAATAAAATGACTGAATAGTAATGCTGAACTGATCCAACTCTTGCATATTGACTTTTCCTCTAAAAAAGGCACCAAACGTATTGGTTCTGTGGGTTGGGCTTTTTTTTTTCCCCCTGAGTGTTGTGTTCCATTAAAATGAGGTCCTTTGTTAAGTTGAGAAATAGAAGTTTTATTCAAGTTTGAGTAGTAATGGAAAATAGCCAAGCCAGACCAGAGCAATCTGTTTTGGTAGCCTGCTGAGCTACCTTATGGGTGTATCAGTTGGCTTTATAAATGCACTTCATCTTTGTTCACCCGGCCCAGTTGTGCAATGATGTACATACAAAGAGAATGAATTTTCTGATCTGCAAACTACTGCTTGATTGAAATACTGCTATTACCTTAGCCTGTCATTGTTATTAGTGATCATAATGTTAGCTACCTTTTAAAGTCTGTGCTGATGCAAGACAGTCAGATTTTTGTGGTGCTTGGCAAAGGGGAATCTTTGAGCACAGTGATCTTCAGTCTTTCCCTCTTTTATGGGTCCTCTGCCTCACACTTACCTTGTTTCCCGGGTCCCATTATCCTTTCTTATACTGCTTCATCCCGTAAGTAAACCTATTTATCTCTCTGAGATAAAGAAAAATTCCCTTTTTTTCCACAAGTAATCTGCATGTGTCCTGCTACTTTAAATCCCTTATCACTATAGTAATTATGCTATCTAATGTTGACTTTAATTTTCAGCAATTAATGAATGTGCCACACTTAGACTTGTTTGAATTAATCATTAAAAATGTATACACACCTGTTTTTCTTCACATTCATACAATAAACTCCAACCAAACCTTTAAGCCTTTAGCAAAGACAAAATTTCATACCCCCAAACTTATATATAAAATTACAGATTTTTCCATTTACAGCAATCAAGAAAAACCCCTGTGTCTTGAGATAGAGCACTGGAATATAAAAACATTTGGAGGCTAAAAGAGGAGCATTTTGCAGGGAAGAACATTCAGAAGGGAATTTCAGTGCTAATTACAGCACACCCACTCATATTAACATATCCATCTGCTGAGTGGAAAGAATTTCCAATGTAAACCTTTAAACCCCAGAATGCTAGTGATTTCACTGGGCTGTAAAGCTAAGGCATGTCATAGCAAGGCTGAAACAAATCTGAGGAGAGGATTTTCTGCACACCTCATCCAGCACTGCCTGTATGAGTTGTAGTCATGATGTTGACAAGAGCGAAGACATAACCTGAAAGAGAATTAGTGGAGACCAGCAAGTTGAGCATATTACCTAAACTGGCTATTATAAACACTAAAAAGAGAGTTGATGAAGCCCTGAAACAAAAGGAAATATATACTTCAGCATGAGAGTCTTAGCTAGAAACCATTACCCCAAAACATTCAGCAGCCCCATAATTAGGGTGCAATTTTAGAACATCCGACACCTGGACAGAAGCCCTAGTTTCTAAGCAAAGCTAATAGTAACTTTAAAGATGCATTAGAACTCCCAGGAGAGTGCCCTAAATAAGTAAAAGTGAATAAACCTTCTCTTAAAAGAGGCCTAGTCTGGTAGAGACACAGGCACACATAGGCAGTTTGAGACAGGAATGGATTCTCTGGGGTAAACTTAGTTCCCAAAAGCTTTGGTCTGTACAGAGGCAAGAACTGAGCAAAGGATCAGAGTAACTCAGTGATGGCTATTACTTAGTTACCTGAAGTGGTAGTTGGGCACCCAAGTTGCCTTTGTGGTTTCAGCCTCTTGTGCTTTATGTGCCCAGCCATCAAACAAAGCCATGCATTTTGTTTCCTTGTGAATGGTTTTAGTTTGTGGTCTTTTCCTCATTTTCCATGGAAATACTGAAGTCACCATTTCCTACAGAAGTGAGGAAGGTGGGAGGCTTCCAGTTCACATGTTTCATTTTCAAGGACAGAGAAAACCAGAAAACCAGAACCACCTGAGACTCTCAAAGCATACAATACTCAAAAATACACTCCTTTGTAAGACAAAACAAAATATTTTAATAGAAAACTTGTGCATGAAGAGGGGAACTTCACATGTAATGTTGTTGGCTTACTGAGTCTTACATAGTTTCATTTGGAAAAAATACTAAAAGCTGGCTTATCTTTGGGAAGAGTGTAATATGGGTTCCAAAATCACTCATGTACAATAAAGCCATGTTGCTGGTTTGCTTTCGTTTGTTGTTTTGGTTTTGGTTTGGTTTTTTTTCCTGTAGCAAGTTTAGCATCAGCAGGCTTTATTTCCTCTTTCTCCTCAACCAGCACCTTTATTAATGGCCTGCAAGAGTAAGCCAGAGTGCATTAATTATATTTGCAAATAACGTCATTTAAATAAGAGCTAAAAGCACTGTTCGGAACAAAGAAATAACATAAAAGTATGTAGGAAATTTAGAAATCTCTGCTGAATATAATGACATCTTTGGAGGAAGAGGGTAAAAAGCTAAAGATAAATAATTTAAACAGAAATGTCCAGTAGATGGGAGAAAATGTAGGGAGACATGCTCCTAGGTGAGAAAGTGCGGGCAACTGTGACGCCTGCCAGAAGAAGTCTCTGCAGATCATTAGTGAATATTCTAATGTGAGGCACCAACCAATGCTGTCTAGTCACAGAGCACTCTCTTGAGTTCTAGGCAGGTTATTAATAAAAGATGACTTACGGGTTGTGTTCAGAGACAAGGAACAAAAGTGGCCAGAGGACAGAAGGAGTGGTGCATTAAAAAAACCACCAGAAACCTCAGAAACTTTGCCCATATGGTGATTATTGAACTAGCATTGTCCTACTGTCTCCCAAATCAGCTATGGAGGAAAGTTTGGGTGAGTACCAGTGAACAGAACAGAAAGCAACCTACCTGTGTGACATGTTCTGGTGTATGAGAGACAAAGGAGGTATGTACTTTGTCCCCAAGATATTGTCAAGAACACATCTGGCACAGCATCTGCCACTGGCCAAATCCAGATATATCAGATTAAAGTGAAGGAAATGTTGTGATTTGAAGACTAGCAAGAGAGCAGCAAGAAAGGGACTACTCCACAAAAGATGGCAATCCAGGAGCCAGGGGTGGCAGCTGTCCTGGTAGAGAGGGTGTCCTCAGCATCAGGAGTCAGTATCACAGACTCCAGAGAAGGCAAGGGGTCTGGCTCCAGTGACAAGCACCACTGGGGAAGGCCCAAGGTGAGGATGGTTGGGGCAGCAAAGACCTAGAGCTCTTACCCTCTTACCCTCAGAGCTCTTACACAAAACTATGGAAAAGTGATAAAGGAAACCCTCTCTTAACCATAGTGGCACTTAGTAATGGTGAGTTATGCCAGTTATTTTGTAATGTGAGTGTTAGATGTTTACAGTGAAGACCCTTCTGAGACAGTCACCTCAAATCTTTTTATGTAGTCATTAAGTGAAAATGCACTTCAAGTAGACAAGTAGCTCCTTATAGTTGTTATGTGGGTCATACACACATTATACGCTGCAAGTCCCTGTTTCTCTCCATTGATTGTAGGAGGCTGGTGGTAACTTATCTCGGATGAAGATGTTATCCTAGGTCCAGTTATGTGAGTGCAGGTGTCTGGCAGGTTGGGACTGGGGAGTCTTGGGTATGTGCTGAGGGATTCCTTAATGAAATGATGCTTTGTGGAAGCATAGGATTGTATAGTGATGACTATCGTAGTAAATTACAATTTCTTTGACCACATAATGATTATAAAAATATGTACTGAATATGTGTGACTGCAGCTATAACCATTGCACAATCAAATATGCATTTATTCTAAGTAATGTTTTAATGACTATAATAGCTTTAATAATTCAGCCTTTTTTGGGGAAAATATAATAATTGACAGATTTCCTTTTGCTGTGTTCTCAAAAGCTAAACAATTATTTGTTTTAAACAACCACAGCCTGTACTAAATCTAATTACATTTATCTTTAATTTGCACTGAGGAAGAAATACACTTAGCTTGGTTCCTGCCTTTGCAGGGCATAACATTACTGTAACATTTGTTTAAACTGCTTACGTTTCTGGAAAAGAAGTTTTTTGTCAATTGTACATTAAAAATGAATGGGAAAAAAGCCCCTTTGAAACTGTCAAGTACTTTGTTTCTAAAGAATGTTGATCTGGATTTTCCACATGAAACAAACAATGTTCAAGGAGTACCCATTTTATAGTTGCCTGGGTTTCTTAATAAGAACATTTAAAGCAGGCAGTATGGTGCTTTTGAGGTTTTTTGAAAAATATAGGTTTAAAATTTATGTTGAATCTTAATTCTAGTGATTTTGCAGCTGAGGTGGTGCATTCCAGCTTCATGTCATGTGGCCCCAGCAGTCAGCTGCCTTCTGTACCATACCAATAGGGAATCTTCTCATCTTGCTTCCTTCCATGCTTTAGACTGATGCATAGCAGAAGAATGATGATGCTTCTCTCAAGAGAAGAGTGACATCTGCAGTGGGCATTAATTTGATAATAATGGAGTACATGCAGGGGACAACTCTTTTTATTGCTTACATCTTGAGAAGACAGGGATCTGAGGATGAGTGAACTTCAAAACAAAACCCTGTAATGTGATTTCTCAACAGGGGATGTTTCCTTTGCTCAAGTCAGGAAATATGTTGCAGTTTACTGCAAAATGAAATTCCAGCTAGGTACTAGTAGGTGTTCCATCTTAACTTAAGGTGTTCCACATTAGTTAACTGCAAAGGGAAATATCAGATAGGTACTGGTTAATATTTTACTGTGCAGTGAATGTATTTCCATTAACTACAGCTAGATTAGGTGTAAGGATCAAAGTGACCAAATTTCTTCATCTTAAAGACTGAAGTGGACTGACTAGATAAAGAAAAAAAAAAAAAGGAGTGCAACTGCTGGAGTTAGAACTTGTATCTGGTGGCTCTAGATCTGCTCAGTAGCTCTCTTTTGCTGGAGTCCACTGTCGTAAGATGAAATGGGTGTCAGGTTACTGCCCAAGATAATTACTGATTAATTTTTACACAAACTGAGAGAAAACTTGCTGATGTAAGTGGAAGCATATATTTTCTCAGTGGCTGGCTCAGTGTGAAAAATTAATAAAGGAAAGCTGGGCTTATTGGATTTCTCACCACCACCCCTTTCATAGCCAGCAGATTTAAGTAAGGTTACATAATATGATCAACTGTGAGCACAAAGCATCCATTTGGTTTTTGTGTTTAATATCTGTGTAGCAACTCAATGTAATTTGGAAGGAAGTACACATTTATTCCAAAGAGAGGTGATGACTCATTTGTAGCTAATGCTACCTGAAGTTTTTCTTCAGATTATGCATGAGTTGAGTTCACGTAAGAGTAAATCTCACAAGCTGGACACCAATGTTGGAAGCTGTAACACACAGGTGTAGATATACCAAGGTTCAGGGGTCCCTGTTGGCTTTCAAGTCCACTGGCAGTTTAACTCTGGAAGTTCAGGTTTCCTTGCAGCCCAGGTTGTTATTGTTAACATGATGTCACAGTTTCTCAGTGTATTTAAAGATATCATTCAAGCAGCTGAAACTGAGAGACTGACTGTTACCTAAGTTGGAAGGCAAAGGGCTGATCCTTACCTGGGTATTTCCCCTAACTTTCTTTCCCCTGTGGCTTGCTTGTGAGCAATAAAAATGACTTACACACGGTAGAACAGCCTTAAAGTTTGAGAGGCTGTGAGGTGCTACTGCAGGAATCAAGAATGTTATGATGAGAGCCCTTCTCTGGGATGTAGTGTCCAGTCCTGTAGTGAAATTGGCCAGTGTGGGAACAGGAACAAAATTGTCATCAGCTGAGTAAGTGTTTTAGCCTCTGGGCTAGAGGCTAGCCAAGTGACCCACAGCTTTTGCAAACTGGAAACAGGCTTGAGAAGTTGGGGTGGCAAGTCAGGGCAATGAGGGAAGCATCCAGTGCTGTGTGACTGCTTCTGTGGGTGAATGCCTCTGAAACCTGTGTCTGTGAGTGGGGGAGGACCTAGGGTGAGAGTGCTGGGAGGGGGCATCAGCACCTAATTGCCTTCAAGAGATGAAGCTGGCCAGTTCTGCACTCTCCTTGTTGGTCCCTGAGCATTTTTACTTAAGTATCTGACTCCCATATTGTGTTGTCTACAGAGCTCTGGCATGTTTTTTGGCTGTGACTGTCATTGGGCAGCAGAGCTAATTTAAAGAAAAAAGGCTCTCTGAAGACTTTGGGCTTAAATCAGAGCAGTCATAAGGTGACACAGCTCTCTAGAATTGCAGTTTTACTCTCTGTTCTGTGGATGGTATTTGCTATTTTGCTGTGATGTGAAAATACAAAACTGTTTTAATAATGCTGAATTTTTATTCCATGTTTCCATGGGTACTTTCAGAAAAAAGTAAGTACAGCGTCAGTGATGTTGTGTTTGTCTGTGTGCATCTGGCATGCTTGATCATACTGTTAACAACACTTTCCTCACTTGAACTGTGTAATTGATTGCCAGCTGGGGAAATGATCAAATTGAGCATTTCACACTAGGCCTGATATGACACGCTCTTTATAAGAACCACATCAGCAGTGTGTGTGTCATGCAAAGAAAGGGCAGAATGCTGTAGGCAAAGTCTTAATGTTAGGACAGTCAGAATATATATGCTGTTTTATACAAAATTTGGTACCGTGACTTGCTGTAACTGTGAGAGGCTTTCTTAGCAGTCAGAGGTCAAAATTAAATGAGATGACTGCTGGTGCCATTCCTCCTGTCCCACGCTATTGAAATGGCTATTTTTTTACCTGTTGTTTCATGATTTTTCTTTTCACTTAAGGAAAAGATGATGAAATTCAGGCTACAAAGCAGTGCTCGATAACAAGCACTAGTGTAGCTGAGTGCAGTTTGTTCACTGTTCCACATTGCAGTCTCGATCAAAGATCTCCAGCTGTGAGGCAACATAGATCCCCTGGAAACACTACCCAGCAGGCAGTCACTGGGGATCCACTGATGAGACTGTGTCTAGGTGGGTCATGAACTGCTTATGTGCTTGATGTCTCAGGAGGAGATCATGCTGCAAGGTGGGGAGCATGATGTGACTGAGGTCCTGTTGGCTGGAGGATGAAGGTGTATGTGTAAGAGTGAGATGTGACAAGACAGGTGTGGTGTAGAGTTGGTACCCAAAGCTGTCATGGTGTGAGGTGTGAGATCCCCACCTGTACTGTGTTAACCATAACCTGTGCTTTGAAGTGTCATGGGACTGACCAGAATTACTGCTGCTCAAATGTCCTTGTCAGTTCCCTGGGCACCCTCTGCTGGCTTCTGACCTTGGGAGATTCAAGTATATGGAAAACTGAATTTAGAAATGAAGTATAATAGGGGGAAGTTGAGGCTGGAGGGACTTCTGAAGCGCACTTAGAGTTCAGACATGGCACCTACAGGACAGACAAAGGATCAGACCCAGCCAGCATGGATTTAGGAGGGGCAGGTCCTGGCTGACCAACCTGATCTCCTTATGACCAGGTGACCCGGCTGGTGGATGAGAGGAAGGCTGTGGATGTAGTCTATCTGGACTTCAGCAAAACCTTTGACACTGTCTCCCACAGTATGCTCCTGGAAAAGCTGCAACCCAAAGCTTGGATAGGTGCCCTCTCTGCTGGGTTAGGAACTGGCTAAGGGCCCCAGAGAGTGCTGGTGAATAGGGCTGTATCCAGTTGGCAGCTGGTCACTAGTGGTATCCCCCCGGGGTCAGTGTTGGGCCCAGTCCAGTTTAATATCTTTATTGATGATCTGGATGAGGGGATTGAGTCCACCATTAGCAAATTTGCAGGTGATACCAAGTTGAGGGGGAGTGTTGATCTGCTGGAGGGTAGGAGGGCTCTGCAGAAGGACCTGGACAGGCTGGATAGATGGGCTGAATCCAGTGGTATGATTTCCAACAAGACCAAGTGCCGAGTCCTGCTCTTTGGCCAATTCCCTGTAGCACTGTAGGCTGGGGACAGAGTGGCTGGAGAGTGGCGAGGCAGAAGGGACCTGGGGGTTCTGATTGACAGGAAGCTGAACATGAGCCAGGAGTGTGCCCAGGTGGCCAAGAAGGCCAGTGGCATCCTGGCCTGTATCAGGAATAGTGTGGCCAGCAGGACCAGGGAAGTGATTCTTCCTCTGTACCCAGCACTGGTGAGGTGGCACCTTGAGTGGTGTGTCCAGTTCTGGGCCCTTCAGTTTAGGAAGGATATTGAGGTGCTGGAGCAGATCCAAAGAAGGGTGAGGCTGGTGAAGGGACTGGAGCACAAGTCCTGTGAGAAGCAGCTGAGAGAGCTGGGGTTATTCAGCCTGGAGAAGAGGAGGCTCAGGGGAGATCTTACCACTCTCTACAACTACCTGAAAGGAGGTTGTAGTGAAGTGGGGGTGAGTCTCTTCTCCCAGGCAGCCAGCAGTAGGACAAGAGGGCACAGTCTTAAGCTGTGCCAGGGGAGGTTTAGGTTAGACATTAGGAAGAAATTCTTCACGGACAGAGTGATCAGACATTGGAATGGGCTGCTCAGGGAGGTGGTGGATTTACCGTCCCTGGAGGTATTTAAAAAGAAACTAGATGTGGCACTTAGTGCCATGGTCTGGTAGGCAAGGTCGTGTTAGGTCAGAGGTTGGACTTGATGATCTCAGAGGTCTTTTCTGACGTAGGTGATTCTGTGATTCTGTAAGATAAACCTGGAGACCCAATAGACATCACAACTGACTGAAAACATTGCTGGTGGGCACTTCTCTTAGTGGCTGTGGTGATTCCTATTCTTCACTGTTTCCTTGTTCTGTCTGCTTAAGAAGCAATCACTTGCATGGCTGTTTGTTCTGTGAAAACCAGTCTCCTTCCCTCAGGAAACAGCAAAAGGGAATAAAGCCTCAAGAAAAACTGTCAGGATATTTCTTGGTGCAATGAAAATGATTTATGTTCAGACTTGAAGAGCAAGAATTAAGTGCGAGTTGAAAAATGCTGAGTAAATAAAGTTGTCTTTACTTTTTCTTTGGTCAAAACATTATCATAAAGGAGAAATTCCTTTTACTCTTGCTCTGAATGCCTGTTATTCTCCATGTTGTTGATGATGATTGTAGACACAGAGCACCAGCAAACTGTAGAATGAATATACAGAAGCTGAGCAAAAAGAAATTGAGCATACTGTTTATCAGGTAGAATATTTTTTCTCGTCAACTCTTAAACTTCCTTTAGACAAAGATGTTCTAAAATACCATGTTTTAAGCATGAGCTTAAAGAAGTTTTCTGGAAATGGGTTGCATTTGAGGAAAGTGTTGATCATATGCATCATGGGTTGGAGGGTTTGAAATAAAATATTTAGTTCAGATCCTTCTGAATGCTTATTGCTTCTAACAGTGACAGCTACAGTGACCTAAGTGATGACAGCTCTCCAGAAAAAGAGTTTCCTAATCCTGACACAAGCTGAAATGATTGTATGAGATCACAGAAATGGATGATGCTATTGAGGTAAACTGAATCATTTTGATACCGCTTTATGATACTTACTTCTACACTTAAAACAGAAGACAAAGTTAACTTAATTCTCCCTGTTGTTTCAAATCCCACCTGAGAGCTTATGTTTTCTTTCTTGCGTGTAGCACTTAATTGTTTTTCTCTTCTGCTGCTTAACTCTGCAATTGTGATATTAAAGTCCACTAAGTGGTTTGGGTACATCTTATATGTAGGATGCTGTACAAAGCCAAGTTGTGTTACTGTTTGAAGATCTATTGAAGTTTTTTAAAATCATAGCTTTGTTTGCCATAGGCTTTGCCGAAGTGATGTTGGATTGTTTGTTTATTCACCTGTAAACATGGTAGTCATAAATTTCCTTTCAGTTTGGAGGTTTTATTTCCTATGATCTCTGCAAGATCTGGGCTGGAAACTTAGCCTTACTCTATTTTCCCTGTGTGGATTCATCAGAGTTTTGGCTGGGATGGCACTCTGATTCATACTTTTCAGTATTTCTGAGCACTTCTGTAAGCAGGACACAACTTTCCCCTCTTATTTTATTCCTCTCACATGGTGTAGTCATTAAGCAGCTGTGCCAAACAGACAATTAAGGCTACACATGAATGATGCATGTCTGCCTGATGGGCTCCTGATTAAAGTACTGGCATGAGATGCTAGAAATTGCGGTTCAGTCCTTATCTGCAGCCAGAGTTTCTTCTCTGATTTTCAATTTATTTCTTTTCCCCTCTCATGTACCACATGTTAAAAATAATAATCCATCCCCAAATCATAAGAGTGGAGAACATAATGTTAAATGATTTCATGACCTGGTACATGTAGATACAGTACTGATGCATTACCTAAAATCACCTCAAAATAAGCAGGCAAAATGTTCCTTTTCCCTCTTGCCTGGATCCTTCCCACCTCCACATATAACAATGGTTCTGTTTCTTGAGACCAGCACAAAGTACAGGACAGGCCCTTTAGCTTTGTCCTTACTTTCCGAATGGAATTTATGAATCGTATTTTTCTGTTTGCTGTTGCAGCTCTGACTTCTTCAGTGCTTGTATGAATGTACATTTGTGATGCCTTTAAGTGGTTATCAGCAGTCAACCTGATTTTGTTCGAACGTGTCACTAGTGGATACCAATCGTATTCAACAGAATTAATCTAGAAAGGGTTGAATAACTAAATTCAGATATAAAATGATAGAAGCATTGACTCATTTATTTTTATCTCGTGATTAATTCTACCCATTAATCAGAGCTGTGTGCACAGGTAGCTTTATGGTTTTGTTTTATGCTGTTTGAACCAGATAAAAGGAATCTACTTGTATTTACTGTAGGACTACTTCGAAGTCAGGCAACAGATTTGAGTGAAAATTACATAAGCATGAAATAAACTGAGTTACAGAAGAAATATTTTTAATAATTCATTTTTTAACATTTACTCTTCCTTGTCCTTCCTCTTTTTATGTTACAGAAACTTGGGAACAGAAACTTGAATAGAAGAAAGTAGAAGAGTAAGCTGCTTACAGTTCTCATACTGTCTCCTCCTCTACTGTTTTCAATAATTCTCATTACAGATTACAGTTTTACTGTCCTGTAGCAAAACCTGTTCTGTGTAAATGCTGTTTCTCTAAGTTACAAAACAGTTGTGCACCTTAGCTGTTAATCATTATTGATCTTGTCCTATATTTCAGAGTGATCTCAGGTGAATATGTATTAGTTCACCAGTTCACAACTCTTCTTGATTTGAAGAAAGATTTGACTGGTTTCAATTTGCCTTAGAACAGGAAGACAAAATTAGTTCTTGGGAATGAGAGGGAATGCACTAAAACATTTAAGGGACAATTGTCTTATTCTTGAGCAGTAGAAAATTCTTTCAGGTTTGTTTCTCTATTAAGCTTGTATATATATATTATTTTTTTTTACTTTTTTGTTGCTCAATATGTACAAATGCAAAATTATTGCTGCATTTCAGCTCTTTGTGATTATAATAATTAATGTTGGATACACAATCTTTCATTTTGCTCTTAGAAGTGATTTGACTTCATGTAAGTTCCTTTGCTCTATTGCTCCTGACAGTCTGATAATACCAAATATAATTCTGACCTACAGGATTACAGCAATGATATTAGAAGGTGGTTTTGCACTTGTATTTTTTAAGAGAGAAAGTAAATACACTCATATTGAACATTTGTGTGAAAGTTGTAGAAGATCCAATCACAAACCTGAAGTGTTTTCTAGTATCCATCTGTGCAACACTCAGTTTTTCAGCAAATGAGTATGAAGTGAATTAAGTACGGTTCATCCTTGTTTTCCTGCATCCAGTGACCACTCTATTGTCACAGCACTTATTCCCCAACAGAATACAATGATGTGTTTCAGTTTAGAAATCACAAGTTCTTCCACTGCATGACAACTGCAGGCAGCCCTGCAAAGCCAGGACTGGAGCCTGAATTGCTGAGACAGAAGAGAAAGGTGAGAGGTGCTGTACTGGGTGTAAGGCTGGATCCCATTAGCAATGGGGCATCATCAGACCTGTCACAGGAGCTGGACCTAAGCTGTGTAACTGACAGGCCCCAGATGCCTGGAACACACTTTCCTATAAAGAAAAATTCTGAATTTTGAATGTTGTGTTTCATTTTGATTTTGGGCAAAATTACTTTCTTAATTCATCAAAAATTAAGTATCTGCACAAAAATAAAAAGCACCGTGTCCCTTATTACAGCTTTGTAAAACAGCAAGTTTGAGATCTTTGCATTGCTCTAGAATATCTCAGGTTACACAGCCAATTTATCTCTTCACTAAAAGAAGCTTTAATGGTAATGAGATATAATATGTATTCCTATGGCATTATTTTTCTGAAGTAGTTTACAAATGTGTGCCTTAGAAATAGCAGTTGTTGACAGAATTGATGTCACTGTGTGTCTTCCCCAATGAGAGACACTGGCCACTGGATTGTGAAAATTGAAGAATTTCCCAAGATTGTAATGTGCAAATGTATTTCCAAAACATTTTCAATAAACGGTGTTATTCAGAAGTGTTTGGATACCTTGTAAAGAATCATGGTGCCAATTGTGAGCCATGGGGTCAAGGAGGGAATTTTTCACTTAGTCATGTCCCAGTTGTATTGTCTGTAAGAAACTTTTATCCAAAACAAAGGAGGGAACAAGAAGACATACAACCTGGAGGGTAGCTGGACTCCCAGCACCCTTGCCAGTCATCTTCCATCTAACTGTGCCACACAAAGCAGTGTGCGGCCACAAGGATCCATCTCATATTTGAGCTGACAGAAGCAGCAGCATGCCACTACCAAAATGGAAGAAGGCAAGCAAGCCTTTTCCAGCCAAATCCTGGGCTACCTTATGGGTGTTGGCAGCAGGCTGAGGGAGGTGATCCTTCCCCTCTGTTCAGTCCTGGTGAAGTCACACACGGAGTGCTGTGTCCAGTTCTGGGCTGCCCAGTCAGGAGAGACATAGGGAAGCTGACGGGAGTCCAGTGAAGGGTCACTGAGGTGATTAAAGAAGTGGAGCATCCCCTCCTGTGAGGGAAGGCTGAGAGTGTACTGGGGTACAGCTTTTTCTTCATAGCAGATATTATGGGGCTGTGTTTTGGATTTTTGCTGGAAACACTGTTGATAACTGGGATGTGTTAGTTACTGCTGAGCCTTGCTTAACACAGAGTCAAGGCCTTTTCTGCTCCTCAGACTACCCTGCCAACAAGCAGGCTAGGGGTTCACAAGAGGTTGGGGGGGGATCCAGCTGGGATGGCTGACCCTAATTGACCACAAGGATATCCCATACCATATGAAATCATGCTCAGCAATAAAAACTGGGGAAAGAAGGAGGAAGTGGGAGTGTGTTTGAAGATACTGGTGGTCTTCTTCCCAAGTTACATGTGATGAAGCCCTGCTTCCCTGGAGATGGCTGAACACCTGCCTGCTAAAGCTGGAAGTGTTCAGCCTGAAATACGGAAGGTTTGAGGGGGGAGAAGGAAAATCTCATCCATGTATATAAATACCTGAAGGGAAGGTGCAAAGAGGACAGAGTCAGGCTTTTGTCAGTGGTGCCCAGTGATAGGGCCAGAGGCAGTGGACATATGAGAAGAGGGTGAGGTCACTTGGTCTGTTCAGCCTGGAGAAGAGGAGAGTGATGGGAGACCTCATTGCAGTTACAACTTCCTTGTGAGGGGAAGAGGAGGGGCAGGCACTGATCTCTTCTCTGTGGTCACCAGTGACAGAACTCAAGGGAATGGCCTGAAGTTGTGTCAGGGAAGGTTTGGGTTGGATATTATAAAAAGGTTCTTCACCCAGAGGGTGGTTGGGCACTGGAAGAGGCTCCCCAGGGAAGTGGTCACAGCACCAAGCCTGACAGAGTTCAAGAAATATTTGGACAATGCTCTCAGATACATGGTGTGACTCTTGGTGATGGTCCTGTGCAGGACCAAGAGTTGGACTCGATTCTTGTGTGTCCCTTCCAACTTGCATATTCTGTGAATCTGTGAAACTGAAACAAGCTCCATCTGAGCATTCAGGGAACACTTTTTCATTGTGAGGGTGACTGAACCCTGGCACAGGTTGCCCAGGGAAGATGTGGAGTCTCCGTTGTTAGAGGTACTCAAAAGCTGCCTGGATAATGGTCCTGGGCAACTGTCTCTGGCTGGCCCTGCTTAAGGAGCAGGAGTGGGCCAGATGACCTGCAGAGGATCCTTCAACCTCAGCCATTCTGTGAAATGACGTGGTCACAAGCAACCTGTGGTGGGGCTTCCCTCACTAAAGAGAGAGAAGGATTTGAAAAACACATAGTCCAAAGCCTGAAGAAACAATTCCTTAGCATAGATAGAGGGAACAGTTTGCAGGTTGACTCTTACCATTCAGAAGTAAAATGTTTGTGAAGCATCCTTTTGCAATATTCATACCTCTCATGCTGCCTGAGTAAGGACCTTCACTGTAAATGTATTCACTTCCATTCTTACATTTACACCGAATACATCAGAAATCATTATTTGTTAGTGCTGTGGTGGAAAGAGTTTGCTAATACAGAGATATACAACAGATTTTAACAATTGTGTTTTCCATCTGCATGTGAATAATGAAATTTGGATTCTTATAAGGAATAACAATGAAGTTAATAAGTTTGCTTTGGTGTTTTCATTCTAAAATGAAGTATGTAATGAAAGAGCTGTAGAAAGATTTATTTACTCCAAGAGCATTGATCTGCATCTGTATATCATGTGACCATGTCTTGGTAGACTTGTATCCATTCTTCCTCCTTGAAAAGTATGAACTGTTGAGCAGGTAACCGATGTACTAAACTGTGTAGGTCAGCACCACTGGGTAAAACTCCTCTTTAGCATATACCTGGAATCACAGCAAGATCTTAAATCTGTATTTTGCATCCTGTGTTAGCTCACTTGACTGTTGCTTAGACTCAAGGGCTGCATCTCTAACGGTAAATTAGGGCAGGGACTGTAGTCTCTTGAGCCCAAACGCAGTGGCTGAGATTGCTCCATGAAAGTTGTGATATATTCCTGTGCTTCAGCATTTTATCCCACATAGTGCTTAGTTTTCCCCTGCTAGAATAGTGAATCAGTAGCTGTTAGCTCTGTGATAATTTCCAGAAAAACTCTTCCTCTTACGACTTCACCCTGTCCCCACTGTTGACAAGGTCAGCACTTTGTTCAAGGATTTCACACATTTTCCTAATTAGCAGCCTTTATATTTTTGATGACAGTGAACTTAGTATCTCAGATATTTCTCCACTTATTGAGTTCTCAGCACTGTCTAGATTTTTCAAATATTCATCTGTATCTGAATTGGTAACTACCATGTGCTAACAGGGTGAAATGAAGTAAGGACTTGTCTTAAATAATTATATGAAAATAATTTATGTGTGGTTTACTGTATAGGAGTTTCATATTTGAAAAATTCCCCTAAAATATCTCAGCATATTTACATAAACATCTATTATATGTCCAAAGAAAATGCCTATGTTGCCTCAATTGGAAATTCACTCTGAGTGACAATTCCAGAAATGTTGATTTTCCAATCTCTGGCTGATTCTCTTGCTTTTATCTGTAAGCTTTTTTAAAACTTTTTTAGTGTGAATTAATTTTTCATGGAACACAGAAGTGGACTGGTTCTGTTGGTCTTTATTTGTATACAAGTGAGCCATAGTCAGTGCTGTCTGGTTCTTTGCTCCTTAAAATAGCTCATGGATTGCAGGATTTAACATCCTTCTCTGACCTAGCTGACCTACTGGTAATGTCTATTAAACTGTCTTTCGTCATGTAAAAACTGTGTGCTTTAGTCTTTACACTTTGATGGTTTGTTTGTACATAGAATATTTTCTCTGCTTGTAACATCCTGCTTCATTTGAGGAAATTGGTTGCCTTACTGGACTCCTGGTAACATGCTCTAACAGATTTGGATCAGAGCCTAGAAAACCATCTTTGAATGAAGTGTGGGCATTCTGTGTTTCAGGAGTGCTCCTGGAAAGGTAAGTCTATATTTTCTGCCTCTAGGGACTCTCTGTTAATAATTTAAGAAACTTAAGAGTTGGAAGCTGCTAGTGAAGTTAACAGTAGCATAGTTTGGGTAGCCTAAGAACTGACCCAAGTCTTGGAATAAAGCATAAGTTGAAAAGTCTATATATTTAAAGGAATGTTTAAGACAATCTCCTCTCAGCTCTCCCAAAAACAGCTTCAATAAATCCCTGATTTCACACAATCTGAGAAATAAAAATATGATCTCAGGTGTCTTTTAGCTTGACTATTGCTTTTGCTACCTTTAGGATGTGCTCCTCATTGTGTAAGTATAAATTAGCAATTTGGAGAAATAATGCAGTTTTGGAGCAAACCCTCTCCATTTACTACATGTGACTCGTTTCCCACAGCTGCTGTTGTGCACCAGTCCTCAGATCCTTTTGTAGGAAATAAAACTGCAGATCCATTCCAAAAGCTGGTGTGATTCAGTTCTGAAGCTACCTGAGGAAGTGCATTGCCGTGGGGGCCTCCGACATGCACCTCGTGGTTGTTTGCCAATAGAAAGCTGTCAAACCATGAAGTGTTCCTGTAAGACCCCAAAATTATTCTTGTCCTATATGGATATTATATTCACCTTCCTATCAGCTATTTGATTTTTACTGTGCGCTTCCTCAAACTTCAACACAGACCCCATGCTCTGAGTTGCTGGGAACATATTCCCATCTAAGACCAGAAATCAGGTGGCACAAGTCACCCTGGATGGTCTGATCTGGGTCCTCCTTGAGCTTGGTAAGCTACTTGAGTGATGGAACCTTATGCAAAATGCAGCATCACAAACAGTCCTTGTTTTAAAACACGTGGACCATGCTTCTGTAAGCACCTGCGCAGTATCACCTTAGCTAAATGTTGATGCCTATATGTGAGCAACTCACCCCAGGCTCCTTTTGTACTCAGCAGAAATACCAAGTGCTCTTCAGTCATCCTTAGTAAATCAGATGAAAAACGCTTCTTTCTTGACATGAACTGTAGAGAAGAGCCTGGCCCAAATGGCTTAAATACCTGTGTTTGATCAGATGATTCTATTCCTGATGTGTATGCGCTGAAGTGAGGATTAGTCACTACCATCCGGGCATCATTAGTAATCAGCTAGATGTAGCTGGCTCCATGTTTTGGAGTACTCAGATAATCAGACTTACTCCTGGACAGCTCAAGTTTCCCTGGAGTACAATATTCACAGTTTCCTAGGGCTCAAACCCATCTTTGTGTTAGTCAAAGCCTCAAATTTAGCAACTCTTTCTTGCCAAAATCCAGGAGGACCCTGTCCCAGTGTCTCCTCAGCATGGGTGCTCAGATGGCCATCGCTGACTGCCTCTGGCTGGGACCAGCTCCATGCAGCAGCAGCAGCAGCAGAACCTGCTGGCATGTGATACCATGTAATGTGCCTCCCTCCCTCATCAAATAATACTCCATTTCCCAGAGCACTCCCCTAGGGTGTAGAAGACATGACCAATTTTCTGCCAAGTTTCAGAGGGAGGGAGGGAGGGAGAGCACCTGAGCCCATGTCTTTAGACTGTGTATGAATTCAAGGACAAAAGACAGAAACAGTTGCTGGGAAAGGAGCCAGAGCATAGGAGTCCCATTTGTTAAACAAGTGCCGTAATAAACAGGCTTTCTGTTTTTGGCCAAGTAGGTCTTGAACCCTGTTCTTTGGGGTGGCACAGACTGAACAGGAAGGAGTGACAGCACCTCACCTCTTTTTTATCTCCTATGGCTTTAACTTCCTGCATCATTTCTTTGTCCATCCACTTATTGTCCCTGCTGGCACATAAGAGCCTGTGCCAGCTTTTGCTTGTGCCAGCCTCAGTCACTAGCTTATTATCTTTTCCTCTGCTGGATGTGCTACTCATTCATCTGTCCTACCCAGGATTTTAATTTGCTTTATTCCAAAAAGGGATAGAAGGAAGCTTGTACACATAAAAGAAAACTGTTCTGAGCGTAGTTCCAATGCCTGGAAGAGCTTGAATACTTGTTAACATACCTGCCTAATAATATGCCTTGATTGAGTCTCAAGGTTTGAGAAATTGAAAAGGCATCCAAAATTTTGAATAGTCAAAACATTAACTTCTAAGGCTTGTGACTGGCCAATGTACTTTCCCTGTGTTTAATCTTGAGACAATAATGTGACATGTTTGACAAAGCTTAGTCAGTGCTAGTTTATAGTTGAGTATAAAGCAGGTTCCCAATTTAGAGTTGTATCTCTGTATGCTATCTTACTGCTAACTTCATTATTATTGCCAGATTTGTGTATGCAGACTTACAGAGATACCACTCTTGGGAGCATCTCCTCTCTGTTTCACACAGACTTTAAAAAAGAAAGGTGGTGACCAACAAGCATTTCTCTCCAGCTCACTGAAGATACAGCACTCTCCTGGCTCTGTGAAGTTCGATAGCAGCACAGTATTGTAAGCAGGAGAGAATCAGACCTCCTGGGGGTCATGAATTAGGAGACTTGCTTCTCACATAACTAAGTGAATTAGGGATGAGATTATACGTGTAATGATCTGCTTTTTACTTAGGGTAATGCAGCTCTGAGTTTACTGGGGAACAAAGACATGATTGCTTGTTAATTTGAGAAGTGCATAGAAGAACTCCTGGGATTGCTTTAGTTGAGACTTTTGACTGAAAGCCTACTAGGGTTTTGTGCAGAGGAATTGCACAAAGTTCATGCTTATGTGCTTTTCATATTTAATGTTGCGGTGATGCAAATGTAAAAGTTTAATTAAGAGCATAGATTAAAATATGACTGCATAAAGTAAAAATCTAGAAACAAAATAAACCATGACATTGACAGTTCTCTGAAATTGCTTTTTCCAAGATAATGTTCAACATTGGTTGGTCATCTTGTTGTGTGAGGCAAAGGAATATCTGAGTATGAAAAAGGTAACAGACTGTTACCCAGCCTGCTTGTTTTAATCTTTAACAGTAGGGAGCCTTAATTTACAAGGCTGCTAATTTTTGTCACTTTTGTTTCTAATGTAGAGACTTGAAAACTTCTAGTAGTATTAGTTGTAGTGTTCAGGAACAAGAATCTTATAAAATAATGAATGTCTGCTGCTGTCTGAACTACTACCCTTTGCTTTGCTGATTCTTTGACACATGAGTTAACACTTTGGCAGTGAAGTTGGAGAAGAGAAGCAAACTTGTAGGCAGATGTAACCATTGTCATGAAATGAAAATATTTATTTAGAATAGTTTTGACAAGCCTTTGGCTCATCTAATGGAGAGCTTATTTACCTGAAATGTAGCTTGTTTTTCCCAACAATATCTCTCGATCTAATAAAAACACTACTTCTCCCCACAAATCCTACCTCACTTTTCCCTTGGTCCATCATTGTTCTGACAACATTCCAGTAACAGTTTATCAGCATTTTTCTGCTGTATTTGTATCTTTCTCCTCTAGGGTGTGATGCTCTGTTACCTGGTTTTTATCCTTTAAAGTATTAATCTGGTTCTTGAAGGTTTTTTAGGTACAGAAGTATATAAAAAAAGCATAAATATATCTATAATCAGTTTCTCATTTATGTGTATTGGGTTTGGGAGGAAAGGTTTTGATACAGGATCGCCACAGGGGTGGTTTCTGTGAGAAGTTGGCAGGTGCTTCCCCCATGTCTGATAGAGCCAAAGCCAGCTGGTTCCAACTCTGCAGACACCAAGGTTGGTGCAGGAGGAGAAGTGGATCCCAGTGCTAGAGCAGCTCCTTTGCCCTTCTCTGGACACTCTTCAGCACCTTGATGTCTGTCTTATAGCAAGGAACCCAAAACTGGACACAGGACTTGAGGTGTGGCCTCACCAATGCCCTGGTCCCTCTGGCCACACTATTTCTGATACAGACCAGTGTAGTAGTCAATGCACCATTTAAAGTATGGAAAGATTCTTGTCATAAATGGAATGTGGATGCTAATGCAGAGAA
>JAWWEU010000001.1:102747553-102769087 GCA_035583155.1 Acropternis orthonyx | reverse complement strand
TTTGTCTCTTCATTCTAATTAATATTCCATCTTTGGCAAGGTTTTTATTCTTTGAGATGTTTCTTTGTACCATATCAGGGAAGTTCAAAATCAACTCTCGAAATAGCTTACATGTAACTTGGGTTGGTCTGAAGTCTGTACTCAGGACAAAAGCAAGGCTTGGCTTAACCTGAAACTGCAATTATTTTTGAAACAAAGCTGAGCTGAAAACAAATCTGTGATGGGTTAACAATAAAAATTTTGTTGATAGCAGTGCACTTTGTGATTTGGATGATGAAAAGCTATGTCAACCATAAACCCCAGGGGAGTTGGCCAGGAGCTTCCTGTTTGTACTCTTGGTGGTTTGGCCCGGGTTCTGTATGGCCACGTTTGTAACTTAGTGAGAGGGAAAACATTAGTTAATTGGGTGAGAACTTCTTAGGTTTGTTAAATGATTATGTTTGTAAAGTTGCCTTAAGTTGTTGAATGATCTTGTTTTGTTAATTTGTAAACTGCAACAAGTTTTTGGATTGCACTGTTGAAAGAGTTAAGCAGAGAGCTATGTGGGCAGGACTAAGGTGAAAAGAAGACTTGACACCTGCATCTTCAATCATCAAAGGGGAGGAGAAGACCAACCCCCTAGCAACAAGACGGAGACTCGGATTGGAGGATTCAACAAAAAGCAAGGACTGTGATTGGGAAAGCTGAGAGCGACTGGGGGTATAAAAGGGGAACCGAGAATTTGTTAAGTTGCGTGCCTTTGGTAGAGTGAAAGCTCCCAGGCCGCCCAGCACTGTTTTTGCTCATTAATTAATAAAGAAATTTTTTTATAAACTACAGATTGGCTTGGGTAGTTTATAACAAAATCTAAGCTATTACAGTGTCTACACCTCCTGCGCCGTTATCTGTGTATGAACATGAAGGAATAATGCATTACCTGTTCTAGGTGACAGAAAGGAAGTTGACTGGAGTGGCAAGAAAGAACCTGGGTCTTGAGACAAAGGCTGGACAAGAACTTTCATGGTACCTACAGTCATGTTTTCTATAAAGGTCTTTGAACCCATGGGGTTATAAACTGAAACTTCTCTCAGGTTCTCTGCTTTAATTCCGGACATGGAGCAATGAGTAAACAATTTTTAGGACAAAACCTCCCTACAGAATTGACTGCCAAAATATCTGGTCAACAGAAAAATGATGTTTGATGCCCAGGGCAATGATGTAGCCCATGTTCTGGAGAGCCTTTCACTCATCACACTTCTTGGTAGCAGGATGACTGTCCCATCTGGTTCTCTCACTTCCTCGTCCATGCTGCATTTTACTCAATTTCTCCTTCCCTTCAGGGAATTTGGCGTGTTATATCCCTACACAAGTGATTTTGATTACTTTACCTAAAGAATTAAAAGTCATGTGCTGTAGCTTGCCATATCACCAGTGATCTTCTGGGAAACAGGTTGAGGATGCCTACTCCAGATTTGAGCAAGAAGTCTACCTGAGGGCCTCAGCAATGAGGACTGCTGAATCCTTCTTTCCATCAGCAAGACCATGGCACAAGTGTTGTGTCATCTCATGCTTGAACCGTCACAGTCAAGATTTTCTTGCTCCTGCCTCATTTCAGAAAGTTCAATGTACTGTGTTTCCCCAACTCTGAGAGCAGTGGTTTATCCTGAAAGGGATGGAGTAAGGTGAAGGAGATCTATAGAGCTGAGGAGTAAACCCTCTCCATTCTCTCATGAGGGAAAATACATCTATTGCCAGAAAGACACCTATGAGTAAGTAACAAAGATCTAGTCAAACCAGTATGCCATGCAATAACAAAGCTCTTCAGGAAAATCAAGGGGGAGATGTTAGTTCTGTGTCTGTGCTCAAAACACACATTCAGGGAGGAATGCACTTAAAGCTCTTGAAATTACTCAGAGCCATTGATCCTCTGAGTGTACGCAAAAGACATCTGGTGAAGATGGTGCACAGAGATCAAACTCCTCACAGCAACAGAGAGGGGAAAGGAGCTCTCGAGAGCGCTTGTGGCAGAGTTCTATTTCCATTTCAAGTACTGTTTTGTAAATATGTTTTATGGTGCTTCCTTGCTCGGGAGTGCTGGCACAGAGCAGGATCTCTGCATGCTGGGTGCTGACCGAAGACCATCCTTGCCCCACACTGGGCAACATGATAAGCTGACAAGCTTCCCTGGGTAGACACGGATGGACAGGGTGGTAGACAGCAATTGTAGAAACTGCAGGTGCCTTTTCCATGTCAAGGTTTCAGCAGCCACACAGCAAAAGGAGACTTGAAGTAGGCAGAGAATGAAGAAGCTGAAGAGGGTTTTCGTCAAAATAATTATGTGCCAAAACACCAAGAGGTGCTTGAAAAACTCCAACAAACCAGTGTTGCCTGGCTTCTGTGGAGTGACTGACAATGAAACATTCAGTGGTGTTAGTTCAGGCATGTCAGAAAACAGGGAGAAAGCAGACTGCATACCAGCCTGTCCCCTGGGGCCTGGGGCTCCAAAGCCATCAAGCAGGTACCATGCAGAAACTCCTGGATTTCCCTGCCATGCAGCACTATAGAAAACTTCCTCTTACTTGAAATCCAGTAAAAAAATTTAAGGGTTACAATAGCACCCCACCTGCCCTCTCAGCCTTTTTCATTCAGATGTCTGTTTCTCTAGGAAAACAGTCATTTAGGAAATATAGCTGTTTTTAAAACAGGATTCAGTTTCTAAGTATGGTCAATGACAGAAACACACGGGATGAACAAGCCATTTCCTATAACAGCTCCCTGAATGCTACTAGCATTTGGGAAGCTACTGGGAGTGGTGCAAAAGTGTTTTCTCCAGTAAGAGAAGACTATTTCAAATCACAAAAAAATGGCAAATACAGCAAGCTGACAGAGTTGGGGTGCGTGTGTTTGTGTGTGTGTGTGTGTTTATAGGCAAAAAGCAATCCATGCACAAGGGAAAAAGACGGTACCTTAACCTTGTGGCAACATTCTGAGGATTGGAGACAGCCTGGTATTTAATTATACTTTGCCTGTGCAAATGCTTTATCCCCATATAATCAAATAAACAATTTAATTTTTTCTTAAGACATCTAGCCAATCTACCAGCAATGCTGTTTATCATCAAATATACTTTTTTGCAGATGGAGTAGAAACTATTTCTGAAAAGCAGATCACAGCCAATTGTGAGATCATTTTCTGGCCATATGCCTCACCCTCTTATCTTTCTGACCTGCAGATCACCTTCCTTCTCCTCCCTGCCTTTATTTGCTCTCTAAAAGCTAGAGTAACTGCCTATTTGGAAGGTAGTTTACTGTTTATATTAAGGTGGCTTGGCACGTTATCAGGGTTGGTGCCACGGGGGGGACTGCTCTGAATAGCAGATTGACAGCTATCATTGGACTACTCTGCCATCAGCTGGTCTGCAGTAATACTCAGTCTAATGCACAGTGTCCATCTCCTGTGCAATAAACCAAACACTTTCCCCTCTTGGGTATGGACAGGAGCTACTACAAGTGCAGGTGGTGAAGGTTGTGGAAAGCCATCTAATGAGCCAGCTTCTCACTAGATCTTGTGCTGGCACTTCATCAATTCCCAAGGTGCTGTGCCTTGACTGCTGTCCCTCATATATGTAGCTTTGACATTCACCTTCTGTAAACCTACACTCTAAAAAGCCCCTTTCCCTCCCTGTTCACAACAAGCAAATACAAAGAATACTGTGGAAAAAAAAGTAAAATTAAAAAAATAAAAATCCACTCCCCTGCTGCTGCAGGCAACAACACACAGTCCTTTTCAGAAGCACACCAGGCTCCAGCTTAAGGATGACTTATTTTGTTGTCCACATGACTCTAACAAGAAGGTTGTTTTGAAACCTCATTGCTTTGATGTCTTGAAGCCATTATCAGACACTGATTACACAGTTACATGCCATCAAGGATGTGATGATCTATATATATATCCTGTGGTCAATTCATTCTCAAGTGTATACTGTGAAAATCTTATCATTCCATGATTGCCCCCAGCTCAGGCTTCTTCTGTCATCTATTATTTGAGCTGTAAGCTTGTTAGAGGACCGACTATTGTTGCATTTGTTGAAAGTGCTATGCCTCAAGAATTGAATGAATAATGTGTTGCACTGGTAAAGACTGAATAAGTACTTGGAAAGGCCAAGCAAAATACAATAAAATTATTAAGTAGCACAACTGGTGAATAAAAATGGAGCAAATTAGTAACTAAAGCTTAGTGAAAACATGAGTGATCACGTTTATGTAAGAAACACCTCAACAGAAAAGAAAGAAAATAAGGCATATCAGATAGGGAGACTAACAGATTAAATAGTCACAGAAGGACTTTTAAAAAAGAGTAAACATAAAAATGATTGTGTCGGACTTACCTTGGCTGACTACCTGGTGCCCACCAATCCCCTCTGTCAACAGGACAGAGGGAGAAAATGTGAAGAAAACTCATGGGTCAAGTAAAGGGCAGGGAGACCACTCCTCAACTGATGTCACCAGCGAAACAGACTCTACTTGGTGAAATCAAGTTAATTTACTGACAATTAATTGTAACAGACATAAGATTGTGAGACATAAAATAAAACGAAATCCACTTTCTCTCCCCCACCTCAATTTCTTCCCAGGCTCAACTTCACTCCTCCCTCTTCATCCCTCTTAGTAGCTCAGCGTGACTAGAAATGGGAATTGCAGCAGAAAAAACATGTGATAATCTGATACTCTTCCTTGGTTCCAGTGGGGGGTTTCTCCATGGGATACAGACCTTCATGAACTTCTCCAACTTGGGTCATTTCCATGGGGTGCAATTGTTCAGGAATAGACTGCTCCAGCACGAGTTACCTGTGAACACCATAGGGTCACAGAAAATGGGCTCCTGCACGGAGTCCTCTTCATGAGCTGGAGTTCCTGCTGGGAACCTTCTCCAATGTGGGCTCTCCATAGGCTGCAGCTTTCTTCAGGGCACATCCACCTGCTCTGGCATGGGGTCCTCTGGGGCCTGCAGAGTGGGGATCTGCTCCACCATGGACCTCCAGTGGGCTGCAGGGGCACAGCCTGCTTCACCATAGCCTTCACCATGGCCTGCAGAGGAATCTCTGCTCTGGTGCCTGGAACACCTTCTCCCACTCCTTTGGTGACCTTTGTGTCTGCAGAGATGTTTTTCTCATGTTTTCCCACCCTTCTCTCTCAGACTCTGCGCAGTGTTTTTCACCCCTTCTAACTATGTTACCACAGAGGTGCTACTGCCAATGTCACTGGTGGCCTCAGCTTTGGCCAGTGGCAGGTCCATGTTGGAGTCCTCTGGAAATGGCTCTATCCAACATCTATCCCCATCCTCTATCTATAGAGAGAGCCTCTAGTGTCTTCTCACAGGTGCCACCCCTCCAGTCCACTGACTACCAAGACCTTGCCAACACAATGAAACAAGAAAATAATTTGAAATGGCTGGTAAGAAAGCCATTGACTGATACTTTTTTCACTTAGGCATTTAACTTAGAAAACACTATTTTTTACAGTCACTAGGAACTCCTACCTTTAGTCAATAGTCTGTATTTACTCAGTATTTCTAAATGTCAGATTAACTGGGTTTGAAAGTGATGACCTGACTGCACAGCTGTGTCGGCTGTAATTAGCCATACACTTCTCACAGTGCAATAGAAAGGAGAGCTGGCCCAAGGATTCTCTAGTGTTCAACCTTCTCACTGGCCCTTTTATAAATACCATAATACTCAGGCCAATTGCTTCATCTCCTCAATTTTTTAAATTTTTTTTTCAAATTATGTTTTAATAATTATTTTTACACTGTAACTATTTGCTGTATCAAGATTCTTTAGTACAGTCATATTTGTTGAGGTGTTTGGTAAAACATGTCACAGGCATGCAATTTATGAAAGGAATGAATGAAAGGCCAGAGTGAAATGAAACAGTGACATTTTATAGCTACATCCTGCAGGCTACAAGAAAAGGAAAGTATGGCACACACAAATACTAACACATTCATCAAGACTTTCAGTTATGAGAACCAGACAGTATAATAGCTGGGACATAGCTGCAAATGAAGGAAGCTCATGAACTAACTGATTCTTGTGATTCTTTGGCAACTTGCCTCACCAGGAGTTACAAGGTTAGCTAAAGTAAAATTAATGAAGGGTTTGAAAAAAAATAATTCAGAAACACATTGGTAACTAACTGAAGTTGCAAACTTGAGAAATGGCTGTTGAACGTCTCTGATTCTGTATGTGCAGTGGGACAGCAGTGGTGAATTAACCCAATTAGCTGTTCCTAGGACTCCATCCAGTAGTATATAGAATAAAATTATATGCATTGCAAACACCTTATTTAACAATCAGTGTAAGCTTGTATAGGAGGCTCTACAATAAAAATTTCACTCTTTCCAAATGCAAACCAAAAGAAATCCTTTTCAGGACTTCATATACAGCAATAAGAGACAAAATGTCACTCAACCCTGGGATTTGTGGAGTATTTATCAGCAGTTAGTCATCTAGCCAATATTTTTAAGTGGAATCAAAATACCCTAGAATGTTTTCTCAGTCTTTGAAAAAGCATCTTCGTAGTCTTTGGAAAGCAGGAATAAAGACTGAACAATAGTATTTTGAAATAATTATGTTTTGAAAAGTGCTGAGGTTCGTTGATTTTAACATCACTGGAGCAGTAGTTTGCTCCACATTCATGGATGAGGAGAAAGGAGTCTCTGCAGCTTCCTACTGCCAGACTGTGCTGTGAACACTGGCCACATATACAGAGATAGGTTTAGATTGACTCATTCAGCACACAGGCAAATCAACCTCTAACAATGTACCTGCCAACAGTGTCTCGTCCTGATGTCAGTCCCTCCTTTTACTCATTGGAGCAGTTTTCCATAGGAAAAGCTATGTGATACTTGACTTTAGAGAGTAGAAAGCTACTTCTCTTGTGTTTGTCCATGGAAGAGAAACACCTGTACTAAAGGCATGGACCTCCAAAGACAGAGAGGTTGAAAGGAATGCATGTAGTTCTACACAGAGGCCAAATCCATATAGTGACACTGTTGTCAGCTAGCCCTGGGAACCAGAAAGGTGACAATAATGAAAGCATATTCTTCATTAGCCTGGTTTCCATAGAAATTAAGCCCAATCTCTATTGCTGCAGAGATATGTCCACCAGCAACTCCCTTCTCAATAACTTTCAAACTTGTTGCTCAGTTTTGACTGGGTTTGACAGACTCCTGGAGGCCGCAGAGATGCTGCATTTCCACTAATTTTCTTTCTCCAACTTGAGCTCAAATTGTACCAGTTGCCAGAGGATCCATAAGTCCCAAGGGGTGCTCTGTCTTCAAGGCCTCTGGTGAGTTTGTTTCATGGTTGACTTTCAGCTGCACGATGCACAGGGTCAAGTGAAGAATCCTCTCCTCTGTCAAAGTTTGTCTAAGAAGATTATCTGACATACACTACTGCTAATAAAACTCCCCTAACTGGATAGTAGTAGTTTTTCAAAAAATAATGTTATTTCTTTCTCCTCAGAGTGTTCTGTCATGTCTATGGACTACATGCTGTAACCTTCATGGAATTCAGCTAACCACAAGACAGAAATCCACTGGGAACTGGGCTCTGCCACTTCTGGAACTATGTCTTGGATTTTTTTTTTTCAAACTAATACTTCCTCTACAGCTATTAACAAGCACAATTTTAGTGTGTACTAGACATCACAGCTCTTTTTCTCGCCACCACTGTTTTATCTGGTGGGCAATTTGTCCACTGCAACCAGCAGAAATTTTTTCACTTTTCTATGGCACAATTTGCTTTTGAAAGGGAAAAACAAACAAAAAACCCCAAACCCAAACCTGACAGCAGAATTCATTGCTATAATTTAGGGAGGTTTCAGCGAAATTAATGAGGTGCCCTTTCCAAGAGAACATGGGCTGTTTTCTGCATAATTACTACTATTTGTATAACCATCAGATCCAATTGTGTCATTTTCACATGCTCGAAGCAAGAATGAGGCTCCTTTGGGCTGCTGTGCACGCATAATACATTGTGGTGTCCAAGCACACCCGAGTAGGAAATGAATAGGGACCAGTTCAAAGTCATAGTGCAGCTGCCTGTTGGTTTTCTCAAGAGTGAGGCGTGAAAATAAACCAGGATGTGAACTAATAGGCTGTTCGTTTCATTATAATATCCCGTTGTTATTCATTGACAACAGCTGTGTGGTGAGTTGTGTGACTCCCACTGCTGGAATGAAAGAGCTCCAAGTGAACTGAACGTATGGAATCCTAAAAAGAGGCAGATACAATGTAGGAAGAAAAATCACATCCCTGTCTGCTTCTGCATGGGGATTTAGTTTCTTGCTCTACTCTTTACATTAGCAGTTCCTGTATAATGCCAATACAGTTCAGTGTTGCTGGTGGAAGAGCTCAACAAGCTACTTTCAGTCATGTATCAGCAGTCCTGGCTAAGTGGGGAGGTGCCAGTTGTACTGGAGGTTGGCAAATGTGACACCTTCCTATGCTTCCAAAAAAATGTATTCTCATTTTTCACACTGATACTAGCACGAACAACTCCCATATGTTTTATTCCGTCAGTGGGAATGAGAGAAATGTAGCATCATCTTAAAGATGGGCAAGGACAGGATGCTTTCTACTGACTTTGTCTATTAAGGGTGAGGGTGAGACCAAACACTGCTCGGAAAGGATCAAGTAAGTGGAGGCCATTGAAGTTTAATGAATGTGGATCTGATACATGACATGGTGAAATCACCAGTTCCCTGGGACCTTAATGGACTCTCCCTTGGCTAATATAGAGCAATTGCTTTAAACTGTTCTAGTCAGGCCAAACTGAGCCAACAGGGGTAAAGCAGAGCTCTCGCTTCCCCTTGATGTCCTTTTTGCCTGAAGGCAGGAAAAGTGACCAACTCTTGAGTTGTGTGGAGAGCCTTTCATGATTTTCCCTCACCCCATTTGATCCAACTTGAATTTCTTTCTCTATGAAAATACTGCATCTGACCCATGTCATGCCCTGTGCTTGGGGAAAACCAGGCATGTCTTGTTCCCTGTACGACTACTGACAATAGCGCCTAAGCATAACTAAATAAAAAACCCAGTTTCTGAGGTAGAGTCTTTATGTTGCTCTGCATTACCTAAATTTCAGTCTCCATAGGACAGAAACTGGCAAAGGAACTGAAAAGGGGATTGCTGACATTAGGAAAGTGTTTTTAATGTACTATCTAAAGCTCTTTCCAGTGAACCTTGAATCCACAGTCATGGTCTTGATAGGCACAAAAGATATCTTGCAGTAAACATAGAAATTTCACCTTATTTTCCCTTCTGGGCCATCCTTCTGTGCCATGCTACATAATAACAAATATATACAGGATTTGCTAGTAGAAAAACACTTTCTTCTATGATTTTGGCCAGTGATGTTGGAAATGTCTCAGGGGGCTTAGTTCTCTCTTCCTACTCCCAGAAACAAGAAGGATGGAGAATTTTTGATGGCAACCACCACTAGACAAGCCCCTGAACTCCTCTACCTGTGTGAAGCCCAGCATGCTGGCAACTCTGAGCATCCCTGCCCTGTCCTGCTGCCTCAGGGCCAGTGTTGACAGGCAGTAGCTCATCACATGCTTTTGTGACATTTCACTAAAAACCGCTTCAATCAGACTGGTCCAGCTATTTGACCCAAAGGCATCTGCAATACCGAGCTCATCAATTATATGTCAAGGTATTATCTAACTCCATTCTCTTTGGTTGCTTATAAATTAGTTGGTATGAGGTAAGCTGATGGTAATGAATGATATTTTGAAGATGTAGAAAATAAGTGAAAAATATAAGTAAAACCTGTTCCAGTTCAGAGGGGAAATAGCACTGGGACAACCTGTAGTGTTGTGGGGACAAGGACTCCACTGTGCTGGTAACTTCACTGCCCAATGTGTCTCAGCCTCAGAAGCTGGTCCCATTTCACAACAGTTTTGCTCAAAATGCCCACAGCAGCCCTCCTTGGGATTACTCACCTTTGCAGTCCTGCATAGTGTCATAGAATCATAGAATAACTGGTTGCAAAAGACCTCTAAGATCATGGAGTCCAGCCATTACCCAGCACTGCCACCTCTACCACTAAACCATGTCCCTAAGCACCACAGTGACACATGTTTTGAATATCTCCAGGCACGGTGACTCAGTCACTTCCCTGAGCAGCCTGTTCCAATTTTGAAAGAAGTCCAATCATATTATATTTCAAAACTAACATGGGAATGATTCCACATACTTTCTTCCTAGTTACATGCTGCTTTGCTTGTCAGCACTTCTCGCAACAGCTTCTCTAGAAGTCCTGAGGCTTTGAGAGGAAGATAGATGAAATGCAGCCGAACACTTGGTTAACTTCACCCAGAAAGAAAGGAAACCCTACATTTCAAGCACAAGAGCAACCTCCCTTTGTCCAACATCCATTTTCCTGCTTTAAAAAGTGGTTTCCCTGTACAACTGTGGTAGATGAACAGGCAAACATGCAACAGGGCTAGCTAGCCCTTCCTTATTGTTTAGTTATTGTTAGGTTTTATAGAAGGCACCTAGAAAACCCTCTGGCCTCCATTTCCATGCTGTATGTGTTCAAATCCATAAATAAACAGCAGCATCTAGAGTTTAAAAAGCAGGGAAGAACATCCCAGTAAGCAGAGCTAGCAAAGTAAGCAGAGTTTATTTTCAGCATATATTTAGACTTTGGAAGAGTATATGTGGCACAGTATTCTGCTGATAAAACTTGGAACACTGTGAACTAAAAATAAGGTTATTTATATCTGTTAAAAGGGATTTAGAAAACTATATATATAGTGAACTGCTTGAGCGCAGAATTTATATACCTGGAAAAGAAAACTAACCATGTTTCAATCCATAGGCATTCAAGCCTTCACTTTCATAGATGTGCTATATGAATTTAAACCTGTAAACAGCAAAACTCCTTTTCTGAACTATACATCAAATACGAAATCGTTCAGCACTGAGAGGACTTAGCACGTCTCCTGGGGAAGACTAAGTTTCAGCGTCGGAAACAATGAAGTAGATCTGAGAGAACTTCACCTTGTGAACATTAACGCTGTTACTGTGTTGCTGTACAGTGTGGAAAACATTTCTAGCAAAAACACTGCTGGGTGCTTATTTCCAACTCAAGACAAAGTTATGATGAGTTGCTTGAAGAACAAACTAATTTCCTGATATTAAGGTAGTGTTTTGACAGCTCACGAGGAGTTTGTGGAGCTCTGATCCCCAACCAGCAGGGCTGATGGTGCACTCTGGGGATGGCCGTGCTGCCACGGAGAAGGCAGCTTCTTTTTAGCCACAGTTCTCCCCAGAGGCAGGTGAACATCTGGGAGGTCTTGACAGCCTCTGACTCTGTTGAGCAGATGTGCAGGCTCAGTTTAGCTGAATTCCACGCTCCCCCTCCCCTCCCCTCCCGCCCCCCTTTTTGGAATTTCTTAAATTAAGGTGCATTCTTTCAATACAGTAGCTTCTAATTGAATGATTATGACTGTGTGCAAACCCCATCGGGACTGAGCTCAGCTGTGTGAGGTGCTGTGCACCCTCAGGAGCACACAGGCCTGTGGCAGAGACCTTGCTAGTCTGTATTTTCTTTTTGGGGTTCAAGAGGCAGCAACGTCACCTATGGAGACATAAATATGGTTTGACTCCCAAAGGTTTTCCCAGAAGATTGCTTAACTAACAGACAGTCTGACGGAGTCGGTAGCAGTTCACAGGATGACTGATTTTAAGGCTTCTAGTAACTAGTGCATCTAGTTGGCTAGATTTATATAACTACGAGTGGCTACTCTGAGCAGCACTCCAACATTGAAAAAATCCTCACTAGTAATTACTCTGTGTTTATTTTCTTGGTGATTTGCTAGGAGAAAGCAACTTTGCCTTTTCTTGATTTGATTGCATCATGCTCTGTATGTACATGAATTTATTGTACATATATGACAAATTCAGAAAAATGGTTCTGCAGTCAATGGGGTTAGGGAAGAAATTGCTGTGTTTGTGCAAAATCCTATTTCCATGTATTTTGTGGTAGTCCCAACATAGTGCAAAAATAAGGGATTGCCTGTAAGGAGAGATAAAAGTAAACTGGATTCCCGTCTAGAAATAAGAAGTAAGGAGAACAGAAATCACATCATGCCTTAAGTGTATTGTTCTAGTATATTATCTAATATAGCAGTCTCTCTCCCCTCAAAGACACTTGCCTTGCATTATTTTGATTTTTGAATCTACGTTTGTCTGTAAGTACAGATTGAGAGCATTATTTAATTTTTCTCTGGCTTGCCAGTCCTGGTTTAGAAAGGACTTCTGTAGTGCTCTCATTTGCCTTCTAGTCTGTGGAGTGCATGAGATGCTGGTCCTGGTAGGTCAGTTCAGCCAGGCACTACAGCTGCTTCAGGAAAGCACTGCAGTTGTGAGAAGCAGAAGTCACTTTAGCACTGCTGCATTGCCCTGAATTTGCTTTAAAGACGTTTTTACATTGAAAAGTAATTGCTCAGGTTTGTTGTAGATAATAAATGCTGGTTACTTCAGCTAACACAACTGCACTTGCAGATGTCAAGATAATTAGATTAGAAACTACTTACCAGAATTCAGCTGATAAGTCTTTATGTCTCCTACCCTATTTACTAGGCTCAAAAATTTTGTACCTGTTCCATAGCACTTATTAAATCAATTCTAAACTCACTGGCTTTTGTGTCATTTTGCACAGTCCACTTGTGTAATGTGGACTTTCTTTTTGTTTGAGAGCCTCTACTTCCATTCCATTTGACTTGTTAATGTTCATAATGTTCTGTTGCCATAGCACTTAAAGCCAGAGATATTGGGAAGGTGCCCTAATTAGAGAAACACATACTTCCTGCAGAAAGCGTTGGTTTTTGAGATGCTTTGTTTTGCTGGTCAGTAATGGGGTTTGTTTTCACACTGTGAACGGGTGTGGATGGGAGAGCATCCTGTGCTGCCACATGGCCAGACTGCATGAACGTCTCTGAAGAGCTGCTGAATCAGAATGACAACGTTTTTATCTTGGGCACGGAGGGGCAATGTGACTTCCCACTGTCCCACTGAGTGCTCAAGACCAAGACTTCATACAAGATGCCAAGTAATGGGGATTAAGATCTCCCCATTTTCAGGTGTGGATTTTACAGGGGGCGTGTAGAGGTCTGTAGGGTGCAGGTATCCCTGGCAGTGAACATGAATGTATGCAGCTGAGCCCTGGTTTTTTTAGCGGTCGTCTCCACTGCTCGGAGCCTCTTCAGCCTCAGCCCAAGCAAAGTTCTTTACCCAGATTGCATCCAGCTCAAGGTGACAGGCTCACAACTCTTGCCTCCACTCTGCTTTCTGTCCCTCTTACAGACCATGTTGGGGTGTTGTTATCTGAGTGGGGGGGGAACCTGTTGAACTGGGTGTAAGTGAAGTGCTACTAATCTTAAGGAACAGTGAAGATATAATGTCTAAAGCTTTGCAATAAATCATAGGACTGGCTGTGGAAATACATAGCAGAAATGTGAAGGGTCAGTAACATGACCTACTTTGCTGCATTTGCCTCAGGGGTTAAACATCAGCTGGGACCTGGCTAGGTACTCTGGTCAGCAGGTACAGTGCTAGTGACACACAGAATTGGCCTTGAGGGACCTGTCTGCATTGACCGGCTGGAGGGAAAAAAGAAATGACGCTGAAATATGACCCAGACTCTGACAATAATAGCTGAAAAAGGGAATACTGAAGAGGTGGATCAAATTTTGAAGGTTCATAAATTTTTTGAGATTTTTTTTCCTTTTAAGAAAGCATATAAGCAGGGGACTGTGAGCAGAGAAAGAAGCAGAATCTCCAAGATAACACTCTGATGGGTATTTGCTTGTGAGAATTTATTCATAGCAACAACATCTGCAAACAACTCCTCACAGAACAGATGAGGACAGAGAAATACTTCAGGTCATTTTTCTAATTAGTTTTTATTTTCTTATGTCTACTTTTTTGACACTTTTTGTCCAGTTCCATAAATAAAGTACATTACTCCTGTCTTCTGTGGCAATAAATAAGATTTTGCTTTTTCCTTAAGATAGGTCTAACACTAAATGGGGCTACAAGGTCAGCTGATGCTGGGGGATCCTGTACCTATGAGAACTGCAAATCTGTTACAAGGCAAGGCTGGGCTGCAGTACTAGGGAAGGGTGGGATGGTCATGGATCACAGCAGTGTAGTGGGGGCATGTTCTTCATGCCTCAGCCAGGGGACCTGTGATGTATTGACACTCTGTCAATCTTTTGCCACACTGACTAGCCCGGGGTTTCCTTCAGGGTAAACCAAAATGCAAACGTCCCATGCTATGCTCAGACCTGCAGTTAAGACATAATTTTATACAGGCACATTAACTTCAAGACCCGAGGCAAACTCTGGTCCCTGTTTAACTCACCAGGAGTATTACAATTGACTTCACTGAGGCGACGTTTCCGTGCGGTGCTCTCCCCCACTGTGTGTGCCTGTGCGTATGAGAGCGATGATATGCAGGCAGTGGGCAGAGGGTGTATTAGGGGTTCTGCAGTTACCAGCTCTGCATGTGGATACTCATCACATTAGCAGGGTGGCTTGTGGCTTTTCTTAGCTCTCTGAGTCATACTGGAGGGTTTTGTCCCTGCCGCTATTTTTGTATTCTGCAGATAATGTAAAAAGGCAAATCATGTAAAGGAAGAGAACTCATTTTTTTTCACAAGTAATCAAAAGCAGTGAGCTTAAAGGGGAAAATCTGTACGCCTAAGTGCAGATGAGAAGAACCTGTACTCATCAGTTGCAGTAATTTTAAACTGCATTTGTACCAGACTTATTTACTGAAGTGGCTTGCTAATGGGTGTATGCTTTATATGTATAAAAACATTAGTAAATAACAGCCGACTATGGGCTTCAACACTGTCAGTATCAAAAACCATATTTCCTTTCTCAGCAACATACTTGTACCAGTGTCAGTCTTCAATTAAAAGCTGTAATTTTATACATTGCAGTTTCTGCATGTTAATAAGTTCAGCTCCATGGTTCCTAACAAAGGAAGAACACGAACCTGTTGGAGTCCAGAGGAGGGCTAAAAAGATGATCAGAGAACGGGAGCTCCGAAGTCAGGCTGAGAGAGCAGGGATTATTCAGCCTGGAGAAGGGAAGGCTCCAGGGACCCAAAGAGCAGCCTTCCAGTATGTAAAGGGAGAGAGCTGGAGAGGGACTGTTTACAAGGGTATTTAGTGACACAACAAAGGGGAATGACCTTAAGCTGAAAGGGAGTAGGTTCAGATTAGATGGTAGGGACAAATTCCTGACTGTGCAGGTGGTGTGGCACCGGAACAGGTTGCCCAGAGAATCTGTGGATGCCCCATCCCTGGAAGTCTTCAAGGCCAGCCTAGATGGGGCTCTGAGCAGCCGGGTCTAGTGGAATATGTCCCTGCCCATGGCAGGGGAATGGGAACTAGGTGATCTTTGAGGTCCCTTTCAACACAAGCCATTCTTTGATTCTATGATTCTATGATTTTTCATGATACAGATTATCAGAAACATTTGGGAGTTTCTGTGAGATAAATTATTTGTTTTTCCTTCAGTATGAAAGAACATGTAACTCCTAAGGAGAGAAACTGGAGAAGGAGATTAGGAGGGCCATACATACACCCTTACACAGTTACACAGATGATGAGGAAGCTAGCAGAAACATAATTGAAAGAACAGAGGAACAATCAAATGAAGAGCAAAGTCTCACTTTTACACCCAGTTCCTCCAGTAAAACTTTCATGGAAGTCTGTTTTGGGGTTGGATATCAATCTTTGACACAAATAACTGTATTAAAACTTATGAAACGAGTCATACAACAAAAAGGTACTTAGGTAAAAAGTAACTCATATGTGAATATACAGATCAAGTTAATAGTAAATTCATTTATTATTGGACAAGAAAAGGAAATCATACTTCTTGCATTCACAGATCTTCAGAAAGTATAAAGCTGCATTACATGAGGCAGTGGAAATCTGTCTAGCCTGCAGAAGCACAAAGATTTCTAAGATGAATAAAGTAAACAGATACTGACTTGTATCTTGGAAGATTATGACTTTTTTTCCAGATCTGGTAGCAGACATAGAGAGGTTGATTCAGTTGCCTGAACATTGTGTAACGTTTGCTGCTTTTGATGGCTGAGACATCTGTGTGGGACTGGGGAATAAACAGCCAAGGGGGGGCTATATCCTTGTGGAACATCCTCTATCAGCTGGGGAGATCACAGCATCATAGAATATTCTGAGTTGGAAGGAACCCACAAGGATCACTGAGGCTCTGTATGATAGTTTGAACAACAGAAATGCCTCTGTATTGGTGACTGAACTGTGTTCACTGTGTTAAAATGGATCATTTCTGAAAAAAAAAATCAGCAATCAATCTATAAGTTTCTCTTCTATTCTGGTGTTTGACCTTTCCCCACCTGGACCTTTCAATCTCCCAGAAAGGCGTGGGTGAACTGGAGCATGCCAAAAGCTGGAGGGCAGCGTTAATAAGATGGATGACTTGAAGGTGTCACCTCTGAGGGACACATTGGAAGAACTACCTTTGTTTAGTCTTAGACAGAGAGGATAGAGGTGGAAAACATCATAACAGATTTCCAAGAAGTCTTTCTAAAGGTAGCATAAAAAAGCACAAAAATTAATTGCTTTCCATGTTCAGCTGTTTTCTACAACTAGCAAGAAGCCTTCAGTTTAATTGCAAAAAAGAAGATTTACCTGATGCTGGGGGAAAAAAACAAATCAACTCTATACATTTATAGTGTCAGAGACCTGGGAGGCTTTGGAATATCCCACACCAGACAATTTCAAAGAGTGACTGGACACTGTTCTGATGCTGCCTCTCCATCAGTGTGGAACATGAACCAGAAGTCCTCTTGAATTTCTCTTTTGCAGGTGGTTTTCTCCCAAGCTGGTCATAGCAGTATTCACAAGTGGTTTCCCAAGAGAGCAGCCCGATTAGATACAATAGCAAAGCAAATTAGAGAAAACAAATTGAAGACAATGGTGCTCTGAGGAAAAAATGAACAAGTTCTTAACTCTAGAGCCATAAATAGACACTGTGCAGTCTCCAAGAGTTTTCACTTGTTCTTCTGCTAAAAAAGTTTAATAAGCAATTTCAAATGCAGTCCTTCACATCATATCAAAGGAGAAGTAAGGGACTGCACACACAGGGCTGTACATGTGTTGCTGTGCTCAGTGCCTTAGAAAAAGCTCTAATTCTCTGTGAAACAATACCACGTTTTCCAAGTGTTACTATGTCATTTTAGCTTTTGAAGAAGGTAGTTTTCTTGCTAGCTTTTCATGTGAAGCTGAATGGCTCATTACAGCATGGGCTATGAATTTCTGTGCAGGGACTGTTGAAAAGTTTCATATCAGCTATTAAGAGTGGGAGAATCTCATCAATTTATGTTGACATCTGTGTCTAAAGAAAAGTGCTCATCTTGTATAGGCAGAGTTCAATAGTGAGAGAGAGTTCCAAGAATGCTAACATAATACTCTACCTGAACATAAGTTTGGATCTGTATTTATTAGGTAATAATACCTGAAAATGGATTTCAAATGGGAAAAAAATACAATTGGGCAAAGGAAGTTTTTGTATTTGAATGAGCAACTTATTCTTCATGTGATACTTGCATCCAAAGGTCAGATTTGTTGTGTAAGGGAAAAGGAATTACTGAATCTAATATATAATTTTAACATATATATATATTAAAATTCCTTTGGTAAGTAGCTTTCATGCTCTTGGTGTGTTTGGGAGACGAGGTATAGCCTACAACTACAGCAGAATGGAGATAATAACCTTTTCTTACTGCCAGTAAAAATTAACGACCCAAGGATAAGGGAATCAAACATTACCAATTGCTTAGTGAGAGAGAAGGCTTGAAGGGATATAAAATAAATTCCTTTTCTCTGTCACCATACTGTAAATGAGGGAGATGTAATGGAATGTGAGTTGAATGTGCCTGAGGCTATTCCTATTGCAGTGAGGAGAGTATTTTCTGATAACTTCACTGGCATTTTCTGTTCAGCTTCCATGAATCTTTTGCACTGCCCAGAAAAAATGTTTTCTGAATAATAAAAACAAAAATGTGAAGCCACATTGGGTGATTTCTGAGTGCAGTTGCCAGTGCTTCCAAAAGAAAAGAAAAGCAAGGGTAATTTAAAGAATGAGATGATTATATCTGTGAAAATTATAACTGAGTAATGTTATGGCCGGTGAAATTTTTGTTTAAAATTTATGGAAGGTAAAATTTTATTAGTGAACCTTGAGATACATCATGAATACTGAGGGATGGAAAGACTCTGTAATAAATAAGGTAATAACTACTTTTTTACCTAAGCAATGTGTTCTATAGTCACATTTGCATATTGACTATGAATTTTCTAACTATATTTGGTTTGCTATTGTTCTGTCATGAGAAAAAAATATGCCAGATGCTACTCCTAATCTTCTTGGATGTTGTAGCTTTGGCCTGGTGGTGGAACTGCATCTCCTCAGAAGAAGCTGGATCACAGCAGGATTATAGAGCTCTAACTAGTCTGAATCCGATGCCAGCTTAGCCACTCCATGCTGCAAGCCATGGAAAGTGCCCTTCTGTGCTTCTGAAACTCTCCATCTGGATTGGCCAGTACACTGAAGGAAGTGTCCACATCCTCTCTGTCACCTCAGCTTGGTCAGCATCTTCAGAGAGCCTGGACTATGCCCAGAGGAGCCCCTGGTGAGGGCCGGCTGAGAGGCTGCTGTGTGTGTGTGGTAGCTGCTCTTGACTCTTGTGGGATATATGAGACTGGTAAGTCTCTCAGTTGGACAGTTCCCATTGTCCAAGATAAGGTGGCATTGCCCATGGTGGAGATCCTAATTTGGTCACCTCTATGAAGATAATGAGATGGATTGGTCTATTGAACCCAATGTTATATCAATAGCTTTAGACTTTGTCTCTTTTATAAAAATCTGAGGTATTGTAATTGAAGCCTTTTGTTTCTCTCCAGCACTTCTTCCAGGAGTGCTGGAACTAGTTTGCTATTTCTAGCTTTCAAACCCCAAACTACTTAAAAAGAGTTGAGACTGGGGAATATGTTCTTAGTTACATGAGGAACAAGTCTGAAGGAACAAAAAAGGAACAAACATTTCTAAAAGATCCAACAGAAATATTTGATTCAAACTGGTCTACTTTGAGGAGGTGCAAGTTATCCCTTTTAAGAGTCTGATGACTTGCATTCTGATTTGCAGTGGCATACCTCCAAAAGTTGCATTTTGGGACAAGGGAAATGTTTCTAACTCATCTCTTAACTTGAGCTTCTTAAAGCAACTTCTGCCTTCTTACCTGTCTGAATGCAGGTGGCATTATGGTTTGCCTTGCCACAAACAGCTTGTTATTGTGGCATTTCTCTGATATGTAGCATTACTTGGGTACCCTATTTCTGAGCAGCTGTGATTGCAATTCACGTAAGACCCCTGAGACCAACATATTATCATGGAATATGAACACGTTGAACAGCTCAAGACAACACTAAATCATATTCAGGGTCACTAAATACTTTGTTATTACAGAATGTCCATAGTACAGAGTTCAGGTTTTGGTTTGTATTAGTATGGACATGCTTATGAAGCAGGATGATGCATGCAATGAGCTACATCTTCACGTTTCTCACTCCATCTGCTTACCTGGTCCTTCATCATGCATGGAGACTCAAGGGGAGGTTTTGCGAGGCACACTGAATGGCAGAATGAAAGGATGTCTGACTCTCACTGTGTATTTAAAATGCTGTTCAATGCTTCTGTTTTTCACTAGCAGTAAAGGCTGGTGGAGCACTCTCACTGGAACACAGAGCCAAAAAAACTGGTTTTTTAACTGCTCTGTTAGATGCTGCTCAGATTTTGTTCTCCTGATGCAGAAACTCACAAAACCCAACTGACCTACCAAAATTCTTCCCTTCCCAAACTCCCACATCTGAGAAAACTATAGATGAAGATACCTAAACGAAAGGGCTTATTCCCCCCCCAATTTCTGATAACTTCATAGTTTACATAGGGAGAACACCCAAATAGAAACTTGTCTAAGACATAAGGACAAATTCATATTTTTTATTCCAAATGCTGCTACTTCTGGGTAAAAAAGGTTATTGTCTACATTATCTGTGCTTGATTTTATTTCTCAGATGAAATAAGATTAAATTGCTCACTGTCACTTAAGTGTGTCTGTGCTTTGATCCCAGGGAATTACCTGATGTAACAGGCAGCAAGCTGAATTTTCAAGAAATTTCTGTTTTATCATTTACATCTAATAGGGAAAAAATTACTCTCTTCACTTACACATTTTATCACAAATGTGACAAAGAGAAAATCTTTCAATGCACACATACTTAGCAGAGATTAAAGAGCAGAGAATCAGTCTGAAGTGTCCTGGCCATCTTAATGTTATCGATGCTTGAAAGGAAGCTAGCAGATGAAAGAGTCTTTTTGGAAACCCAACTCTTCCCTCCCCCAGCCTCTGCAATGGAATTAATTCCTCTTTATTTCAATGCTTCTTCATGCAGGCAGGTGAGCACATCTTCAGCTAAGTGGAGATGGTTACAGTAGAAAGGGGACGATAAAAGTTTGCTTCTGCTTTGCCATATGACACCCCAATGAAGAGGTCCTGCAGACCAGAGTTATCTCTGGTGTACAATAACATCACTTAACTTGTCTCTTTCACATTTGTATTCCCAGTGGAAGAAAGCCATGGAAAGAAGGCAGCATGAGGAATCCCAGGAGTGACAATCAAGGCTGGGCAGAAGATGAAGGAAATATAACATCAGTTATCTCTTTGTATTGTGCTGGGTGACACACAAGCTGACAAACTGAAATTGTCTGCAGCTGGTGAGGTGAAACTTTTCATGCTGCCAGAAAAAAAGCTGTCATTATTCAAAGGATAAACACCTTGTCTGTAAGAACATCAAGACATCATCCTACGGATTTCAAGATGTATTTCAAAAGTTAGTCATCTTAGCTGGAAGGCAGCAGTGAAAGCATTATTGCTCTGTTCATCGGGGTGCATACTCATGTGTGGCACCTCCCATGAGCCCTTCTCTATTCACAAAATCCAAGTCCAGGAGGGCTGGTTCACTGACCAATTGTGAAAAGAAATTGTCTTCAACAAACTTCAGGAATTTCCCAGCTTACTTGTCCACACAGCAATAATAGAATATTCCCAGCTAATTTATGGGCCACAGGTTGAAATCTCCCATAAGAATAAGGGGTATGAATAAAGAGATTTCTCCTAAAGGCCTGTAGAGAACTGACTCATCCTGGCTGGGTGATTGATAGGGAACAACAATAACAATTTCTTCTTTGTTTTGCCTCCCTCTAATTTAAACCACAGGCTCTCAAACACAACATTCCTAATTGTAAGGGATTGTGATGGGTTTGATAAACCCCAAAAAACTCAGACTAAGGTTTTAGTTTTAGCTAGGCCCCAGTTTTGTGGGTCATGTGGTTAGGGACAAGTATCAGCTGACTTAAGTGACC
>JAWWEU010000001.1:102715518-102747453 GCA_035583155.1 Acropternis orthonyx | reverse complement strand
CTTTTGTTTTGTTTGGGTTGCTCTTTCCCTCTCTTTGGGGTGTGTTTCTCTGGGGTTCTGGGTGGTGGAACCTGTGTATTGTTGAGAGGGAGGTTTCAAGAAGTTATTGTTGGTTTGTCTTTTATATTTATACATATATATGTTGTAAATTTGTGTAAATACATGTATATATACCAGTTTCAGTTTTAAGGTTTTTTTTCCCCTCATTTCTTTTAACTGAAATTCTGTGTGGCTCTGAGCGACTTGGCATTTTGCCAAGAGTCAAACCAAACAGTAACAGGGATCTACAGTAAAATCTTTACCTTAAGTACAGTCATATTGCTTCACCTCGCCTGCCACTGCAAATCCCTCCTGAAAAGCCTGTACAGGCAGCAATACTGAGGCCCTGCTGTGATCCCCTTGGAATGCCTTTTCCAGCCCCAGTGTCCGTGGAGTTGTAGGATTTGTGACTCACTGAACCCTAATCCTAATTCTATTGGAGGATTGAATCCCAATGGAGAAATGAAGACTAATGAAGAAAGGGTAAAAAAAGCAGGCTGTTAGCTAATATGCAGCCAAACCCTCAATATCAAAGACAGATTTCTCCCAGGGAAGAAGCTGTGATGCTAAGGACACGTTACACTGTCCATTCCTGTTGGGGGAGGGTGTTACCACTGACCGTGGGCAACAAAAGGGCAGGGGAAAGGTCAGCAATACACCATGGGAAGGATGGATAGGAGGGATTTCATACAGCACAATTTAAACTGTATTATTAATTAGATTTTCCTGTAATGATTATATATTTTGGACAGTAAGTATCATCAGAACTGGACTAGTAAAGACTCTTTGACTAGACTTTAATTTATGTGGTTGTAAAGAAATGCACTTCTTTAGCCCACTGGAGTTGTGGGGGGTATTTTGTCTAGAGGCTTAGTTTCAATTTGAATGCAGTGCATCCCTATCTTCTACTTGCTACAGCCAATATTTGATGTCTAAATTGGGCACTCCTTGCTTGTTTAGGATATGCATTAGCATCTGGTGCACATCAATATTCAGTAACTCTTTCATAGTAATTTCCATGAAACAGTTGTTTCTAGCTAGCAGAAATTTTCTGTCATGTCTCTGACTTCACATTAGCACATCAGTTGTGGTGTTGTGGAAAAAGGGGCACCTTTTCCTCTTGGGAGAGGGAACACGATGCTGCTTCCTTACCCCCTGCAGGCTGCTAGTCACACTGCAAATGAAAATATGATGATTTGACTCTGTCAGGGTGAATTATTTTTCTCACACTGTTGTATTTTTTCTGCTTTCCCATACTTGTGATTAATCAGTCTGCCTTCCAGTGGAAGGCCAATGTGAAAAATACCCTTTTTTATTTTGTTTGAAAGCCATACAGTCCCCCTAAAATGAAAGAGAAAAAAAAAAAGGCATTTGGGCTTTGCAAACTTGCAGTCAAGTGTAGAGATTTCTGCAAAGAAAAGCAAAGAAATTTAATCCAGAGGAGACTGATTTTCTCTCAAAAGATTGCAAAAGTTATGCATATCAGGCAAATTCCTGCTCTGTCTGTTTAGATGATATAAAGATCAGACTGGAAGAAAAGACATGAAAGAGCCTCTATACATGGCAGTTCAAAATCTTATCAGCAGAGTGCCAAGAGACAGGTAATACTACGATAGGAAAGATGCTGCCACTTCCATCTGAGGGAGGCAGAGCACTGGGTAAAATCTTTGCCCAGTCTGCAGACAGCAGCTGAATGGATGGAAGTGGGAGCTGCAGGTCTGCATCTCAGGCTTCTGCTTGGGCTTGAGACCTGCCAAGGACAACTCTTGATGCTCTGGCTTATCTTGCCGGTTACCGCACATCTTGCAAGTTACTCACACAGTTTACAACCATTTCAGAGGGAACCTGAAAAATCTGCCCCAAGAGAAATGCTGGCAGTTTGCACCATGGTTTTTCCTTTTTTTTTTCCTACTTATAAGTTGAAACTCTGTATTTTCCTTTTGAAGAAAAATAATCTGAAGGATTTCAGCAAAGCTTTTTAATCTTTGTATAATAAAAGTTATGTGTTATTATGAGAAAATAAAACAGAAAATGGCAAAACAATATTTCTTTCAAGTAGACGTGTTTCCACTGGATATCTTTTGATCCCTCAGACTTTCTTCAAGAAAAATCATTCTGTGAGAGAAATATCAAAAACCTCATTCATGATAAAGGCAGCAGAAAGTTGAACTGTGTTCTGTATGTCATCTGAAATCAGATTTTTCTAGTTTTCCTCTAGCTCACCATAACTAAGAATTCTGACAAGGTTTTGTGTTCCCATCATGTAAATGACAAGGCTGTGTTTCCTTTCCCTGTGCTGCTCACATTTATATGAAAGTGCCTGGAATTTGGATCTCAGTGACTTTCATAGGAGAACACTGAAAACAGAAAAGGAACATAGCTTTATGCAAGAATAGGGGAGGAAAATTATCAACAAGATTCTTTATTATTGCTCTCCAATAGTCAAGATAAGAGTCTTCACTCCATCTGCAAGTGGTGATGCCAATTATTACATTCCAATCCTTATGTCAGCAAACCAGTAATGGTAGGAAAATGTCTTTGTCAAGTGTCTCTAAAAACTTGAGCTTGGGGAAAATGTTAAAAGGGAGCCTTCCTGCCTATGGAATTGTGGTTCCTTTTTTTTTGTGTCTCCACTCCTTGTTGGTGAATTGAAGGAACAGAGCTGGGTAATAGTATCTCCCTCCTGTTGATTTGCCATTGCTCATTAGGATGGCACAAGCCTGTGGCCATCCAATCTTCAGCAGAAATGTTGTTGTACAAGTATTCTGTTATTTGATCTCAGCAGATTAAAAGATTTCTCTCGCTGAGAAATGTATTCAATTTGCTGTTGCTTATGTTAAATCTCAGGCCTTATGGAGCTTGGATGAGAGACAAAGTGGATAATGAAGGACAAGTTTGCCAAATAATGAAAATGTCAGCACTGTCTGAAAGTTTAGATAGCATCAGCAGTAACTTAATTGACAGCAGTCTACAGAAAAGAGGGCAAAAGCTTTTATCTTAAACAGTATAAAACAAAGATAAATTCGAGTACTCAACATGTCATTGACTGTTCTCAGATCCCCACAGAGCTTCTGACAGGCTGCTGGCACCAGAGATGACAGGGATGCGCTGAGATGCCCTCGCAGGGCTCAGCTCCTGGTTTGCAAAGACGATGGCACTGCTCGCTCACACACAGTGTACTCCAGGCATACAGCTTAATCCCCTGGAATTGTAATGATCAGTTAAAAGATCTGACAAACAGGATGAAAGCTCTTCAGATAAGTGCAGTTTCTAAATTCCTGCGCTCAGAAGTACTTTTTGGAGTGTGATCAGAAACTGCATGAGCACTTAGCACATTCATGCAGACAATAGATTTAATGAGTCATCTTTCTGCTAATTAGTGGAAAATGGAGAGTCTGGACATGTGTGAATTTGTTTTTGGTCAGAAAAGAGGTTATAAACCCAAGAAGTCAGAGCTAGACTGCACGATAGGGAGTGAATAGAGGTACCAAATTCCTTTCTTTAGTAAATGGGATTATTGCAATGACTGATTCAGTTTTGCAACAGGTTTTTCACAACACACATGGGGAATCTACAGCTTGAGGCTTGCTGGTGCTTCAACAATTTCTTAAAATCCCTCAGCTACAACCAGGAGCTCTGTGCAAGTTTAGAAGATGGAGCTGGCTCAGACACAGACAGGTGGCCCATGACTCTCTAGGGAGAGGAATAACTGCTCTTGGACAATCAGCAGTGCTGCTGGAGTAACTCAGCTGTCTGGTGTAAACCCATATTAATCCATTTATACAAACACAGAATTGGGCTTCATTGGAGGCTTTCTCTCATGCTTGCCACAGGGGTCCAGAAGGGAGGGCCTGGGGCCACAGGATCTGAGAGTCTTGGATACTGCTTCTTGTGGACGCAAGAACACAGGAGTCACCCTTTTTGTCCTGATCAGAGGAAGCTCTAGGAGATGTCTGCTGAGAACCATATTCTCTCACCTGGGCACATCTTGTAGCAACCAACAGATCATCACTCTGAGAGATGTGAGATCTTTTCTTGCTAGTGTTAAGGACCAGGTTTTCAAACTTTAACATCTTCTTACATTTAAATTCTCTCCATACCCCCACAGCTGCTGTCACTGACATTTCCATATTTCCACATAAAAACCATTGCTTCAGAATGCAAGTTGTTCAAAACCACCATTTATGTCTTTCTCATTGTGTTTCACATGCTGTGGTAAGTGAGGGGCTCTGTCCTCTCCACATGGCAGCATCTGACAGTGCTGGCTCAGGCCAAAGCACTAAAAAAAAAAAAAAATCAACAAAACCAACCAACCAAAAAAACCCACTACAAAAACTACAAAGGATCTACAGTCTGAGGGCTCCTGCCCTGACAGAGTTACAGGGGTGGCCACCAGCAAACTGGCCATGCCTTGCTTTGGGGGAGAAGCTTGGCTTCCCACGTTTCCCGGGAATTGAGAGGGATACCATCACCGTGAAATACAGGCTGCAGCGTTATATCCAGTAGAAACTGTGGCCACACAATGAGCTCCTCCATGGTCTTCCGCTTCCAATGGTCACTGCATGTCCTCCCTATGACCGCTGCCTTGGGAATTGTTAAAGGTGAGCTAAACACTTTCTTGATTCACGTTAGAGGAAACTAAAACCCTACAACTTGCTTTAGACATTAAAACTACTGGTTGAAAACAATGCAACATTTTGGGAATTTATAATTTTCAAGGCAAACACATCTATATACCTGCTTTCTTTATTTCTCTAGATCCTATTTTTAAAGACATTTTTGGTTTTCAGAGAAAAATTTTTATTACCTCTGTGTGCTCTATAGCTCTCAGAAATGCTGTTCAGTTCTTCTAATGGAAAACATAAATGGCTAATTTGTCTTTGATATAGTACCTATATTATTTCTCATTGATTTTCCCATATGTCCTGAAGTATAAATAATGGTTTCCAGAATGCAAAATGATCATCACAAATACAGATCTCTTCCCCCTTTTACTCCCACTAGGCTCACCAGCAGCCGTATTTTCTGCCATACTTTTTTCAGAAACACAGGTATTTTTCTCAAGCTATAAATGAAACATTTCTTATCCAGCAAAATATCTTTTCATATATTTATCAAATCCCTCATACAACAAATGGTTCTTGTGCCTCTGAGAAAAGAAAGGATATCCTGATTTTTAAATTGCTATTCTGGTTTTGCAGAACTTGCTGTTTCTTGATGTCTGTAGTGCTGTTTATTCCCACTTCCTATTCCTTCTTTGGTTTCCTTGGTGTTCAGGGTCAAAAGTCTACCTTTGGTTTTTTTGGTGTTTTTTTTTTTTTTTTTGTTTTTTTTTGTTTTGTTTTGTTTTTTTTTTTACCTCGTCTATTTTTCTTGGGCTTTTCTTTCTTTCTTTCTCTGTAACTCTCAGATTTTCTTTCTAATAGCCAAGTTAGTAAATGACAAGACTCCTCTTAACTTTGTCTCCTGCCATTGTCTACCATCCTGTTGACCTTGGCACTGTCATTAAGTTTCTCCGCTCACAAGCATAATTCACTCTTTTGTTGCTGTAAGAAAATATGCTTTTCTTTTGTCAGTTGCATTTTTTGGCAGGCTTTCTTCATCTAGCTATTTTATTCTATGATAGCCTAAATGTCCTCCCAGAACACTCTTTTTCATGTCTTGTTTTTTGCTTTTCTTACAGGTCCAATATGTTATTTTCACCTGTAACCTTCAGACATTGACTATTATTATTTTTAATGGAATTGCTGTGTCCATTTCTACTATCTATGTAGCTCTTGGATCTGAGGTGCTTCAGAGGTACTTGTTGCTACTCCGGTTAAACACAGTTGCAAAGTTGTAGTTCAGGTAACAGAGGTTTTTTATAAGAGCACATATGTGTAGCAACTACTGTGTAATGCTCTTAGAGACTTGTTCTTTACATATTTCTATTAGTAAGTCATCTAACAAAACAAGATCCTGATCCACCTCTGGGCTTGTATGCAACATGAATACACATGGAGAAAGGGATAAGAGTGCTAGTTACCTCCCTTTATTACTTTTGCTTTAATAACCAGTTATTTTGTTTCACATCCCTACCCATCTACTTGGTTAGCTATGCCCATATGTTTTGGGTAACAGATACTACAAGCCATAAAAGCAACAGCAGTGCCATCACTCATGTGCTTTGGTGCAATAGACATCTTGTTGGTGTACTCTGACAATTTTAGTGGTGAAGGTTAAGGCTTGGAGTGTATAAAAGTTGAAATGCTTCCTGCAATCTTTTTAACAACTACCAAAACAATGTTCTCATAAAAAGAGGGTTTATCTTCGTGCTGCTGTACTATAACCTTGGGCTCTACATAAAATGTTAAGGAGAAACGCAGTCTTCATCAAGGAAAGAATTTGTGATACTTAATATACAGCATGGTAATTCACATTAATTATGCTCAAAATAAAGTGACATTTAGGCCGTGGACATTGCTGGAATGACATTGTTGGAAAACGAGTTACCCACTAAACAGAAAGAGCAGCCAAAACAGGCACATGAACAGCCCTGACACTGCACACACAAGAGAAGGGGAGGAAAGCACCCAGCAGTGGCAATACCTTTCCTGGTTGGACCAGCTGTAGTACAGTGTCAGCGGTAAAATCAGCACCGACCCTGGGAATTGTCTGAACTCCTACAGGTGCCTCCCTGTGTCCCAGAACTGTCCTCACCTGCACTTTCAGCCCTGCTGTGCCACAGGGTCAACCCAACCTGTTTGGGAGGGCCAGGAAGATCCTGGGGAAAGGGGGATACCAGGGCTTAGCCAGCAGCAGGGCAGGACCAGCATGGTTTGGGGAGGGTCAAGGAGCAGAACACAGGGGAGGAGGTCTTGAGAAGAATATGGGGCATTTTCCTCTGCTCCCACTTTTTGGTGAGTGATCCACATGCTTGATCTCCTGGGGCATTTATATTTCTGGCTCGGACTGGATGGACCATATAAACAAAAGCCTCAGTGATTCCTGAAAGCACTGCCCACTGCCCCCCTACAGGACTCACCCCATGCTCCCATCTGCTGCCCTTGCTGCTACCCGCAAAAGTACTGGGAAAAGGAGGATCAGGAGAGGTTGACCACCATGGCAGAGCACTGTTTGCTCATGAGGTGATCTCAGGAGCCAGTGAGGGAGTACATGTCTGAGCAGAAATTGTTCTGGGGTCAGCAGCTGAGCCCCAGTCCTATGGTACAATCTGCCATCCCTACATCTTGGCTGTTTATTGTAATGTATGCCAAAACACAAGCAAAATGACAAAAAAAAAAAAAAAAAAAAAAAAAAAAAAAAAAAAAAAAAGAAAAAAGGAAAACCCCAAACAAACAAAAAAATCCCCCCAAAAACACCCAAGCAAAACCAAAACAGTAATGTCAAAAGATTTGTGTATTTATCCAAAAAGAAAAATGAGTTTGAAGGGAATTAGGTAAGCTGACAGAGAAAATAGCTATTACATAGAGTGATGAGTATGTGACCTCAGGGAATTCCTTAAAATTCTCGTTTCTGGAGGCTGGGAGGATCTGTAAGGGTAGAGGACTGCTTTTTGTACTCTATTCTTGAGCATCTCTCAGAAGGAGGCTGTTAGACTAAACCTTGCTCTGAATTTGGGTATGTTTATATTCTTAAGAGGCTACTTAGAAGTTGCCTTCACCACAGTGGTATATCTCAAATCCCAAGTTTATAACTCCCTTGAGCCACAGATTTGGAGCAGAGGATGTCTAGGAACAGTCCCATGGGTGATTTGTGAAAACTTCACTCACATACAGGATTCTCGAGGGCTGTAAGTGTGCAGGGTGACAGCTCTGTGTGGAGGTTGTCTCTTGCCCTGGGGGATACACATGAGGAGGTAATACAGAGCCTCATGAGAGATGATTCCTGAAGATGAGAAAGGCAATGAGCAACCAGGCAGTACAGGTTTGGAAACCTCCACAGCAGATAGAGCTGACATGAAACAGTCAGCTGTGGATGACCTCTCCCAGAGGCAGCAGCTATTTGTGGAGTAGGGCTGCTGCAATTTGGGTCACAGCACAGTGCAGCTACAAGAAGAAAGGCAGTGTTGTCCCGTGGGGAAACACAGCTCTACGGAGAGTCACAAAAGGCTTCCACAAGCCAGCAGTGCACATACAGCATAGGAAGCAAAGGGCTGTGCAAGTGTAGATGCGCTTTTTTTTTTGCTGTTCATAGCCTGCCTTCTCCAGGCAGCTGCAGTACTGCTTCATAAACCAACATATAGGGGATTTCTTAGCTTTGTAAAACACTTCAAACTGGGATAATTCCTGAGAGTGACAAAAGAAAGTTTTTGCAGCAGAAGTCCTTCTGAAACCAGTCCTAAATTCCTTACCCAGCAAAGCTGCCTAGTGACAGGAATGTAGACATCCACACCAGGTAGTTCCTAAAGTGGATGTAATTTGTGCAGTATCAATTACATCAAACCTATTCATGATGGGCTCAAAGCTGATTTGGTTTCACAGCCTACCTGCCAGTTGCCTGTTGTGAGGATGGGATACACTGTGTTTAAAATGCCTAATGAGAACAGTCAGCTAATTTTCTTATCTGCTATATTTCACTAAAGGATAAAGGAAAATTGAAAAGAAACACTCTCCCCTACATCATTATGTAAGGTGTAATCAGGAAATACATTCTTAATTCATGCTAATTTAGAGGGAAATCGCTTTTATTTTGGGAGAAGACAGCATAATAGAAGCAGTTAATGATTAGCTCACCTGCCTTATAGTTGTTCAATAATACACTGGTTTCCTGCTCTATAAACTACATTTTAATTACTGCCTAATGAGAGAACTTGAATTCTTCTTACCTCCTGCAGTGAGGATGTGTTTTTACTCCGTACATCTCAATTTCATGTCTCCCTTCCAATGAACATTTTGCTGTATTTTTTTTCGAACTATATCAAAGTGACCTGGAATACATTAAAAGTCATTAGCAAGGGATGTCATTGCATCAGTTGTGACATCACATACATTGTACTCATTGGTTATACAGGGTTCAGCTGTGTTGTCAGTGCTCAGCCCTGAGTCAGAGGTGGAGAAAATCTTCCCCCAGCTCTGAGAAGTGTAAAAGGATCATTTGCTAAAGTGCTGCCAGTGCCCTGCCCCTGTGTTGTCTCTAGACTGGGTGCCCACGTCATTTGCATCCCTCCTCCCTAAAAAGAGACAGAGCAGCTTTGGCTGGGCTGGCACAAGCTGGTGCTACTCCCCAAGAGCATGTGCCAAAAGTAATGGTGACAGTGTGATAAAAAATCTCATTTATTAAATTTAGAAAATGGAAAAAATTCACCTGTGAAACAAGGAAATAAACCGAGCAAGGAAAGTTCTAATACAGCGCGCGCCGGGTGCTCAGGTCCCCAAGGTCCCAAGAACACATCTCTTAATTCAAAAATCGTGCTTTTAAAGGTTCCCAGGGTCCCGCCCTATTTACCTAACAGAAGAAGCATTCCCATCTCCCCGGTTGGCTGTGCCGTGCTGGGAGGTGGGATCCCCAGGCAGCATGGCAGCCCCCAGGACCAGCCATGTGGCATGGGGGGTTTCCTTACCAATATTTTACAGTCCTCTTATTCCCGGCCGCATGTTACCCTGGCACAAGCTCCTGACAGGATCATGTGCCTTACAACTCCACGATACACCTTATAGGTTAGTAAAAAAACCCCCCTCCTAAGTTAGTGACTCATTTAATCCATTTGCTTGTAATAAAACCGGTTTTCTTATTTCTCATAACAGGGCATGACTCATCTTCCTGCATCTTCTCAGGATCCCAGGTTCCCCTCTCTGGATCTTGCTGTGCGGAGAACAGCTCAGACCCATGGCAATCACTCTACTCCAGCTGTCTTTGGCCAGTGTAGAGCCGTATTAATGACAGGTATCAAAGGGTTTACAGATCTCATGTGGTACAGAATCCTCTGTCCCTCCCTGCAGCCACCACCAGGTAAAATGAAAAGCACTCAGGCAGAGGGCGGGTTCATGGAGTGAGTTTAAAGCTGTGATGCCCCAGTAAGCTCTCTCATCCACAGCCTGCTGTTAAGTGGCTTCTTCAGCCAGAAGGCGTGGATTTATATTATAAAGCCTTTTTCTTCTATGAATTTGTCTAATTGTTCTTACATTTTAGTTCATAATTTTATGTAACAATGATCTCAATAATTTCCTTATATTGGATAATTTAGCCTTGTGACTGTTTCAAATCTGTCTGCTATGTGATACTTTCATTGGAGGGCTCTCAGTTCTCAGTTATTTCATCACCACCCATTTCTCCCATTCCTATTTTAATTTCTCTATGCTAAAATTTGCCTACTTGAGGAATCTTGGTCTCTTTCCATGTGGTTCTATTTTCTTTCCGGAGCAATTATCATCATTGCTACTCCTCTCTGCATCTTTCCTAGTTCTCAGTGGCCATTTGGGATGTTCTGGTTTTCATGAACAGTGATAAAAAAGAATATGATGCCAACTGTGTTCCATTCTGTGGTTCTTCAGAAGAAGAATTGGCCACTGGCCACAGAAGACTGTTTGGCTATGAAATGCGACAAAGAGCAGAGAATAAAGACCTCATGGCACCCACTGATATGATGGTCGCATCTGTCAGTAAGGTTTTGTCAGACACATTCCCATGTCATTTACTTTCTATTTGCTTCTGTTTCTTACCTTGCTACTTTTTAAAACCCATGTGGTATGAGCTCTGAGTGGGACAGAAAACAACTCCAGTGGGAAAGCATCTCCTCTTGTTCTCACTGATTCTCACAAGAGCTGCTCATTTGCCAGAGCTAACCTTGCATGCCCTTTCTGGAAGGCTGATCAGAGAGGTCAGAAAGTGGATAGATGTGAGTGGTGGGGATGACTGCCAGAGGGGCCCAGCCTCCGGTGACATCTGAGCTGTTGTGGAAGATTTGGTCCCTGCTGCAGACTGATGTGCCAGCAGGGCCGAGCAGGACCCACACCAGAGGTGCCTACAGGCAGGGCAAAGCATCAGATAGCATCACCCAGGGCAGAACTTCTGGCTCGGTGACGTTCAAGTGTGGACAGCTCTGGGACAGGGCTTGCCAGCTCCCTGCTGCAGGCGGGAGCCAAAGCACAGGCAGAGTGGGTCCCTTTCTGTCCCTCTCAAGATGAGACAGGTTTAGAAGCAGAAAATTATCTCAATACTTTTTAGGCCATAACTGCAACTTCTGGGAAGTAACCAACTTCCCCAAAAGGTTTTAAATGCCTAAAAATTTCTAAATGCAGAAGCACAATGAGACCATCACCATGTGTTGTCTGTGAGAGCCTGCTCTCATCAATGGACATCTGCTCTGCCCCTGAGCCCTGCCACTGGAGGAGGTGGGTGCTCCATGGGCAGGGAGGAGTGGACCAAGAAATGGTGTTTTACAGAATCCTTTCCAATATCTGAATGTTAGATTATACCAGTACCTCACTGTCATTAACAACTGAATTACCTCTCATTACTGAATTACATTCAGTACATTCAGTTAATACTAATTAAAACATGTGGTCACTGGCATTTATCTTTTATTGTTACTGTAAGGGCTAAAGGTATCTATTATTATCCCATTCATTGTAATGATACTCTCAGCTCAGTGATGGTAATGAAAGAGATTTTAATTATGTCAGGTTTTAAGGCAATAACTATTGTAACTGTCTTAAAACTCTGTCTGTGCCCAGCCCTTTCTGGGCTGATAGAGACAGAAGGCAGAAGGCACAGGTGCAGGAAAAAGAACAGACACACAGAAAAGTACTTGACCATGGACTACCACACTCTCCCATCTGCTCTCCCAGCAGAAACAAAGACAATTAATTTTACTCCAAAGAGGTAGGTGAAGGGTTAAATTAGGGTGAAAATACAGTGATGTTGTAAACTGTATGTTCAGCACAGGCAGGAGCCTCCAGCAGACACTTGGCTTCTCTGCTGCTCTGTAAGGCACAGTTCAGAGACACTTTTTCCAGCAGCTACCACCTCACTGTAGGATGGGCAAGTTAGAGAAAGGTGCTCTGGGATCGCAGAGGTGGCAGTGATTGGCTGGAGGAGTAGAACAGATGAGCTGAACAGAGGGGATTGATTTCTGGGTTTAAAAAACAGCAACAGACAGAATCAATAATAGATACATCTGTGGGCTACTAATGTGCGACCCCTCTCCCTGACTGGCTGTCTGGCAGAAGATCTGAGAAAAGAGATATCTATATTCCTGTCAGCTGCATGGCTGCCTGTGGGATTTGGGACACCTCCTGCGTGATTTCCCAGGCACCCAGATCTGCAGGTCTCACCACAAGGTTGCACTGGGACTTAGTGCTTTGTAAAAGTGACACAGTACAGCCTCATCTTCTGATGTCCCTACACCTGCAGCACTTTAAACACACTGTCCCACAGAAGTACTTCAAGGCACTCCAGCCGTTAAGTTGATAGGCTTTTGTAGCTCAAACACTTGAAAAAAAATCAAGCTTTTGAGAAGTCAAACATAAATTTAACATTTCCAAAGAGAAGTGGCCATCTAAAAGGTCATTTCTGTAGCAACAGTGCCTTGGAAAGGCTGTAATTTGATAAAATGTGGGCAAATCTAATTTTACGCACATTTTGCTAAATTTCTTAAGTGTTCACTTTCATCAGCTGATTACTCCCATAGTTATGAATGATTAATCTGTTTGGTTTTGTTTTCTCTAAAGAAAAGCTTCTTGGTGTTCTTCTGACCCTTGTGACCAAGAAATAAAAATGGCTGATAAGGTTTTCCTCACTGAAAGTTGCTCAAAGTACCTCCTCAAATGTGTCTGCATGTGGCAAAGCCGCTTTTCTACCTGTGCTTCATGATCATCCTTTTTGGATCCATCTCTTTAAACAGCCCTTGCACTGCTCTTAGCTTTTTGTGCTTTTCTTTGAGAAAAAAAGTTAACATTCAAACAAAACTTCCTGAGAAATGAAAAATGGAAGTGAAAAAAACCTGACCTTGTCAAAAGAAAGAAAAAAGCTCCCATTGAAAAATAAAATGAGGTTAATAAGCGGGGATGTGAAGACTTAAGAGTGGCTTCTGAAAATCTGCACATACAAGAGCAGCCTGTATTAAGCTTTAAGCAAAAATACATCAGTGCGATGCATATGAAATAGATCACACACATGACACTTTTGATGTAAACAAAAGCTAGCTTATGTTTGGATTTTCTTTTTTTGCTGACTCTTTTCTTTCTTAGAAAGTGCCAGAGTAAAGTAAGAAGATACAATAATTTGTTCCTGTCCTATTGTTTTAACTAAGTTTGTTTTGCTCCTCCGTTCTATTGGCCTTATATGAAGGATCTGCCCAGTATTTTACTGGATTGCTCAGCCCTGTGCGTGATTGCACTGATGAATTAAATATGATCGCTATTTATTTTGTTCTTTGGCTCTAAAATAGCTAATTTTAGATTTCACTTCTTTTCATTAGCCTTGTTTGTTCCTTCCAATGACCTCTTTTTTTTTTTTTTTTTTTTTTGTATGAGAAACTAGGAGCCTATTTGATCAATGTAAGAATCAAATTCTGAAAAAAAGCCTGTGGCAGAAGCAAAATGAGGAAGCTCTTTCAGTAAGCCTGTGAAAGAACCTCCCTTCTTTCCTCTGAAGCTGTGTGCTCATGACTATCACTTGCCTGACACACAATCCAAACAGTGTGAGCTGCAAAGTGCTGCCTACCTTTGTGCTTAAATGCTTCTCCCAGGTCCACAAAGGAATACAACTGATTGCATTAGGGTGTAGATGGAAGACCAAGCCTTTCCCTGCATTTTCCTTGCTCTATTACTTAAGAATGAGCATCCAAGCAGAACTGAGCAGGAAGACAACCTGAAAGCATCCACAGGGCTGATGGAAGAAGATGGACCTGCTCCAGAAAAGGGCAAACACCCTCTTCCTTCTATTTCTACTGAGCTAAGGTACAAGCAAAGAGAAGTCAACCCTCTGGCAACCACATAAAATCCTTGACCAAAAAGCATGGGAACCATCTTGGAATACCATAAAGGTGCTCTGGCATTGATCTAGTATGTGATGGTGATCTTGTAGAGAAAACCTTGTATCCCTGCCTGTGGCAGTGGGGTTGGAACTAGATGATCTTGAAGGTCCTTTCCAACACAAACCATTCTATGATCCTCTTATCATCACATACTGCCAAGGGAAAATGCTTTTAAAATATACATCATCTAGTCACTGAGCAATCTCTGCTTTCCTACCTAAGTCATCCCTCAAACAAATAAATTGAGACAAATTAATTATTCTAAGTATAAAAAATTAATCTAATACTGTGTAATTCTAACTCTGAAATAAATCAGTAAAAAGAGTTAGATTATTCTTGCACATAATTGTCTGAATTCAATGCAATTACATAGTAAAGTTGACAGTTTTCACTTCATTTATTGTTCTTTAAAATGATTGTGTGTGTTTCTCTAATTCTTTGAAGGGGATGAAAAAGAAATACTTGGAAATAGAGACTACTTGGCAGCATGTTTTTGGAAGAGTTGCAAAAGCTGCTGAATGTTCTGCAAATGTTTTGTCTATGGGACAAGAAAGATCTATAGGATGTTGAAAGGAAAGAGTTCTTCATTCCAGTTCTATTAAACTCGGCTTCAAATTTCAAGCCTTTGATCTGATTCTTTACTTTTCTGTCTTCTTGTTTGATCATGAGCCACAGACAGATGGGACTACATTCCTTGCAGAAGCCCAGAGACTCACTCAAATCATGAATGAACCCAACTTTAGGTGTTGTCGCAAAGACTTGAAATAACAGGCACAGTTGACAAAGCTGCCCTGGCCAGCTGGTGTCACATGGGGCACCCTTTAATCACATTTTGCAGGTTAAACCAACTGATTGTGTTGGCAAAAGGAAAAAAATTAGTTGTCTGAGTGCCAAAAATTTTCATAGAACCTCTGTGCAGTGGCAGGTCCTTTCCATTGGACACCAGCCCTTACTGCTGCTGTTCAGTTCCTGGAGAGGGGACAACACTTGAGACTGACTCTTTGGACTCAATTCTCATGCCTGCTGGAGAGCTGGCACCAAAAGAAGCTGACATCACCCCTGAAAATAACTCATTTTAGCACCTTTCCACCTTTCCTAACCCCTTGGCCTCTACTCAAGCTGCAGTTTTGTACTCCACCTTCAGTGCCATTAAAATGGTTGGTGAAGCCTCACTGTATTCCCAGTCAGTGGAGTGACATTATGAATCTGCTGAACCCTCAACTGTGCAAATGCCTGTACAAGAAGAACCTGGAGATTTAGCTTGTAACTTTTGTGAATGATGTCCCCCACTGTTTTCTAGATATCAAAAGAACCAACCCAAGCCTTAGGAAAAGAAACTGAAATTGACATAACCAAAATCAGTGCAGTGAAATCCCAGGATATGTTTTAGTGTCTAGATAAAATGTAAGTAATCAAGGAAATATCTAAACCTTGCAGAAAAATCTACATCTCCAAAATAAAAAAAAAATTAAATGTATCATATCAGGGCTGCACCACAAAGACCTGCAACCATATTGAATGAAGTGAGCTAAATGCTGTTTCCTGTTCTGTTCAAATGCCAGGAAAAGCTTTCATTGATCTCACCATTATGAAAGCAAGTAGTTTTAGGAGCCCAGGAAGTAGTTAAGAACAAGCTCATCCTTGAGATAGAGCCTCTAAAGTCAATGATCTAATTTGGTGATAAGTAGGTGCTGCTCTGTCTTTAATGCACAGACATAGTGAAAAGCCTGTTTATGACTTTAATATCAGGCTCAGAGTTTTAAAGATCTCAGCCAAATTTTCTTGTTCTCTAGCCATTAAAATAATTATTTTAACATTTTCCTTCTATTATATCTCTTGCCCTTGGTGCTCCAGTGAGAATGGCAGGGAACTGAAGAACGGGGAAAGTGGGCAGGCACAATATCTTGTGCAATATAACAGCAAAAGGAAGACAGGTCTTGTTCCTGTGCTATCTGTATGCACAAAGGGTTGAAAAGCCATAGCGTGACTGATATTTCAGCATCTTTTAAAATGCAGATTTAATTATTTGGGTGATCTCTCTGTGTAAGAAATTTATGACCTCCCTTGGCACTCTTTCACTGAAAATCAGAGATAAGAAGCATCTAGTGAATTTACAAGCAGTTCAGAAAGATGGTTCTTGCTTATAATATGCAATGTGCCATACTTTACAGTACTCCAACATTTTTTAATCTCTTAACTTAGCCTAGATTTCTATTAACTTCTCCTACGTATAATGTTTATTCTCCTGAAGAATTTAAATGCTAGGTGAGATAAGTCTATTGGATGTTTATTGAACTTTACAGAATTAATCAATTCACTGTTTTTCTACAGTACTTTGGCTTGCAATTTGCTTAGGCAGTTCTGATTGCCTAGGTACTCTTGATGGATGTTTCTGCCTTATGATAGTGCTGAAATGGTGAGAAATGTTGTGCTTCAATAGGAAGCATTGCTCTGTAATTCCAGAATTGGAGAGAAACCTTTGCAAAGGTCATTTGCAAAGTTGTACAAAGTAAGGACTAAATGTGCTTCATTGTAACTACATGGTATATGAAATAGATAATACATCTTAGTGGAATTGAAAGACAGGTGTGTTTTAAATGTGCCTGTTTACTGGCAGCATTTGTTTAAAGCCATGTGCGTTACTGCTAATATGCTTTTTTCCTGGTACTCTGTTCAGTTAATTATCACTTCAATATCTACTTCATCCAAAGGGAAAATGCACTCAAAATACTTTGCAAGAGGATGGGATGGCTTGGAGTTAATATGATTTAGGAAGCAATTTATTCATTCCCTGTATTGCATCAGAAGTTCTTTTTCTTGTTTTCTTTTTTTTTTTAAATACGTAGGATTTTACTTTTAACAGTAGATAACACTAGATATATTACTGACAATCTTCAGTTACCCAGCTATAACAGACACAATGGGGCTGCATGCTTAGGTGAAGTCAAAACGGCACATAGATGTGAGGATGCCCTTTTGTTTGATTTGGACTGCTACCTGCCATCCAGAAAGAATAATCAAACAAAATTTTTCCAGCGTGTAAAGAACTAATTTTTAGATCTTTTCCATTGTGTTTGATAAACACAGCTCTAATAGGCACTGTCAAAGCAAAGGGAGTATCCTAAGCACATACCTACTAAATTCAGTGTAATTTTCCTACGGGTTAACATGGGTAAAAATCCCAAAGCGTAATAGAAATTCCAAACCTCCAAAATATCTTTGCTTGACATTGAAATGGAGTTGAAGATATGACAGAAGTTTAGCAAGTGGCTGAGAATTGGGAATAGTTCTACATATCCTGGCCTAGATTCAGAAGAGCACTTCGTCTTATGCAATGTATGGCTTAAGAGGCTGGAGGAAAGGCAGAAGTTTCTAGGTCTTCAGATGTTGAAAGACCTGGGATAGGCAGCCAAAGCTTTAAATTCTACTTAATCCCTGCAAAGGTGTAGGCAGCCAGTCACCTTTTCAGAGGTCCACACCTACTTCCAGTTCATGTCAATGGAACTCACTTTCTACACATCTCTGAAATTCATTTGGATGATTCTCAGCCTCTTTAAGCACTAATATTATTAAGAAAATGCACACCTGAATGCTTAATTAGAGACGCTTAAAAGTGATCTATCCAGAACTCACTGTTTTGCTGGTTGTTCTTATAATATGACAGATCTACTTTAGTGCATTTCTACTTTGGAAGTTACTACAGTCTGTGCAATTAACTTGCTGTTGTTCCTTTCTGTATCATTAAAGCTCCTGTCCAGTCTGGTCTTCAAAGAGAGCACTAAGTGGCAAGTCAAACTCAACATACCAGCAAAGAAGCTCAGTCATCATGAAAGCCCCTGCTTTCTGCAGGTGCTAATTATCTATCTCTGTCCCAGAGAGACCAGTGACCTTATAGCTGGTTTCTTTTGCTTGCATCTAGCTCTGCTCCACTGGGATGGAAGGAGTTCTTTTCCTCTCAAACTGTTGAATGGATTAATATAATCATGTGAAACTCCAGCAATTGCTCTTCACCCAGACTTAGCTTTAGATTACATGTATTGCAAAAAACCCCCACTCCAAAACAAAACAAAAACCGCCAAAAAACAAAAACAAGATTTCTGGGCATATCAGCTGTTCAAAAGTGCAATAAAACATATTGCAGCCCCTACTACACTTGCCTTTCTTGTATCTTTACACTGTTGTGAAAGCAGCAAATACCAAGCCTTGTGTTACATGCTGTATACCTCTTGACCCGAACTCCCTCTTCTGACCTCAGTTCCACTTAGACATTTGATTTGTTATAAACCCTGAAAACTTGTACTGGCTTTGTTAAGAGTATGTCTTGAGATTTTAGTAAGAACGTGTCTTTCCTTTTATCTCGTGTGTACTTCCTACATTGTAGCATTTTCCAATTCCTGTGACACCGTTATGCTCTTTGAGGAAGGGTATTTTCTCCTCCTTTTTTCTGGTCTTTCTATTGTCCACAGACATCTTACTTTCCCATCTTTCAAGAACTGTTTTCCAGACTCTGGGCATGTCATATGTACTCTGCACACAGTCACTGCTTTTCATTTTCTGCTACTTTTCTGGTACTGTTTAGCTGTATCACAATGGGGTGCATTGTTTCCAGCCCATTGTCCTGAACTGATGCAAGTCCTGGGATTGTCTCAGTGCATGTTCTGTATCAGAAATTTGAGTGTCACACACAAATTAAAGAGATGGGTGAGACATGTAAAGAAAGAGTACAGAAGGAAGGCTTGCACTTAGTGATTTGGCAGTGACTTTTCAGAGCACCGCAAATGACTGTATCTGAACTGTGCTGCTGATTATAATGATCAGCCTCTAAGATAGGTGCATCAGTAAAAAAATAAAAAAGGTTTAAGTTGTATAAAATTTTATCAGCACAATAAGGTAAAGATTGGACCTCTCAGTTTTGGGAACCCGAGTTCCTGGTAAGACCCTAAACCAGCACCGATCTTGTACTCTGTGCAACCCCTTCAGGAGCAAGGCATAAAAGGCTGCTCTCCGGAGTGGATGACTAAGGGGCAAGATCAGGAAAGAGCCACCCACACTTTTCTTCTTGGCTGTATGCAGAGGGAAAATAGCAGACTAGATGATAATGGCCCACAACTCTTTTGTGTTGCTTCTGACTCAGCTGTGTATCGGCCACCAGGGAAAAAAAACACTGCAATTTTCTTTCAGATATAGGTTCTCTTCTTTCTGTCAGTGGCATCATACCAGGATAAAAGCAATTTTTAGGGAATCAATATTTTTCTGGGTGTTTGAAATACAGGACCATAATAAAGATGAGATAATCAGTGACTGCTGCTGACGTGGTAGAGGTCTGCTTTCTGGTTACTCCATAGAACTGGGAAAAACAGATGAAGAAAAAATTGGGAGCACAAGTTCTTGTTAGGAATTTGATTTTCCTGCAAGTTTGTGATTACTATATCTATTCTTTGTAGAAAAGGGTGAGAAGTTTTGCTAGCCAACTTAAGTCAGGAAGAATTCATTTACTGACTCCAGCAAAGTCAGCATAGGACCTCTGTGTGCATCTATACCATGCAGTGTGAGCTGGGCTATACCCAGTGTTCCTCCTCCTAAATAACATGATATCATAGCTGATTTAGCCAGAGGAGCATTAAAGGAATTGCAGAAATTGCTTCCTATGTCTCCAGTCCAGTTTCTTCACTCATGCAACCTTCTTGCTCACACACAGACACTTTCAGACTGGATTTCATTGTTACAACCATACTAATACTCTCAGCAGCTCCATCTTTCTAAAACAAAAATGTTCTTAATTCATCTGAGTTATAAAGTGCCCTGCAACAGACTCCACTTGCTTAATCTGTAGCAGGAACTCATGGTTTCCAAGGAAAATTAGCAATACTCTAATTTAGTGACAGCCACAGAGATAGGTCCTAAAACACCTGAAAGGTCTTTACAACACCAGAGAGAAAATATTTTTGCATGATAATCTTTAAGCCGTGTTTCTGCAGACAGATGGAAAAGATGTATAAACACCCTGGCTACTTGAGAAGTGGGGGATACAGCACCTTAACAATATCAAGGAGTCATTTAATATTAATCTCTTTTTTAAAAGGCACATGTGTTTGAAGAGCGACTGCTGCACACTTTGATGAAAATAAACACAGGTCTCATTGTGCTCCTCACCAATTGCGTAAATTATGTAGCAGTTATGTCAAAGGTTTAAGGTACATCGACATTAATGAATGCATGGTGGAGTTTGACACTAATTAATTTGTCTTGTCAGATTGTGACAAAGTACTTTCAGATAAAAGTTGCCGAGTCACAACCCCTGATCACCCCAGACAGCAATTAACAAGATGCTTCAATGATTTTACTCATCTGCAACTGCAACATAAAAGCCTGGAGTATCAGAAAACATTAGCCAAAGCAGGAGAGAAATGGACTTGAAACCAGATAGGGATATCTGAACAATTCTTACGTTTAAAAAAAAAAATCTTACATAAAAAAGAGGGGAAAATATTTTAAAATAGCTTTCTTTTCAAGCAATGACTATCCTGGTGCAAGGAAGAAATAAAACAATAGGCCCAGCAGAAGGATTTGGAATTTCAAACAGTGAGGACAGAAAAAAAAGAAATGTACCTTTCTTTACCACCTACTTCATCACCTGTTTCTTTTACTAGGTGATACTAAGAAATCACAAGTGTTATTTGCCAGAGCTCTTTCATATAAATGTAAAATATTTTCTGCCTCATTTTTTGTTTCCAGAACTTTGGGTCTGGAAAACTGGTGGTATGGTATTCATCTCATGCTTTTATCTGAAAGGATATTCTTGGAGGATGAAATGTGATTATTATGAAGTTCAGATTCAGAATTATGCAAATCTGTCTTCATTTTCATTGTCTTATCCCATTCTCCACTATTCACACTCTTTTCCTAAGTATAGCTTTTCCTCCTTTGTGTAGAATGCCTTTTTTCCCCTAAAGAAAATTTGCAGCTTATTTTCTAGGGAAGCACAGAAGATTTGCCTCCTATCACCTTCTGGCACAGGCCACAAAGAACTGATCTGCAAAGGCTGCCTATGATCTTGTACATCCAAATAGCGCACGGTTCAGTAACCATAGGGAGCTCATTGTAATGCTGGCACATAAATCACTATGTTAAATTTAAAGATTGATAAGATGTCAAAACATATTAAGATATGAGCCCCCAAGGCTGCCTTCACTTATGCAGTTCAGCATTGGCTTGATATTCTACAGTATCCTATGGGTAATAAAATGACAAAGAGCAAAGCAGGATATTATCACAAATACTTTGAGCACAAACCACTAAGACTAATGAGACTAATTATCCTGCATCAACTACATTTTATTTGATGAGAAGTAGAAGGAAGCTGAAGTTGAAAAGAAACTTTTTTACCCTTTTAATTAAAACATCCCCCCGAGACAATTACATGTACTGTGTCAGAGTAATAATGTAAACTCAGAGTCATCTTAGTCTTCACAGCCCTTTCACTGTGCTGTTCCTGATGTGATCTCAGTTATTTTCAGCATGCCATGACAGACAAGCTTCTTGTCCTCCAAAAAATCAGAAAGAGCTTCCCAGGGATATTATTATTCAAGAAAGCTCTTGTGAATGTGCTCAACTTTCAGTCACCTTTGGGTTTAAAAATGAACTTACAATACAGAAAAATGTTCAAGGTGGGGAAGGGGGTCACTGTGTTTTCCCTAAATGAGACCTAAAATGGTGGAGTGGGGGAAAATTTCAATTTGTGTGAATAAAGGGTGGGTATGTCCAGATCTTCCTGGAGGATGACACGTGGTCATGATAAGGTGTCTACAGCTCTGTGTCAAGTCTCATTTTCTGACTGGGTCTGCGTTGTCACTGAGCTCTGGGTTGGATGTGGCTGTCGTGTGAAATACCCTGACAAGCTACACCTCTGCAGCTTGGCACCTTTAAAACTTTAAAAGCAGTGGATGCCTGTGATTGCTGTTACCATCCAACAAACTTACAGGCACACTGTGACTATAATTCTTTTGTGACTTAAAGTAGCCAGAGGCTTTCTCAATGTCGTGAACACAGCAACAGTGCATATATGTGGTTGTATTAAAGGAGAATAGGATGAGAAAATCATCTAGGCAGGTGCAGTTTTCTTCCTATATTAAGACATCTCATCTGATGTGTCATTATCAGCAATACTGTGGACACAGTCTGCTCTGAAAAGTGTTCTGAATTTGCTTCCAGTTTTGCTGGCACATGTGACCATTTTGTTAGCCAGACAGCAGGCTCCATGTTTTGCAGCTCCTTGGTAAACAGCTTAGAGCATCAAAGCTCTGGGCACAGAGCATCCCTGACAGTTTCAGATGGTTCCCAATGTTTCCCACTCTGGCTGGTGACCCAGGCCCGGCCCCAGACTGGGCAGCAACCCCATTGCTGGGTCCTGCAAGCCAGTGCTGGGTGAGGGTAAATGCTGCAATGGCTCCATACATCCATGGTGGGAAATTCCCCTCCTGTGGGTTGCTCAGATCCTGCACAGTGGCCCTGGACAGACAGGGTGCCATGGAGCTCTCTCAGCAGATGGAGAGGGGTGTACTTACTGCTCTTTCCAAGGTGATGGAGAGATGGGAGAGACACTAGACTCACAAAATTGCCTCATGTATTTTAGCTTCCTTTTGTTCCTAGCCACCTTACTTTTCAGTCACACCTCCAAATCGACTGGATGATGATGCCCAGCATGTCAAAGGAAAGGACCAGCAACAAAAAGAAGCAAATAATCATTTAAAGGCTGCATCAAAAGAAAACAAAAGTGTGTTAACAACATGATTAATAGAAAAAAATTCGGATTTTCTTTCCCAAAGCCACTGCCAGACTCTGTTTTACTCATGAGGCACAGTCCACTACTCTATGGCAGCTGATACTGCTTATCTCCAAGATGCCAGAGGCTGTCAGTTGTTTTCCAGTCTGGGTTATGTACAACAGTATGTCATGGCACCAAAAATAATCTGAAAGCTTCCACTCATCAACAAAACATTTCAGATGTTGCTTAAGCTGGCAGAGACTGCAAATGTTTTATCAAGTTATTTCTTTTTCAGACATGAGAAAGCCTATGAAATGAAAGGTAAATTGAGTTTGTTCAAAGCATTGTCCAAACCAAGGAATCTGACACACACAGCTGTTCTACATAAGAGTTTTAGATCTTTGCTCCTTTGAGAAAACAGACATACTAACCAGAGCCACATTTCAAATCTTTTTGTTGGGCAAAACTCATAGACTTATATTAGCAAAAAAAAACCAAGTAATGACTGTGAAAATAGGAGTAATTTATAAATAAGTTGTATGGACAGTCAGATAAAGTGGAGAAAAGGCATAACAGCAGCAAATGATCAGGTATCATAATAACAGGGCTTTGTGTGCTGAAAGGCACATGAATGCTCAAAGCTATCATACCAGTTGAATTTCATGGATGTGCAAAGTCTGCATTTTCCTGCCAGAATTTCACAGCAAAGAGATCTTACCCTTCAAAGTGCAATGCTGTCCTGGCCACAGGCTTCAGAAAAGGATTGTTGGAGGCTCAGGTTTTTGAAGAATATGTTCAGGATAGAGGAGTGGATTCCAAAGTGAACTTTCACATTGGAGAGCAGCTCTTGTACCTTCAGCAAAGACCTCAGAAAAAATCAATCCCAAACACGTCTTTTTACCTTTTTTCTTCTTTTTACTTGTCTCTCTCTTATTTTTTTTTTATTTTTTTAACTCTCCTCTTGCCACCAATGCATATTCTTTTCACTTTAATGAGCTCCACTGAAACAGGTGCAAGACATGATAATGCAGTTAATCTGTTTTAGACTGGCCCTGAAATTTTGCTCCTGGTAAACTGACCTTGCTGTCTGACTGAGTCCAGCTTGTCCAAGGGGTTTTTGTGAGTCCCACTTGGAGGGGATGGAAGGCTGTCACAGAGGGACGAGGAGTGTTTCAGTGGAGAGTGCAAACATGCTTGAGGACTTTCAAGTGATATTCTCAGTTCATTTACCAAAGCAACTGTAACATTTAATGTAGAATTTGGGAGAAAAAATGGCAAGTGATGAATCTCTTGTTTATCTGCTTCCAGGGCATTTTAGAGACATTAACATTCAATATAGCAAGTGCTCTGTGGACTCTTAGTCTTCAATGGCTCTTGTTTTAGTAGGTATCCCACCAGAAAACCTACATGAGGTATTTCTCACTGCTTGTTTGTAAGGCATATCACTAAAGCATATTTCTTATATATTTTCTCTTCTCCAAGATTCCAAGAAAATAACTTTCTCAGTCTGCACACAATATGCTGATAGCACTCACACTGACCCTCTGGACAGCAATTTTTCACAAGCACGTTAACTTTAGATCAATGTAAGTTTATGGGCATAATTTCTCTGAAGCAAATCTTTCATTTTACTTATACAGAAGGATATTCCTGTGGATGAGCTGTGAGATTGGAGTCAGTAGAGTTGGTCATTCCATTCTTCTTGTCTAGTCCTTGAACAAATGTTGTTTCTAGGCTACTCACTCTGCAGACATCTAACCATCTCCTTTATTCCCATCTTTGTTTGTTACATAATATTGTGACAAAACACTTTATTTCCCTGTGATACAAATCCCTTCTGAAGCCTCACAAACAGAGATTTCCTGAGATCTCTATCAGTCCAAATGTCTATCCCTCTGTGACTGCTCTGCCCAGGCTGTAACCCCTACATCATGCTGGTCCTGCCCTTCTCTCTGGGTGACTGTTCCCCAGTCTGTAACAAGCCTATCTCTGTCTGGGGGCCTCTCATGCCAGTCCACTAGTTCTGCACAGGCAGTAGAGGCTTCATGCTCGTGAAATCAGATGTATAGGTTGGCGGGGCTCTCTGGATGTCCTCTAGTCCTCTCTCCAGCTCAAGCTGGGACTATCCCCAGTGCTGGACTGGACTTTTTCTCGCGTTGTGTAGACTGTCGTACATAAGAAAAGCATACATTGATTATATTATATTAGAACTAATACTAGAAGGACATGATGAGCACGCACCACCCAGCTGATAACACCTACTCCTGGCTGAGCCAGCACTGTTGCTGGCAGGAGCAGTTCTGGTTTGAAATGAATGCATGAGTGCCAGTTAGTGTCAGTAGGTCTGAAAACAGCATAAGCAGAGTGAAATTCAAGAAGCAGTGGGTCTCACTGGGTGTGAGATGAGACACTCTTGGCTTAGCATCAAGTACTGTTGCCTTTGTGAGTTGTTGACCAAGCAGTGCCACTTGGCAAATGTGGATGACCCAAGCAAGATCTCCACTGCTTTTAGCACACAGCAGGTGTCATCTGTCCTTTTGGCTCTGTCCACAAGAGCATGGACCAGCACTTCCACCTGAGTGGTCCCTCAGCAGGCTGTCAGGGATGCAGCCTGAAAACTGACCATCCCTTCCCTTGTGCTCTGCTTACTTCTTCACCAAACCTTCCACTACTTTTGCAGCAGCGTTTCCAGCCACGGGGCTGGGGATCCCATTACCCTGGCCAGAAATATGAGTCCCACAGCCCTCTGATATGGTGCCACTTTCTCTCCATTAGTAACATGCTGCTCAGGCTCTGCAGTTCTCTCCCTCTCCCCTGTGCCCCAGGGCTCCCCTGGTCAGGCCCATCAGGCCAGGTCACCTTGCTGTTGTCTGCACCTGACAGACTACAGAGATGGGGGCAAGGTCATGGCACATGAACAGTTGCTTTGCAAAGCCACAGTACTGTCCTTCTTTAATTTTTCTCCTGTCCAAGTTTACAGGGAATAGCAAACCAGTTGAGAAAGAAACATAAAGTGATGAGACAATAAAACTTTTGCATAAAACCAAATTTCAACCTATAACTACAGGTTGGATAAGCAGCTCTGGCAGGCCTGACTAGGAGATTTTGCTGAGAAAGAGGAATGATGCATCTTGCTCACTGGCTGACTTAATGAGGAAGTATTTGCTTTCTTGTTTTTCTTCTACATCTGTGAAACAATCAACTTCTGATGCTTGTGTTCCTGCTCTGCACACCCTCACTGTCAGCTGGTGTCTTTCTCTGTGCTCTCTTCATAAACCTGGAATAAAACCTAGTTTTTCATTTGTCAGTTGCATCTGAAGGTTCTCCAATGTCTGTTAAGCATTTTTAGCATGAAGCCCACCTCACTTCTGCAGTAATATTTTACTACTCTGTAGATGGAAAATCTGATTGTATTCAATAGTTGCCTGGGCAAGTTAAAATTCGGTGAGGTACCCTGTATAGTGAACTCACCTTTCAGCGCTTATTTTATGGAAATGTGTAGAAATATCCTCACCCTTCTTGACTGACTCTTCCCCTTTTGCTTTGACTGCAGAAGTGTTCCTGTGATGCAAGAACTGCTCTGTGTCATAGTTTTCCATTGAAGTTTTGGCTCCATCTCACCCTGAGAACTGGGATTTTTACTGAGAGGGAGAAAACTGACATCTCTTCAGTCAAAACTGAAAGCAATAATATTATCTCAGAGTGGGAAAACAGAGCTTTTCTGCAAAGTAGGATTGTGTTAAAAGCAAAATTAAATCTAGTAAGTCTGCAAATATAATTTGGATTTCTGCAGTTTGACAGAGTTCTGAAGAGAAGTTTTTTAGTGAAAAAATCATCACTGTCTATGTACAAAATAGTTCTAATCTTCTTATTATTGATTTTTTTTAAAACATTTCTTTAAAACCTGACAATTCTACCAAATTCCCCTTGCATAATGCATAATGTAGACTATGCCAGATTTAATAAAGCCAGGATGCTAAATGAGCCAAACCACAGATCCTTTATATGACTGTTGCTGTTTATTGATAGTGTTCAGTTCCAGTAAATTCCAGCCTATTCCTATAAAGTTATGAGTCAGGTCTTCTTCGATCAAAATCACCCTAATGCATGCCTGCAAGATGTATGTTAATACACTGCAACAAATCCTACCTATTTGAAAGCAGAACTCTTTGGGAACGTGCTGTGAATTACCATAAAATAAGCATGAAATGCAAGGGGGAGAGCTCCATCCAGCATCAGTCTCAGTGCTGGGTTTGCCTCTTAGGCTGTCCAAGGGTTCAGCTGCTTTAGCCTGTGGGTCCTCACTACAAAATGTCCACACAGCCCATGGCTGTGCAGTGAGGTTTCAAACAGACATTGCTGAGATGGAGAAATATCTTGGAATGATTCAATCTCTAGAGTTTGCTCTTCCACTAAAAACTGCCTCTTCTAACTGTTGCAGCCCACCCAGTCTCATGCTTTACACTGAGCTTTTCAGTTTGTACTGACAAGGAAGATTTTCCTTATTAGCAGCTGTTTTTTTTGAGTCAACTTTTGTCCTTTAAATGTGTATTATGGACCAACACAGTTGCTGTGTATGGGAATGGTTTGCTCACAGCTGTGTAAATCAGGATGAGAGTCTTAGGATTTTTCATGGTATTAATGAGAGAAAGCAAAGATGAGGAAACACATTATACAGTGTTCTCATGGACAAACTTTTTGCCTTAGGACCTGTTTTACTGTAGAGTTTGACTGAAGAGTTTAATCACCTCTGAGGGAGGGAAGCCTGTCTTTATCATGCACTACAAAAAGAATAAGCCTTACAGGGAAAAATAAAGGGGAAAGAAAACCACAGGAAGTCTTCTCCACCTTAGGAATGGCTTATCAGAAGTGCAAAGGGAGACAGTGCTTTGCATACATGAAGAAGCGTCGAAGAACTCAATCACAAGACCTGTAACCAAGTCACAGCAGAAAATAAGCATCTGTAGGGATAACACCTTGTTTCTGTGCTCCCAGGTCCTGCAGTGCTTTTTTCCCGTGGGAGTTACACAATTTATTCAAACACTTACTATTCATGGAGTGTTCACTCCTTTGCTAAAGAAAAAAAAAATAGAATAAGGAGGCACAGTATTTCTGAAAGCAGCTAAAATCTTCTCTGAATTAAAATAGAGATAATACAGTCACAGTATTCACAGTCAGCAGTTGGCCTTGCTGATGAGCAAGGAGCATTTAAGCATACACAAATCAGTTCAAATAATTCCAAGATTTACCAGAATCTTGCTCTAACACAGATGGTTTATTGAGCCTCTGTCTGTGCCGGTGATGTGGATTCTTATGCATCCTTATGGAGCCATAAATGATAATAAAGCCATAAATCCATGCTTACTTCTAGCTGTGTGTGGATGCTTGTGGAACAGCTGGCCTTAGTTCAGTGAAAAACGTAGGTGTTTCCTAGACATCAGAAAGCACCAGCTTAGTTGAGAGTTATTTTGTCCAGGAGTAAACTTTGGCACTTAAATACCTGGAACTCTGCCACATACTCTTTAACTGGAGGTCCACACAGGGGAGATCCTCTCAAAGTCTTTCATGAGAAAACTTTTCCTTCTTTGCTTTCTAAGAAGTTGTTAAAGGTCTGGGATGTTTGGACTAAACTTTCTGAAGTGCTCTGGCTCTCTTGCAGCTGGCTTCTGATAAATGGAAACCTTGTTCCTGGTTACAAATCATACCAAGTTTAATAAGGGTAATGAGCTTTCTGCTCACAAATTACTTATTGATTCTCCCAGACAGCAGAATAATTTGTTAGTGAAATAGAAATATACAGTAGACATCCAATTGGTCAAGGGATGCTAATTCATGTGCTTTATATAAATTATACAAAACTTGTCATTTTTATGTAATTTGGACTTGACATCAAATTGGCTCTCCAGGATGGTTTTCTCAATAGGACAATTGTTTTCCTGGGAAAAGGAAGTGATTCTTGTGACATTCAAGAGATTTCCCTAGTATTTTATGGTCATGGCATTGTTTTTTTTAATTCAGTTTCTCAAGAAGTTGTGACTAAAGTGTTCTCAGCCCAGAGAGCTTCTGCAGTGCAGAGAGGCAGTAGCTTGTGCTCACTCACAGATAGCAGTGATCAGCAATGGGAAGAAGATGACTCACCTGATGAAATCTGAAAGAGAACCTTGTTCAAAAAGCAGCACTTGGGGAGAGGTGATGGCTTGGTTGGCATCTGTCACAGCCACCCATTTGCTCTGTTAACACTCTCCATTTTGCCTACAATTTGGCTCTAAAGCTGTCTGTTGTCACTGACAGTGGGATGAGGACAAGGGAATTGCTTATGCAGTACTCAATCAAACGCTTCCACAGCTCTTCACGTTAATTAGCAAACTTCCCCCAGTGGCAGAGCTCCCACACAACGGCTCTCCGGTGTGCCCAGGGCAGAGGGTATGGGGACACAGCATGCCCTGGCTGCTGCAGGGAGCATCCAGGGCTGCACTTTGCTCTCTCCCCATCCCTCTGCACTGAAGGTTTCTGCGAGAGTTTCAGCATGGCAAGGTGGTGGCTGGCACTGCCATCTCCGGGACTGCCTCATCTGGCTGCTGCTTGTTTTTCTGCCAGCCACTGGGAAGAGCAGGAGTTCTTCCTACCAGTGCTGCTCAGTGAGCAAGAGCACTCACTGCTCCTTTACTTTCTCACCCCAAGCATTTCAGTCATGCATTCAGGGAATTGGAACTGGTACTATTCAGACACCTGTAATCAGTAACAAACCACAAAGATGAGGTTCCCAAAGCAAGTGGCTTGGGAATAGGCCATTAGTTGAAAACCTGTTCTAAATTTTTTGCTTACACTTCAGGACAACAATTTCTCTGACAAATCAGGATCCATTTATGGCTGATTCACAAAAGGAAAATTAAATTCATCAGACAGTGTATTTAAAATGAAGAGTTCAGCATGGTCCTGGCTGAAAATGTATCACTCGTCTAAATAAGTTTATACAAAAGATTAATACAGGATGACTCTCATATCTATAGCTCAGCAAGGTCATGAATAATTTCAGGATAATGGCTTTCATTTCCCTGTGAGATAGCCTGCAAATTCACAAACCTCTTTCAGCTCCTGGTTCCTTTTTTTTCAAGATCATTGTGTCCTGAGGAATGTATTACCATTTCTCAGATTGAAGTGGCTCTCTCAAGAGTTGCTGTATTTCAGTCACGTGAATGTTCAATGCATTTCCATACCCGATCATCACCACAGGTAGAGTAATAAAATTCCATAGTTTTACATTTTTATGTAATTCCCAATTTCATGTTGCATAGTAGCAGTTCCTTGTTTGCCAGCAGGCTGAAGGCTCTGGCTGCTGCAGGAAAGCATCTCTGTCACTGTGCTCCATCACAGAAATTAATATATTTACAAGCGACTTGTATCTTTAGACCTCAGAATTTCATGGGATAATCTTAGACTTTGGGCCAGAAATGTTTTAGCTAGGTTTATTTTCTTTTTAAATGTATCTTAAAATCAGGAGATTCTCTTCCCTCTCTCATGAGTCAGTCCCTGGGAACCTTTGCCTCCTGGCAGATAAGAAGAGTGAGAAAGACACCTCTTACACCTCCCCCCTTTTCCTAGGCAAGAATAGAAAATATGTGCCGGTGGTGACATCCTGCAGCGGGGCAATGCATAACGTAGAGCCTAACTTGGTTCCCTCCAGTGCCTTATTATACACTTTCCCTTGGCTGACATTTCCCCTTTTTTTGTTACTAGTGTCCTCTCAGTCACTTTGCAACTCCTGGGAGAATGCTCATATCCAAATCAAAGTGAATTTGGAACACAATATTTATTTGCTATCAAATGCCTTGCCATAATTTAAGTTTGACACCCACCACTTTTTTGCTACCTCAGAATTTTTTTTAATCCATCCAAAAAGCAACCATGGTGGTGTGACAAGCAGTATCATGGACTGTTCATCATTCACAGTTTCATTACGCAGTGAAGGTCCAGTGATTTTTTAGTTGTCACATTTATTCTAATCTTTTACAGGGAACAGAAATTCAGAGTTGATCATGAGTCTCAATTAGACCCAGGCTGTACAGTATGTGAAAACATTGCTGTCATTCACTGTTTGCAATAGCAGCGATAAGGTTAATTGGAAGAGAACTCTTCACCGATAATTTTCTGTCATCTCCAAAGTAAATATTGAAATACGTTTCTCTGTGCTTGGTCTTGACTTCTGTGTTCTCAGTGTTTGATCTTGGCAGGAGAATAAACACATATGTCATTAATATTTCACCAAGAAGGTCAATTCAAATAAATCAAAAAGAGTTTCCAGTTGAGGGTGAAGGGACACTGGGATCTCTTAATAAACTGTATCTAACTTTCTTTTAATGGTAATAGACCTCATTTGGTCCTGAGGGGAAGAGTCAGGGCAGTCAGGACAGCATTTGGATCCTCAGTGCTTCCAGAGAGTAGGTTTATAGTCACAGTCATGTCAAGATGGTGAGGCTTCAGATGGACTGGCACATGAGCCATTGAGAACCAAACAGATGGAGAAAATTGGAGTATAACTGGAGTAGGGGAGTAACAGGGGAGTTTTTCTGTCTTCTTTTTTTGTTTGTTTGTTTGTTTGGGGTTTTGTTGTTGTTTTCTTTTGTTTTGTTTGTTTTCTTGTTTTGTTTTGTTTTGTTTTTCTGGACAACCCCACAATACTGAACTGATAATGCAGGAAGATGAAGAAAGGAATTCAATAAGCAAACTTTGCAAGTGAAGTCTTCTCTGAATGGCCTCGCCCACAGGGTCACAAAGGCTTATGCACTTCCAATGATATGGAATTCTTCACACTAGAATGGTCTGATGGCTGGTTGGGTTAAAGAGGACTGGTATGGTGATTTCCCCTGGGCTATAGAGGAAGCTGCTGAGGGCCTTCACTAACATACTTTAAAGGAGGACATGGGATCAATGGATAGAAGCATTTCAAAGACAGTTTTTTACTGTTTGAGATAGCTCTGACTGTAGCAGACTCAGCCTCTTGAAAACCTTTAGCTTTATTCCTCCAGGGGCTAATGAGAGGCAGAACAGATGTGGCTCCCCTGTCTCTTGGCACACCTTCTTATGAGAAATAAATAGGCAGGTTTATTACAAGCAAAGGAATTAAACAAAGAACACTAACCCAGGGGTATACTTT
>JAWWEU010000001.1:102694670-102715418 GCA_035583155.1 Acropternis orthonyx | reverse complement strand
TACTTGTTATTTTTCTTTGCTTCACGGACTCTGTCATTTTCCTAAATTTAATAAAAAGAGAAATTTTTCTCACATTCTCATGGCTAGAGGTGGGCAGGTGTGACTCACTGCATTACTATGTCGTTTATTTCCTTTTAAATGGACTCATGATTTTTTTCAAATAAAAAAATAAATTCTGTAAGTCTTGTGTGGACATGGATCACTACAGCCTACTTGACTTTTTCCATTTCCAATGAAACATCATACCATGTGCACACTTTTCTACTCTCCCTCCCAAAGCACTCTGCTCCTCCAGTCGTCTTGCCTTCCTTACAATTATCCACTTCCCTCTGGATAAGAAGCATGTGGTATGTGGTCTGTCAGCTCTGCTGCTCTGAGAGCTCCTTCCCCCCAGTACAGATGTCTTCAACTTCATTTTCCAGCCCAAACAGAGGGACTGGTGTACCAGCTGCAGACTGATTTTGGATTTGTTTCCACAACAGTTCTTATGGGTGCTGGCTTTCTACAGCAAGCTCTGAAGCTTTTATCCTCTACTTTGCTGTGCCCGTGGCTCCAGTTTCAGCACTGAAGTGTGTGTCCATCCTTTGGTTTGTATCTGACTTTCAACAGCCAAAGGGTCCCTTTGCTTCAGACTGAAGATTTCTCCTGGGTCAGTGTAGCTCTGCCTGTGTGGAGCTCCTCTGAATCAGCACCACTGCCTGTTTGCATCCCATCCCATGCACCCTTGGTGCATTCTGGTATCTGATGGTTTTCATTAATCTCTTTTCAAATGCTGGGAATTCCTTCACTGTGTGATGTTTCCTTCAGTGTGTGCATGGTACACTGGAGACTACAGCACTGAACTCCATATAAGTCCCTCTGCCATGACCCTCTTAAATAATTAACCTTTTTCCATCTCAGTATCACCATGAGGATATTCACTGCTCAGGCATTCCTTGCATCGTCATTCTCTGCTGGTGTGTTACAGGTGAGTTCTGGGTCATCTCTTGAGAGGCAGGATATTCAGCCCTTATCCAGCCTCTGAAAGAGGCAGTCCTGTTTTCCCCTTTGTCCTCTGATTAAAACCATTTCTCACATATTTTCCCTGCTACACAGCAGTCAGTACTTCAGCTCTGCACTACAGTTACAGTCAGCCTCTCGAGGTGATTAACATATCCAGCACTTCATTGTCCCCTGTTGTCACATACTCGACTGTTTTCCTCTTTTGCTGGCAGTTGCTGCTTGTGGATGCAGAGCAAAAAACCTGCTTTGCCTTCACTTCCTGCAGCTGCTCTTGGGTTTCCAGTCCCATCTGTAAGAGCTGCTCTGTATCCCTACTCAGCAGGCTCTTGTCATTTTTTCTGATGGCTTGGGAATGGGCTCTGGGCTTTGCCAGGGGCCTGCCTCTGCTGGTGCCTGTTTTCCAGATGCTCTGCTCAGATTCACATATCCCTGCACAGCACTGGCTCTTCTCAGTTCATGCCAATCTCTGCACTTGGCAATTGGAAGTGTTGCAGCTGGTGGGGAACTGTGAAACTTGTGCTATGATCCCAGGGCTTCCAGGCTCCCAGCCTCCCCTTCACAGGAAAGGCCTGATCAGAAACATCCAAGAGATGTTCTTCTCAGAGGTCTTCAAGCTATCTAAGGTCTACCAAATGGGTGATCTCAGATGAAAGATGTCTTGACTTGTCACCAGCTTCTGTTGTGCTTCCATGAACACTAGCTTGCCACTGCTTGAGGAGCTGCCTCTTCTCACCGTTCCTAAACTTTTGGGTATATGGCTTCACAACAGTTGCTAATCTTACAAAGTCTTCCCAAACTAGGAAACATGTATGCAGTAATATTGTCTCAAAATGTGAAGCCTTATGACTGAGCAGTAGAATCATAGAATTAGAAAGTATTATGCAGGACACCTGATAAAAGTCAGAGTTGAAAACAGTTGCTGGTTCTTGCTCAATTTACTGTCTCAAAGATTTTATAAAGGCTGAGATTAAAAGGCATTGATTCAATACAATCAGGCAATAGGTGTGGTATATGTGGAAAACAGTAGGACAATAAAAATAAAAGGACATTTTCATCTATGCTTCAGGGATAAGGTAAATTCCAAAATGCAGTCCTTCTGTCCACAGCCATTTCATGATTATTCAATCCATTCATTCTAGGGCTTGGATCATATTTGTCAACTCTTTAGTATTTTAACACTCACTTGCCCCTCCTTTTTTCCAGCATTCAGCTCTCTATTAAATTTCAAGATCTCTCTAAAAGCTTACTCTTTGCTATGCAGAAGGAATGCCTATGATGTCCTTCCAGGTTTTCCTTCCTGTAGAGGCATTTTCCTCTCTGTTTTTCTCTTGGAGGTCAGTAACAAAACATGAACACAAAGGTGGCTTCAGTTCTCTAAAATGATTTCCCAATTCCAGAAAATTGAAAAACCTGATCTATCATAACTGCAGCACTTGGATTAATCTTTCCCTTTCCTGGGACATTCTTAGTAAGTCTTCAGTCTTGATGTCTGTGATCCACCACTACAACACTTAATTTCAAAAACTTTGCAATTCCAAATTACATTCACCTGCACCAGACAGGATGGAAAACATAAAACTGATGTGAGTATGGAAGGTATAGAAGGGTATAAAAGGGTATTAAAGAGTTCTGACTTCACGGGAAACTCGGGAAAGATTTTTCTCTCCTGGAGAGACCCTAACTGAAATGTTGGAAATAAGGAATTTAAATGGCTCATGTAATTGTGAGCAACTGGAAATGCAGTTAAGAAAGAAAACAAATCTGGAAAAGAAACAGCAAAATTGCTACTTACATATATACGTGTGTATGATGACCTTGAGCACCAAAAATCATCTAATTTATTAGAAATGAGGTCTGAGTATTGCTGTGCCCTGGGGAATTTTCCCTGAATTTTGACTTACAAATATTCACACAATCTATTAATTAAGAATCTACCATTATGAAGAAGGCATTAAGTGTACAGTCTTACTCCTCCTTGTTTCCATTCAGTTGCCCAGCACAAAATACAGTAACAGGAGTTAGATGCGGTTCATTTATTAATTCTCAGTGAATCTCTCTTCCAAATTCTTGTCCAGGTGTCTCCTGAGCCTGTGATGTCACATTCCTCAATCTGAAACATCCTTTGGCAGGGAACTCCACAAAGTATACTGCCAGCTGCTCTGAGAACCACCTCCATGGCATCTATCTACACAGATAATCTGTCATTTCACATACCATGCACCTTTTCAGACCTTCACCTTCTGCAGTTCTGTCCTCGTCTTTACTAACATGAGGAAATTATCACTATTAATTCACTCCATTGCTTAATTCCTCATCCAAGTGCTTTATGGATAAGTGGAACAGGTCACAGGTCACAGCAGAGGCACAGCAGAAGTTCTCTGAAAACCTCTCTCCAGCATGTAAACCAACCACTTGTTTCTCTCACTTCAGTTTCAGAGAGACCTTTTGCTGAATCTCTGAAAAGGGGTGGGGGCATGGGAATCTCTGCAGTTTCTTCAAGTGTGAAGAATTAATTTCTCTGCTGTGCAGCCACCTTATCCTCTCTGAGAGGTTGCTAATACCCTGAGCATCAGCTGGCAGTATAAATTCCTTCTTTTGATTTGCTTGAGAAAAGATTTAGTCTATTTTTTGCTTGCTGCTGCTAGTTGCTCCTTGCACTCTTTTTCAGCTTGCCAATTTTATTTTCTCTCTTAGTTTTCCAGACTTTCTGATGTGTTCTAGTCTTTTAAGTTTGAATTGTCCTTTCTGTTGGGCTATGTGGTCTTATTCTTTGCCTTAACTTGTGATGTGTGTGTTTCTAGAGTAGTGCCAACCTGATTGCTTTGTGTAGGTATTTATCCACCCTGGAACCATTTAAGGCATCCAGCAGACAGGAAGGATCTTGAATTTAAAAGAAATATGGGTTTTAGCCTTCAAATATAGTCTGAAAACAAACATTCTCTTCTAAAGCAATTACAAGACTTACAGAAAAGGTGTCTGATGTTTAAGCCAGAGTAAAACTCAGTCAGACTTCAAGCCTGATCAGAGCTTTTAACTTGAGACCTTACAAGTGAACTAGAATCAAATAAAGGCCTATAATAACCAGCAGACACAATGCGTGGGTGAAGCTGTGGAGTAATGGACATATGTTTTTAAAGGCCATGGAGTGGCACAGGCTTGTAGCCACGCCAGTACAGTTAAGACTGTAAAACAATGAATCAATGCTCTTCTTTCACCAATCTCCCAGTCACTCTCAGCCTGAGAGTCAGACTAGTTTTTCTTCAGACCTTTTTTTTAAACCTGCTGTCACACAGAGTTTTCCAGTGAGATGTCCAAAAGGATGCTCATAATTTGTAGGCTCTTACTATTCATCAAAGCATTTCTTCCAATTTTCTTGCTTTTATCCCTGCTTGAAATAATTTTTCACTGCCGCAAAATCATTACTACCCCTGCTTATTCACCTAGTTTTATTTGGCTTCCACTGAAGTCCTTGGCCTGTTCCAGTTTTCGGAAAATCCACTTTCAAACAAAAACAAGCCATGGGAATCTGGTAACAGAAATGGCCAAAAGACCAGATGTCCTGAGATCTGTCATTTCCACCTGTCACCATGTGGTAGAGGTCTTTTTTGAGCCTCGCTCACTAGCACGGTTTCCAAAATCTAGGAAATTTGATTTCATCTGCCTCTCTCTGCCATTGAATTTGTGGCTCCTGGATTTTTATTTCTGCTGTGTGCCCTGTCAGACAGGGGCTAGTGAGGGAGAGAGAGGTTAGTGCCAGCAATGACCTGCTTGTGCTTGATGAAAACTGCAAGTAATTTTGAAAGACAGGTCTAGGACTGAAATTTTTTAGTAGTAATGAAAAAAGGTGGTTATAACTGAGGAATTGGTTTTGTGGTTGGTACTGTAACCTCTCTTTATAGCTTATAAATTGTTTTTCTAGCTGTTTCCCCTAGGAGATGGCTAGCTGCTCATCTCTCACCCCCTCTGCCTTTGTGCACAAGTGCCAGTTACCAGCTTTTAATTGGTCCAACTTGTATACATGCCCAGCTCTGCCCTTGGGAAAAGCAGATGTGTGTGCAGGGAGTCAAGAGGTAGGTCCTTTTTATTCTTATGGAGCTTCTTTTGGTTGGAAAATAAAGCTATTCTACAGTTCTAAAATCATGCAACATGACCTGTGCAGTCACATTATCAAGTGACTGCCCTGTCACAAAGCAGAAGTCATCAGAGAGGCTGTAGGTTGTTGTGGAACAAGTCAATTACAGATAGTGTGGTGAAGCAAGAGGAAGGCATACTGGATATAAAGGTAGCATGAATTCAAATAGCAGGTGAAAAAAATTTAGCATGAGATAAGCTGAAAGTTATTGGATAAAGATTAATACTAATTCTGGCATTCTCTTGTAGTCTTCCTTTGGTTATTGGAGTTATACAAAAATCACACACACAGAGACACACATACACACATAGAGAAACACTACAAAAAAAATCAAAGGAACCTCTCCTCCTTAAGTGTCTTCAGAGTGTTTATATTTAACTTTGATTTCCAAAATGACTGTAGTCATTGAAATTCTGGGGAGCATCTGCTTTTAAAAGCCTGAATGATAAAGGAATTTAGGCATCTAAGATGAAAACATGAAAACAGGAATTCTCAAAGGAGTTGCTACACCTCAAATACATTGAAAAATGAGATTTAAGGCATCACTGTGTCTTTATTCCCAAAACAGCCCTTTAAAAAAACCCCAAAAACTTATTAATAAAAAATTTGTTAATCTTCTGAAATTTCAGCATGCTTTCAGGTACATTGTAAATGAATATATAAATTTTATAGATTATTTTTATGTAATAGATTATTTTTATATATGATATATAAATTTAATAGATTATTTTAACTTTATTGAGTTCCTATCTGAAGTGCTGGAAAGTTCATTTATGATGTTAGAAGTATCATTCAGTTAAATCTATTTTGGATTGAACTTTGAAAAATACAGGCATTTTGTGCACACTTGATTTATTAGAAAACTGAAGAACAAATGTCAAATTCTAAGTATTCACAAAAAGCTTTAGTAGTGGACCCTTGCTCATAAAGTTTGACATCTCCCTATTTGGAAAATTACATTTAACTAAAGCTTTTTTGAACCATGTAGAGGAAGATGAAAGCTGCATCTATTAAACCATGCTGTATTTTATAATGCTATAATGCTTTTATAGCTGCTGTCAATTGGTCTAAAAGTCAGAAAAACTGCCTGGCAGACGAGAACATTAAGTTCCTGGTTTCTGGCTCGTTACTGAATGCAAGCAATCATCCTATTACTGGAATAGATAATTGAAATGTAGGGCTATAGATTAGCTGAAATGCGAGGAGTGGCATTTTATTTTCCATAAGCATCACCAATATGCCCTTTCCATCTTCCCTGTCAGGCTTGCAGTGGATTGCAGGCCGGCCAATTAGCCACATTAACAGCTCATCTGGGCTGGAATGAGTCAGTAGAGAAAGCTGACATTTTTATGATCTCTGTTTGAAATGCTCTGTCTACGTGGGTTTAATCTGATAATCCAACAAACACAGAAAGAGTCGTATTTGGCAATCATCTTGTTCTGTGTTTACAGTAGTGATTTCGAGTTAAAAATGTATCCATGCAGAAATACCTCCGTGTTAACCAGCAGTGCAGGCTGACTCTCCTGCCGGAGCAACAGTAGCAGTGAATCAGACCCGGGCTTTATTGTGAAGGATGACTTGAAGTACTCTCCGTAGAAAACAGCGGCACTGTTTCCAATCCCATTACAAACACAACTAGGAACAAAAATAGATTTGTTATGAAATGAATTATTCTGTTCTCCCTAGATGGGTACTAACAGTTTGAAGTTTATCGTAGACTTATCACAGCAGAAATATGCTTTTCAAAAATAGGAGGTGTTATTAGAAGGAACAAATTTTAGCACTGATTAAAGAAGAATCACACACAGAAACACCTTTTTATCCTGTACAAAGGAACTTCCGAGACTCAATCCATAAACCTATTAAAATAACTGAAAACAACAACTGAATTTAAGAGGAAAATTTTATTTTCCTTTCCCTGTTTTCACATGAGAGATTACTGTCTAGTACATCTCTGAGTGAACAGGAGAGAGCTTTAATTTATTGCACTGGTGAAACTGAAGCAGAAAGTGTCCTACTGCAAACTCAGATTCATTCTTTATCCTTTCTTTATAGGATGAGAATTTGTTCAGCACTGTCTGAACAATTTCTCATCCGCATAGAAATTTGTGCTGTCAGACTGACAACATAAATTTTGTTTTGAAAAAGAGGCTGAAATTCATATCACAGCCCTCAAACTTAATCAATACTCCATAAAATGATTAATAAAATGTTGCTCAAATGACAGAATGAGGAAATCAAGAGTGACAAGTTTTCTAAAAGTTTTATTTAAAATGTTAGAAAGAAAAATATGAATAATTTCCCCTTTGTTTGTTTAACAGCCTGTTCAAAACACTGTGGTTCAAAATGAGGAAGCAGCGTGTTGGGTTCTCACTCCTGCGACTGAGTCTTCCAGAAATCCAGCGAGATGCTGCAGAGGCGCTTCCCCCATATGGGCAATTGCAGTGGCATCTCTGTGCAGCAGGCTCTCCCTCCGCTCTGTGGTGGCAATCTCTGCGAGGGACTGATGCTGTTGACAGCAGTATCCCGCTTGCTGTGCCTTGGAGGTGCAGCCACATTCGCATTACAAGAGGTCTAATGAGAGGCTTGGTCTGCCAGGTCGTGTCTTGAGCTGTTTTTCACTTCTGACACCTTTGGTTGCAAAATTTCATAAAGATTCATAATTTACCTAATGCTGTTTTTCACCAGTATAAGGATTCACGTTTGCTATTAAAATAGAGATGTGGGCTGAAATTATGATTGTTGGTAAAACTCTAATTTGATATTTTTTTCAGGATGTTTTAATAAAGTCTAAATGACTGTCAGCCTAGACACCAGCTAAGGTCCTGCTCAGTTTCGACAGGTGGGATACCAAGCTCTTCACTTCAAAAAAAGGCCAGGCTCGTGGCACTGTCATCACTACCTAGCTGACTTTCCACCGGCTTTTTAAAATGTTTTGTGCCCGTGACTACTTTGTAAGAAAGTCATTCAGGATTTCTTCCATTAGCAAAAGGATGTGCAGGTCTTTGAGGCTCACTGCAGTTCCTCTTGGGGCATAATGCTTCCTCCGAAAGCTGCGGCTATCCTGGTAGCTCCTCTGTGCCTTCAGGGAGCAGCTGTCCGCAGGCGGAGGGGGAGCTCCGAGCAAAGCCTTGCTGTTCTCCAGAGCCTTACATGCCCGACCAGAGGGGTCAGACTTTCCATCATGAGCTGAACTGTTCATCTGATTATAAATCAGCAAGCGATTTATCCCCCGAGGCAGAATTAGCGGGTGTCTATCCACCCCCCATTGCTTTCTGATTGCAAGGCTGCCCCCCTCCAGTGTCAGCTGCATGCATCCCCTGGCACTTGTTCTTTTTCCTCTCACAGCTCTCAGTGGGATTCTGCTGTGCTTTCCTTGCCCCATCCCGGTTTAGTAATCTGTTCGACAACATTTTAATTAGGGATCTTCTGCCATAGGTTTTCCTGCCATGTGATGTAAGCGAACCTCCTTAATGGTACTGGGGTTCTGTGGGTGCTCTTGCCTTTACAGGAGCTCTGGTTTTGCCTGTGGTCCTTACACCCGAGCCTACTCAAAAGAATTTAGTGGAGGGATAGAAACAGGGAGACTCACAATCTACTTGCAGATGATTTGTGAGCAGGCGAAGTAGTGAAATCATCAAGCAAATTATCTGCAATGAATTATTATTAGTCCTGCTCTAATTTGAAACCTAAGATGCAAAATACATAGCAGATTTCACAAAGACTTTTCTCCAGCTATCATCCTGATTGGCAGTTTACATACATCCCTCTTCACAGAGAAGCAAAGGAGCTGCTAAGTAGCTTCATTCACAACTCAAACTTTCTCTCACACATCTCTCCTACTCTGGCCAGAAAGTGGCAGCATTTTTTTTTAGTTAGTCTTGTATTCTGCTAATCTAACAATGCCTGGTAAGTCATGATAATACGTGGAAATGGAGATGGAAGCAGCATTCACTGGCACTGAGTTTACCTCTCCCTAGGTTTGGATACGCAGAAACACAGAGCTGAGCTTAGAGAAGACTTCATACTGTTAAACCTCTAACTGTTGTTATTCCTGCAGGGAGGTGCGCTTACACTGAAAATCATAGCTCTCAGTGGAAACTGAAACCCTTGGAACCACCCTGACACTTGAATCCAAGGACTGAATTTGTTATGCTTCTACTCAGACTCTCTCGTTTGAACCAGAGCTATTTATGATGCATTTCTGACAAAAGAGAGTTGCCTAAAATTATTATGTTTTTCTGGAAGCCTCATTTGCCAGGCTGGAGAATGTGGTTGAGTTTTTGTTTGTTTGGTTGGGTGTTTGTTGGGCTTTTTTTGTGTTTTTTAAGCAAAAACTGGAACTGCCTTTTTTTTGAGCATTTTCTCCTGCAAATTTGTTCCTTAGTGACAACTACAACCCTGATTCCAACTCTGACTCCTGTTATGTGTCTAGTCTGTGTGGCTGCTGTGGAAGAGATGTGGAAGAGTGGGTTTTGTTTCAATGTAGTTAATGGGGAGCTAAGCTGTTCTTATTCTTTTAAACTTTATAGACTGTGTAATAGTTTCTTCAAGCTAGACTGGCAGTGAGAAGACTGAAAGATTAATGCTAGCAGAATGTGTGTCTTCTACACACAGTGAACAGTACATTGGAAGAGATGCTGCATCCTCGTGTCTGAGGCCAGGCAGGCACAGGAAGGCGAGGATCAATGCTCACCAGCCCTGGGGTGGGCTCTTGGCCACTACCCTTTCCCAGGGCCTGCACAATGTCACCAGAGATACTATGGATGGCTCAGCATCAGTCTTCTGGTGCCTGGCTATGGGATCCTGGCTTAAAAAACCCCAGACCTGTTTCCTACCTGGGCAGTGAGCTAGGATTTCTTTGGTGTCACAATCTGGCCAGGTTGTTTTTGTTCTGAAGAGGGGTCAGTACACCACTGGGAAGTTTTCCCAGCTTCCATGGCTCAAAGGGAGCCTGAAAGCCTTTCCATTACATTCAGTAGCCTTTTGATTAGTTTGGAGATATAGAGATAAAAATTCAAGCCCAGTCGCAGAAAGCTTCACCTCTTTTTTCTCTATTACATACACTCCCCTGGGTGGTAAACTTGCAGGAGACCATGAAAAGCTGCATTGCTATTTCAGACAGGCAGGATTCCTCCCAGGTAATTTGTCAAGTAACTTTTTACTTGTCCACTTGTAGAATTTCTGTGATATTTTCCTTACCTGGCTTCACACCATCCTAGAGAAGGCTGACCCTGCCCAGTGCCAAGGCTGCTGTGAGCCAGGCCTGTGAGGCTCATGGAAAGGAGTTCCTTCTGCTTAGGAGCATATATCCTGGGTGTCTTAAAATTATTTCTTCTTTGAAGCAGTTTGCTTCCTGTTTAAAATTACTTCTAAGACCAGGGTTTTGTCTGCAACTTTTACCTGAGGACCACTCCCAGCTGCCATGAAGACCTTTGCTTTTGAAGTCCCCACTGGGATGAGGGGATGAGCCAGAGCAGCACATAACATGAATGATGACTGCAAAGAAGGGGGATGAGTCTGAAAAGAGAATTTGAGCCTTCTTTTTATTTTCTACACAGAATTCTTTACCGTATTTCTCAAGCAACATGATAGGCATGATTTCACCTACCCTTTATTAGAGCAGCATAAAATGTTATACTCAGCCAGTTCAAGAGCCAAAACTATGAAATGAATTACCACATTTTGATTATTTCCAGCATTATTATGACAGTAGATTAAATGTCAAGGACCCTGGGTGTTTTATTAGCATCTATAATGAATTGAAAGACATATAGTCACTTTATAGTGCAGAGTTGGGTTGTCTATAGATAGTGTAAGTCTGATTGCTTTCGTGATGGAAACCAGAGGCAAACCTAGAGATACAGGAGTTGAAGTTGAATCTGGAGGTTTTTGAAGGCACTAGAGTTTCCCTGATTAGGCGCAACCATGGATCTGGCCTTGTGGAGCTGGGTCCTTTTAAGTTAAAATCTGCTACCAGTGACAAAGGATCAAACAAACAGCTGTTTCTTTCTTGAACTTCGGTAATTTAATGAAATACAGCATATGTTTCTGCTAGTAAAAGGGATACTTGTCTACTGCTGTTTGTATTTGCTGTGATTACCATCTCTTTCAATCACACTTGCAGATGACTTACAGCATTTAACTTGTTTCCCATATCTGGTTCAATAACCAAGGCAGTTTTGGCAGTCTTCTTAGCCATCTGGGTTGACCTACAAGAGCATCTGCTCTCTCATCTGCCTCAGTCTCACTTTGGACTTGCAGATCTCAGTTTGCCACTCTAAGCTTCCCTTAAGGTCACTGGAGAACAGGAGACACAGTCAGGATCTGAAACATGTTAGATGTTTGTTGCAAGAGGAGGTGAACATGGGGAATACGTATTTCACACAGTAATTAAGGCTGGCCTGAAAAAAAGAGAAAACACAAGATTTTCTTTTGTACTTAACCAAATTAATGCTTTTGATCACAATCTTCTGGAACCCAGGAGGGACAAAAGCCATTTCATGCTCTTGGCTCTTTGGTACCTGTGGTGCTCAAGAATAAATACAGCTCAGCAGACAGAGTGCCCCAGGGCTAGGCTGTCAGGATTTTCTCTTTGCAGAGAAAGCACTGTGTCTATATTTCTAACCCAGGAGAGACAGATCTGAGCTATCAAAACCTAGGAAATTGAATTATGCCTTTTTCTGGCTGTGGCTCTGCTAGCTCGGCTTTATCCTATGTAATTGCTTTGGCCAGATGCACCTGCTTCATTGCTGTTGTATCCATGATAGTGCTGGCAGCCTTTGGACAGCACTCAGAAGATGGCAATGGAAAGCTGAGATGTCACAAAGAACAGCAACCTGAAGGGCAGTGTGAGGGTGTCCAGGACTTGCCTTCTTGCCTTGCCCAAAGCAGAATGGGACTGCTCCCAGGCTTAGTGCTGTAGGTCAGTGATTTTGAGAGCTGTTCCTCATGGAGAGCAGCCAGCTGTCCTCACTCCTCCCACACCGTGTGCAAGTAGGTGACCCAAAGGATGAGCCAGGAAGCACTGTGTCTCTGGACTGGGCAGGAAGAGTGGACACAAGCAGCTAAGGCTCAACAGCCCAGGGCTGAGGTGTGGGATAAACTTTCTATGTGGGTAAAGTCTTAGGTATATTCTTAGCTGCTAAAGGATTATTTTGGTAGCCAGCCTTAGGCAAGTCAGTCTCCTTCAATGAGTAGTGTCATTGCTTTCCAGGACAGTCAAGCTTTGAGGAAAAAATTTGCCATTTTTTCAGTTAACAGGGAGAGCTCTGCATAACCTGGGGGAAAAATACTGGATGCAGGCTGTGCCTTAGGAAGCAGAGTGTTCAGGGCTCAGTGCTAAGGCCTGGCTACCTCCACCATAACTCCATCATAACACCCAGCAACATCACCACATGGACTAAGCATACATGATCCTCCAGTGCCTTTCTAAGAAGGTTGGAAATGCCATTTTTTTGCAAGGGCTGGCTAGATTTATATGCTGCCTGAACACTGACAATCATCAAGATGGTTCAAGCCAGTTGCAGGGCAGCTAGGAGATGCCTGGATCTCCCAGTGCAGGGATATAGCATAGATTTATTGCCCCATGTAGGCTGATAGAAGGATACTCACTCAAGGTAACTGCTACAGGAAAGCTCTTCCTCATGAGCAGGAGAAAGATGAGACAATGAAGTTAAGAAGAGTAATGTGGAATGGAAGCAGAACAAAGGAGTATAACAACAGCACGAAAAGAGAAAAATATGTCTAGGTGATCTGGCAGACTGATGTGGCTGGATCCAGATGTGAGCTCTTCCGAAGAGAGTTGGCATTCTTAGCCTAAGTGAAGAAGGACCACATTTTCAAAACTGACTCAGCCTCTGGCAGCTCTAGGCTGAGTTAAAGACAATTTCCAGTCCCAGAGAGAAAACTTGAGGAACAGGCTAAGGACAAGTTTGGGCCTCAGCTTCTATTCTACATGGTTCCCCCTGGCTTTTTGCCCATCTTCACTACATCTCTGTCCCCCTCTCCCCTACAATTCCATAGATATTTAAAGAAGAATTCTCTTTCTGTGCATCAAATCATGACTCATTTGAAAAATATCATACAGCATAAGCAGGTAACCCACCTTCAGGGAACTCTTTGGAGAATGAGGTTAAATAGGCACTGAAAGTGGTTTTCCAGATGAAAATTTCTAGTCCTTTTCACCTAGTCCAAAGACAATCTCTCTTTCAAATAATCTCCAGGACTTCCCCGTGCCCTGGCCCGGGTCCTGTCTGAGCCCACTTTGTCTGACACGAGTGGTCAAAGCCCTCACAATCTAACTCCAAAGAGAAAGCAGACTTATTTTAAGAGGGTACTAATGTAGTTCTGCTGTTTGACCAGTGGGAGGCCCTTAGAGACCATCAAGTTGTCACAGTCCATAAAAATTACACTTTGGATTCATGTAGCCCTCTTTATCTGCACATCTGTGAATTCTTCAGAGATTCTTGAGGAACAGCTCTGGTCCCAGATTTAAAGACTTGAGATATAGATAGAGAGGTGAGAGGACTCTGGAGTCATTGTAAAATAAGTAAATGACAATAATTTGAGAGATTTGAGAGAATATGGAACAGGGTAATGCCCCTTCTCTCAGAAAGAGTAACATCATGTTCACACACTTTTATTGTTTTTTTAAACATTTGGTTAGCCCTAGGAGTTGTTTAAGAAAACTAAACTTTACAGCCATTTGTTTCATTTGTACCCATTTTATGCTGAAAAAAAGAGAAACTGTGATTAATCTCATTGTTTTCTGGCTCCAGACAATCAAATATCCAACAGAAGTATTTCATACTTCTCCTTTGAACAATTGCTAACACTGAGCTGGTGTTGTAACTTTCTGGATCACCTGCCATATTTTTTATTAGTTTTATTGATACAGGTTTAAAGCACAGACCCTTCTGTCTAAGGCAGTCCTCTTAGCAGCTGTGATTTAACCTGGAAATGTCTCTGTAGTCTTTGAGCTAATTCGTCTTCTACTAAGAAATGAAAACCTGCTGGGAGTTATCATCTTTCATAAATGGGCTGAACTTTGGTCTCAGCTGCATCCAGAAAAGCCTTCCTGTGATCATATCAGTCTCTCCAGTAGCTAGAAGCTACAGAGTACATCTAACAAGGAAGACACCCTAGGCTGAATGCCAGATTTTCTGGTTGACAAAACATCCATAGTTCAACTCTTGCAGAAATATCTGTTTATCAAGATGATGGGAACATCCACATTGATCTGTTTGCCAAGTTTCAAATGTTACTTTTTCATATTATTAGATAAATGGAAAAGCACAGGAACAGCATTACACACTATGAAAACATATACCCTGAGCAGAATAACAAAAAAGCATTGTAACTTTCCAAGACTCCTTCTGAAGTTATGTGAAATGAGTTGTGTTAGGAAAGAATATTTTTGTCTTACATGTTCAGGTTGTGATAAAAGAATTCAAACTGGTTGTAAATGTACAGAAAATGACTGAAATTTTAATTTTTTATGGTTCTTACAGTCTCTGTTTGTTGGAACAGACCCTAACTGTTGGACTGTAATACTTACTGCTCCTTATGGCAGCCGCAGCTTGACCCTGATTCAGTGACATGTTGAACCCCACAATTCATTAGCAAAAGCAAAAACGAGTGTTGCATTCATATTGGCTAAAGGGACTAGTCTGTAATGATCTCTCTGAAAAGATCTGTTTTTATATGGTATTAACCAATCACATTTCATTGTTTCCCAGCTTTTTGTTCTGGGACTAGTGACATTCAGAGCTTTTCAAGCAGGGGGGTCATGCAAAGATGGTTGCTGGGGAGGGGACGTGGGCAGGATGGTTTTGTGGCTCTTTTTACCGGTGTCAAGACAATCCTTGAAAAATGGGATTTGACCTTTTGAAGAGAAAGCAAATAAAGCATTTCTGTTCTAACACTGTCAACCAACTTCACACAGAGTGCCAGCTTTCAGACAGGGGTGCCTAAAACCGGAGGAACCCCTTTTGCAGCTAAGCAGTGTATGGTTCACTATCTAGCTATGAATGTGGGTAGCCATCTCCAGAGAACAACTTTTGAATATTTGATGGGTAAGGACTGTTGTGGACAGCCCTGCAAGGGAGCATAGCAAGAGGTGGCATGACTGCAAAGGGTGAAAAGGAAGGGACCTACTCTGCAGTCATCTCAGCTTTTGAGGAAGGCAGCCAGATTTGCGACTCATAGGCATATGATATCTTCAAAGAAAATGGTAAATACACTGAGTTTTCGCTCCCAAGTCTGCCCACGTGTCAAAGTACACAACATGAAACCCAGCAATTTAACAGCTTGATTAGAGTTGTAAAATGTCACAGAGATGAAGAAATAAAAGCCAAGCATCTGATCAGTCTAACCTAGTTCCTATAGCAGATGTACACTGATGTTTGCTGTAACGTTGCTCTTTGTTTCACACCAGGCTCACACACTCCCAAAGGAAGATTTATTCTGAGTGAAACAACAGGGCAGTGGTCTGTGAAGGACACAGCAGGGGTGACAAACAGGAGAAGATCAAGACAAGACAGCATGCCATCAAAGGAGGAGAGCAGACGGAAGGGAGCATCTCCCTTACCTTGGGCTTCTCAGGGTGACAGGAGAGGAATATCTGGAAAAGAAAGTACAGCAGAGGGAACTGTAGCACTGAGCAAGACTGATTAACACAGTTGTATTTTATTCTTATATTGAAATAATGACAAAATAGGACTCTTTGAAGATACTTCAAGAGACCATCTAGTTCTCTCCTGTGTCTAAGAACAGGATCAGCTATTTATACCCTTTCTAATCAATGTTTGCCTGAACTGATGTCAAGAAAGACCTCCAGTGACACATGAAAGAGTGTTGGTGGAAGCTGTATGAAAGTGAAATAGAGTGGAGGGGTTATTCTGTGTATTTTGCAGGATCTTTATATTAAAAAACCCCTGTATTACCTCTGACTTTATATATATATATTTTTTTCCCCACAGATTGACATTACCAACAACTCAGTGTGTGTCTGACAACCACCACTAGATCTCCTTTCAAAGAAAAAAAGGTCCAACCAGGTACCCTTTTCCCTGCCTTTGTGACTGTTTCTGCCTGTGTAGCAAGGTCGCTTGTCCCACTGAATTTAAATTCAGTTTTTCCAGGCAGCTTCTCCAGCTGGTCATGGCTATTCAGAAGTCCAATCTTGCCCTCAAATGGGCCTTCAGTGCCTAAAGTAGTATGGCCTGCAGATTTCTGAAGTACTAAATGTTTTATCACTTGTTGTGGAAAGTACCAGGCAAAACCATATTCAAAGGAGACTTGCTGAACTCTGGGTGTTCTTGGGTAATTAACTCTTCATAACATCTTTCTGAATATTATTTCCCAACCAGATTTCCATCCACACAGTCCCTAGCTACCATTATTTTTTTTCAAAAGTGAAGCCTATGCAGCATATTCTGCTTCCTCCTCTCCTCCCTGCGAAGTCTGTTACCCTATTATAGAAGGTAATTAGATCTGTTTGATACAATTTGTTCTTGACAAATCGTATTTAGTTTCTGAATCATTATAAACTTGCTGGTGCATTAAAAAAAAACAATAGCAATTGCTTTTGTACATGCCTGGAGATTACAGTTTTAACTTACCTTTTTGTTTTTAGATACTTAATTTATTAAATGAGAGGCAAGCCAAGGGAGTTGCAGGAGGTTTCTGTTTTCTATCATCCACATTAAAACTACAAGAGTCAAAAAGGGTGTCACCCTTGGCCTTAGAATACCCTGCTGCCTTTTCTTTAGCCTTCCTACCTTCTAGTTTACTTTACCACCTGTGCTTTTAAGTGCTTGCCTTGGGAAATAAGTAATATTTTAACATAAATCTCTGAGTTGTTCTGGGGTTTTCCTGGTACAAACCAACCAATTGCATGAAATTCTTTGTAAAAAGTCTTGTCAAATCCATGCTTTTGCATCACAGAGACCATGCTTCTCTTGGGTTCCCCATGTGAATATAAGGACACAGGTCACTTAGGAGTTCCCAGCTACTTGGCCCGCTTCACATACAGGCTTAATGACCAAAAACCTAACCAAACAAAAAACTGCTCCTTGTATATGAGAATTCAGATCAACCTTACAGTATAAAGAAGGTTATAAAAAAGCCCAGAAGAAATCAGGCTTAATAATAGAAAACCTGTGTAATAACTTGCTCTATTCCTAGTATTCATCTCTGCCTTCCCTTCCTCTCAGTAATTTACAAATACAATTTGAGGATATAAGCACCTAAATCCTATCCAGAATCATCTTCTGCAGTGAATATAGGTGATTTCTCCTATAGATTCTCATGAGCTGATCATGTAAGTGCTGTTAATTGCTCTTGCTAGGCCTGAGCACTTGGGATACCTTATGGCTAGCCTGCCTTCACTCTCAGACAACCTGCCTGTTTGCCACTTCCTTACTTCATTCACCAGTCTCCTCATCCAAGACTACTCATGTTTCAAATCAACCATTATATAAAATGCTGCTTAAACAGGTAAACTTGTGATTTAGATACATTACCAGATGTCTACAGATGTGCTCACTGTTTTGCCCATAGGAGTTGCCACTTTCCCCCCATCTCCTCCTGGGTGTGCCTGGATTGCTGGGGTGCTGTACATCACAGGCTGCCTGTTGTGGCAGAGCATCAGCCATGAACTGTTTTCTCAAAGGGCAAACAGGCAGCAGCCACCGTACAGGAATGGACACCTTTTCTTAAACAGATAAGGAACCATCACAGCAACGGATGAAGTTTTATCCCAAGGAAAAAAACATCACTTGGCCACAAAAAAAATTGACAACAGGAATAATATGTTATGGTTTTTTACTTTTTAACAGAGAGCAGAGTTGAGAAAGCTTTAAAACGAGTATAAAAATGTTCTTCATCACCTTTTCTCTGATTTTTTTTCAGCTTAACGAAACCTAGCCTTTACTTTAAATAGCTTTTCAATATACTTTTTCTGTAAAGCATTCAAATTCTAAAGACTGGAAAATGTTCAAAAGGTTATGTTAAGTCTCTTTATCTAACTCCCATTTCATGTCAATGCAATAAATGTTGATGGTTCTTTAAATACTTGAAATATATTTCTATTGATAGATTTACATTAGGTCTCTTTAAACAATATTTCATTTAATTACTTCCTGATATCTTTTTTTATGTGATTGTAATATACAGAGTCAGCTGAATTCTCCAGTCAATATAATTGTTAATTGCCAATACATTAGCAAATACCTCACTGAACTCAGCTGCAACAATTGCTTTCCTGAGATTTTAAAGAAGAAAGTCTATTGACTGGGAGAGAGAATGTGCTATTAAATGCTATAGATTCTGTTCATGAACTAATCTGATGCAGAGTTTCTATTCAAATGCTGGAGCTTAAAATCCCTTCCCAGAAAATAATCGAATAAAAGAAAGTTATAGCTCTCAATATATCAGATAATTTCCTGAGAGCTCTGGGCAATTTCCAGCTTTACATCCTGCAGGCTGTATAAGGAAGAGCTGGTGGTACGATCAACATCAGCCCAGAACTCTGATGTTGAGTGAGAACAGAGCAGCTTCAGCCATGTCAGAAGGAGGCCCCAGAAAACCCTCTACACGGAAAAAGGAGTGCTGATAAGTTCCTCCAAACTGAGCAAAATACACTTCCTTCATCTTCTGCCTCACACTGACAGTGCTCATCCAGTTTCCCTGTTTCACCTCTGCACGAGTCAGTCTTCAAAAGGGGAGAACAGGAACAGCCTGGGTGCCTGTGATGGCAGCTGGGCTGGTCCTGCAGGGTGAGGCAGAGGGGACCAGTAATTCCATGGAAGGGAGGGGATTTGAAGCTTGTGGTACCGGAGAGAGAGAGAGAGGAGGTGCAGGTGCATCAGCAGAAATAACTGGATTTAGGAGCTTTCAGTAATTGCCCTGTGGCAGCACAGTTGGTCAATGGCTTGTGGTAACTGTTTTCTTTTTAGACTTTCATAAGGTTTGTCTGTATACAGACATGTTCATATTATTTCAAAACCAGGCAGATTACAATGAGGAGAGCTTGCACCTTTTAAATTAATTTTGCCCTTACATAAGCCTTTGGATCTATGGCAGTCGGAAGGAGATCTCAGTAGTAGTTTGGGAGATAAAGGACTTCAATCCCTTTTGAAGGTCAATTTTACTCTCAAAACTGTAATCCCTCTTAGAAGTAATTCAAAATGAGGCATATAAAAAGGGCAGCGATTGAAATAATTGTAATTTCTTGCTTGTGCTGTGTTTCCTTCTTCTTTGGTTTCTTAATCTTTCTTTGATAGCAAGCCATGTTCAAATACTAGCAGTATTTAAATTATCTTTCATTTTAATGAATGATGACATGTAGTGGAAAGCCCAATACAACAACAACAAATAAGGCAAAATTTTTCCTGATTTAGGATTAAAATCTGCAATTTACTTTACTTATTTTTTCTATGGTATTACACATTTACTAAAGAAATTATCTGCCACTCAGAACAGAAAGACCCACTTTATGCCGTCACAGAAAGGTGAAAGCAAGCCAATCATGGATTTTTTTGGAACAGATTAATGTTCCCTTGTTGCAATATGAAAGAATAACAGAAACATTGAAAAAATGTAATCTGTGACTCCCACATCTTATGAGTCAAAGTTGTTTCAGCAGTTTCATGCTTGGGTGTCTCTGAGTTCGGTGGAAACCTTTGCAGCCCCTGTGTGCTTGCAGATACAAGCCTTAAAACAAAGCCACTTTTAGGTTAAGTCTCTGTGGTTTTTTCAGTGTATTTCTGTGTATACTCAAGATCAGTATGTATTCTTAAAAGGTTTTTGCACATGCTACAGTCTAAATTGTCACATTTAGTTCATAATCAGCATGCTGACATAACACATTTGTAATCTAGGCACCATGACAAATAGTCTATGTAACAGCCAAAACCAGATAAAGGCTTTCTACATTAAATATGGGATTTATTTCTTCACAAACCGATTTTTTTGCCCTTATGGTTTTTTTTTTTCCTTTTTTTTTTTTTTTCCTTTTCCCCCCTCAGGCTATGTTTTAACTACAGTAATTTGTGCTGTGATTGTTCAGGTAAATTCAGTCTTCTCCATGCTAGTAATTTCAGAGAATCTACAAACCCTTAAATCAAAATCCTGTGACAATTTAAAGTGGTTCAAAACAGAACAGAAGCAAGTGGTTGTTACCTACATACCATTGCCTGTATAGAAAAAGGGTATTAATACTGAGAAAGTGGCTATCCCAGGGTGCCAGTTATATGATTTAAATAAGCTATATGCGTGTTTCAAAGGACTCTTATTTGGAAAATTCCTGTTAGTTTGTGTCCTGAGATTCCATTTATGTGCCACAGATGTTGACAAACATTTTCAACAGAGAAAGAAAACACACACCAGAAATAAAATATCCTGCAGCTAGGTTACAGGAATGGTCAGAAGAAGTAAACCAAGTAATTCTTCACAAATTAAACTGTTGTTTGTGTACACAGCTTTTGTTCTTCCTTTTCCCTTTCCTTTGCTTTTCCTTTTTCCTTCCCCCTCCCTTCCCCTTCCCTTCCCCCTCCCTTGCCCTTCCCTTCCCCTTCCCCTTCCCCTTCCCCTTCCCTTCCCCTTCCCCT
>JAWWEU010000001.1:102642185-102694548 GCA_035583155.1 Acropternis orthonyx | reverse complement strand
TCCCTTCCCTTCCCTTCCCTTCCCTTCCCTTCCCTTCCCTCCTCCCTCTGCCCCCTCTGTTTGTCCAACCTGTACACGATTTCCAAGTTTGAAAGTGATGTAACTGTCTCATGTTTTAAAAAATACCCAGGAAATAGTGTCTGTAGGTTGTGCTACTGCATAATTCTGAAAATACTTCTTGAAAATAAGCTTAATCAGATTTATAAACCTGAGTATGTCAGACATTCATCCATCAACATATACAGATTTGATTATCTCAGGTGAAATCCCCTACTGGCATGGAATTTACATTGTAGAGTATTTCTGCATTCTGTGATCAGCATGTGTAATTGTCAGATGGAAATTAGTGTTCATCTATTTACTGAGGCTAGCCATAGTACCCCTTAGGAAAGATTATGCTTGGCGTTTATGTAATAGCAAAGGTAACTTATGACATCAGCACTTCACTAAAGTATTCTCTGCATCATACTGCCATTTAAGATTATTTTTTTTTATCTCCTATTATGCCTAAATAAAAATATTTTACTCAGTTATTTTCTGAAGCACAAGACTTAGCTATTATTCTGATGCATTTGTTTTCTGCTTATCAAGAAAAATGTTACTATACCACCAATGTTGTTTTCAAATCAGTAAGACTGAAAAATAGCCAGTGGCTATCAGCTGCTTTGTCTGTTACTCATTAGTAGTGAGGGTAAAATTTTCTTGAGGGTAAGTATAGCTCTCATTTCCAGAATCTGTGCCTATGTGCCAAGATTCACGGTGTGACCAAGACAGCTTCTGGAGCCTCCAGAAGCCTGCCCAGCTTTGGACCTGCCACCAGACCCACAGCAGGTACAGGTTTTTTCCCACAGAGACAGAACACTTTTAGGTCTGTCAAGTTTTAGCCTTGGAGGTTAGAGCATAGGTTGACACACCAAGTGCTGCTCACACAGCCATCTCTGACCATAGAACTCTAGATGGAATATTTTGCAGCAGCACTTGGAGCTGTGCTCATCCTTCTGTGGGGTTATCCTGCTGCCAAAATGCTGCTTCCTGTGGTTCCCACTGCTTTGAATGTGGGTCCCCACCATGCTCCCTCCTCTGCCACTGTCTCCAGGAGGTTTTGGTCTTTCCACTCTTGGTGAAGGAAAGTCCTTCCTTTTCCCTACCAGTGCCACAGCTCATGCTGCTCCATCTCCAGAAAGGTTCCCAGGCTCATCCTTGTCAGCCAGCTGCCTGTAATCTGCAGAGACAGGGGACACTGTGTAATAGAGGCACCTGGAGGAGCTGCTGAGTACCTCTGGGGTCAGGAGCATGGGTTATGTGGAGCACCTGGTCAGGAGGAGAGCAGTTTGCTGGCTGCAGGGCCAGGCCAGGCTAAGTGCTCTCCTGTAGGTGAGCAGGCAAGAGGCTCATGCTGTCCCACCATTGACCTATCCTCACAGAGGAAGTGATAATTCAGAAAAGTATTTATTTATACAACAATAGATGCAGATTAGGATGATGTTGGGCTTCCCAGGGGGTGAGCAGAATAGAATCACAAGATGAAACACTGTGTGGAAAACATTGGGCTCATGGTGTTCCCACCTGCTGCTGCTGAGTTTACAACCATAACCTCTGCCAGTATTTCTGCCACTTCAAATCGCAGCCTATGCTGTGGGAAGTCAAGTGGCTTTGCCTTCTCAAAACTGTGCCTCTTGAGAGGCACCCTCAGCAGCCTCAGCTGGCTCTTTCCTTTAAGGAAGTGAAGATTAGTGCTGGCTCTGTGATTAAAATGCACCCCAGTGTTGCCAGTCACACTCTCCTTCGTGTCTCATGCTGGTTTTGCCCTACCCTCTTCTCCATGGTACAGTCCATATAGTCATGTTTGGCAGATATTTGCCCTGAAACTTAATCACACCTACCATATATCATGTGTACTTTCTGTTATTAGGGCTGCAATTTGCTGCTGTCTGGCTGTGTCCCAACAGATGATTTGTGTCCCAGCAGTGTTATTACCCTTGCTGAGAACTGATGTTTCATACTCTTCAGCATCAGCTCATTCAGCTAAACTTTAGCTCATCATATACCTCAGTCTGAACTGAACAGCAGCAAAGGTATAGAGCTGTACTAGGTATGAGCCTGGAAACACCTCCAGTCCCACAGCTGCAGGGACCTCCTATCCCAGACTGCTCCCTCCTTCCTGCTTCTTCTGTTTGAACTCAAGGGCTCTAATTTGCATTTTGGAGCCATACAGAACTCCTCTGCTGAGCTACCTTTGGCTGGAGTAAATTTTCTTCATAGTAGCTAGTATGGGGTTGTGTTTTGGATTAGCACTGAACATAGGGTTGGAAATATAGAGGTGGTTTTGTTATTGCTAAGCTGCACTTGTGCAGATTCAAGGTCTTCTCTGCTTCTCACCCCAACCCACCACTGAGAGGGTTGGGGGTGGGCAAGGAGTTGGAAGGAGACAAAGCCAGGACAGCTGACTCCAACTACCACAGGGATATCCCACACCACATGGTGTCATGCTCAGCATACAGAGCTGGGGGAAGAAGAAAGAAGGAGAGGATGTTCAGAGATACAGCGTTTGTCTTCTCAGGTCACCCTTACATGTGATGGAGACTGGCTTCCCTGGAGGTGGCTGAATATCTGCCCTCCCATGGGAAGCAGTGAATGAATTCCTTGTTTTGACTTGCTTGTGCAAAGCTTTTGCTATACCTATTAAACTGTCTTTATGTTCACCCCCAAGTTTTCTCACTTTTACCCTTCCAATTCTCTCCCCCATCCCACCGGGGTGGAGTGAGTGAGCAGCTGTGTGGGGGCTTCAATGGCAGCTGGGTCTAAAACACAACACTTGCTCAATTTCTAATTTCTGTGAAAGAGTGCAGGTGTTGGCCCAATACCAAAAGTTAGCTATCAGAAATATTACTGCAGTGCACTGTCCATCAGGAGGTGAATTTATGATACTCTGGCTGATAGGCATGTTTTGGGAGTCTGGAAGACAAAGAAAACAATATTTCTATTTGAGGCTCTGCATAGAAAAAGCAAACGCAAGTTTCCCTGTGGGGCTTTGCAGAATCACACTGTCTGTGGCAGGGTGAGAGCCTCATACCAATGAGGCCAGCATGTCTGTGGAGGTGGTGTTTCAGTGGGGTCTTGGGTAGAAGTGTAGCAGCCGGGGACTTCTCAGCCCCAGTGCTTCTGCCCTGAGTCAGTCAAGCACTCACTTCAAACAGGACACATACAGATCTCACTCTGCATCTCTCTTGCTTTTTCTTCACAAATTCTTCCCTCTAATGTTTGTGTTTTTCCTCTTGTTTGTGACTGAATTATAGATCCATCTTAGTCATAAATGACAATTTAGACTTTCCCCTTCACTTTCTTAAACTTTTTCCTACCTTGTTAAGAGCATGATATTCATATCGTACTCATTTTCCTCAAGAAACACTTACTGAGGGTGGCCTTTGCAGCTTCCTTACAGGGTTGCTGAAGCCTGAGTGGGCACCACTGGGCTAGGAATTGCCACCACCTACTCAGAAGCCACACTAATGGCCACATCTTGCTCTAAGAATACAGACTTTCTCAGAGGCAAACTTGCTATTGAACTTGGTGCTGCTACAGAGCCTCTGCTTTGATATCATGCCAGAAAGAAAAGAAACACCACATTAACCATAGTTTCTTTGACTTCAGATAATGTTTACCTTCAGTTCACTTATGCTGCTTCGCAGAAGGTTAAACACAGGCTCACTCCTCCCTGCTGGATCATTGCTAATCCATACCATGAACTGATCTCCCAGTGAATTCTCTCCATTAATCATACTATGAAGAGCCTGATAACCACATACTAGTGCTTCTAATTCATAGATGCTCAAATCCTGCCACCATGCCACCAACACTGCTGTAAATGCACTTGTAGGCTCAGGGCCTGAATGCAGAATATTGGTCTGGTTACAAAGTTGTTTCAAGACTCAAAATGCTTCAGTTCGCTTTTCCTGAAGTTGGACAGGGCATATTTTTATCCTAAGATGGTCAAATTTGAGATTAAACCCCACAAACAATATAAGAATTGATCATTTTTTTTCCAAACCAGAAAGTCCAAATTATGATACTTCCCAAGAACAGACAATCCATCCTTTTCACCAAAATGTCCAAATGATTCATCATCCAAATAATTTGATATCAGAGACTTTGTTTCTGATTTAGAGCAGCAAATTCACCTTTCAATCAAAAACTTTTGAACTGAATTAAAAGCCTTCACTCAGAGAATGATGAAATGAGACATGTGGGCAGTTTCATAACTCTGTAACGTTATCTAAATGGGAAATTCCACTTTCCTGCCTATAAGCTTCATGACAGCACTTTTCTATGTAAAAACATTATTCACAAATTCAAAAAGGTTTCATCAGTTTATTATGGTATTTTGTTGTGTACAGTCAGGATAGATAAGAGAAACAAACTGCATGTATACTGACTATGAAAAAAATTTGTTGTGTCCAATCTTGGGGTAAATTTATGTTTGTATTCTATTTCACTGTGTCCAAGTGTCATATCTATAAATATGTTTGATTACTTTTCTGCCAGAAGGACACTGTACACTGTACACTAACATAAAAAACTATCAAACCCCACTGCTATTACAGAAATTACTATAGTTACAGCTGTGATCTGAGCTTTGTGAAAACATTTCTTTCATTATAATTCTGCTAAATAACAAATAAGATGCTCAACAAAAAGTGTCATAATCTTTATTTTCTGATATAATCTAATGTTTGCTCAACAAATCTACACTCCTGTAGGACTCTGTGAAACTGCTTTCTGGTTCTCACGTACTTTCGCAGACCAAAAATGCATCAACATAAAACAGACGACAGTGGAAGAAGAGTGAAGTTTCCCAGATACGGCTTATTAGGTCTTAATCTTTATAACAAAATAAATCTGAGGCCAAAGGAGAATAGTTTTGTTTGACATGTTAATTCCTTTGTATCAGTAAGTCAGTACACAGATTGGGCTGCAACATCCTTGTCATGAGCATAGCGTATTTTAGAAAAGTAATGGATATGTCCCTGCTTATTTCCGTATAAGTCATAAACCAACAGAAACACAGACCGGCGGAGGGTTTCACCTGGCCTGTTATTTGGTCCCTTACATGTATCAGGAGTATCAGTTTTGGCTAGCTCTCCTTTTGTCAGAGTCTCCCCAGAAATCTTCCTCAGGAAAAAAACCACATTTACTTGCATGCACAACCTTTTCATCATTCCATCTCCCTTTGTTCAAAATAGAGTCAAGTCTCTGACATTGCCATAACCCACCAACTTCACAAGTTTGATGTTATCTGTTGAATAAAACATTCCCTATTTTTTTAGATTTCACTCTCTTGCTTTTTGTGATTATACTTATTGTACCACTATTCTGTTGTCAGGGTTCTTACATACTGAAACAAGAAACATTTAAAAAAAACAAAAGTAGTATCTTAAGGTACATCTCTGCACTAGTTCTCTGGACTAAACCTGTAGCAAAACCTCTTGTGCTCTCTACAGGTAAGCATTGTTGGTAACACTGCTTACCCCCTTCCCAGGAAGCAGGTGCTGTTCATTGTTGCTGGTTGCAGAAAAGCTCAGGATTAGAATATGACCAAATCTGGTGAGGGTGTCAGACTAGTCACTGTTCTGGGGCTGAGACAAAAATTTGTCCTTGTGACCGGACCAGCCTAGGCAACTTTTTTGCTTTCTTCCCCATCTTCCCATTTCCTCCTTGTTCTAGGCTCGGTGGTTTGTGCTATATTTTCTTAGAAATACAGTTGTCTCCCTGCAAACCAATTTGGGGGAGGCAAAACCCAACCCCAAACACTTTTGATTACACCTGGTGTGAACTGTGATCCTCCCAGGAAGTCACTGTGCAGTGTTCAAGTTTTCTCCCTTTTCTAAGTTTAGGTAAAAGCAGCACATCTTTTCCACACAGCAATGAAAACACATAAAAGGAGATGGAGCAGGTGAACTCCTCTACTTCCAAAATGTACTTCTAAGCTCCAGACCTTCTCCCTGATCCAGCATCCCTGATACCTCTCCATGAAAGACTGGTACTTATGTCTGCTTTTGGGCAGGTGTATTTACTTTTGACAATGAAAATGAGCAACCTAGTGGCTTTTGTGGGAGAAGGCAAATCCCACATACAGGAAACTCTCTATTTCAGTCTTAAAATACTGAAAGCAGCTGTTTCACACAACATTTTACTAGATCTTTTTTTTTTTTTATCTCAATGCTTTTCTCCAGTAGTTCAACTGTTTCCATGTATTTAAACAACTTGTAGAACAAGCAGGAAAGAAATAAGACTTGCCCACAAGAGTAATCTGTGTTAAACTGGAAAAGAATATGCTGTCTAAAAAGAAAATTGCTAGTTAGAGGTCATGGCTCAAATACTTCTTAGTGGGGAACATTTGGCATAGTTGTTTAGCTCAGCTGCATGTAAACACTAATGCACTCCTTTCTGCCTTCATATTCCCTGCAGTGCAGTCAATAACCCATATCATTCTCCCACATGACTTTTGTTTTCATATCAATCTGATGCTCAAGAGCAATATGGACCCCAGTTAGAAAACCTTCACTGAGAAAAATGAGCAGTGCTGTCATACACTTTAGGCTCGATCAGTTAGACAGATCTCAAACTGCTACAAGCTACTTAAATCTGGGGAGCTGTCATCCTGCTCAAGTCACTTAAGCTTCTGGGATGAAGTATGAATTTGATAAAACTGAGGCAAATATTGCTCTTCAGTTGCTCTGGGTGTGTTGGGGGTTGTTTTTTTTTATTTTTCATTTAATCTTCCTTGGGAATAACTGCTGTGATTAAAGAGATTCAAATATTTAATTGGCAAACAGTACAATGTATAATGTATTATCCCAATGACAATAAAATAACAAATATTAAGCTTTTAAATTCCTTGAAAAATGAGTAGAAAAGAAATTTCTTTCTTGGATCATAAGAGATATCTCAAAGTGGAGTAGTTGAAAAAGTCTTACAAAAAATTATAGAAGGAATAGTAATAGTCAATAGTATTCTCAAAGAACTCAGATCTGAAAATCCCAAACTGATTTTCTGTTGTGTGTATCTCTCGTAAACCAATCTTGTTACAATGAGAACACAAGGTTTCAAACATGATGACAAGTTTTAAAACAGACCAATGGAAACAAATTGCTGAGGATCCATAAGTTGATGTGTTCTCTGCCAAGAACACGGCAATTATAGAATCATAGAATATCCTGACCTGGAAGGGACCCAAAGGATCATCGAGTCCAGCTCCTGGCCCTGCACAGGACCATTCCCAAGAGTCACACCATGTGCCTGAGAGTGTTGTCCAGACACTTCTTGAACTCTGTCGGGCTTGATGGTGTGATCACTTCCCTGGGGAGCCTGTTCCAGTGCCCAGCCACACTCTGGGTGAAAAACCTTTTTCCTAACATCCAAACTAAATGCCCCCTAACATGGCTTCATGCCAACAAAATTAGTAGACTCTTGGGTAAACATGAAGAAATAGGAACACATCAGAATTTTCAAAATTTCCCAACACACCAGGCTGGGTCTGTGAGCTGTGAGCACAGAGAGGAATGAGCACCCTGCAGTGCAGTGCCTGTTCCCCTCCCCTGTCTGGGGGAAGCCCTTTCCCAGGGCTTGGCTTTGCCTCTGGAGAGGCATCATCCCGCTGTGTCCCTGCTGTCTGGCTCTGGGGAGGGGGCCAGGCCTGTCTCTCCAGAGGCACGTGTCCTGCAGCCTGACTGTGGCTTTGGCATCTGCTGTCAGGAAGCCCAACCCATCTTCCTGGGGTGCCCAGCTTGCCCTCAGGGCCCACATCTTGTTTAGAAACTTGCCTTTTGCTGTAGTGGATCCTCAGCCTGTGAGGTAGCAGTGTTTCAGCTCCAACACTTTCAGCAAGGCATCTGGCACACAGCCCAACTGGATACAGTCTCTGCAATCCATGAGTTGGTCCAGCTCCAGCAAGGCAATGTTGTTCCTCTCCGAAGCAGCCGCACAGTGCTGGAGGGCCAGGAGCCTCTTGATGTGGTGCACCTGGATCTCCTGGTCCAGATGAGTCAGATCAGTGACCCTCTCATCACAAGCCACTTGGTGACATTCCTGGGAGGCTGATGAAGAAGAGGGGTGAGAGGGAGCAGAGGCACACACTGTGGCAGCCCAGTGTTTCCTGGCTCTCTGCTTTCCAAAGCAGAGGGAGAAGCTGAGAGGAAAGAGCTGGGACAGGAATTGCACATGATGCTGCAGACTGGGCACCTGCCAGTGCTTTGGGGACACCCCCATTCCCAGCTGCTCCTTACCTGGCCCCAACAAAGCAGTGTGTGGCTGTGAGGACCCACCTTGAGCTGATGAGGGTCCCTGCACATAGGTGCCATTTCCCAGGTCACCTGAATGCTGATGATGTGGTGTGAACTGGTGAATGATCTGCTTAGCCTTGTGTTCAAGCTGAAAGAGGCAGTGGAGAGGTCAAGGAGTATCAGAGAGTGTGAGAGGGGTAGTTCACTGAACTGCAACAGGTGCCCTGGTGGAGGAACTCCAGCTGCAGGAGGCAGACAAAAGACTGAGAGATATCAGGGAGTCTGAGAGGGAGTTAGACAGCTGACTCCAAGCCCTGATGGTGGGGGAATCACAGCTCACCGAAGAGAGGCCAATACTCCCCCTCCCCCAGCACACATGGAGCGGAGGAAGGACATTAACACAGAGGGTTGGAAAGCAGTGAAAAAAAACCCCACCAAAAAACAAAAGGAAAGGAACAAAACTGATAAAAGAAATGGGCTTTCTTCAAAACTAGATATTCCCAATCAGTCAGACATCCCCACTCAGAACCATTTCATAGCTCTGCAGCCTAATGAGGCAACACTCAGCACACTGGAAGAACAGCCTGAGCTAACTGGAGCAGTCCAGCCTGCTCCATGAATAAAGACTGTAACAACTAGTCCAAGCAAGAAAAGGCAGGGGGTGATAGTAGTGGGTGAACTACTATCTGTAGTACTATAAGGTCAGGTTCTTATCTGTCAGCCTGATCTGCTCATGAGGGAAGTGTGTTGCCATCCAGGAGCCGGGATTGGGAATGTTACTGAGAAGCTGCCAAGCCTAGTTAAACCCAGTGTTTATTACCCACCACTGTTCCATGTGGGCGCTGGTGATATAGCTAGCAACAGTCTGGGAAGCATTAGGAGGGACTACAGAGCCCTGGGAGAGGTGGTAAAGGGCTCTGGAGCTCACGTAGTTTTTTTTTTATCAATCCAGCAGGTCAAAGGAGAGGGGCTTGAAACGGCCAGCCGAATCTGACAGGTCAGCCAGTGGTTAAAAAAGTGGTGCTGTAGTCAGGGTTTTGGTTACTTAGAATATGGGACTTGCTTTGGCAAGTCTAGTCTACTGGGGGCTGTTTGAGGTCCATCTGTCAAAGAAGAGAAGTGTCTTTCACTGGGGCCTTGTGAGACTGACGAAGGGAGCTTCAAACTAGATTTGTTGGGGAAGGGCATGTCTCCATCCCAGTCTTGTCAGTAGAATGCCAACACCTGTAATGGAAGCCCAAAACACTGCAAAGGGATTTCAGTTACCTCAGCCAGTGAGTTGGCTTTATCCTGGGCCCATCTCAGATGTCTGTAGACAAGCACATGTGGTATGGGGAACTAGTAAAAGGAACTAGAGATGTGCACATTCCTGGATATGATATCATTTGCATTATGGAGACATGGTGTGATGGCTTCTATGACTGTAGTGTTGAAAGGGAAGGTTTTAGGCTTTTTAGGAAAGACAGGTTAGGGAGACAAGGAGGGGATGTAGCCCTTTATGTCAATGATGGGATGGAGCGTATGGAACTCTGACAGGGGAAAGATGAGGAGCCAGTCAAGAGCTTGTGGGCCAAGATTAAAGGGGATGTTATAGTGGGGGTCTGTTGCAGGCTGCCTGATCAGGAGGGTGGTATGTATGAAGCCCTCTATAGCCAGATAGGAGTGACCTCATGCTCAAAAGCCCTGGTCCTTATGGGGAATTTCAGCCACCCCATTATCTGTTGGAGGGACAACATGGCAGGGCTTAAGCAATCCTGGAAGCTCCTTGAATGTGTCAAAGACAACTTCCTTATACAAGTGTTTGAGGAGACAACAAGGAGAGGTGCCATGCTGGACCTCATGCTAACCAAACAGGGAGGATCTGGTAGGGAATGTACTGTGAATGTAGTGAGTTACTGGTTGCATGGGGAGGTTGTGGATGCCCTAACCCTGGCAGTGTTCAAGGCCAGGTTGAATAAGGCCTTGAACAACCTGGTCTAGTGGGAGTTGTCCCTGTCTATGGCAGGAGGGGTTGAAACTAGGCAATCTTTAAAGTCCCTTCCAACCCGTAACATTCTATGACTCTCTGATTATAGGGAAACTGGGTAGTAAAACAGCAAATGAAATTCAGTGTTGGTAGGATGCAAAGTAGGACACATAAGGAAAACCAACTCTAACTATATTTACACATTTTTGAGCTCAAAATTAGCCACTCTCATTCAGAACAGAGATTGTCCCTGTTTGTTCTTTAAAAAGAATAGTTCAGTCTTGGCAGTAGTTGAAAAGAAGCACCAAAAAGGGTGTTAGGAACGATTATCAAAGGAGTGGAGAACAAACCAGAAAACCTTATTATACTGTGTGTATATATTCATTGTGTGTCTACATATTGAACGTTGAACACAGTTTTGGTCTAAGTTCTCAGTATGTAGTAGAAGGAAGAAAAGCTGCAGAGACAGGAAATGAAGATGATCAACAGCCCAACTCAGTCTCCCAATGAAGAAATTAAACAGACTGGGGTATAAAAATAAGAGTCTGAGGAGGGTATAACACATAAGATCACAAAATAAAGGTTAGGACATAACAGTTATTAAAAACCATTAATTTTTTTTTCCTAACACAAACTCTAAAAGGTGTCCAATGAGATTATCAGGTGGCAGTATAACTCAAAGGAGTATTTTTTCACCAAATGCATAATTCAGTGAAACAAATGGTTCCCAGATATGTGGAGGTAAAAGCTATAAAAGAGTTAAAAGAAGTTTATACAAGGTGTGAAAATCCACCAGTTCTGATTCAACATAGCCACGAGCTCAGGACATGCCTAAGTCATAGGTTATTGAGAGGATGCATGGGGAGGAAAGCACAATATATATCTGCTATTTCTTACATATTTTGCTAATGCTTACATTAGTCTGCTGTACACACAACAATGGATTAGAGGAACCTGTATAAATGCTCTTATGCCCATAAATAAATATATTACTAACAGATATAAAAAAAATCCCAAACCCCTCAAAACACCCCAAAATCAAGAAAAAGAGTATGTGGTGTGTTGAGCTGTACAGCTTTGTCAATAAATTTCTGATACTGTGCTCTGAAGAAGTTACCGATGCTGCCAGCACTTATTAAAACAAATAATCTTATTAATACATACAATCTGACAAATATCAAGAACTGATCGCTCCACTGAAACTTACAATTCTACACTGGCTGGCTATCAGGATGCTTGGCAGAGAGTTTCTCTGATAATTTTTCCCTATAGTGCAGTAATGAATTGGCCACTCAGAATCAATTCACTCAAAGAGAGGCCAGATGATTTCCAGTGGGGCTGAAAGGCAAAGCTAATGTTGCAGAAAAGAATAAAAATGGGAACTTTTTAAGTAGGTATTCAAGTGCAATGAAGTTCAGAGGGGGCTGTAAATCCAGCCTAATCCAATCTGACATTCTCTTTGCATCCATGAATTGCCAGTTTTGGTATAGTGACTGTTGCTCTGCTGCTGAGAAGCCTGAAGCTCAGAAGAATATTTGTGTGACTTGGACAGTCCCTCAGTCAGCATATGTGTCCAAAAGAATGCTGTGACATTACTCACAGAAGGCTGAATCCCAAAGTGCTTCCTCCAAACAGTTTCTTCTCCCTATGTAAGGAGATTTTGAGAAACCTCCACCCCTTTCCAGACAGTGTTAGGGACATGTAGGGGAGGGAAACCACTGTACCAGTTCAGCAGTGGGCACAGGAGAATTGCAGGCACCTTGCGTGAGCTAGGCTGTCTGCAAGGATGGGTCAGCAGATGAGCAGAATCAGCCAACCCTCCTGACCAGAGGTTTTCCTGAAGGCTTTGTTTGCAGGTAACATACAAGCATTATGGATTGTATTAGGCACTCTCTCTCTGATTCTGCTCAAATCCACTGAGGAAGGTCAGGGTCAAGTTTTATGAGGATTTCAAACCTCTCCTACTGTTAAAACATGGAAAGACTGACATAATGAGCTGAGAAAGATGGCAGAAGTTTGACAAAGACAAATGATGTGTGCTATGGTTCCTTGAGTGCAGGTTAAAAGAGATAGAGGCTAGCCTTGGTAATGTAAAGCAAATTCATGGAGCCGGAACCAGACTAAACTAGTCACAGAAGAAACACAACAGCCAATGCAATGCTTCATTATAACTAATGAACACATTTTTAGAAGTGTGTCTGAGTGGAAGAGATTGAAAACAACAGCTGTATTATTTTGTGGGTGTAATTTTTGATGATCAAAAAGTAAATGTTCCTTGTGCTGGATGTCACTTCATTCTAATTCAATAAGTATCTTTAAAGAAACTGTTGCATCTTATGATGCCTCAGTCACTATGTACACCCCAGTGAAGGGTTTCTGGATCCAAAAACCAGGTTGAGGTCTCTGTCAGCTGTAAAATATTTCAAGTAATGCTTCATACATGGGGCAATAGACACTCGTTTTGTTAAATATGAAGGGAATGTTTTTTTCACAAACCCCAGATACCCATCAACATTGCTGCAAAGTGTTGGATGGAATTGCCGTCTGATGGAATGGCCATACAGCCCAGTGGCTTGGGAAACACAAGTGCAGCCTGCCTTCTGCCACTGTCTTTGTGATGGATCCGGAGCATGACTTCCCTTCTTCGTAGCCTTACCCCTTCACTGAAAGGGCCCTTGGACTGGGACTTGCCTCACCTTGCTGAAGAAATACACACCTCAACTGGCCATCATCCTGGTCCCTTGAAGTAACAGAGTGAAAATGATGCATTTGGGATTAGAATTGTGTATTCTATTTCAGCCATGCATGATAGAATTGTATTAGTCTCATAAGAGCTTGTTTCTCTCCAGTGGTGATAAGGGAACTGGAGGATGGCTAATTCAGTATCTTCTTCATGGATATGTCAGTTTGAACAAATGAGTCCCACTCTCACTCTTTGTATAGTGACACCCCAATGTCAGCAGTTCTCAATGTCTGTAAGATAAGTCATGGAATGGCTCAGGAATTGAGTTATATTTATTTTTCTGTGTTGCAAAACATGGATCTATCAGTCGTGGAACTTTCTAAAGAAATGTACCAGTTATGGAAACTTTCCAGGGGAATGTTCCTCATGTCCAAGATGACATTCCAGGTTAATATATGTATTATTAACATAAACACATCATGGACTGATCAGTAGCCCAGGGATCAGCAGACTTATCCTGGAGTTGAGTGGTTTAAATGAGACTCAGGCCTCTACTCTGCTGGACCTTCCACAACACACAAAGTGCCTTGGCAACCAACCTACTTGATAACTATGGTGTGCGTGTGTGTGTGTGTAATATTGCCAAGGGACAGATGAGAGCTTTCCATTGACCACTGTCTGCTCTCCAGTGAGAACATTACTTCATTAAATATCAAACTGAAAACTGAACACAGATTTCAGGATTTGACCTTATATGCATGTGGCTAATTCATATACCCTTTCTACAGTAAGATAAAAAATAATTACACGTAGGCTGTTTTATAGGAATCAATAAACGACTTGAAAGAGTCAATACTCCAGAGCACAATTTATACCTATTAACCCGAGTCTGCCTGAAGCATCCTATTCTTTCATCATTATTGTTTAAGTAATGAAAATGAAGGTTGAAAGTAACAGTCTTTCCAGGTCACTGAAATGTGGCACTTGTGAAGCATGCCACTTAACCATCTGCTCTTAGAAAAAGTGCTATTTAAATGCAATATTCAATAGTGTTTGTGCAGTGCCATTTAATTGCAGGCAGGTAATTATATCATACCGGGCTGAAAATAGAGTTATTTTTTGGGAAAAAAAATCACTTTTCCCATTATTTTGCCTGTAGCAGTATCATATAGAAATTTCCTGCTTTCTGAACATTTTCTTCTCCACCTTTTGATGCATGAGTAGTGTTTTTTTGGTATGGTTTACAAAGAATACTTGAGACAAGAGATATCCATTTTTTCCCCATACAAATTGGTTAGTGGAGAATTGGTTGATTTCCTAAGGGAATAGAGCTTGTAATTGCATTGTCTTCTGCCCTTTTTACTCCTTTCCACCAACAACCCTGAAATTTGCTGTCAGATTTAAACAAAATTTCACTTTGTTTGAAAATCCATATTTGAACTTTCTACTACCATTCTGCTTCTGAGACTCAACATTTGACAAATTTTGCTACATGTTTTCTTTCCCCCCTGCCCTGCATCATAACATTGCTGAGATTACAGGTTTTCCAGGCAAGGTATCTTCTCAGAAAATAGCACTAGGTTCTGAAGAGAGAAAACATGCTGTAAAGGCAGGACCAAGTAAAGCAAAACATGCTGCCAGAATCCTTATATACCAAAACCGTGGGTTGCTGGGTTTTTTGAAGCTCATCTTATTTGTACAAATAGTTCAGTGCTAACCAAATATTTTACAATAGCTGTAAAATATAAATGCCTGTGTGCTGTGTGTGGCTAGTTTTGCTCCTTGTGCACTCCTTGTTTATCCTGTCTTTGCCTGGCTAACTTGGTGGCACTGTGAACCACAGGTGTATCTCTTTCTAGACTCCTTTGTTGTGATTCCTCTTATCCAGCCAAAAGTTATAGTTGAATTGCCCTCTGGAAGTAACTGTTTTCCTAGGGAAGCCTAGGGAAGCCAGACAGCTGGCTTAGCCTAGACATGCTGCCCATAATGACCATGATGCTGTGATGGTGCACTGGAAGAAATCCTTGGGGGATAAAAACCCAAGGGACCGATGTAATTTCAGAGAATGACAGAATGTAGGAATAGAGGATTTAATTTTGTGCTTGCAGAGTAATTTCTTCTCTGCCACAGATTACTACAGGGCTTAAGGAACATATCTAGAAGATAAAAAAACCATTGAAAACATTTATTAAAACTAGAAAGAGAAAAATGTATCAATTGCTCTTTTATTCTCTTGTTGCAGCTGATGAGTCTCTGTCTCCTTTTAAAAGTGATAAATTCATTGAAGCAAAATCCTCAACTCTTGCACTGGTGTCTGTCAGTCAAACCCACCTTAGGAAAACTGGACTGGAGAGCTGATTAGTGTGAAATATGTCTGGTTTCTGTATGAGGAACAGCATTTTGGCCCTCCTAAATGCTATGGCCCCTTTCCCAAAGATTTTAGCTGAAGTGGCAAGTTGCCAACAAAATTCAGAATTTACCAGCATGTTTTTAATATCCAAGCCTAGGTTAATCTCCAGTCTAGAAGACTGAGATTCACAGATGTGAATCTCTTGTGTGTGGTTGCCATGGCTAGAGAAAAAGCATTCCCTGCTGCCTGTCAGATTTGCACTAGGCTCACATCTTTCTTCTGCCCTTTTTTTTTTTTTTTAAATAATATTTTTGTCTGTGCTGTTACATTATTTTAAATATGCATTATATACACAGAGAATGTATATGTCCCAGCTTACCTGGGACAGTTAGCTATAGAAAAGGCTTAGTTGGAAGCAAAGATAATCCATGAAGCTGAGACCTTACATTAATCATTGAGGTCAGCCAGAGTTTTAATGCAGATTTGCAAGAGTAATGAACACAGGTAAGAATACATCTATTGAATAATTTGCAGTCATGCCACAGGCTGACATTTTGTTTCAGAAAACATTCATTACATTATTTGGCATAGCAACTAAGTAAATAAAAATCAAATTATTTGAGGACACAAAACAAAAAATTCTCTATTCCTGCTGAATGCATGGTTTACTGTGAGTCACTCAAAATGAATCCAAATAAGAACTTTTATGATCCAGTGGTAGAAGACAACTGATGTGGCAGAAACAGTTGTTAAATGAGGACAAAATAAATTAGGAGTGTACGTGCTGGACTATCCCTAATACTTGAAGGTCTGAGCTAAGATATGCTGAAAACTTCCCCATCAGGACTATGTCCATTTCAAGCGGACTGTTTCATAACCCAGACTATCACACTGTATTAACATCAGCCTAAACATTTCTCCTGGAAACTCAGCTATTTGCATGATTTTGGTTATTACAAATTTCATCACTGTCCTGGAATTCAGATTTCCTGTGAGATTTTTGCATGGTTTCTCACAACCATGGCTTTCAAACCTGCCACCCCTCAGCATGTGACAGGCTGTGAGCCCAAGTCCCTTCCAGACCAGTTTTACTTCAATTTCAGATATGTTCTGTGAGTTAGCTCTGTGAGAGGGTACAAGAGGCAGCCCACCCAAGGGTTTTCCTTCTTTCCACAGGAGTTCACTTGCTGAGAACCTGATATAGACAGACGGGCAGCCTGATGAGGAGAAAAGCTCATGTCATGCCAACAAGCAACATGCCAACTTGAAACATTTCAATTTGGCATTTCATAGTAGTAGATATTCAATCAACCTGGTTTGCCAAAATTGCAAATGTTTCTAAATTCCCTCATCAAATGAAAAGTCTCTGCTGGAGAATTACCCAGGGGAGGAGATGCTAGCTTGACATTCTCACCCCACACAGGTGCAGCCCTGCTGGCACTACTGGTGTGCCACTGTCCTCTCCCATTTTCCCGGCCACCACAACACACTTGGTCTGCACGAAGCGTTACCACAAACATCATGTTCTTTAGTTCTCTTTTGCTTTGTGGTGAGGCAATGAACCTTATTACTTACCTGCCTGTCAGGTCCTACAGAGAGACAAAGCACTTGCTTCATGAATCAGGAGATAGTAAGGCAAGGAAACAGCAGGCAACATAATGCCTGCCTTTCTCCAGGGCTTAATTCAGCTAGCTTGCCTTGGGTACTCCTTGCCTTCATGAGGATAACCAATGAATATTAGTTTCCCTGCTTTATTTTTTTTTTTTCCTGGCAATGAAGCCGTTGCAAGGGAGGAAAACTTTTTTATGGTCCTCTTGTCTGAAAGAAACTGTGGGAATGTAACTTTTGGAGATTTTAGTTTCACTTCTATATGTATCTATGGCCAGACGATGAGAACGAAGATCTGGGGAAGGGCTCTTCCCACGTGGGCGTGCCCTGTCAGCCTGCACAGTGGATTTTTTAGGTGAGGCACAGCGTGCACAGAACTGGCCCCACCGTTTAAGTCCTAAGGTCCATTTGCCATGGCCGAGCGAGCTCGGACAGTGACAGTGAAATTCCTTGGGACTGTCTACAGCACCTGGTACTAACCGGGGCTGACTCTGCTGAGCATCCGAGATCTGACGGCAGGGAGGCATTTAACTGCCCAGGGGACGGTCCCACTGAGGACTACGAACTCAGGCCCTGGGGATTCAGAGTGCAGAGTGCTAACCATTATGCCACGGGACTGCCCTTCTATATACTTCTATATACTTCTATATACTCTGGTGCTGAACTCCTGGCTGCAGAAATGTTGAGTGAAAACCAGACCTGCTCTTGCCTTGTGAATATATAAAAAAAGCCACTGGAGTATCTAAATTATATGCATGCCTTTCTGAAGGATGCTGCAAAAGGAACCTGACTTGACTTTGCTGAACAACTTCAGCAAAGCATCTGAGAGCTTTAAGTGCACAGTCATTGTTCATGTCAAGTTCACTGTCATGGCAGAAACATTACTTTTATAGCCAAGTTCTTAGTGTTATTGTGCCCATTTTACTTAGGGGAAGCTGTGACACATATTAATGAACAAGAGATCAGTTTGCAATAGTATGTTACCTCAGGTAAGCACCATTACTATTTAATGGGTAAGAAGGATGGTAAGAATTTTTTTTTTTTTTTTTGTTCATTTGACTGAGTCAGTGCAAATATTTCAGCTCAATAGCCTGAATGCAGTTGTCAGTGTAAACAGTTCCTCATTAAATATCAGCCTTGGCAGTTACATCAAAAGTTAATGGTTCTTCAAATATGAAAATAAAGATAACAGTAGGCTTCTCTCTATGAGTCTAACAGAAACATTTGTTCACTAGAGGAAAGATTTCATCCATGCTTATGGTTAAGGTCTGTATCTGGGAACACATAAAAAATAAGAATGTTTTGTCTCACTAAACAGCAAGTACCACATGCAAAACCTTCAGTCTGCACTCTAATTCTGGATGCAGAAGGTGTGAGAAAATCCACATATTCCTAGCAGATAAGGTCTGTTATGTCAGTGTAGTATCATATCCTCTGCCAAAAAAAAAAAAAAAAAAAGACAATTACAATAATTACAATCAGTCAATCTGCATATTATGCAGATTCAAAACTGTGTGAACACGTGACAATTAGGGGAAGATTTATAGAGATGCTGCAGGCAGAGTTTCCTTTTCCTTCAATAGTTTAGTGCTTGCTGGGGAAAGCCTGAGGAGGCTGCACAATGAAGCTCTGGAGCCAGAGAACACAAGAATTATCCTGGCAGATCAGATCAAACCCTTTACAGCCCAGTCAGACCAAACCCTCTCCAGCCCAATATTCTGACTGGAATGTTAGAAAAATTCAATGCTGCTTAAGGAGGGCATGCAAGCTTCAGCACTATCAGTGGTCCATTACCCTGATACTGTGCCAGCATCCAAAACTCTTTTATTAAGGTTGTTAAAGGTAAGATTAGGTGGGATATGCTGTTATTTCTGCATTCCATTTACCTTCTGCCTTCAAGATCTTTTAACCCTGAGTCAGATTCTCTTGTTGGTCTCCTCCTCAAAGAGCCCCAGCCTTTTAAATCTCTCTGAGTAAAGCAGCTGCTTCACAGCCTTGATTTTAGTAGTTACCTTTGTCTGCACTTTCTCTAACTCCTCTCCATTTCTCTTGAGGTATGAAGAGCAGAATAACCCACAGAACACAATACAGGACTTGGTTATACATAGAAGCAAAATAATGCCCTTTATTCTTTTCTTAGGTCCTCTCATGATGGTGTTCAATATTTTATTGGCCTTCTTGGCTGCCAGTGTTTAGTCAGTCAATTATTTTTTGACCTGCCAATAGTACTCCAAGATATCTTCTCTGCTAGATAGTAGTTAAACATAATGGAGGTGTGTTTTTGATTATTTTTACATCACTTGCCTGGAGTATACTCTGCCTTGAGAATATCTGCCACACTTCTGCCCACATTAGTTCTTTCTGGAGTTCTTCACCTTTGGTACAGCATTGGACTGCTGGAAAAAGCTCAGTACCATTTACAAACTTGGGGATTTTAGTATGAACTCACTTTTTCAGATCATTGACAAAGATGCTTAATTAAACTGTTCCCAGCACTAGTCCCAGCAATGGGGCTAGTGGTTACTGATTCATGTTTGTCCTGAAAAGTCTTACCTGTTGTTTCCTATTTTTAATAGTTTTCATTCTGCAGATAGATAGCCTTAATGCTTTATTTTTTTTTCCTAGAGGTACCAAGACAATTAAAACATAACAGTTATGCAGAACAAGTAATAAGATCGACAGGCACCATGGAGTCCTCTTAAAGACAAAGTTTAGTGGCATGACTCTAATTCTGTCAGGCACTTAAGAAATGGGAAGAAACTTATCTAAGTTAGATTTTCTGCACATTATTCTGTTTTGTGACTTTTGTTCTGAAACAATGCATCTTTGGTCTTCTCTCCCAAATCACTTTGGACTAGTTCACCAGTCTTTGCTTTTCTTTGTTCACTGAACTGAAATGCATTGAGACCTAGCACAGTGATTATAAACTGTTGAAAAGTTAGTATTAAAATTGCCTGTTCAAGTATAGCAATACTGGAGAACATAATATACAGGTTCTCAGATGATGTCTGAGAGCCAATTAGGGGATATTATTGCAGTAATTTTAATGATTGTTTTGCTTTTAGTACTGACTTCTCTGTGGAAGACACAACCAAAGTGCTAGTCAACAAGCCTAAATGGTCAACAAAAATCACCAACGAAATATAAGGGTGATGGACAAGAGTGTCTGTGGTGCCAAACTTCAAGAGTTGTAAATATAAGCTTGTTGCCATTCTGACCTGTTTTAGCAATGGTTTAATATCCAAGTGCTGTATATTGGCAATTTAAAAAAAAATCCATGTGGTTGAGCTTGTTGATAGATTCACATGGATCACAGACTTCATCTAAAGGTTTGAATTCTAACAGCTTACTCCATGTTTTATTCAACTGCTATTCAATGAGCAATAAGGGTCAAATAGCTCTTTTGGGTCCCAACAAACTAAAAGCTTTTTATATTTTTTTGTTTGGCACAGTACAGGTTTTCTTGAGACTGCTGTCACTTGCTTGGCAGTTGCTTGCCAGAAGGACAGAAGATAATACAGAGCAGAGGAACTTTTCTCCCTTTTCCTGCACCTGATGATACCTGCCTCCAAATGGACATCTGCAGCTTTGCAGAACGCTCTGAGATCAACAAACTTATTTTGATTCTCAAACACCTCACACAGTTTCTCAGAAATACAGTTCTATTTTCATCCATCATTTCAAATGAAAATTATGTGGTTTTTTTCTAGTCATTTTTTCCTGAGGAGTCTGCTAGCACTAGACTTTGAAAATTCAATACGATACTTACAGGATTCTCTCTAATCACCCGAATACTATAGCTGATTTGGGGATTTACTTCTCTTTCATGTTCCCCCTTGACTCTCAGTTTTCTATGCAAGGTGAATCAAAACAGTTCCTTTCTTTACTGTGATTTCTTTTTGCCACTGTCCTTGCTCTCCAGTGTTCTCCCAGCCACTGTGGGTGCAAGTGGAGCTACATAGAGTTAACTGGCCAAGTGATGTGGGGACAAGTTTCCCTTCTGCTCCATGAGATTTCTATTCTTTTCCATTCATACAAGTTTTTCTTTATGTATGTTTCCACTGTTTTTTAAGAACTACTGACATCATCCAGCCTTACTTTTGTGCAAATTACATCTTTGAGGTGCATTCTGCACTTTGTAGAGCAATCCCTTCGATGGCCCCTGTATGTACATCTCCCATTTTACAGTGTTTAGCTGTCTTTTGAGATTTCAGACACCAGATGTAGTACAGAGTTGGCATTATTATTTTTCCTGGTCTCCAAACTTCACTCTGTCCCCTTCTGATGGCTTTTGAAGTTCCTACCCTCCCAGTCTCACTATATATTCATAAAGTGCACAATGCTGGCATTTCAGCTTTGTTAGCAGAAAAGGTCATTTGGTTTAGGATTTAGATATATTCTTGATGAAGACAAAAGAAGAGAAGAAAAAGAATATATATTCATATTTAATTTTCAATTAGAAATGTTTAACCCCCCTAAAATTAGTGCAGAAAGACAGGGAATACAAGGACAGGTCAGAGAAGTAAAAGGCTGTTGAAGAGGGTATATCAGTTTCTTCTTCATCAAAATTCAATCAAATTCAACATTATTCTGATAATCAGTCAGGAGGCAAAACACTACAAGTTTTACAGCTCAGTTAACCTAAGCTTGCCCTTCTGTCTCAAAAAGTGGAAATTATTTTGTTTTACACTACCTGAAATCAAGACTCCACCATCCAGAGTGACAAATGCCATCCACTTACATATGAAGACATTAATTTCCATTTTCTAATGGTAGTAGCTATGATTATCATGGCCCTTTCAATAATGAATAACACTCAGAGCATACTAAAACAGAAAAATACCTAGTCTTGTTCACCAAGAGGAAAATCAGAATTAGACTTTTTTGTAGGTTATTGCTGTCCCTAGTTACTGTAGATGTCATACTGTTTGCATTTCTGTCTGGATTGAAAGTAACAAGAAAGAAAACACTGAATATTTTTCATACAGATGTGCACTGTTTCATGCATCTTTATACGCAGTAATTATTAGCAATCACTGCTTTGCATGTGGTGAAGAGGGCTTTAGGAAAGTTCTCTAGAGTCTGACAGTTAACATAATCATTCTTTTCAACTGACTGCAATTTTTGCACCTTCAACATCATCACTGTTGAAAGGAAAACATAGAATCCATTCTCCAGAGGCTACTAAAGCTTGATTTGAGAGCTGATTAGGTGACGGATGACTGTAAGGCAACAGATGCGTACTGTGAAATAGATGGTGAGTAAGAATTTCATCCAGATGCCGCGAGCCACAGGACAAATGAGTAAGAGTGACTACAGTACAGTAGTGATTTATGTGGTAAAAGGTTTTAGAAAACAAAACAAAACAAACAAACGAGTAGCATCACAAAGAGGAATGTGAAGACAGACAAGGGAATAATTTTGAAGGCATTGGGAAAGCCAATTTCAAGGTGAAGGCTCTATAGAAAATGAGCCTTCTAGGGAAAACAAATCTCCTAATTACATGATCAAGATGGACATCATTTGTGGGATGAAAATGGGATTAAAAATCACCTGTGAAAAAATACTACACAGAGCAACCCTGGGTCATAAAGCACCTGGTTAATGAAGACCAGTGAAGTGCTGCAGAGGGGTGCAAGGCATAGATGCTGTGATGAAAGTGGCAAGCCAGGAAAATTATCTGTGCACTCACAATTGAGTGAGAAGGACTTGTAAAGGTCAAAATTGAGAACTTCTGAACAATTTTCTCCCAAGCAGAAGAGGAAATGGGTATAAACATGCAAATAGAGGAGAACAAATGAGAAGGAAAGCTAGAAATGAAAGGTTTACTCTGGGACAGAGTGGCAGGAGGTAGCTAAACGTCTGTCTAAGTGGTTGTTAATCTTGCTTGATTTTCATGCCCTTAGACTTTTTCATCTTTTTTATCTCTCTTATGGGAAGAACTGTACTGTAATAGTGCAACAGCATCTTAGAAGCCAGATATATATTGCAGAGGCTCCTCCCCTGTTCTCAGGCTTATCTAGAACCTACTTTACCAGGCAGGAGAGGATTTGTGCTTTTAAATGAACCTGTTGCAAATGGTGCCTGCATAGGAATACCTATCTTACATCCAATGTGCAGGTTAGCCTGAAAAAAAGGTAATAGCTGGAGTGTTAAGATTGTCTGCCCAGCTGCATGGAGTCTAAGGGGCAGAGAAGTAAGGCTGGACTAAACTGGTATATGTAGAATGAGTACACAATGCCTAGAATGACAATTTCCAATGACGTTTGTTTTCTTTGACTCACTGACTAGATGTACAGAGTTTTAAGGACATAAATGACACACCTTTTAGTAAGATGAAAGGCAATGGATTAGTTGGTGACAAAACAAACACAGTCTGAATTCCACTTTATGGAATCTCAGTCATTTATGTTCAGCAGCTGGGCTGAGACAATGATAACATTTTTTATCTGTCACAGTGTGGACTGCAACTAATAGTAGCCTCTCATAGGGACAATCTGTGTTCATGTCTTGGTTCTCATTAACATACACCACTTCTGAGTTCTGACCACTGTTTTAATTGCCCTGAAAACTAGTTAAAAACACCACTGGAGATCCTTTTCACTACTGAGAATCAAAATAAGCTTTTTAGGATCCCAGTGAGAGAGGTAAACACAAGCACAGTGACTCCCTTTCATGTCTGGTCACTTAATGCTTTGCATACATCTTGTCCCATTCCCATCATGGTATACACTCCATGCATTTTAGACACAAGTATGCTGGCCATTCACATCTGGCTCCCCATCTCATCTCCGTTTTTATCCTGCTTTCTCTCTAATTTTATTCCTCTTTTCTGAAAATTGCTCTTCCTTTGTAGATTCTCTTTCTTTCTTCTTCCTGGTCTTTCTTCTGTTCATACTCACATGTTTAAGTGGAATCTCTCTATCCCTCCTCACCTTTTCCTCACTGCAAGAGCTGGAAATCTCCTCAGAGTGACCTTCAGGGGTAGATTGATCCTTTTGCCAATAGGAATGCATTCTACAACTCTGCCTGAAACCTTCTGCTTCTGCTGCTTTCAGTGTCTTTTCATCTCAGACTGGACTTAGACTGCATGCCAGCAAATTGACATCTGCAGCTGGAACCCAGTAAAAGAAAATCAGAAACTGGCACTTGGTCAATTTTCAGGTTTGCATTACAAAAGAAAGACCAGTCTGCTTTCCTGATGAAAAGAAAATGTATAATAGCAACACTAGGCAATTGAAAATCACATTGAGAAACACCAAAGCCTACCTAGTTCTGTACAAATGAATTTGCTGTCCCAAACACTGAACGAAAGCAAGAGAAAATAACAAAAGATCAGCCTTTGGTATCAATGAATATGAGAAACCTAGAGATACATTGCTGAGATAAAATAAACAAAAGGATAAATCATGAATCATGTGGCCTGAGTTGCTACCTTTTAATGGAGGTATTTTGGATTGTTTCTGTGAAGAGCGTAAAACTGATAGACTTATCTGCTCAGGTGTTTATTTGTTGTGGTCTTGTTTGCTTTGAAAGAGTGGGCAAAGCCTATTTTCCCAGGAAAGCAATCAGCAGGCAATGGGAGACAGTCTCCTTATGCTGCAGCTGAAGCACCCTTTCTTCCAGTGCCTCAGAGCTTCCTCCCTTTCATTGTCCTTCAACCAGATTCCATCCATTTGGATGCCATCCTATGAAGCTGTCCTGCCCCAGCTTAGAGTCCACAAAGCCTCCCATCTGAGCCACATTTCTCACTCCTCAGATCTGCATGCAGGTAGCCTCATTCCACTGCCATGTGCCTCTTGCATTGTGTTGTTCTCCCCTATTTTCCATGAATGAGAGCCTGAGGTCCTCCCCACAGCCTCGGTGCTACAGTACAAGAGCTAAGCCCTCAGCATGGGGCATTTAGTTTGGGGCTATGGGGAACATCACGTGTTGCACAGCCCTGAACAGGAAGCTGGATGTCCCTGGGACAGACAGCTGCTCCAGACACTCCATGCTCTCACAGAGTCTGATGCTTTGAGTAAGTGTTAGCCCCTATTCCGCCAGCACATCAGGTTTTCTTGTGTGCCAAATCACCACCTGCATTGTGAGGGAGCCGTACAACCCACATGGGTGTATCTGTGTCTCGGAGATGCTGGCTAGCAAGGTGGAAGCCCTACGGGTAGGGCTATAGGTAAAAGCCCTAACATTGTTGAGAGCTTGAGATGGCTCCTTGTGCAGCTCATGAACTTTGTCACTCCACTGTTTGCAAACTGTCAAGTTAACCAGGCATGTGCATTTAAGGCTGATATCTGTCTCAGCAGTATCCTTCCTCAACCATCTGGAAAAAAAACACATTAAAAATCAGTCGAAAATGCTCAAAACAATCCTCACTGGAGTATTTAAGAACATTTCTAATTGAAGTTTATTTCAACACTATTCTCTTTGCATTTTCAAGCATATCTGATGCTGAAAGAGCTTCCAACAGGACTTGCTCTGTGGTTGTTGGTTTGGTTGTTGTTGTTGTTTTTTTTTTTACAGGAGGCCTAATAATCCTAGAAAAACCCCAGCTATAAAATACCTCAAGCCTCCAGACAAAGCCAAAATCAGAACTGAAAAAATTGAGAGTTGGTGCAGAAAAGGTTGTTTTCAGTGTATGCAAGGATAGTCATAGTGCTAGAGGTTTAAAATTATATAAATTAATTTTTTTAAAAAAATATATATTTTGGCTCACTGGGTTTATTTCCATCCAGGAAATAACATTCTTTTGAGGTGGCAAGTCAGGAACAGCTGGGACATTCTGTACCAGGATGGAACAAGGCACTCACTTGGAGCCACATATCAGTGAAGATACTCTGCTTATCCTGTGTCTGAGAGCACTTACAGACAGACAGACAGACAGACAGACAGACAGACAGACAGACGGGGCAGGCCTTATTTACAGAACACAGTTAGGAAAAAACAGCAATGATGGGAACTGTGGTTCGTGCCAGCAAACGCAATACCCTGTCAGGTGTGACAAAGCTGTGAGGACAGGCCATGTGACATCCAGCATTAAGTTGTGCCCTAATTCACCTCTTACTGCTGAGCTGGTTTCTGCAACCCAAACTCTGCTTGTGTGCAGAGGAGGAGCCAAGAGGGCAATAAACTGGGATGGGAATGGAAGATGTGTCTGTGAGGATTTTGGTGAACTGTCTCCAGTTCTCTGGTTTCTCCCCAGGATTTCTAACCCCCTTATTCCTAAACTAGTTTGTGGGAGGGCAGGCCGATAATTGTGCACAGACTCTAGCAATAGCCCTCTGCACCACTGCTGTCTGTGTTATACTGGTTTGCCCAATGCTCTCCCTTGGCTGGGCCAGCAGGACAAGTCTTCTGAGCAGGATGGGCTGGAGGACAGGCTGTAGATATGTGCTCCACTAAACTCATCTCTTTCATTTTTCTAAGAGTAATCTGACTGATGGTACCAGGACCTGAGGCTCTCCCAATAACATTTGCAAATATCATAGCCATGCCTTGTTCCTCACATCCTGCAAAAAGACATCTCTTTGTGTGGTCTTTAGACCCTAAGCCAAGAAGCAGCTTATTGCAGGGGTAGATTCACCTGGGCAGAGCAGTATTCCAGCTTCCACTCAATTCCACCACACACTTAATCCCACCACCATCACTGCCGTGCCAGCCTCCACCACCACAGCACCCACCAAGAGCCCACCTAGCAGCGATGTGCATCAAACAACAAATAGCATGTCCATGACTAGGTGAGGGTGAGGCTGCCTGCACTGCTTGGCAGATCAGGGCTTTGCATCATGCAGTTAGTACCAAGCACCTGCTATGGCATGGTATTAAAACAGTAAGGAAACTCAGAAAGCAGCCTGGGGATATTTCCTGGCTTGAGTAGTGGTGTCAGGTGAGACACAGTGCAGAAACAGATGCTAGAAATAGCCAGAGGTGTTCAGGAAACTGTCCAAAGGCACTCCATCACAGGAAAAGGGAAGATCTGGGCTCTTAGCTTCAGAGACAGAAGCAGTGAGAGTTAAGGTGTCTCTAAAACAAATATTTAAAAAGAAAGAACTGTAGGGATTGGCTGCAGAGTATCCTGTGATCGTCATGAGGTAACTGAGATGGGGAGAGGAGCTGGAAAGGCAATTCCTGCAAGACACCACCACTTTTGCCACAGCTGATATGCCATGACCAGACGTTCCTTGCCATGAGAAGAATGAATAGTACAGGAAAGGCAGAACAACAGGATTTTGTGGTTTTGTTTGTTTGTTTGTTTGTTTGTTGTTTGTTTGGTTGGGTTTTTTGTTTGTTTGTTTTTTTCCACATAGTCTCTATTGGGGAAGGAAAAAGAAGGTGTGTTGTTAAGAGAGTATTAGTGAGTGGTCTGGTTTGTGTCACAGTGTAGATAGTCATGCAAGGTGCTTTTAAAAAGCAGCAAAGCAGCTGAGGTTGACTGTCTGCACAGGGCATCTTTGTCAGCAAGACCCTGGCAAGCAGAGCCCTCTCCAGGACCCAGCAAAAAAGGTTGTGCTGGGACACAATATCTTTGTCCAGGAACAAAGGTATGATAGGATTATCAAAGAAACATAGAATTGTTAAGATTGGAAAAGACCACTAAGATCATCAAGTCACACTGTTAACCCAGCACTACCATATTCATCACTAAGCCATGTCCCCAAGGTGCCACATCTACATGTTTTTTGAACACTTGCAGAGATGGTGATCCCACCACTTCCGTGAGCACTTAGTTCTAATACCTAATCACTTTTTCAGTGAAGACATTTTTCCTAATATTCAATCTAAAACTCCCTTGGCATTACTTGAGGACATTTGCCCTATCACTTGTTCCCTTAGTTGCTCCTCATAAGATGTGCTCCAGACCCTTTACCAACTCTTTTTCCCTTCTTTGGACATGCTACAGCACCTCAATATTTTTCTTGCACTAAGGGGCTGAAATGATATTATTTAATACGATATGATATGATTATATGATATGATAAGATATGATAAGCTATATGATACAGGGAAGCAAATCTAAATCCCCCTCTTATGTCTGGAACTAAGATCCCCCAGTTTATGTTGGTGGCTGTTCACACACCACTGAGGCAGCCAGTCCTCACTTTTGGAAAGTGCCAAGACTGGAGAAAGTCATACTTTGAGCAACATTACTCCCAGATCCAGGCCCTTCCTTCAGGGTCCCTTTCCTTGACAACCTTCCCCCTGCAAAAGCCCTCCTCCTCATCAGGGAGCAGAGGCAGTCTGACCACCCCCAGGTCCTCACTGCAGCACTGGGGAACAGAGTCTGCACGTCCTGGGCTGCCAATGCCCTGGATCCCATGCCCATAGGAAATGCTCTCCCTTTTGGGGTCCTCCTGCCTTAACCATCCCCTGGCTCTGATCCCGGGAGTCAGCCAAGGTGGGAACACAAAGTACATCAGAGCAAAAAAAGCCTCCCTTGGAGGGGGTGGTCTTGCCTAGCCTGGAATGTTCTTCCCAGGATTCCCCTTGTTTCCTGGGATATTCTCTGGGAAGGAGAGGTGGGAGCAGGACAGGCACCATGTCACCCCAGTGCACCGTTTGAAATGTCAGAACTATTAATCATAGGTGGGAACCTTGTCTTGTGAAGATAAAAGTATCTGAAAATCTGGATTTGACAGTCCTCTGGTGTCTGAGAAGTGAGGTTGTCATAACATTTCTTTCTTTCTCTTGAAAGAGCTTGACTGCCAGCTGTGACTGATATATGACACATCCACGGCTCCCCAGCACTTCTGGTGCTGCTGTGAGCTTATGGACCTTTTAATGCAAGCCCAACCTCAGTGCTCAGGTGGGCTGCACTGCACTGGCTGGCCATATGAGAGAGATCTGGTCTTTGAACAAAATTAATTCTGAATATTTACTCCACCATTGGCTGTTGACATTTGATGATGATGTTTTATTTCTTCAACAGTCTGTCTGCAAGTGAAATAAGCACCTAGAAACAACAGTGTTAGACATCATTTTAGCGACTGAACACATAATCAAGTACTGAGATCAACAGTACTTGGGGATACACTTAAGTTGTACTTCTCTATTGATGATTTTCTTTCTGTCTCTCTAGGAACTGAATGTTACAGCTTATTTTTCAGCCTGATCTTCAAAGGAAATTAAGCTTTCTTGGCCTCTGTGTGTTTGTACATGTCTGTGTGTCTATTCCACTCTGTTAGCTTTTGAACTATAGGCAAAATTCAACCCAAAATAGAAAACAGTTTCATGACAATAAGCAGACAGGGAGAAGCCAGGTAAAAGAGACTGCAGTAGTGTCTTTACAGAGCAGAGACTATTGTCGACCCAGCAAAATCCAACTGTGGGGAACAGATGGCAGTGGAGACTGAGCTTAGTTAGCTCTGTTGCTCACATGATTATTTGTTTTCTGTACTAAGGCTTACAGAAAAGGGATAAGCTCTTTCTTGTTAGCACCTCCACAGCAGATCCTGCTAGAGGGTATTTCCAGGTAGTCAATAGTCAAATGAGATGGCCTGTGCTGGATTAATGTTAAGGACTCTGCTGTGAGCTACCTTCTGATACTTCAGTCCAGTCCTTAAGGCAACACTTGGTCTCTTGGTTATTGTCAGGTGGTATTTTGATCAAAATGCAGGCCAATGTTTCCTTTGAGAGCTGCTGTATAAAATTGCCAGATCTTCACTGTTCATGGGATAGACAAGAGCTCACTTCAGTCAAAGTCTGTACTGTTGCGTGCAGGTATTTGGAACCAGATGATGTGACAAGTTTAGGTTATGTCCAGGCAGCCAGGCAGTGACAGAGTCTGCTGCTTGCTGCTTGTCAGCTGTAAATCTCAGCCTTGCTGACCTCTGTGTCAAATGAGGCTAGAAAAAGTGGTTCCTATTTTGCAGCATTTTCTTCCTGTACTTTCTCCTGTGAGAATGGGGTTGCTCTGAGCACTGCAAGCAGCAGCCCTATGGGACTGGGGCACAGACTCCTATGGTGGGAAAGCCCTTTGCTGCAGAAGATCCAAGCAAGAGAAGAAACCATCTGACCTGCTGAGTGTGTCAGATGGGATTCATATGTGCCCAGTTGCTCTGCTCATTTCAGACAAAAGAATTCACTGAGGATTCCCTGGTAAACAACTGTACATCATCTTTGTTGCTTAAACATACCTGGCTCAAAACTCCTTGCTGTCTGTTTCAGGCCATCTGATGTTATTTTTACCTTTGCCTTTTATTTGCAGAGGTCATTGTGGGCTTTAAAGATGCAAAGCTAAAGACTGTTCCATGTGGCATCCATATAAATACCTCTGTAACCATTTTCCTCCATTGATAACATAAGTATGCTCCTTTCTACTCAGGAAGCCAGCAGCGGCATGCAGGAGCAGTCTGTACTCTTTCTTTTTGGGTACCCCTGGCTGGCAGCATAGTGCCTCTCACACCCACTTGTGGACAGTTGTGTGGACAAGTCTCTGCTCTTCCCAGCTGCATGCCTGCTCGGTCCTGCTGCTGCCCACTGTCAGTGGAAGGGATCCTGCATGCCTGTGTGGTGCCACATTGGCTCAGGTACTGGGAGAACAAGTTAAAGCTCAGGGTAACACTGTGCCAAGAGAACTTGGCATTGACTGGTTTTTGCCGACTCCTTTCTCTCATGTGCTTTTACTTTCTGTATCTTCCCTTCCAGAGCGAGTCATCTTTCTATTTCTCTCTGCTGTTGTCCTTTCACTGACCACCCTTGGCTCCATCCCATGGACCTCCTCTGCCATCCCTGTCCCTCTTGCTTCTCTGACAGTGGGAGGTGGTAGGAGGTCAGACCACTTCTTCAAAAATCCTCTACACTTAGCATCTGACAACAGTGTTTTCAGCATGCTCTCTGCCTGACTCAGCCCCTGTCCCACAGACAAAAAGCCCAACGCTGCCTGTGTTCCTCCCTCCTGGATTCCTTCTTCATGCCCACATCTCCTGCTGGCAGAGCATCACAGTCCACACCATAGGGGTGAAAACAAATGGGAGACACCACTCACACCACTGCACAGGCATCTGAAAGGCTGTTGTGGCTAACATTTTAAACACTATGTTTTGGAAAGCTTCTGTGCTATCACAGGGGCAGATGTTCCTCTGCATGTTGCATCTGTGCTCTGGGCTGCACGGCAGGGAGACAGCTCCTCCTGCCTCAGGGTGCCTTCCTCTCACCAGGCATCTGCCTTCCTGCCTGGGCACTGGCAGAGAAGGCAAGAGACTTTTGAAGAGGATTTTCCTTAGCACTTAGAGAAAGTTCCCTTTCAGACTGTGGTTGTTGTTCTCTCTATACTGATTCACTTACACTTTTCTATAATACCATGGAAAGTTACTTGTGGCATTTCAAGGAATTAGCTTGGGCTATTGCTATGGATTCTGAGAACCTGATTATAATACAATATGTCTCAGAAGGTCTTTACTGTCCTTTTGCCCTTTTTTTTTCTTTCTTTTGTCCTTTTACAGCAGTGATTTTTCATTTTAACTCTACCTGTAACTTTTCTTATGACCTTATACAATTATGATTTACAAATAAATGCTCTGCTATGACTTGTTCCTACATTATCTCCACTTATCAGTCTTTGTAACCTAAAGTGCCTCCTCTCTCAAAGAGATTTGTTGGCTTTCTCCTCACAGATACAAATCCTGTTTGAATTTTACTTCTACTCCTTTTCCTTTTTGTTCAATCCCGACACCAGTGAAAAAATGCTATTGGCAGTTGCAGAGCTATGCTGGCTTAGTGGACCTTCATGGGCACAGAGGCAGCTTTTCAATACCTGTTTAAAGTTACATGTTTTAATGCTTTTTATGGAAACATGAAACAAATTGTGTATCTCACCACTTAGAAGCTAAGCTAAGTGTTTACCATGTGCTCACTAAACAACACATTCTGGCTATTTGTTTCTTTGGGCAAAAGTGCTCCTTTCTGCAGTGACAGAAAAGCAATGAGCTCTTAGTATTTATTTTGCATTAGCTTATCTTATACTGTGAAGCAGAACAGAACCTTAGGGGCATGCAGACATCCCCCCACACACCAGGTTCAGGGACTGGAGACCACTGCTGCAGGAGTGAGCAATCTCATGTGAGGCAGCTACCAGAGTAGTCAGAGAACCATATTTCTCCTGACTTTGGCATCCCACACAGGGTTTCCTGCTTTCCCAGTAGCTAGCTTGTCTAAAGCTGGCCCACGATGTCCTACACAAGCTGCAGATGAAGCAGTGAGCACTGAGAACTTCTGAGCCATTTCAAATGACTGCACTATGTGTGTAATTTCATGCAATACTTCAAGAGACACTTCTATGTGATGAGCACTCCAAATTTTTGCTTCAAGCTCAAGCTTTAAAAGAGGCTAAAAATACTGTCAGAAGTAGGAGAGTACTGAGGGTGGAGAAGAGAAGGGTTTCAATTTTCTGAGTTTTATCTTGGGCAGCTCTTGGGCTTTTGAGTCTCTTGATTTAAGATGAACCCTTGGCTACCAGTGATAACCATGTTATAGCATTGTCATTAGGAGCCAAGCTTCCTTTTACACTGTAGAAGTTTCTTTACCTCAGAGTATCTCTTTTAGAAATCTCTCGCTTGACTTTTTTTAAGATTACATTTGATTTTTGCCCTCAGCTTTCATTGCATTGATGACTTAGAACCTCTCTGTGATTGATAAGATGCATTCAGGTATTTCTTGAGCCTTTTTCTGAGTGATGACCACCTAGCAGAAGTTCTAGTCATGACTTAAAAAATGTGCAAACTTGTATTTGGCACAGCTGAAATTTAATCCATGCTTGTAACTCCAGCTTTCAAAGTCATCCCATGCATCCTGTATGATCTGACAAACCTTCTCTGAACTAATGATGACCCCAAACATCCATCTTCAGTAAACTTCAATGAAAAAATTCCCATGCCATGCCTGTGTCAGGTCTGTTGTGAAAATACTAGGTAACAGAAACTTCAAGATTTCATCCCTGTCTTTGAAGCCTTCCCTGGTAAACTTCCAGCATGACAGTATTTACTTTTTCAGTACCAGGCAGAATTTTCTTTCTGAAATAGTGACAACAACAAAGTAAACAAAGGCAGAAAAAAGAAACAAAAATAAAACCAGCAGACTGATCATTTTACACTTCCTTTTTTTTATGTTTTCTTCTCTGGCTTCAACAATACATTATGACATGGGGCAGTTTGTCACTTACTCCGTGAAAATCCAGATGGATAAGATCCATCATAGAGTTTAGAAATATTTTTTGGTTTTGAAAATCAGTTTTTTACTGAAGAGAGATATTAGGTGGCATGAGCCACATTTGATAGCTCATATTACATTTTATCCTGTTTTCCTTTTGCTTCTTCAGCTTTGTTTCAAAAGTTCAGGATTTGCCCTGAAGCTGTGCATGCTACTGAAGCTGTAATATTTGCCATTGTTGCCCAAGCGATTAATCTGTTTTCCTCTTTTTCTCTCCCTCTCTGTCTCTTGAATTAGTTTATTTTTTTTGCTGTTCTTCATCATACCATTTCTCATTTCATAGATTTAGAGGAAAGTAGTTAATCTGCTACCCTTGTTTTCCTCTTCTGTTAAAGCACTTTAGGGGGGAAATATTCAGGCCTGCCATATTTGCATTGATGGGGTTTTGTTCCAGATCTGTCGTGGTAATTTTCAAAGCCTCATTCCCATTGTCTTTCTGCTAATTTTGAGACCTTAATTTCTCAACAGAGAAAAAAAAAAGTTCTTGAAGTCAGAATTCTTAATTGCAACATTTAGTTTTGTTTATCTTTCAATTTAGTTTAATTTTAATGATCTCGGTTCCCAGAATTCCAGAGTACTTTTACAGCCACCAGTAATTAAAATCAGCTAAAATAACACTGTCTGTGCCTGATGGCGGGGCCGCCACAGGAGCTTTGCACTGGGACTGCTGTGTGGTAGGCAAGTACGGAGCAGATCTGCAAATCTGTTTGCAGATGTTAATGTGAAGTGAAGGGTGAGATTACTCAGAGAGAGTGTAAGAAGGGAGAAGAAGAGCAAGCCAAGGACAGACCCTCATGAATAAAAAAAGTCTCAAAGAAAAAGACTTGCAGAGAAGCCTCTGTGAGATCACAGTATACTATTGTTGTGGAAATAAATAACACCAAAAGCTCAGTAGTGAATATGTGAGAGTAAATTGAGCAATCCTAGGTGACTGATGATTCCCATTGGTAGAACTGAAAAGCTCTGGATAGCAAACATAGGCAACATATGTTCTCCAGTGAAAGGAAAGAATAAAATTCTGGTGCACCTCTAACTTGTGAATGTGCTTATGTATCACAGGTTGTATATGTCATTGTTCCCAGAATAAATCCCAAGGTAAATCATTGTCAGTGCAGTGTTACACACCCAGAACAATCTCAGAACTGAGGAGTATGAACTACTGCTTATGTCTTGTGCTACTGCTTAACTATGGCTTAAAAAAAGATAATGTGCTGTGATTGTTTTATTGCCCAGGTCTGCTTTGAACACAACAGCTATGCTCCAGGCATGCCCTCAGTCTTGCTATGCCAAGTTAGTTGTGCCTGAGAACTGAATGCATTAGGATTGAGAATAACCATGTGTGATGCCTGGTGACAATGTCACAGAATCACAGAATCAAAGGTTTGTTAGGGTTGGAAGGGACCTCTGGAGACCATCCAGTCAATGGACATGCCAAGGGAGGTTCACCTGGAGCAGGTGACACAGGAATGTGTCCAGGTGGGTTTTGAATGTCTCCAGAGAGGGAGACTCCATGACCTCCCTGGGGAGCCCATTCCAGTGGTCTGCCACCCTCAAGGTAAAGAAGTTCTTCCTCATGAGGTGGAACTTCTTATGCTTTACTTTATGGTCATTGTTCCTTGTTCTGTTGCTAAGCACCACCAAAAAGAGACTGGCAGCTGCTCATGGTCCAGGTATGAGCATTCTGGTATGTTCCTCATAGCTCAAGCAAAATCACCATGGGTTTTCAGAAGTCATGATCAGGAACACAAGCATGTCATCAGGTGATAAAAAAAAGAGACTTTCATCACTCTGTCAGAAAACCTTTCGTTTTTAGATTAGTGGCTGAGGGATAGCCAGCTCAGGATTGGGACAGCACTAAGAGATGTTCTTGCTTCACAATAAGTTTGTTTCTATGTTAAGAAGCCTAAAATAGCACATTTCCCCCCTGTTTTATTTTACATATTTGAAAATTGGACAGCGAGAATCTAAGTCCTGAATCTTCAGTTAGGAATTTAGAAATATGTTCCTTCCACAGTAAGTTATTTCACTTCTTTTATTGACTTGCCTTAATGTTGCTATGTTTAGGTAGATATAGCAACAAACACAGGGAAAGGGACCTGAGTGGTGTAAGATGTGCTGGGATACCCTGTCCAAGTGGTGTCCTTTGCTCTGTACATATAGGACAGTACAACTCACAAGAGTGCTAAGAATTAAGCTCTGCTTTCTGAAGGAAGCACATATACATCCACTCAGGAATACAATTCATATTCTTTTACTGATGGTTCACTTGGGAATACATAAAACTGTATTGGGCAAAGCAGTATTTAGTATATGCTCAGCAGGAGATTTCACTGGTGAGAAAGAAGCAAAGATCATCAGAAGCTCAGTTCAGAAACAGGTAAGTATCTGGGGCATCTGTACCATACCTACAGGAGATCTCAACTCTCTGTTCTTTTAATGTCAGTCACTTCATACTGGGGCTGGTTCATATGGTTAAATATGAAAATGACAGTCTTCATTGCAATCTTTGTTGCTTTTGTCATTTCCCAATTCAATATACTTTTGACTCATTTTATTTCTAAATATCTTTTGTAAAGAAAAAAATGGCATAATTTGAGAACTGTTAGCATACATTTCGTATTTGTTCATATTTCATGTCTAACAGACAGGAGGAGAAAAGGTGGAGTTAAAAGAAAAATTGGCACTCCCACAGATCCTTTGGGTAGGGAGCTCAAACTGGAACAAGAAGTAACAGTTTCCTTTTACTAGATCTTGACAGTTTTGAGTTATGCCTGTGCTTACTGCTTTTGTTTCATACTGTCCATTTTTTTTGATGTTTTCATTCTTGATACCTGTGCACAGCAAAGACAGAGGAGCCAAAAGGAAAACAGCTCCCTCAGGGGTGGATTGTATTCCTCCAGTAAGTGAGTGACAATTAGAAATGTAAAAAATATCCTTTATAGTTTTAAATAGAATTTAGTAGTTGAAAAGAGGTTAATTCTTCTGTGAATTTTTTGAAAAATTCTTTCCCTGCATAAGCAATCTCTATAAGTAATTGTTGTTTGGGCTTTTTTAAAATATATTTTCTCTGCTTCATTATGCTACAGTCATAATCCAAACACGCATCTGATTTTCAACACAGCATTTGTTTGTCAGTAATCAGAGCTCAGATCTTTGCATAAGGAAGTGAGACATGATTAAAAATTTTATTAATCTGAAAACAAAGAGGATAAGCAACAAAGTACCATATCAGAACGGAATCAGAACTCCCATTTACATGTCGAGTAGGTGTATTGCAAATACCATGAAACAATAGGGGCAAAGTGTTTCTTTTGCTCTTGGATAGGAACTGGCAAAAGAAAAATCAAATTTTCTACGCATTTCTTCTCGAGCAGGTGCAGAAAGCAGATGATAACATGTGCTGTCAATAATTCACCGGGAAGATTTATGGTGTAGTTGAGATGAAGAATGGCAAAACCGTGCTGTAAGCTACTTTTAGTCCTGCCTTGGCAGTCAGGTTGTTGCCTGAACTTGTATGCTGAGGCCTCCCTCCGAGAGCAGGAGAGGAGTGTGGAAGGCATCAGTTTACTGCAACTTCCTCTACTATTCATTAGGGCAGATTTACAGCTGCTTTGCTCTAAGACTTCCTGGGAAAACAGTTGCTACAAGAAAGTACCTCTTTATGCAACTTTTTACATGTTGTTTCCTTGTACTGTGCAACAACCACAAATTTTTTTCTACATAATTATTACACCTTGTATAACTTTGAAAATTTAAATCTGTAAAGAGGTAATTGCTGTTTCTTCTCTCAGTTTTTGCCTTCTTCATGAACCTACATAACCATCAAATCACTGAATGGCTTTGGTTAAAAGGGATCTGAAAATACTGGAAGGCTGCCATAAGGTTGCCCTGGAATCTTGTTTTCTCCTGTCTGAACAAGCCCAGCTCTCTCAGCTGTAGTCAAAAATGTCGCAAATTATATATTAGTACATTTTGGCTGGAAGTGAAGAGACATTTTCAGTGTCAGGGTAGGCAAACTGAGATAACTGTCCAGAAGGAGGGAGTTATTTGTCTGAGATGAAGTACAAAAATAATTAAAATCAAGAGTTTAAAGCGTTCATAAAAGTTCACGTACATGAAGAAAAGCAATGTCTGCAGAAGTACTGTGAACAGCTCCAGTGCTGCTCCCATGTCAGGATGCTTCAACCAGAGGAACAAATTTGGGGGAGGGCAGAAAGGACACATGCATGGCTGGTTCCCATGGCCAGAAGAAACAACTGAACATGTCCTAAACTGTCCAAGCTGTGCTTTTGACTGTTGAGATGCTGCCTAAAGGGGCATGTCCTCTTGTGTCTGTGTTGTGGCTGTAGTGGCAAAAATAAATTGGCTAAAAAATGGTGGGAAGTTTTGGACTGACCTGTTCTATACTTTTTGTCATATTCAGTATTCATTAAATGAAAACTACTAGTGCTACTCAGATCTTCCAAAAATTCGGACTTAACATGGTGCCATTTTCATAAAGGAAAAGCTCTCTTTAGTATGGTACATGACAGAAATGATAATTTCATTTAAATCATCATTGATTTGATTTGACTTGAGATAAGCAACATTCCAAATTGTATATTTACCAAGCATGGGATCTCAGTTCTCCCATTTATCAAGCACAGCGTCTCAGTTCTCTTGTCTCACCAGAAAAATACTACCAAACCCCAAGCCGTTAATGAAAATGTAGCCATGAAATTTAAAAGAAAAGTTTTGGTAGGAAGTATAGATTTACCTGTTCAAGCAATTCTCTGCTCTGACAAGACTGCATTTATTTACACGATCTTGTAAAAGAGGAGTTTAAAGTCAATAATTTTGCCAACTTAAGAACCTGTCTTGCTGGGAAAAAACCTCAACCCCTGCAAAAAGCCTTTAGCCAGGGGCAGATGTGGCATTGCCATGTCTTAAAGAAATATGCCTTGCAAAATTTTTACTACTTTAGACTCCATCTCCTTTTCAGCACATTAGTTTGTCCTTGTAACAGTCAAGTATCATCTGTGATCACACTCACCTGTATTGCTACGAGCAGAGCAAGGAAGCAGAGGGAGCATTGTGCTGCTGCCAGACTGCATGTACAAGGTTCAACAAGGCAAAGTGGTAAGTCCTGCACTTGGGTCACAACAACCCTATGTAGTGCTCCACGCTTGGGAAAGAGTGGCTGGAAAGCTGCCCAATGGAAAAGGACCTGGCATTGCTGGTTGGCAGCCAGTGGACATGATCCAACAGTGTGCCCAGGTGGCCAAGAAGGCCAGTGGCATCCTGGCCTGTATCAGCAATAGTGTGGCCAGCAGGACCATTGAAGTGATTGTCCCCTTGAGTACTGTGTCCTTGTGGGCCTCTCACTTCAAGAAAGACATTGAGGTGCTGGAGCGTGTCCAGAGAAAGGCAATGGAGCTGGTGAAGGGTCCAGAGAGTAAGTCACATGAGGAGTGGATGAGGGAGCTGGGGATGTTTGCCTTGGGAAGAGGAGGCTCAGGGGTGACCTTACAGCTCTCTACAACTGTCCAAAAGGAGATTGCAGCCAGGTGGGCATTGGTCTCTTTTCCCAGGCAACAAACAACAGGACAAGAGGACATAGATTCAGGCCGTGCCAGGGGAGGTTCAGGCTGGACATCAGGAAGAGTTTCTTCACTGAAGGGGTTGTTAAGCATTGGAACAGGCTGCCCAGAGAGGTGGTGAAGTCACCATCCCTGAAAGTGTTCAAGGAATGATAGACATGGTCCTTAGTGCTATGGACAGGTTGGTGATCAGTCAAAGGTTTGACAAAATGATCTTGGAAGTCTTTTTTAACCTAAATTATTCTATGATTTTATATTGTAGGGCAGTTCTGCAAATGCAGTGAAGCTGCCCAAAGGCCTTTCCTCCTCCTTTCCCTGACAAACACATACAAAACAGCTAAGAATCCTAGTGCTGGATCTCTACACCTTAGCTCTCTCTTTCTGCAATGGAGGCAAGTAGGGTTAGATCAAAACCTGGAGAGAGTTGAAAAGCCTTCTACAGATACTAAATCAATTTGGCTTGCTAGCTTTGTTGAGCTTGAAAACTGATGTCCTTTTCTCATATTTGCCTCAGGACCCTCCTTTTCCCCATTTGACCACTCGGGATTGGAAACTCCTTGGGGCAGGGACTAATTCTTATTGGCAAAAGGATCAAGACATCTCAGAGAGGAGGATGAACAACTGAGATGGTTTGTTAACAGAAAATTAGAAAAACCTTCTAGTTTCATGAAGGAAACAAGGTAAAAAAGTAGCCTAAATTGCAATATGCTCTTTTATTCTTCATGTTACACATTATATCACCCACAGTGTTTTGCAGTTGGTTCTGGAACAAACTTGCACAAATTGTTAGCATAAAATCCAATTTTTCAGTTAGTTGTTTCCTATTCTATGTAGAAAGTAATTGGTCTTACAGCTTATCTGAACCCTTGTCTCATGCAAAAGAGCAAATTAGAGAGTTGTGTGTTTGTGTGTGGGTGTAGTAGAGGAGGAAGGGAAGACAATGGGTTTCTGCTTACTTCATATACCTGAATGCTCTCATAATTGCTTTCCTTTCTTCTTCCCTCTACTCCTATGATGACAGCAGAATCAGCTCATGTCTATTGCTGTAAATTGTCCCTTTGTCAAATGAACACACGGTCATAGAATCTGATAGTTTTAGTGTTAGAAATCCAAGAAAATCTTATAAAAAAAAGTCTTCTAAAACACAGAAGAAATGAGTGATAGGTTCCCTGCTTTTGGCAGAAGAAAGAATATTTAACTTTTCACTGACCACATATAGCAAGAACAGGTCTTTTGCATGATGCAGGGGAGAGGAAGGGTTTGGTTTTACACACACACCTGAATGCTCTTCCCTGACAGAGGTGCCACTATGCTGTTGGGCTAATGCCTCTCATTAAATTAACTGAGAAACAAAACGAAATAAATTCTTTCATGCCTGAATTATGTTAAAGTGACAGGTCAGGTACAAACACAGATTTAAGTATTTCACTGGACATGGCTGAGTGTGTGCTGTGTAATGTGGTGCTGCCACAGTGCTCATAAGCTGCTGATGAGATAGCACAATTATTCCCACTGATAGATGTGAAACTAGAGGAAAACATTTTTTCTCAAAACCACTATTAGTTCCAGTGGTGTCTGAGTTTTGGGTCTTTTCTGGAAAGCTACCCTAACCCAGCCACAGCACGTGCAGAGCTACAATTCTCATTTGTGTGCTGGCAATGAGTGCTTCTGGGTGTTCACTGTGTCTGCAGGCAGGTTTGCCCTTCCCTTGGCATACTATTAAAAAAAAAAAAAAAAAAAAAAAAAAAAAAAAACAAAAAAAAAAGGCACCAACTTTGAAACCCTTTACCCAGTGCTGTGTACAGCATCTGTGACAGGGCAGCTTTGGCACCTGCAGATAAGAGAAAATCCGTAGGCTAGAGTGCGATGGATTGGAGGAGGGCAGCCACACCATGCTGCATTCCCTGCCCAGGGAGCACAGCTATTGTGAAAATCCCCCTGACATCCCTCCTGCTCCCTAATAAGTGGCACCACTGCAGCAGTTTGCCACTAAAGGAGGAAGAATAAAGACAAACTACAAGCTGAGAAAGGAAAAGGAGAAAAGAACTCAGTGTTTACAACAGGTATGAAAGAGAGCCCTGCTACCTTTCACAGCTTGCAGGCTAAATTCAGTCATAAGCAGCCAGCCAGGTAAACACACGAACGAGTACCCAGATGGAGGGAAAGAAACACAGTTTACACAGATTGAAATTGGTGGGAAGAAAGTTATTAGAAGTGCATGTGTGGAAAAGCTACAGCTCCTGTATGTTTTAGAGCATCCTGCTATTCTAGGTGTGAAATACACATACAAACAAAAGACACTCATCTCCTCTCTGTGGTTACCAGCGATAGGACCTGTGGGCATGGCTGGAAGTTGTGCCAGGGGAGGTTTAGGTTGGATATTAGAAAAAGGTTCTTCACCCATAGAGTGTTTGGGCGCTGGAACAGGCTCCTCAAGGCAGTGGTCACAGCACCAAGCCTGGCAGAGTTCAAACAGCATTTGGACAATGCTCTCAGGCACACGGTGTGACTCTTGGAGTGTCCTGTGCAGGGCCAGGAGTTGGACTCAGTGAACCTTGTAGGTCCCTTCCAACTCAGCATATTCTATGATTGTGTGATTCTGTAATTTTTGTTTGACAGGCACTGTATTGACAACTTTTGATAGTCTTGTATAATGGAACAAGTTCTCTTTGGAGGATATTCATTTTTCCCAAACCTCATTCCACCAGTTTCTTTAAAGAACCCCAGAACTTCTGTTTACTTATTAATGCCTGCAGAACACAACCCCCCGGGTATTACACAGGATGTATTTCCTTTTCTTTCACCCACTTCTCTCTCCCTTGCCTCCCAAAAGCAATTTATTCTACTGTAAATTTAGAGAGTGCTCAGTAGTTATTGAAGTACAGGATTAATGAATCTGGCTGGGGGCAGGCAAAGATAATCAGCAAACCTCACCCCAACAGGTCTTCTAATACAGTGCAAACCTTGATATGTTATTTTGTTTTTCAGTCTCTCTTTTCAAGAAGTGTTTAGCAGTTCTCACAGTCATTCTGTCCATCATACAACTATGAAGACCATACTTGAGTGGGGAAACTAGTTGTGTGTGTGCCTAGGAGGAATTTTCCCAACTAATTGACCTACTGGGGAATTTTTTGGCACTTGTGCCAAATTACCTTGCTAGGAAAATACACCTTATCAATGATGATAATTTTTTTTCAGCACCTACACAGAACACCTGCAAATGCAAACAGCCCCTCCTGTGTTTGCTACAAGTTCATGGCAGACATCATGCTAGCTGATCTGTTAGTTCTGCACTTGGATTATAAAATTACAGCTGTAACAGGGTTCACTTTTTAAAAACTATTATTATTTTCTGGCACCCCTTCAACCACAGAAAGACTGTCCTGCTTTACGTTACATTCTTCTGATAAACAGTCTTTCCTTAGGTATGAGATGTTAGTACAGTGGATGAGTGCCAGTTGGCATAACTTCCTATTGTAATGACAAGCACCTTCTCCCCACTCAACACCCGCCGAGAGTGCTGATTTACATGCCCTTTGCACTGCAGATGAAACTGCCTGACAGATTTTTATGGGGGAAGGAAGAGAAGATGACAGATGCTCCAAGCCACACCCTTCACTGTCACATAGGGCGAGTTTTCTGGTGTGTGCACCACTTACAGCCAGTCAGGGCTTCCCAAAGGATCTCAGCTGTTAGTCAGGCTGTTATTTAGAAAAGCTCTCAGCTAATCGGGCATCAAGTACTTCAGAAGACAACATCACATATGTAACAATCTTTCCTTTTTTTCTCTCAACTCGCCCATGTGTTGTTCCAATGTTAATTTAATGTATCTGCTGAGGAATTAAAATAGCATGAGGCCAAAATTAATAAATACTCTCTCTTTGGGTTAAAGAAACAGGACTTTGTTTAAATGTTGCTCTCCACCTGTTAATATGGTGCATGCTGAATAAAAGAGCCGTTTCTACCGACACAACTTGGTAAAAGTGCTGTGGGCAGTGCAATTATGCAGGTTTATTAATGGCATAATATAGAGGGGGTTCAGAAAATGTATATTGTATAGGACTGTGCAGTGGCATGCTTAGCCCTGCCCATGTTTATTCATATGGTCAGCAAAGGCGAAAGTCTGGGCCCAGCTAATATCATTGCATGAGTCCAGGCACTTCACTCCTGGCCTTGTAAAAAGGTCAGGGTCCAGACCACATCTTGTGTGTCATGCAGATAGCAGGCAAGACTGGCATGGAAAAAAGAATGGGATGGTTTGTGTCCAGGTGTCTGGACTAGTCTATCTACCTGAGCAATCTGAGTTAATATTTGGGCTTAGAGTTGTTCGGCTGCTGAAGTTACACATGACAAAACTGGAATGCCATATGAGTGAGTAATCCCAGGGTCCCTTACTGGCTAGTGGGAAGAAACAGGTATTTATTTACACACTGGATTCATTCATCTTTGTACAAAGATGAATCACATTGTAGAGAAGTGCCTCTTCCTTTTTGTTGACTGTAGAGGGAGGCCAGGGTGACAATTGCGATGTAATGTAAAAGCCTACCTCTGGTATGACAAAACCTCAACTAGTGTCAGTTCCCAACACTTTAAAAAGAGAAACTAACTTAAAAGAGAAATGCCCTGTGATTTCTGAGATGAGTTTACCTCTATGTATACCTATGATAATCTTTCTAAGTCATACTTGGTGAGATGAAGAGGGAGATACAACCGACAAGACTTAGGACAACACCCTGGGGTCGTAAGCCAGGAGGACAGAGTAGAGAAAGAGAGATCTACAGACCTTCTCATCATTTAAAACAAAATAAAAAAGGGAAAATAAGAGAAAAAAGAACTATGATCAGTCATGAATTAGGTAGCTTTGATTCCTGCAGTGACCCATCAGGAGCCTGCCATTTGGAGCTGAATCATTCTCTAAAGTCAGGCAATCATTTTCACCGAGCTGATACTGAGCGCAGTTCCCAATCTAAGCATGCCGAGCAAAAAAATCCTCCAGCATTGTTACTCTTCAGTGGGCTCAGAAGTATCTTTTCAAAGATAAATGGGCAGCTGCTGTTTAACTATGCTTGATCTCCACTTGAGCAAGGATTAGACACAGTTTTTTACACCTGCATCATAATTCCTGCTGCTTAAACTACAAAAAAAAAAAAAAAAAAAAAAAAGTTAAAAAAAATCTAAATCACACTTGCACTCAAACTCCTCATTTGTTTTTCTGGTTGGAGTTTTGTTTTGTGTAATCTGAGATTACATCCATCACCTGGAATGGAAGTTTTTAATAAAATGTCACCTGATTCTTTGCTGTTCATCAAGCGTGCAATACTTGGCAAAACACCCATATTGTGCACTATCTAACACCACTTCAACTGCTGTCTAAAAGGTTTTTGCAAAGACATACAGCATTAGGTGAAGGAGAGGATGCATTGAGCTCCCATTGCCTGGGTACCAGTGCTATCACTGCACTATTACCTAAGTGACTGAACAACCTCAGGGTACAACAGAGGGTATCAATGCAACTTCAGCTGTGACCAGAAGGAAATAAAAATGGCAATTACAATTGCCTTTTGTGTGGAAAGGATCATGCCTGGTGTGTATTAACTACCAAGAGAAAGCCTTCAGGAGAGGAATGTCACAGCTCTGTGTCCTGGCCGGGTTCCTGGGTGAGACAACCCTGACTGCTGACTCCAGGGTGCTGAGATGAACATGGTCAGAGACAAGCACAGAAACACAGCAGTGAGACTGTGGTCGAGTGTGTACTGATCCACATGTACCTGTGGGGTCATGCAAAAAGAGACTGAAGTTCATTAATGTCATATATTTGGGCTTTGATGGCTTTCAGAAGAATGTATATGGACTTTCTCAACATGCTGTGATGTAGCAGACTTGTCTTCTGCTGAGAAAAAGTAGCACTGTCATTATGATCTTCATGAGAGTGATGGAAGATTGGAGGAAGGGGAAATTACTGGAGACAGTGAAAACAGAAAAAACTTGGTTCTTGCCACAGCTCAAAATCAGAAAGTTTTATCAAAAGTCCCCAAAAGAAAATGAAAGAAGGACAGTGGCCAATATCCTTGGAAATTGTTACTCAAATAATTGGCAGAAGTGATTTTGGGCTTGTGTAGGTTGTTGCAACATTTATAAATGTTTCAGTCTGCATCTGCACAATCTCTCCTGTGTGAATATTTCTTTGCCTAGAGTTTTTAACATGGCTATTTAATACAGTGTTTGACATTTACAAAGCATTATTTGCCTGTATGGAGCAGTAGTGATTAATGCTAATAGACTTCTTCTTTTACAAAAAGTCCATAACCTTTAATCAGAACAGGTGCTGGAAGAAGGTCTTTCCCTAAGAAACAGGCAATGTCTGAAGAAATCAGGCAGGAAAAGTAATATATTCAAGGATTTGGCTTTTCCTTCACTTTTCTAGTGTAATTAACTACTTTTTTGTTCCAACCCATATGCCTGCTGTTCCTGTTACTGCCTTTTCCCCTAAGACCCTAATTATTTTACTTTTTTTTTCCTGTTTGCTGGTTTATTTGTCTCTGTTTCTCCATTAGCAATCTCAGCTATGCGAATTTCAATTTGTTTAGCCAGTCTGGCTCCTTGACATCATTCAACCAGCAATCCCCCTCTCCCTCTCCTTGGGATCCTATGCCCCATGGTTTAGGGAGCTCCCTCTTGCTTCCTGACAATGGCACCTTTGAAATCTGGTTCAGTGCATCTTTAGACATCTTTTAGCTTGGAGTTTGACTCTGATCCACACCACTACCCATCCCTGCCACAAGTATCAATGCTTCTTGTTTGCTAATTCCACTTACTAAATACCCTTCCCCATCACTTGTTTCTCCTCCTGACCCACATTTTCAATCTGTTTTCACAGGACTATGATACATACCTCAGTCACAGTTAACTTTTATTCTTGAACTGTGGATTCTTTATTCCAGGCTCTGTGGCTTGTTTTTCACAGTTTGGAAAACAGCAATGCTTTCATCCAGAGATTTGCTGCAAAAATACTGTAAAAGAAGATACTTAGATAGAAAATATGGAGGTTGGAGGCAAACTGCTCATTGTAAATTGCTCACCTCCTCTGCCTTGTGTGGAAGGTAGGCGTTCCTTTCTAGTTATGCTTATTTAGTATCATATTATATATATAAAATAAGTTACCAAAATGCAGAAATAGGAGCCAAAATTTCTTATTTATGTAAGTGACCAAGAAGTTCACTTCACTTCTACCCTATGATCACCATACCACATTGGGGAACAATTTACAGACAATGCAGAATAAATCAATCCTGTGTACATGTTAATATCCACTGCACTCCGTGGAATACTTTAAAACCATAAAAGGTTTGCTAAAGACAGTAACAAAACTCCCAGTGACTGCCACATAGGTAGCATAGGATCCAGTCTGACAGTTGTAGATCATTGTAAATTTCGCTCTATCTAATCCTAAAAAAAATAAATAATCTATCTATATCTACACCTTTATCTAAAACTTGCTAAGGAAGAGGCAGTGCAATGGCCAAAAGAAACTTTGCTATTACTTTTATCTATTCCTTATTCAACTGATTAGAATGAACAACCCAGATTTTTACTTCTCCACTTTGAGGGAAAGTTGCTAAATCATGTCTCCCAAACAAGAAGCTAACACTTGTCAGTCATTTGGCAGAAAGGGGAGGACAATAAAAGGTACAGAAGATTTAAAATTCAGAGATCCTGAAAAGGTAGTAAGAAATTAAAGAGAAGGGAAGGAATGTGCTGGGAAGAAATGGGTGACAGAGGGAAAAGAGTAGCATGGAGGCTCAGCTGATACAGTGCTGCAAGATGCTTCCAGAGATTCTTCTTAAAATATTTTTTCCCCTATCTTGATAGGGACTTTGTTCTCAGGTGACAGCTGGTTAGATGCCAATTTACAGGATACTCACACTGAACATCCCTAGAAATAAGTCCTTAGGCAAAAGCTAGCTCATGATAACCTCTGTGTGGGGGCAGGTCCTTCACTCCTGTCACACTGTGGCATCTCAATCCCCTCTCGTTTAGGCCTTCAATTCAGACAGAACATCTGCAGACACCTGGCATCTGACGTTTGGAGGCATGTTGGTCTACACAGCTACTCTGTAAATGGCTGTTGAAATGACTCTCTAAACCCTTAATATATGGATCCAACTCCTCACTAATCAGAGAGATCTGGTATATCTGCTGCTGTCTGCCCCAAAAAGAAGTTATTATCTTATCCCTACTTAGATCCTTATTCACTCTGCCCAGTGTCTGGTTAGCCACAAAACATATATGTGTGATCTCTTTCTTTGAGGACATTCTAGTTCCCTGAAACTCCCTTTTCCTTTCCAGATTTGGATATCAGACGATTTTCTGGAAGGCTGACTTTTTGAAGCCAGCTGATTTGATTTCCTTTTCCCCTTCTTCCTTTCTTAAGGAATGTGGATTCTGTCATCTCATGGTCAACCTCCTCTTGGTTGCACTTCATTTCCGATTTTGACCCCAATTCCTTTCTAATGTTTATAGTTCTTGCAGTGTCTCCTTTTCAGTTGTTTTTTTCAGCTTTCTGTGCCCAAAAGTTGTAAAAAGCTGTTGCCAAGATCAAGAAATTGCAGGATGGTTTCTGCCTTGCTGTATTCCTGTCCTGGATAGCGAGTTCATCAAAGTTATTTATTCTGTAGCTACTGGCCCTTTCTGGAAGACAGAGCTGAAGATCTCAGGGTGTGTTGGCATTGGTGATGTACTGAAATGCAGCTTTTCTCTACTGTGTATTTGCTTCCTTTTTTGTTCCCAACTGGACTGCATTTCTAACAACAGAACAAACTTGGTTTTCCTAACTTTATTAGACTTCAAACCATCTTTGTTGGTTTTTCATTTTACTGCCATAGCTTATGAGCAATGAAAGAGCTTCATTAGTACTGACCTCTTGGATAATATTCAGAGAGCGCTGCAGTATGATCTTTCTGTGCTGCCCTTGAAAGCATCACTTCTGGGCTATCACCATCCCTCTGAACCAGTTGTTTAAATGTACCAATTAACATTAAGGTTGCGGTGACTCTTCCAGCAGAGGAAATTCGTAACATAGTCTTTCAAAGTGCCCCCTGGTACAGAGAACCCACTGTAGCCCACTGGATATCTGGATATCCAGCCCACTAGATACTTCCCAGCATGATGAAGCCCAAAAACAGGTTGCAAGGAGGGCATACTTTTAACAATTTGGTTCATTTGTTTAACAGGTTAAAATTGTCATGAAGTGTGTATGACATCTTGTGTTTTCTCAACAAAGACATAAAATAAGCTCACATGGCTAGCCAAAGTGCAGGAACTGGTCACTGTTTCTAACAATATCTTACACACAGGAAAGGGATGGCCTTTTCCTGGAAATCTGGAGAGTTCATGTTTACTAAAAACAGCTGAAGATCAACACCAGGCTAAGTGAAAACATCATACAAGATTCAAGACTTTGGTAAGACTTGATACTTTCCAGGTTCAGGTATGGTGCAGCTTAGAGAGTGCATAAGCACTGACAATAGATGAGCTCTCAGCACCCTGTGGGTGTTGGGAGTAGGGGTGCAATTTTGATAGTCCTATGGTATATCAACCTTGTTGTCTACGCATCTTCTTGGAAAGACTGAAAGATATAAACTCATTTACACTGTTAACACATGCTTTCAAAAGGGAGAACAGAGGCATGTGGAGAAATTGATTAAATCTTTATAGTTGATTTATCAGAGCATTTTGTTAGATCAGGATTTATTGCAAAGAAGTTGATCTCTGTTTCTACAGTTCTTTGCTCAGAGCTGTATTAAGACTGTTGTCTTGGGCTAAAGACTGCAAAATGTTTATCAGGCACCTGTCACTCAGGGACTCTAGCAGCAATATGTTGTGCACTATAATAGCAGGCAGTAAGATTTGGAGTAAATCACTGGAAAACAAATATAAAAATTATTTTCCCATTTGGCCCATTTAACTACCCCTAAAGGAAGCTTGAACTGTTGTAGTGAATTCAGCTGAGCACAATTTCCTTAGGGACTCTAACTCACTCATCTGCTTTTAGTGTCCTTGGAAAGGAAGGCAAAGGTAAACATTTTCAATTAAAAGTCCAAGAAGTTGTGATGAAATTTTATATTGCCTACTCCAACCACTTCCAAGCTCTTACTGATGTTTTCAAGCTCCTTTTTTTCCTCTCAAAGAAGTTAAATGACACAAGGGAAAAAAGCAGATTGCTGTTATGAGGGCTCCACTGGGATTTTGAAGGAACCAATTCAACAAAAAAATCCCCCACAGAATAAAATTGCAGGGCCAGAAGAGAGGAATAATATTGTCATACTCTGCCTGTCTGTATCATTATTATTCTTAACGGCCTGTTCTCGCACTTCTAGAATGCGATATACCTAAAGCTGGATGACTAGTTGTTCTTTGGGACTCAGTGCATTTGGATTCAAAGCCGCATTTTTGATGGATATAGGATGCAAACCTGAGGGAAGCTCATGTCATAAATACATTATCACTTCCAATCTCTCTCAAGCAGTCTCAGGTGTTGTATGCATGCCTCTTTGTGCTCTTCCTTTCTCTTCCTTTTTTTCCCACGATTTGTTAAGGACTGCTGGGATAGTGCTGGAACACAGTCTGACTTCTAATGCACCTCTAGAGAACTACTGGATGAACTGATTTTTTTGTCAGCAGACTTTTGTTTCTCCTGCACAACATTTATAGCACCTGTCTGCCATTTTCACTGTAACTTTGGAATGGGTTTTCCTAGGCCCCATAGCTGTCATCACTTCCTTCAAATTATTTCACGCAGGAAATTCAGTTTATGTTGAGATACAGTCATAGACGTGAGACCACTCTCACAGATCAAATTTTCAGTTGTATTCATGTGATCAGATATCTTTTTCTATCCAAGTACCATAACAAATTACATCCAATTTTTCAGAAGTGCCTATTTGGAAAAGTTAATTCCTTTGGGAAATTAATGGACACACTAGCTTCTCAGAGTGTTGCCTGTGAAGTACACGAAAGAAGAAGTTTTTTATCATCCACCTCTCCTTCCAAACTCTATATCTACATGCAAAGACATTTTCCCTTTCTGTAAATATCTTACACATAAAGTCTAAGCATCCTGCAGCAAAGAAATGGATGGTTCAAGTCTTATGGGGATTGGCTGAAGGAGCTGGGGTGGTTTGTCCCAGAGAAAAGGAGGCTCAGGAGAGAACTTTTTGCCTTCTACAACTTCCTGAAAGGGGTTGTAGAGAGGTGAGAGTTGGTCTCTTCTTCCAAGTAACAAAGCCACAGGGCAAGAGGAATGGCTACAAGTTGTACCAGGGAAGGTTCAAATTAAATATCAGGAAAAATTTCTTCACTGAAAAGGTGGTCAGGTATTGGAACAGAATCCTGAGGAAAGTGATGGAATTGCTGTCTCTAGGAGCGTTTCAAAAACATGTGGATGTGACACTTAGGGACATGGTTTAGTGTTGGACTTGGCAGAGCTGGATTAACAGTTGGATTCAATGGTCTTGTATGTCTTTTGAAGCCTAAGGGGTTTTATGATTATATGAAAAATTACTCCATCTGGACTGAATTAAAGAAGCATAAATGATGATATTACTCAAAGTAATATAATTTTTTAAAAAACACAGATAGTTAAAAGGAGGCTCCTAGAAACAATAGGGCACTGGCTAATAAGTAGTTAGAGCTTTTGGCCCAATTACTGATGCAGCTAAACCTGCATATAAAAGGTTCATTTTGGGAATGCCTTAAAAAAACAAGAAGATAAAATAGGATGTTATGTAACTTCTAGTACAGAGGCTTGTTTTTCTAAATCTCCAGCAAACACAGTTTGTCATTTCTTCATTAAAAAATAATGTAAAAAGAAGAGCCATAGCAAATATAATTCAAAAAACTGAATCTTCAGAACTCTTTCTAAGCATTTTCTTAGACAAGTAATCTCTGGGCTGAAATTCTCACATGCAACAAAACTTCTTTTCTCTGTATTTTGCTGTAGAATCATCAGAAGTACAATACAACAAACCAAAGCATTTCTATTTCCACAGTTTTGTGAGTGTTCAAAACCAGTAGAAAACAGGATGCCTCTTTCAGCTTCTGTTTATTCTGTTTAACTTTTTACACAAAGAAAGAAAGCTCTGCTGAACTGGAGGCCATTGCTCATTTCTACTGCAATCAGCAAATACAAACTGGCCACCTGATACCAACCAAGAAGCTGGCCCACATCTTACGCTTGCTGGGCCAGTTAACTCAAATGTATTAACTCCAAATCCTTTCTCCCCATTCCAAGCATGAGACTGCAGTGTGCAGTTTAGAATGCTGCCTGCTATAGAATTTAAACAAGCAGCAGGAACCTACAAGGCAAGGCAAGACAAAGAAAGAAATCCCAGAGTTTAAAAGATGAAGTCTTTCTTTGTCCAGTGCATTGTTCATTACCAAAAATAGCAGACACTGGTGAAATGAAAAGTACCCCTTAGACCAGAATCAGAAAATCCATGGCATGTATTATTTGTGACATGAAAGAGCTGTGATTTGCTGGTAAGAGTGTCAGAAGGTAAAGGAACTAAAGCATACAGCAAATCTTTTCATATGAAACTCAACTTCATATATCCTCCAGTGAATTATTTCACTTGCTTGCTGTCTCTTATCCAATCTGGTTGTGATGTCCCCATGTGTATGCCCCTATAAGCACAGCCACTTTGGACATGCTGCCACTTGTTAATGTAGCTTTTCTGTGTTTGGCTCTCTTTGGAGAGATGTTATTCATGATGAGGCTGTGGGAACTCCTTGGGGATTCCCACACTTGCCTTGGGGGAACTTGCCTTGGGGAAAGGTGTTCACACCTGTGAGCTGGAAGATGACAACTTTGGGAGGGTGCAGCTCAGGAACAACCCCCACACCCCATGGGAGTTCATGAGTGGATGGGCTGGGGATTAGAACTGCAGCACCCATGTGTTCAGAAGATGCCTCTGTAATGACCCATCTTCAGTCAGAATAATTAATGCCATTAACTTCAAAGAGACTACCCAGGCTGTTCTACCTGGCAGTCTGGCCACCCAGATAAAAGAGGTAATACTGTGTCTTTTTCTTTCTGTACTTTGTGTTCACGGTTCCTGCAAACACAGAAACTTAAAGCTGTATTTCCAATAAATTTCAGCTTCTATCAATCACAGCTGAAAACACCTTGTGCCTCTGTGATTAGTTCAGGCACATGCATGTAATTGTTTGTTTTGGCAGGTTCAGTTCATTGCACAGTAACATATGGTCTGAATTTCAAAAAGCCTAAGCCGTAGGTTAAAGTCAGCAAGGACTGCAATTGCTTCACCACTTGCAGAGTCGGGCAGTTAGTGCTGCCTGGCTTCCAAACACCTCTGTCATTCCCTAAGGCATTTCCTCTGTCATCTGCCTTCACAAATTGCTCATGATAACTGTTAAGAAGATGAGGATATTGAGGTAATTAAGAATCAGACACATTGAAATAATAAAATAATAAATCTGCATTACACTTGAAACACAGGCAATTGCATAAATTGTTATTGCTGCTATTTAGAGCCTTGCATTCCCTCCATACAGCATGAAGCCATTACATCTGCAGGACTAAATAGATAATATAGAGTCCCAGTTGTTATGGATTTAAAATCTTGGAATTTTTCTTTCATCTACCAACCCTGCACCTCAGAGAGATCACCTCTCTCTCTC
>JAWWEU010000001.1:102630373-102641826 GCA_035583155.1 Acropternis orthonyx | reverse complement strand
AGGGACCTTTTCCTCTGTACCCTTGTACTTATTGTGATCTTTTTTACTAAACTGTAATTCTGACTTGTAATCTGCTTTTGAGTTAGAATCATTCCTCCTGCTGGTTTACCTTTAAACCAGCACACCAGTGTAAGAGATGATCTCAGCCTGGGTACTCTTTGACTGTTTTACAGGTTGTACAGGCAGTTTGGTACTTGAGTACCTGCAAGGCTCAGCCTCAGAAACAGCCCAAGTGTCACTCTGAAGCTGAGACATGCTTTTCCAGGTACTTAAGTACTCACTTTTAAGAGGTGTTCTTTGATTTACCAGTTGAAAGATCTGACTCCAGCTCTCTTTTCTCCAGCTGTTTGCTCCCCAGAGCTGTGGTGCTAAGAAACCACTTAATGTTGATGGTCTCCCAGTCCATTCTTCAGGATGGCCTTTTTTGTTCACCCTTTTTGCCAAAATATTTTCCATAGATTGTTTCTCCTTTGAAAGAGCAGCAGACCTTTCAGACACTGGTTTTCTAGGCACAGGCCCATCTTCAAGAGTTACGCCTCTCTTCCCTCCTGCCTCAAAGTGTAACTGGCATTTAGTTACACACATGTATTTTTCACAAAGTGCTCTGTTGCCCCAGTCCTTAGTGTTTGTTCACCTCCCTGCTAACCTCTGTCATGCCTGTGGTTTACCAGAAGTGACTTTACATCTGCTGGCAGATCACTGATGAGGATGCTGAGTACCTGGGGCAGATCCATGGGGAAGATATATATCCCCACTCAGTGACTTCCCTGCAGACAGAAGCTTGAAGTCTGTCAATGAGCTCATTATTTTTCCTGCCAGCCTGTGCTTTTTTCTTTCCTATAGTTCTGTATTTTTAATCAGAGTATTGTGAGTTCCTAAATCAAGTCTTTACACAGTGTAGGACTGGTATATCAAGGAAGCTATCTTCAATCATTAAATGTCATCTTATTGAACAATGAAATCATATTTGTTTGAAAAGATTTGTGTTATCCAGAACTTTGTGCTAAGCAATAGTAACTATATTCCTATAATTTTTTAAATTTTTTTTTAATCAAACCCTTATATTAGCTTTCCTGGTATTTTAACTGCAATTTATATCAGGTTGGACCATGAAATAATGCTCCATGGAGGGAGAAAAAAAGAGGTTGTCCTCTCCCACTCATCATTAGGCATTTTGTTCTGCACAGGGTTGCCCAAGGTGATTGCAATCCATTTATAAGAACTGGGGGATTTTTGAAATATAGCCTAGTAATAGTACAACAATTATTTCCCTCCAAAGTAGGCAAAGATAGACAGAAAAATAACTCCTTCTCCTTTCTTAAGATGAAGTACAGAGCACTGAACTGATAAACTGTTGGATACATTCTATTTGGAAGTTGCCAAGAAAATCCCAAAATTGAATTAATGAATAATATTTATTTCTATTTGTTTATTTAGATGTATTATTATAGAACAGTTCCTTGGAAGAGACCTTGTTTTCACTCAAATATTTATTTTTCAGAGCTCAAACCCTTTCAAAAACTTTGCTTATCTGCTTTTTTTCAAAGCAAGAACTCTGGGCATTCCTGGACCTCTTGACTGTTCTCAGTTTTAAGTAAAATGTGCCTTTGATAAGCCAAGAGTTTAAACATTCTACTAAATTTTATTTAGGTGTCCTATTGGGAAATACAACTTTTTTCCCCCTTCAAATTTCCCTGAAGGTGCTTGTTCAGTTAAGGTGCTTGTCATACTAAAGCCTTCCTTTGAGGCTCAGTTCCCTGAGGATCTGCATGAACTGGGTCCCAGATGTCTCCCAGAGCTCGAATGAGTGAACCTCTTGGAGTATCAGTTGCTGCAAGAGAGTATTAGGGATCAGGGCTGCTGGGCTAGCCTTGGAAAGCTGGGTGAGCACCTGAGGTGATGTCACCCTGTGGGGAAGCCCATATGGCATTTTTACTGATTGACAGCTGCGAGCACAGTCAGACCTGGCCTTAGCCACACAGTTGCAAGCACGGACATAATCAGGTAAGGGCAGTGTGGTTCCTGTACCACCTCCTCTCTCCTAGGACCCTGGGAATTCTGACCCTGGAGGCTGGCAGGTGGTCCTAGTCATTATTCATCTTAGAAGCTAATAAGGGCTGTAAGAAAGTCAAAGCCTGCCATTTTAGGCTGTGCCACAGCTACTTTGTCTTCATCTCCTCCCAGCCAGTGGGAGTCAACAGGCCACCACAGGGTGGGACAACCGTGTGTATATGCTGAAGGCACAGGCACACAATGCGGTACAGGCACAGGAAGTGTTTTATTCAGTATGAAGTACTTTGCTGCGGAGATATTGATGTGTGCAGGTCACTATGTGCCTTGTTACTTCCTCACTTGATGCTTTCTCTCCTTCCACAACACTGAGTTGTGAAAGAAGCAGAAAAGCAAGCTGATTATATAAAACAGAGTTCTGTCTCATCACAGCCTAACCCTGCCTGGTCAAGACCATGGGCACATTTCAGCAGGAAAAGCGGGAACAACTCATATCAGCCCTTGCACAGTTGCTCTTCTGCACCCTTCTTCTATACCCAGCTTCTGTGATGATCTGTCTCAGCATGCCTATCCACACCACTGAGTCTACCTCCCACAACAGATCAGACTTGGCAGGAGCTTAGATAAAATGCAGAGTATAAAAAACCAATTTCTACTCAATGCCTTTTCTGAGCATGTGTTTCAGAATTGTCATGTCCGGTTATAGGTCTGGAGACTGGAGGAACAGGCTGCTAGGAATGATGACTATTCTCATAATTTACACTAGACCTGATCAGCTGTTCTAAAAAAGACATGAAAAGCAAGGACAACTGTAAGGGAATGCTCTAAGGGATGTGCACTCAATTGTATGGGCACAGTATATTTGACAAGTAGCTGGGTTGCTGTTTTTGGAGAAGGATCTGTGGGATTGTAATAGATCACAAGCAGAACACAACAATGTTGTACTGTTATGGAAAAGGCAAACAGCGCACCATAATATATAAACACACGTGAAGTTGGCAAAACACCCAGTGTATCAGTAAGAACTGAGCAGGAATATCTTGTCCAGTTTTGGGCACTGTGGTTCAATGAAGATAGAAGCCAACTGGGGAGTGTCAGAAGAAGAGCAATGTGAGTGCATCTGTACTGTGGAACTATTTTACCCACTAAAACTGGCTGTAGGCAGACAGTTCCTTGGCCTGAGTTAACTCATCAGGTATGTCCTGCAGCTCTCCAGGAGAGCACTTCCAGGTCAAACTGGGCCAGTGACTGGTTGTCATGACCTAAAGGGTTATCCAGCCTGTAGGTATATAGAGACCATCACTGTGGGTTTGCAGGATTTTTTTAATACACAAGGACACAGAGTCTTTTTCTTCTAAATTTCTATATTTTATCACAAATCACCACACCAGTGACACAAAAATCATCACTTGCAAGTATATGTATTACTAACAAAGTTTATATAGATCTCAGGCCATTAAAATTACTATCAGCAATAAATAAAACATCAACCAATGGTATAGCAACAATCAATTGTATAGCCAACAACCACTAACAGCAACAACTAAGGAGGTGTATGTACTCTTACAGGTTACTACAAACTCATCATTAGTGAAGCAAGCTTATCAACAATGTAAAAACACATATGCTTATGACAGATTACTTACATAGATGTTTAATATCGGCATCAAGTGAATTAGACAGATTGCAGAAGGGGCCAAAGCATCCCATAGGTGAGAGGACAAATCAAACTGACTCCAAACAAGGGCACAATGGGTGGCTTATTAAGTAACAAAGAGACTCTCCCTTCAGAGATTATTTTACATCACAGAACTTTCAGTCAATCAGCTTGGACCCCAGTAACAGTCCAAGATCTATAGTGGGTTCATGTGGAGAATTCAACCTGGAAGGAAAAATGTGTGCAGCATACATTATTCTCAGTTGTTTTACCCATTTTGGTAGAAAATTAGGTCCTTTTCATATCACAGAGATGTAAGAGGGCATACACATAATCACTTCAAGCAGCCAATAGATGCTGCAGACTTTGTTTTTTCACATGCAACAGACAATAGATGATGTTTTCTGACTTTTTTGGGTCTAGTTTTATTTTTCCAGACTCTTCCCACCTTTTCAGATTCTAAGCAGTCATTACAGTCCCTTTTTTTGCACTTACTGGTGTTATCTCAGGATGTCTCTTGTTCTAGGTATCCTGAGTGTACTTCAAAGGTGCTGCACTTTTCAAGGATGTTCTTGGTTCCCACTCCTGGTTCCCAGGCTCACAGCTCCCAGGCTGGCAGCAATTTTCTCTCGTCAGTAATTTCTGGAACACATTTTCTTCTGTTCAGGAATTTTCCCTTTCTAATCAGGTTGTATTTGATTGGTTCACATTATTTGTCTTACACCTACTTCCCAGAAATACTCTCTGATGTTGTTTGAATTATTGGCATCACTGTACAAAAGACAGATTTTGTCTGTGCACACTGGTCAGACTCGTTGAAATAAATGCATCCAGTAAAAGTTTTGGGGCATAATCCTTAGTATCATTTTTCATCCTCAGATGAATCTGTGGATTTCATTCATTTGGTCTGAAATTGGGGAGAGTTTGAGACTCACTGATATAGAGAAACACATACCAAAACACTTTGTGATGAGGTCTTAAATCATCTCCAGAGTCAACTCTTGTGGAGAACTTGGACCAAGAAAACTAAGATCAAAGTCTTAGGTATTTAAACATCTATTATGTTTTGTGGATGCCAGCATCAGCCATTTAAGCTATAGCTGAATATACTGATTTCTTTGGTGTTTGTACTTCTGAGTGAGTTGTCGTGTGTTATATTGAGTCAGTAGTTCAAAAAGCAGCCCTTTAAATTGCTTTGGAGTTGATCGTGGGAGAAGAGAGAGCCTCCCAGTTTCACAAAGGACAAAATGCTTTCTCAGAGGAACATATATATATATGTAATAGGAGTCCATTACAAAAGTGAGGCTCCTCTTGCTGTTGTGTGTTTTTAGCTTCAGAGTTGAGGTGGGAAAAGGTTGGTTCCCCATGAAGTAACTGTTTTCAAAAAGCTCGGAGGATGTGATCCAAGAGAGGGGATCCACCCCACTAATGTGTCAATAAGCTTTCAAATCATAAGAAGCACTTGTATTGGTCTGTTCCTCAACTAGCACTCCTGTAAGTGACAAAGTTTTTAATCTGAATGACACAGTGCTTCTGCTATCTCCCCAAGGATACCTTGTATGATAATTATGTTTTCCTTCTTGTATTGCGCAGGAAAGGCTCTAGTTTTGCCCTTGTTCCATGTAAGGACATACAGACCCTGAGGGGTAGCTGGAACTTACTTTTGTCAAGATGGCCTGATCTTTGCATCTCTGCTCCCTGTAATGCTTTGGAAAACCTAGCCTGGGACTCCAGGATCCCACAGGAGAGAGCAACTCTGGGAACACAGTGGAGAAAAACCACAGGATATGCTGGGAGGGTTTGACCACGATGTCTTCACCAGGAGTCTCAGCTAATTCTGTATCCTGTCACCAATTTGGGCTGGTAAAAGAGGTTTAGGGAAGTGACATAAAAACATAAAGTGCATGTGTGAGAAGATGCTTACTGAGCCAGAGATAATAACAAGACTGCTCAGTAGTCTTAAATTGGCTTTCCCTTCACTAAGTGTTCTAATCAGTTTCTGAATCAATCTAAACTTCAGGCAGCCACAAGATCATGCAATGATTAATCCATGGACAAATTCTTAACTTTCCAACCCTGACCACCATCTCCTTTACAGTTTTAAGTCTGCTGCCTCAGAATTTAATCAGTCAATCTTTAAATATTTTGTTGTGAGAAATAATAAATATGAAATTCTATTCACTGCTACATGCCACTCATGACTGTGTACACCTTTCCTCATATAAGAAGCTAATATTTGCAACTTGGGGCACCACAATATTAAAAAGACATTAAGGTTTTAGAGAGTGTCCAAAGGAGGGCCATGAGGATGGTGAAGGGTCTGGAGGAGAAACTGCATGAAGAGCAGCTGAGGTAACGGTCTGTTCAGCGGGGAGAAGGGGAGACTGAGGGGAGACCTCACTGCAGCTACAACTTCCTTGTGAGGGGAAGCAGAGGGACAGGTACGGATCGATTCACTCTTGTGACCAGTGTCAGGACCTGAGGAAACAGCATGAAGTTGTGTCAGGGGAGGTTTAGGTTGAATATCAGGTAAAGGTTTTTCACCCAAAGGATGGCTGAGTACTGGAACAGGGTACCCAGGGCAGTGGTCACAGCACCAAGCCTGACAGAGTTCAAGAAGCGTTTGGACAGTGCTCTCAGGTACAGGGTGTGACTCTTGGGGTGTCCTGTGCAGGGCCAGAAGTTGGACTCAATGATCTTAATGGGTCCTTTCCAACTCAGCATATTCTGTGATCCTAATCCATAGCTTTGACTGCTCTAGGCTTTCACTCTGTATACTACTGTTTTCTTGCAGGATGAAAGAATTAGAACAGCTCATAACATTCACAGTATCATCATGCAGTGGCAGAGGATTATTATTCTGTTTGTTCTCTTTTTCACTCTTAAGAATTTTTAGTGTTTTATTTATTTTCTTTGATGGCTCCTGAGCATGACATTGAGATTTTACTGAAATTTTAACCGTTAACTCAAATATCTTCTTTTCTGCTTGCTGATAGCTAATTTAGAGCCCATCACTGTTATGCATGGTTAAGAATGTTTATTTCCATGTGCAATACTTCATATTTATCAGCATCTCAACTGCTATTTTTCTCACAATCACTTGGTATTGTGAGCCATCTGCAACTCTTCACAGTTGAATTCCATTTTATTGCCTTGAATAATAGAGTATCATCAGAAATTTTCATGACTTCATTTTTCCTGATGACATATGAACGTGAGTTCCAGCACAGATCCTTTCAAAGGGCTACAAAGTGCAAAACTTGTCTGTTAACTTATTGATTTAAGGACATGCAGTTACCAAAAAAAAAAAAAAAAAAAAAAAGAAATTTTTTAATAAGTGAACAGTAGATGTGCCTTTCCCTGTGATCTGGTTTTTTGTGTTCAGTAGTTCTATGGGGACTCAAATGGAAGAATCTACAGAGGATATCACTGAAAATTTCTAAAGATTCTGCCTTTTACTTTTTTGACTATTGCATTGGTTCTGCTTTTGCACAATACTTTGCTCTGCTCTGATCAGGGCAAGATCTCGCTTACCACCCAATGGGTACTACTGGTCCTTCATGCTGTTTTGTACTTGGGGTTCTCATCATGTGATACAGAGGTACAGTTTTCATTTTCATCCTATACTCTCCATCTCTAGTATCACAGCATAAGAAGTCTTTAGGTCATACCTTCCCACAGCATCTTCAAAAAACGTGTTGCAAAATCAATTGTGCTTTCATGTCGTGTCTTTTGTTTGCTCCACTGGTTCCATAGCACAGATGAGAATTTCTTCATCCCCTCCTCTGTCCTTTCTCAAAAGTAAAGGGCTGAATAATAAAGAACTTTCCAGAGAGGACTGTTGATGGCCTCTTAAAGAGTTCATTTGTGGTCAGCAGCTTTATCTCTTTCCCAAGCCTCTTGCACTGTGTACACTAGCTTTGCATTTAACCCAGAGCCCTAGTCTACTGTCAACCACATCCTAGTTTTAGTATCTGCTCTGAGACATACACATGTGCAGTTCCTTTCTTTTCATCAGTATTTGAAGCTTCAGCAATTAAACTTTTTCCCAGGCATGGTGCCACAGCATGATACAGTCCCAGTTGCAGCATTAAGAAGTGACATGCATCATGAGGCCTCTGAGACCCTCCCCTGCACAGAGAAGAGGATGCTTTCAGTGGGAGTACCCAGCCACTAAAGCATTAATTTCTCACTCCCTTTGAGGCAGCTGAGGGAGTATGGTATTCATGGTTTTGTTCCTTCTCTCTGTCCTTGTTGCCCCGCGGTATTTACAGATCAGGAATGACTGTACATTTATAAAAATGCTTGCCTGCAGGACTTCCCCCACTCCAATAGATGGTGCAGGAAAAAAAGACACCTTGGAGCCAGGAATTAGGGTACAAGAAACAGCACAATTCTGCACCCTGTCCCCATTGTGGCTTTCCAGCTAATACTGGTGCCTGAGCACACAGAGGGGCAGCCAGGATGCCACAGTGGGCTGCTCCCTCCTGGGGATACAAAGGGAACGGGGGCCACTGGAGACACTGAGGATCATTGCATCATCTCTAAGGCCTACTTATTGCTGATGGAGCTCTGCCATGGACACTGCACTGCGTCAAGCCTGTGCTTTGCCTAAGTCCTTTTGTGAAACCCTGAAAATTCATTCTAACGATGATCATTGTTTGTCCACCAAAATCTTCATATTCTGCATTTGCAACACTTAGGGAAGATGGAGTATACATTGCTTTCCACATAGCAGATCTACTTGGGCTCACGTCATGAAAGAAGGTATTAAATTGAGTGGTGGCTTGGATGGAAAAGAAAGAAGGCGGCAGCTAAGTCAATGTGTGGTGTTTCTTTGGGATAAGATACCTGCTGAAGGCATTCATAGTGGATGGATTCCTCTTCCCTGACAAACCAGATTCAGCACAAAGCTCCAAGAGGGATTTGGGGAGGGGACTGGTGTTCCTCATGTTTGGTGGTGAGAAAATCCTCTTCCTCAGCACACAGCCATCTCCCTATTTCCAGGAGACACCTGAGATGGTGTTGCAAGGTGAAGTGGGATGAAGTGTGGATCAAACAGAAATCCTTCACTGAGTGAAGCTATGGAAGGAGTAAATCACAAGAATAGATTTATGGCTGGATACGGAAAAGAGCAGTTCAGAAAAGGGTCTGGCAAAATTTCCATAATTAGCTACCTGAGGCAGCACTGGCTTATGCCTTTGACAGAGAAGAAGCTACTCAGACCCCTTTATGCATCTTTCTGATGTTTATTCTGTTTTCTGGACTTCTCAGTTAAGCCAGAGGACAGCAACAGAGAAGAGCAGTTGAAAATGTTTAATCATGATAGCTAATGGGGCTTGTAACATTTGCCCCACTGCAGATGTGTGGGACTGCCCCAGCAACACTATTTTAATTAAAAATTGTGGTCCTACCTTGTAGTAGCAAAATATAAAAGCAGCTAAATAGTGTATTCATTTGCTTTGCCTATATAGAGAGATTGGGGTTAGTGCTACATAAGCAAAATGGAAGTGAGGAAGCTTCAATCATCACTATTAAATGCACTAAGCTAACCCACTGCTTGCAACCAGGAAACTGCTTTAGTGGGACTTTTCCCCTAGACACTTCCCCATTCCAACCTCTTGAGTGTTCAGCACCATTCACCTCTACCTCTCCACATTTTACAGCTCCTCACATAAGACTACATGGTCCTGTGTTGTGTGGCTTGCTCTCTTCCCTTCTCTCCCCTGCAGGCAATAGCATGCAGCATAGAATCACAGAATCAGAACGTATTAAGGGATTGGAAAGGATCTTAAAGATCATCTAGTCCCAACCTCCTCTGCCATGAGACCAGGTTGCTCAAGGCCTTATCCAACCTGGCTTTAAACATTGATAGTGTTGGGGCATCCACAACCTATCTGGGCAACCTGTTCCAGTGTCTAACCACCTCCAAGTAAAAAATTTCTTCCTATTATCTAACCTACATTTCCCCTCTTTCAATTTGTACCCACCAGACTGTCACCAGTCTCTAGAATATAATAACTTTACATCTGTCATAATTTAATTGACTCAGAGATCATTTGTAAATGGCTGGACTAACCAGACAACTGAAGTGTTACAAAGAAGAGTCATGTGCCTTTACACAAGACAATTGAATATCATTTACATTTACAGTAAAATAGGTACAGCTGTGCTACAACCTGCATATGGACCACCACATAGTTATTACATGCAGACCACTGTATTTCCTTGTAAGTACAACTGCAGAAGGGAGAAGGAACAAATTCCCAGGACAGCAAGGAGAAGAAATACTAGGTACATGCAGACTATGGCAGTATGACATACTCTGCTCCCTTTGACAACCTTACACTGTGGGCTCTGGCTGTGTTTCCCTGCTGAGGTGCAGCAGTGAAGAAATTATGCCTCTCCCTGGTAATGAAGATGTCAGAACAATTTGAGTTCCTTCTCAGATGGCTCCTCCTGAGTCAGGGCAGCGGGAACCGCTGCAGGCAAGAAGCCCTTTTCATTTCCTGCTCATTCACTGCTCCTTTTGTCACAGCTCTCTAAGTGTCTCATTTCCTAAGCCTTTTGACCCGGTGAACCAGAGTAATGAAATTTTTGTGAAAGGCTGACTTAGCTCTGAGACATCAGTCACTGTTCATCACCATGTGAGGTAGCAAACCTTACCACTAGAACTTTCAGAGAATCAGAGCACGAACTACAGGCCATTAAGACCAAGGGTTATTTTTTTTATTAGCTGCAAAATCTTCAGATACAACTGTCACAAACAATTCTCTTTGAAGGTGGCCATAAGGGCAGCTGACCCAAGAAAGAGCTGGAGAGGAGTATGAATGAGATGTGCACAGCTACAGAAGTTGGTGTCAGACCTCACAAACCGGATGACTTTTAGCTGGGAAACTTCCTAGACAGAGAGAGGAATAATATTGGATGTTTGATAGGCTGTCCAAAGGGATGTAGTACAAAATATAAAAAGCAAAGAATAATTTTAATTGTTTCTTCTAGCTTATGGAGGAGGGGTGGCAGGGGGTGGGGGTGGGAATTGCATCTCTGAAATCAAGAGAGACTAGAGAATAAATTTCCTGTTCTAGTTGAGCAGGCAAAGCAAAAAAAAAATATGAACTCTGTTTCATCCATCTGATTTCACAAACACAAACATCCACTAGGGGGAAAAAAAAGTCATATGTATTTGTGGCTTGGCAGCACGTCACAAGAGTGGGAAGTTGGATCTACCTTTCCATCTGTTGCAGGTTGTGCTGGTTTAAGGTAAACCGGCAGGAGAAAAGAACCCAACTCACAAAAAGACTGCAAGTCAGAACCACAATTTAATAAAAAGATCAGAATAAGTACAAGGTTACAGAGGAAATAGCCTGTTTGACCCACAGAAAACAGGTGTGTAACCCAGCCCCCTGGGGCACGAGCAGGAGGGTGTTCATCAGCCCCTGTGCTGAGCCCCACCTGACCCCCCTGAGTACAAAGTAAAAGGAAAAAGGAAACCTGTTCGCGAGGATGCTGGTTACGGTTTGGTCGAGAGTGGCAGTCACAGTCCTGCTGAGAGTCTGGTCCTCCTCTGAGTGCCACGAGAGAGAGAGCCCAGTCCCAAAAACCCCCAGTTTATATATGCTTAGGCTCAGGTGGGAGTGCCCAGCACCACCCCCAGGACGGGGAGTTTCACAATGGGTGAGTTACTGTGTAAGGTGGATCATAGCATATTTTGGAATCCCTGATGGCCCATTAGCAGACATGACCCCTCAGGCTGGGTGTGAAGGTGCTAATGGCTCCCCAGAAG
>JAWWEU010000001.1:102568327-102630273 GCA_035583155.1 Acropternis orthonyx | reverse complement strand
TTCCCAAACACCCAGCTTGTAGCCTGAGGGGTCAGGCTCTGGGAAGCTGCTGCAAATGGTCCATTGTTAGCTGTTCAGGAGAAAATACATAGAGGGTGTAGAATACACAGTCTTAGCTACACCCACACAGTGACAAATTGGTCCTGGTCACTATAACCAGGACACAGGTCACTCTGAATAGCAGCAAGATTTGTGTCCTAGTTTACCCCGAGCTGGCAAATCAGCCCCATGCAGCCACTCACTCACTGCCCTCTGTGGGATGGGGGTGAGAATCAGAAGGGTAAAAGTGAGAAAACTCATGGGTTGAGATAAGGACAGTTTAATAGACAAAGCAAAATCTGCAAACACAAATAAAGCAATTCAAAGAATTCATTCACCAATTCCCACTGTTCAGCCAGGAAAGACAGGCTCCATCATGCATAACAGTCACTTTGGAAAGCAAACATCACCACTCTGAATGTCCCCCCTTTCCACCTGTTTCCCACAGCTCTATATGCTGAGCTTGATGCCGTATAGTATGGGATAACCCTGTGGTCAGTTGAGGTCAGCTGTCCTCGCTGTGTCCCTTCCCAACTCCTTGTGCATGCTCAGCCTCCTGTAGAAGTCTAGAAAATAAGGGGTTAATGTGTATGTCTCAAACACTGATAGCCAGATGGCTGCTGAGCCAACCAAGGAGTGCTGATAAGAACATGCTGTGAGAAAGAACAGCATGTGGCCAGAGATGGGGCTATTCAGAGGTAGGACAGCACTTTTCTGGGACAAACATCCTTGCTCTGGCTTCTGGAGAAAAGCACAACAGAGTATTGCACAACTGCAGGAATAAATTTGAGAAGCAGGCATGGGCTGTCAACCTAAGGTCAACAGAGTAGGGGGAATCAAGACCACCAAAGATCCCCAAAGCCCTCTGACCCATTTCCAGATCAATAATATATAAGAAGGTACCCTCATGAAGCCTTGGTGCACACATGTCAGGACAGTGGACATCCCACCAGCTGGATGGACGCCGGAGCCAATTGTTCAGCCTGAAGAAGAGAAGACTTCAGGGAGACTTCATTGCAGCCTTTCAGTACCTAAAAGGGGCTTATAAAAAGGAGGGGAGAGGGACTTTATGAGCAGATAGTGATAGGATAAGGGGCAATAGTTCTAAATTGAAAGAGGATGGGTTTAATTGAGATATTCCAAAGATATTCTTTACTGTGAGGGTGAGGCACTGGAACAGGTTGCCCAGGGAGGTTGTGGATGCCCCATCCTTGGAAGTGTTCAAGGCCAAACTGGATGGGGCCCTGAGCAATCTGACCTAGTGGGGAGCATCCCTGCCTGTTGCATGGGATTGGAACTAGATGAACTTTAAGGTCCCTTCCAACCCTAACCATTCTATGAATCTGTGATTCTAAACATCCCTGTGTTATGAGCACTGTTTTCAGCACAAATCCAAAACATAGCCCCATGCTGGCTACTACGAAGGAAAATAACTCTATCCCAGACAAAACCAGCACACTCTGACAGATAAAACCATAGCACAACAGATTTTTCTCTTACTTCTTTCTAGCAGCTCCAAAGATATCAGTATTGCAAATAACCAAGATAACAAGCAATAAATTCCCAAAATATTTAACTTGCAGTTACACAGTTATACAATTACACAAAGAATTCTTGCCCACTGCTGTTTCTCATGTCCTAGTTTTCTGCATATTGTCTGGAGGATATCCTAATTTCCTGCTGATAATAATAACTCACTATTAAAGTGAAGATGAAAAATAATATTTAAAAAGAAATTCTGGTATCTATGACACTAAAATAATCTTTCAGGAATGCAGAGAGACTTGAATAACTACTGAAGAATTCAGAAAATTAACAAGTTCTGAAAGACCATTTAAAAATAGTAATAGAATTTGTGTCTAGAGAGATTCAAGAGAAGATTCTGCAAAGACAGGAAGGACAGACGCAGAGCACCTAATAAATGTTTTGCTCGTGGCGCATGAGCGATGAGCTGAATGGTTTGGGCATTTTGGAAGGTGGTACCAGAGCTGGTGTCATGATGAAATTTATTTCTCATCTTCGGCTCCCACAAAGTGTCTTAGAAGCCTGCTTTCAAAATGTTAATTAATCTAATGGGAATTTCAGGCTCTGTGATCCACTTCAAGAGGTATAATAAGGCATTTCTTGACGAGGTTTGAAGAAGATTGGATTATTATGGGAATTGAAATTTCCATGACATAAGTCATGATTTTATGCAGGGTGCTATAAATCTCAAATAAAAGCATGTCCTCACTGAAAAATGCCCTTGAATGTCTCAGCTCAACTGTTTACTGTTTTGTTTATGAAAATTGCCATGCAAGCAAGTTAGTGGAAGGTACCCTGGAGTGTAAGTGCTCTGATGCAACAAAGAATATGCACGCTCTGGCTCACGTTTAAGCATGAGGTTTGTGTCCCCAGGGTGAGAAGATCAGCGTACCTTGTGTTTACAGCCAGGTCACTTGGGCAAAGAGCTTGTGCAGAGCTGGTGTCATGATGTCCATATCCAGCTGCCGCTGCATCTGCAGCTTTTCATGAAAAGGCTCCTAAACATTCCTGTAGGTACTGACAGAATCAGGTCTTGGATCTTCCTTCGGAAAATTCTGGGACATGCTAGCACCAGCTAGGAACTATGCTTACCTCAGGTTGCCTGAAGGCAGGTATGCCACCATCAGCTGTAGGCAGACTAGATGCATTGTGAGACTAAACAACTGACACAGTTACATGGAAGTGTTCTAAAAATTCCAACTTTGTGCATAATACACTACTGGAATAAGACACCAGAAAAGGTTAGGTATACAAAGTTGTGCCAAGCTTGTGCTGCTGACAGATCTGTACTCATCAAGTATGAACGCCATTCCCTTGCCCTTTAACCACTACCAGGGACATGTATTCACCAAAGTACTGCTCAAAAGACGTGTGAAGATGTGATCCAAGTCTTCAGCCTTGGCAGCATCATTACCAAGAATTAGAAAGGACTTGAGTGGTACAAGTGGGAGCTGCCTTGGTATGCCTCATGATAGTCTGATACCAATATCTGTGGCTAAGAATATTCCTTTTAACATGATAATTTTTACCATTAACAGTCACTACAGGAATGACTCATCCTGTACACGGCTAAAATGAAAATTCAAAATTGCATTTTGAGAACTCTTTTTAAAACCACCTCTAAACCCACACCACCCTGACTAATTTTCCCTTCAGCCTTTCGTCTTTTGTGGGAAAGTACCCTGACAAGACCCTGCACAGTCAACTTAGAAAACAAAAGGATCTGAGAATGCCAAAAGCAAACAGATCTGCTGATGTAGGGCTCTGCATCTCTGCCCTTCAAACACTGCCAAACACAAGAGCAACCATCAGTAGGCAAGAACTATTCAGATGCACCCAGTAAAAGGCCCACACTGACATCCGTCTCTTCAGTATCCAAGACGGACCCATGTTTCTCCACTTTGGAAGGTGTGGAAGGCTATATTCAACTCAAAACAACACCTAACTTCCTGTGTCTTTCTGCAAGAAGAGTCTAACAGGTTCTCATGGTCTCCTTGAAGCTGAGGGACCATCCATTCCCAAGACAAATTAGGAATGTTCTGTGCTCTGCTGTGCATGTGTCCAGCTCATAATCATTGCAGCACACAGGGAGAAGACGAAAATTTTGTTTGTCATTGGGATTATAGTTTAAACTAATTGACAACAGTGATAAGTGCTTAATAAAAAAAGACTGCTTTATAAGGGAGCTGTCAAGATTTCCTACAAGTCATCATTTAGAAGCATGAAAAACGAACATTATCTTTTTGTTTTCCTGATACCTGTGAAGATGTAGCTCTTATGGCAATGATACCTATGAAAGCACAGAAGCAGTCTGTTTCTGGTGTTTGCATTTTGTCTCTACTGCACCTAGTTTAATCATAATATTTACTGCATAGAGAAGCAAAGTCTAAAACCAAGGATCACTATTTTGTTTGTTTTCATTTCTCGTTACTTTTGTTTGTAAATTATTGTTAGACCCACTTTAAAATCTTCCGTCTTCTTCCAGTGGCTATTTTCAGATGAGCGGCTGATCCTGCACTCTTAGAAAAAGTCAGAATAACAATTATGCACATTCAAATAATGTAATGAAAAGGATTTAAATTTTTAGCAGGAGTGAAATCAGTGTGACTCCTTCTCTTCAGTGAAGAGGGTTCAGTGAAGGCTAGGTAAGGCTCTAGCTCTCTGCAGAGACTGAGCAGAGGCTGTGATGCTTTGAGGCATGTTGTGATGCTTTGATTCTCAAAAAGAGTAGGGTAACACTGTTTTCTACACTGAAAGTATTGCTAGCCTGAATGGCCAGTCACTTTGCAAACTTCAGTCTTTCTCTTAGATATCTCTATCACCTTTTTTTTTTTTTTTTTCCCCAGTTGTCTCCCTGCTTATTTCCCCAGGCACGGCACCTTGGGCTGCTTTTCTCAAACATTTTTTATTATATTTGTAAGGCTTCCCCATCCTTCTTTGAAGCCTTATTTTGACATGGCATCTAGAAAAAATGTGCTAAGAAGCCAGTGCTGCTGTAAAGGGCTGACAGAGGTTATTTAACATGGACTTTATGTCACCTCCGTGCTTGCACACCCCATGTGCTCACAGCTAGTCCTCTGATCTATCCTCCTGATCACCAATAAGTGACAATATTGATGCTCACAGTGTATACCTGCTTGTATGCATACAGTGTACATAAGGCAGCAAGGCCTGTCTACAGAAATCAAAGAGAAGATAACACTAATTAATCAAGGTACATTATAGGGTCCTACAGCATGTGTGAGTGCTGGTTCAGGTCCTGCTATTTGCAGTAAAACAGGTTTGCTGTGTGAGTGGCAGAGTGGCACAGGTTTCTGCAGGTGAATACATGCTTTTATAGAGTTGCCTTTGTGCTCATGCGGAGCTGAAAAAAGTGCACTGGTAGGGTTCAGGAGACATTTTAAAGACTGATCTGCCACTACAGCCTTGAACTCAGAGAGGCTTGGTAATGGGCTACATTAAATCAAATCAGATGGAATGAATAGGAGGCATTTCCTTTCCATAGGTAACACTTTATTTCCAACATCTGAAATGTGTCAGTTCAAATTTCTCAACTGCTGACACACTACAACTCAGCTGTAGTGATGTTTCACTTGGTTCTTCTGCATATGCTCATTCTTGTTCCTGGAAAAGCTCTATGTACTGGGCAGACATTGGAGAATGTCTCTGCAGAAAGTTATCCTGGGCTGGCGAGGCAGCAGTGAGAGCACATTTTTCTGTCAGAAAACATTTGTTTCTTTTCCCCAACACCGTACGCTTTATTTACTTTTTCAGTGCAAGAGAATATATTTGTAAAGCCTCTGCTTTGATTTAAGTTTTAGAGCCCTTTCTAAGATCTGTTTGTGCTTGTGTGAATATATAGTAACTTCTTATTAGATTTGTTCCCTTCTTACAAGGAAGGTGCAGTCCCAAGTTTACTGGAGTGTCTCCTGGAGCTTTAACAAGTTCAAGTACAGTTACTACAAATAAATTAAAAAATATTTAAATATAATAATAATAATCTACTTAAATCAAAGGCCAATATACTCTGCTCCTGCAGGAATAGTAGGAAGTTGAGGTTACATAATACTGTGAAGAGTGGAGAAAGCATAAGAATCTGTTCTTAATCATATTAATTAAACTGAATTGATTCAGTGGCCTGAAGAACCCTTGAGTTCCACAATTGACCTTCTCTGAATGAGGATGCAGATAAACTTCCTAATATAAATAAAATATGGAAATAGATACTTCATTAAGTCCCTTGCCTGGTAAGGGTCTTCCTTAAGCCTGTGGCAGAAAACTTATTAAAATCCAGTAAAATTAATAAAACCAAAATACTTAATAAACCTACTAGGTAAGAGATTTGACAGATTTTCTTAATGACTATCTTAATAAACTCCTAAGTCTGTGGTAGGAAACAGCAATGAAATACATTTTCCCAGTAGAGGCTTTTCAAGATTTCCCATGCAAATGGCAATATATGCAAACTGGTAATTAATCTCAACATTGGACATCATGCAGCAGAAACAAAGAAAAGCACAGAAGTTCTGCTCCAGAACATTTCTGTCATCTGCAAGTAATATAAGGCAGCATAAGGTGATTCTTTGTCTATATGACAAGGCAGGTCAAGAAAGGCAGCTTGATGTGAGCCAGCAATGCATGTTCGCAGCGCAGGAATCCAGCTGTGACCTCAGCTGCATCAGCAGCAGCATGGCCAGCAGGTCAAGGGAAGGGATTCACTCCCTCTGCTCCAGTAGGGTGAGAGCCCACATGGAGCACTGTGTCCAGCTCTAGGATCCTCAAAATAAGCAGATCTGGACCTGTTGGAGCTGACCTAGAGGAAGCCACAAAGACGATCAGGAGGCTGGAGCACCTCTCCTGTGAGATCAGTGAGAGAGCTGGGGTGGTTTAGCCTGGAAAGAGAAGGTTACAGGGAAACCTTAGAGCACCTTCCAGCACCTGAAGGGGGCTAAAAGGTTGCTGGAGAGGGTCTTTTACAAAAGCATGTAATTGTAGGACAAGGGAAAATGCCTTTAAGCTCAAAAAGAGTAGGTTTAGAATAGATTTTAGGAAGAAAATCTTTACTGTGAGGGTGGTGAGGCACTGGAACTGGTTGTCCAGAGAAGTTATGGATGCCCCATCCCTGGAAGTGTTGAAGGCCAGATTGGATGGGGTTTTGAGCAACCTGATCTAGTGGAAGGTGTCCCTGCCTGTGGCAGGGGGATTGGAACTGATTATATTTAAGGTCCTTCCAACCCAAACCAGTCTATGATTCCATGAAAAGGATTGCTGATGCATTCTAAATACAAAAGTACAGAATGTTCCTAAGGTTAATCAATAACTAATTTGGTATAATTTTAGAAGATAAAATCTGGCATCAGTATCAAATGACCCATTTATATTTTAAAGCTATTCAGATAAGTTCTCATACACCAGATTTTTTAAAATATCAGTAGGCATCCAGATTTCCTGAAATATCCTTGTCTTAAAAGCTATGCAAAGACACCTAATTATTTCTTTACTCTTTCATGTGTTCAAGTCATGAGATCACTGATTTGGCAGCACAATTCGTGCTAGTCTTGTCTGCCTGAGCAGAAAGAAACCACACTGCAAACATGTAGAATTTGCAGTTTTCAGGCACTTCATCACATGTAGTGCTATGAGATGTCTTGCAACACTTTTCTTTACAGTTTTTTCCCATGAGTATCCATGAATTTTCAATTTGTGCCAAGTGATACATTAAAAAAAGTTAATGGGGTATTCTTGCAGTCCATACCTTTTCACATCAAACACCAGGGAAAGGTCAGAGTTTTGATACATGTACAGTGTGAAAATACCTACTCAAAGACAAATTCTGTTTATTTCATGGTGTTAAATATCATAATACATAGAGCACTTGCAAAAAAATGCAATACAAGAAGCAGTTTCATGTAATAATATATAACAGAACTGTAGCCAGCAGGATAGAAAAAGCAAATGAAGTTTTAAATGGTGGATAGTGCAAACATGTAAAGAGAACAGTCTTTGTCAGTTGCCTATACTGTTTAAGCTTTAAATAATATTAATAAGTCAAACACAGAACAAAGTGTGAGCTACAACATGTCTGAATCAAACACTGCCAATAAGAAATTGAAATTAGTGTGATATTCTGCCTCCTGCAGCACTCCTACCCACCTAATATCTGCATCCAGCTTGCAACGTTTGTAATGAGGATAGAAAAGATGTTATAGTCTTGGATTGGACTGATGACCTCAAGCGTAATAATGCTCAACAAAAGCACTGTCTCCTTCAAGCTGTGAGCTTCAACTGATTCTTGGAGTGCCAAAACTGTTATGTGACAGATGCTCAAAGTGGTATGGATGTTGAAGTAAAGGTCACTCCTAGTTTCTTTTCAGTGAGCCAGACACAAAGCCCACGGGTGCCAGTATATCACAGCAGAGCTATCATAACACACCTCCCTATTTTTTCATTAATTAATCAAATTTATGCAGCTGTGTTTCACAGCCAATAATTGTTAGATGTATTGAATTACTCTGAGCCTTTTGTTCTCACAGGCAATGCTGACTGCAGCTTTGCAGGAGGAGGTCTGTGGCCTCCTCTCTCCTCTGCTCCATCTGCAGCCCCCTTGTACAGCATCCGCATCTCCACCACTGCTGCAGGTCAGTGGGGGCAGAAAAACACATTACAAAAACCCTTCCCAAGTCCTTAGGGTCTGCACATCTGCTGTTAGTCCAGTGCTGCCCATGGGAGCAAAGTGGTTCTGGGGTGAGGATTCTCAGTGGGATTTTTTTGGTTACACTGCCTCTGGTGTTGTCTATTTGGTCACTGGAAGATAATCCTTTCTGATACTTAAAGGTTGACACAAAAGCAAGTGAATAAAAATGCTTGTGAAACTTTTGGGTTATTTTCTAACTAAAAAGCAACAAATGTAATCTTATTTGCTATGTCATGTTTTATTAGCTTTAAGTTTTGTGTAACTCAATATTTACCTTTAGACAGAATCTTCAGTTTGAATCCATATTTCTGTAGAGGCAATTCATGAGCATTTTTAAAAGCATAGTATGTAAAATTAGAAAATATATCCAAAGGCATGGGAAAAAAGTCAAAATTACAACACATGCTTTCACTTTTTGACTTTTTTCTTCTAATTTTTCCTCTAAATGTTATTTCAAGAAAGCTGAGATATTAACATTAACACACATTTTCATTTAACAAGGAAATTATTTTTCAGTGATTTTTCATAGCAGATTACAGCCTCTGGAAAAGGAAGGAAAAGCATCTTTCAAATAAAATAAACTGCACTGCCTCTTTGCACGGCAATTCAAGACATTTACATTCTATACAGATGATTGAATGCATACATTACTTTACAAAGCAATAAATAATATTAATAGAAGATATTAAATTTACACACACTTTATGAAATATGTAGTCTTGTAGTTCATAAGCTTTTGCACATATGCACTTGAAAGCTGATGTGAAGTGGTTTGTGTCTTCAGCTGTCTTCAGAGTGCACTTCTAGTAAAGCCAATCTGTGATATGTAACCACTTCTCATCTTGCTGTTACCATCTTTATAAAAAGTAAATACTGTGTGGTCTCTCTAAGATGTTTTTTAAGTGCGTGTCATGGTAATGGATTTCCACTCTTCCTCAATCGATTCCTGGCTTGTTCTAGATTGCCAGCAACTGGTCCTGAATGCACATATTCAGAACAATTAGAACTGCACAATGATTTTTCCTGCAGGAACAAACAACTGAACTTGAAATGCCCTCCTGGAGTTCATTGCTCACCTGTCTTTCAAAGGGCTCTCCTTCTTGGAATGAGATGGGTTGTTCCTGGAGACTCCTAACCTTTGAGTGAGGGCAGTGTTTCATGGTTGTAAAATCAGAATGTTTATAAAGCTAGACTCTATTTCTCAGATGGTACAACACGGCTTGCCTCTTCCCTGAAACGCGACACTACACGTAACATGGAGAAATGCACCCAATTTTCCCAAAGAGCACCGCATCTCCTTTCGGTCATCAATAAATTATGTTTTTCCTACAGGTCATTCCTTAGGAGCCTGCCCAGTGTGACATCAGATGGTGGTGACAGGGCTCCAGGCAGCAGTTGGTAAGAACAGAAGAACAGGGCATCATGTGCTCCCTTCTGCTGGCCAGCATGGAGACAGGGCAGGACAGAGAGGGACGCAGGGCAGAGACTCAGATAGGTGTGCTGGGACTTCCCTGAACAGATATCAGCCATTTAAAAGTTTGGCATCTCACCTATGCTGGTCATCTAGAGTTGGTCTGGGTGGTGAGAGATGGGGCACTGCATCTCATACAAAGGGAGGTGCCCAAAACAGGAGGTATGATGTGCACTGGATGTGCCTGTCCATCATCATGGATTAGTGAGGACATGGTGGCGGCTTGATGAGGCCGGGTGCCTGTTTTTTTCAGGGCTACAGGTTGGAGAGAGGCACCCCATCCCTGGGGACTATGTTCAACTTTGTTGCTGACCTCTAGGGCCAGTAGGTGATCCATTTCTACCTGCTCTGTCATAAAACACAGATAGAAAAGTCATGTTCCTGTTTTTTCTTGAACACTTTGGAGCTCTTTGGACAAGAAGACTTGTGCAATGGGCAGGTGTTACAATTCTCCTGCTCTGCCTCACAGTGCAGAGCCCAGTGTCAAATCCCCCAAACCCACCAAAACGCAGCTGCAGGGAGATGTTGCTGTGAACAGCAATAATACACTGTCTGATTCCACTGCTGGAAGTGCTGACACAAAGCCCAGATCCATCCACTTCAAAGCAACATAGTGCGTGGACCTAAGGAACTAACCTGCCTTGAAAACAGAGAACAGCACTTACAGAGATTTCAGCTTAAGGTAGGCATTTTGCCATTAAATCTAACTAATTTACATTAAGATAGGTTCAATTCTTTATTTCAAAAGAGTTTTGGAATCAATTCTCTTTAATTCATACCCACTTACAGTAAAACAGTCAAGCTAATCACAGAAATCATTTGAAGTAGTTATTTCCATAAACAAGCAATTAGGCACTTATAAAATTAGTTTTGGATGTGATTTTAATACAAAACTAGATAAAGTTGTAGTCTTCATTGATAATCTTAACATTAAGCAGAATGCCATTCAGTCTCTATTCTTTAAAGATTTTACAATTGTTGTGATCAATAATTACGAAGTGCAAGGTAGACATAAATATTCATGGCGCTGGCCAGCAGTGATGGACTTTCCATGGGGAGACTCTTTCCAAAAGGAACTCTTTAATCCCTTTTGTGGCATGATCTGCACAGGCGCCCTACTTAGGTGAGGATTCCTGTTAAGCGTGAGTCCACATCCAGCTCCACCAATTTCAAGGTTCTGAGCCTTTCAAGGTGGCCTGTAAGATTAAACTTCAGGCTTCCTATGAAAGCTGTTGCAAATGAGAAATAAGTTATAGGAGATCTGTAACCTGGACACAGGTTAACAGTACCTGGGGTGCCTGAAGCATGATTTGGAGACACGTAGTGCCTCATATTTCTAGTCCACCAGGACACTGTGCCCACCGCCCACATATCCCAGCATTCATTCCACTCAGCTGCTCCCAGCCCCAGCTGCAGGCAGGATGGCAGGGGGAAAACCCTGCCAGCTCTTTTGGGAAGAGAGAGGGGTTAGGGACAAGGTGGTCTTCCCAGAAGAGATGTGTGAACACAGAGCTGCCCCAGGGCTGCTGGCTCTGGGGGAACACTCTAGCTGTGCAGCCCAGATGCAAGACACATCGTGTGCCAGGGAGGGCTGCAGCAAGAGCTGCTTTTCCAGCTCACCATGCACCGCCAGCCCCAGCTGCAGGCTGGCTGAACTCACTCCTGAGAGGCATCTGTAGCTACCCAAGCTAAAATGCATTTTACAGCCCAACAACAACTTTTCTCTTCCTAAGTAAACACCAATTTACAGAAGACCCAAATCAGCTCTCTTCCACGCATATTTTTCAAGGCTTAAAAGACAGCAACATGTATAAAGATTGTATCATAAAAATATTAAAAAAATTGAGTAAGGGTAGCACAAATATTTCAGTAAAGGTGTAGAAAACTCTCAGGGTTGAATAATGTCATCTAAATATTTCCTTGCATCCTTGAACTGCTGCTTTCTTCCTCTTGGAAAGGGCAGTATCAGTAATCTCTAATGATTTATGGTGAATGATACAGGGCCATCACCTGCTGTGCTTTTCCAGAATAGAGAGGATAAGCTACGCTGTTATCATGGTGTCCAGCACTAATAATGAGCCATGCAGTTAACATTCAGGGGATTGCTTACTGCTCAGATAAGCAGCACTGAACTTCTTGCCTTTAAAGAAGGATGAAAGACAGGGGTTATTTTTCCCAACTGAATACACACAGATGGTTTTCAACTCTAAAAAAAATGTATTTTGTCAGAAAAATGAGCAAGGAGGTATATTATTTCTGCCAAGCCATGCATAAATGTATGATCTTTCTGGGCTTTAACTATAACATTCATACCACATAAATCAAGCTAATTGGGAGCATCAGGATTACACATATCAATAACAGGTTTCCTGTTTTCTTGTTAGGTGAATAGAGATGCTTTGAATTTTTATTTGTTTGTCTGTTTAAAACAAAGAAATTAATTACCTTACATATTATTTCATGGTTTTTTTTAAATAACTACTTGAGTTCAACAAATATTTCCATAAATAAACATTTGTGTTTAAAAGTACCATCCTTCCTTTCCACCACCTGATATCTTTTCTTGCTTACAACTATTGTTGCTATGCAGCAGAATCACACACCCTTGATTTTTCATATTTAAACATTTCCTGAAAAGCAACAGTTGGAAACACTGCAACACAAACACCCCATGTAGACAGAGTGGGGGAATCCTGAATTCTTTACCTGGTGTCAATATTAGAAAGTTTCTATAATTTTGATTCCTGGTGGTGATTTTCCAAACCTAGTAGAAAAAAATTTAGAGCCAAACTGCACTGAATAATCCCAAACTAAAGCAAAACCAGCTGGAAGCTGTGATTTACTCGGCATCTTCATCTCCCGCCACATTCAATGGGAGCAAAGGGAATCCAGGAATCTCAGAAAATTTAAATTGCTAATGAAGAACAAGGTTTTATCCTAATTAATTTCTCCTGAGAAAGCATGGGCATAACTCAATACAGAATCATGGAACGGCTTGGATTGGAAGGAAGCTTAAAAGATTGTTTAGTTCTGACTCCCCTGCCATGGGCAGGGACACCTTCCAGTGGACCATGATGCTCAAAGTCCCATCCAACCTGACCTTCAACACTTCCAGGGATGGGGGCATCCTCAGCTTCTCTGGGCAATCTGTTCCAGTGCCTCACCACCCTCACAGTAAAGTTCCATGTATCTAACCTAACTCTTTCATTTGAACCCATTACTCCCATAACTCATTACAGTTCCCGATGAAGAGTCCCTCTCTGGCTTCCTTGTAGTGCCTCTTTAGATACTGGATATATCCCTGTTTATTATTAGTTTTGCACTTCACACTGATTCAGCTCATGGCAGCTACATATTTTTAATACCTCTCTGACCTGTAGTACTTGTGACCTGGGACAAAAGCACTGCAGCAAACAGCAATATTGCCCCAGGGTGTAACATGCACCCAGAGACCGTTTTTCCCATGCACAACCTGTGTACTGTTGCACTGACACAACTGCCATGTGCCAGACGTGACAAAGCAGGCTGAACCCAAAGGAATATCTGGTTCAAAGAGAATTTCACGTGTCCAGTTTTAAAGGTGTCTGTGTGGACCCAGCCAGAAAATTCCTCAGCTTGCTGCGAGCCAGGCATTTCAGGGACACTGTCTTTCAGAGCATTGAAACACAGCAGTCCTTAAACATCCTGGGCTGAGTCACCATTGCAATGCTCCCAGCTGATGGAGAGAGCAGAGCTGAGAAGTGGGTGCAGAGCCACCCCAGGGTCACAGCCAGGGACTCTCCCCACCGAGGACCTGGCAGTACCTGAGGGCACAGCACTGGCGGCGCCTGCCAGGGTTGTATCTTGGGCACAGGTTTTATCTTTGGCCCTTTGAAAATTTATCAAACAAACAAAATGCTTCAGACAACCCTCCAGGTTGAAAGAATCAGCACTGCAGCTGTGCCAGCAAACACTGCAAGAGCTCTAGATAAGGGGTCAGACTGCTGCAGCAGTGTAAAGTACATCGTGTTTTTGAAATCAAGGTAATGAGACAAGGAGTGAGAAAAACAAAAAAATTGCAGCTACAAATGTTTCAATTACCTGCTGGGATATTTCTGAAAAATTTCTTGAATCTTCCTTCCCTGACCCCACCTACTGCACTGGATTTTTTTCATCATTTTAATATGAGGACGAAACAGAAACAATTCCAAACTCAGCTTTGCTCTTTCAATAGTATTAAAAAATGAGCGCAAGTTTGCGAAATACATTTCAAAGTACTTTTTGCCAGGAAGTTTTTTCAATGGATTTTTTTTTCACACAACCACCTAATTGTCTTAATGATATTAAAGAGGGAGCAAGGATCTTAATAAAAAGAAGAATGTTAAAGAAAATTGACATATTGTTTGAAAAACTCCCTTGATCTAACTTGCTAAATATTAAAAGAAATTGTAGGTATCTTAGGGTCTGATGACAAGATTGGATTTTGCATGGAACTCCCCCTAAATTTAGGCCTATCAGCTCCAAAAATAAAGTGAAAAGGAATAATAGAATCACAGAATCATTAAGGTTGGAAAGACCTCTAAGATCATCGAGTTCAACCAGCCGTGCCAAGTCTACCACTAAATAATACTGAGAAAATTAAGCAACAGTGAGGGTGTGACACATATGGACACTTGCAGCTGCAGTTCTGGAAAACACTTGCCAGATCAGAGCCATAACCATCTCTCCTGTCCTTGGAGGATTCGCTAGCTCTGTTAGGAAGAAAAGAAATCTATGGTGCTGTATCTTTGTAACTCTCTTGTGTTCAAAACAGGGTCTTTCTCAGGGAGGCAGGGTCTGTATTCAGCTTGGCCCTAACAGAGTTATAGCAATGCTCTTTCCCCATATTTATGATTTTCCCATTTTTATGATTCATGATTTATGATTATAGCCCCTTCTCTCAGAAACAAACATTCAGAAACTACTGAAATATCTTGTATAGCAACAGTAACCTCTTGTTTTTTATCAAACAGAAGACACATAGTGTAGCATGGCTGGTGTGGCTGGTGTTGAAGTATTTTATTCCTGTTTGCCTTTGATAAAATTCTTACAAGGCTGAAGAGAATATTTAGCAAAAATACCTTAGGTCAGATAAATTTTCCTTATTTTGAAATGTCGTAAACAGCTCAAAACTTGACCAAACTCTCTAAAATGGTCACAGACTGGGCTTCTGGTACTGTATTTGGCTTCCTGTAAAGATTAGGGAAAGCACTGAAAATTTTAGTAAATTGAAATTAACATCATAGTGACACAGTCAGCCAAGCAAGGGAATTGTCTCATCTGTAAAATAACCCTATCACATCAGTTTTTAGGGTGATTGGGGTGTGAGGACACTTACAAGTGCAGCAGAGGGTGACACAGGTGGTAGCATCCAGGGATGGTGGGGAAACAAGGCAGTATTGCATCAGCACAGTGGTGCGGCCACACCCTGATCTCACTTACCTGTGTGTGGAATCTCATCCAGAGGGCAAAAAGGAAAATCACTTGAAGTTTTCCAAGCTCTGCTTTTGGCAACAAAGCCCTTATGAGTCCTTGGAGACAGCAGTTCCCACCAGCATCCCAAAGCAGCTGCAGATGCAGGGCTGAATGCTTTTGTATTGCACACATGATATTTGGTACATACAGAGCAGACCCAACACAAAGTTTTGCTAGCTTTCATTTATCTTTTGCTCTGGTAATGAAAAAGATCATCATCAAAAGAGGATGAGGACCATTAAAAACTCAATATTCCACTGTAGGGATTGGTTTATGGCCTCATTTGGCAGCAGTTATCTTTATCAGGTGTGCAGCTTCATTGCCTGTCCTATAGCCCATGTGCTTCAAGAGTTTGTTATCTGCAGGACACTGTGTTCCTGTTTCCAGAATAGATGGTACCTGGCACAGGAACTGTTCTGGGGTGAATATTACAGAAGACCTGATTCTCCAATCTGTTAGCCAGTTTGGGCACTCTTGTCTCCACAGATTTTTGTGAAGGTAGAAGGAAAAAAGTGTTGGTTGGAGATCAGACCTTGCATTGCTGATAGCTTTTACCAAAAGACTATAGTGTTTTACAAAGCACTACTACATGAAAAATAGCTGTACTTCATTTTCTATTATTGCCTACCCTTAGCCAAACCCAACCAAAATTTTGTGGTACCCCTTAGGTGATGAAATATTCACCATCTCACACCTTGAAGACACAAACAGCAAAACAGTAATGCCTGGAAATGACGCTGAAATGATGCCTCCACAACATGGCAAAAGCTCACACATTTGAAAACTGTAAACATATTCCAACTCACATTTATTCACGTTACTGCTTTCACATTGATGTGGTGCAAGATACTGCTCATTTCAGATGGGGCCACTGACATGCCCCAGTAAACTCTTGATACCTTTTATACCATGAATTAATACTGTACTCAGAGCATTAACAAATACTTGAAAAGTCTGTAAATGACCTACAGTGAACTCTTTTGTAAAAGCATTTACCTTATTTAAATGGATTTATTTCTATGTCAAAATACATTTTACCATGAACTGATGAATGCAACTGTTCTAACAAACTGTGTGCACCCAGTACGGTCTTTGTCACTGCTGTAAATCTGCATGAGTTTGGGATTGAGCAGAAAGGGATGAAGTTTCTGCAGAGCCAAACAAGATTTGATCTTAAGGTGCTTATTTTGCTCTCATTAAAAGCAGCAGGTCTTGGAGCAACTTCTTGCAGCACTTCCCAGGGAGCTTCTGTGGGCTGGTGCTCATGATCTGATGCTCTGGTGATGCCTCAGTCCAGGATGAAATGTTGGATACTTCAACCTTAGTCCAAGTTTAAACATTAGATGCTTCAAGCTTCTCTGAGTTCTCTGAGCACATCAGACCTCCTTGCATCCACGTGTGCCTGCATGTGTGTGCTACTCACCATCCCCACGGAGCAAAGTCAAGCAGCTGTGCTAAGTATGTGATGCGGCAGTCCCTGACTGTGCCCTTTAGACATAGCCCTCATGGCAAAGGTGGTTGCCATTGATAAGGCTGAAGGTGGCCAGGGAATGGTTGGTGCTCTTGAGGGAGGTCATTCGTGTGGTGCTCCTGGCCATGCTCTGGGACCGGATGAGGAGGCGAGCTCTGCAGCAGAGCAGCTGGTTGTTGAACTGTTTCCGAAAGCTCTTGCTGAGCAAGTAGAGAGCAAACGGGTTGACACAAGAGTTAGTGAATGCCAGAATCCGAGCACAGATGCTGGCAATGAAATGCAGCACTGAGGTGTCCACCTCGGAGTAGTGGTAGGACCGGTATAAATAGATGATGTGAGTGGGAAGCCAGCAGAAGGCAAAGAGGCACACAAAGACCAATACGGTCCTGGCCAGGCGCTTACGGGATTCAATCTGCAAGCAGAAAGAGAAATGAAGATTAGTTGCTATTCCTATCTCAGACCAGTGGTGGACTCCTTTTGCCAGCGCTGCAGCTTTGGGGCTAGAGCATGGCAGGTGGCATGTCCAGAGCAGGAAAATCTGGACTGCAGGTGAACATAGCCAAGAACTCTCCTCATCTCTCCTCAAGCCCTTTCCCTTAAAAAGAAATAATTCTGAAAATTTATTACATTAGAAGTAGTCTTTCCTTTCCTATTTAGAGATACAATTCCAATGGCTGGTCACTTTGCAAAATCCCAGCTCAGGCAACAAACATGGACATTTGCATTAGTTTTCCACATATAATATATACAATCATATGAAATTTTAATCTATTATCTTATTATTATTACTATCATTATAATTAATTATCAGGTAGGAGTCTGGGATATTTCACAGAGCCCAGAGGCAGGACATTCTGTGACAGGGCCATGTGGTGTATGTACACAAAAGTGCTGTCAACAGCCCACTGCCCTTGAGATCAAGTGCAGCACTCCAAGTCTGGAGGAGACAGAGAAACAGAGGATATTCTGTATTTGGGGAAACACCGAGGCAGTGGCAAGGTGGACTCTTCAGCTGAAAGCACTGGAGCCACCAGGAGAAGACAGATACAGGTGGTGAATAGATGGATAACCACCTCCCAGCACAATTTGAGCTTTGTCAGGGAAAGGTGCTTTTACAAAGCCAGCTAGCCCGCAGTACAACCTTCCTGCAGACAAGACACACTGTTGTTTTACTTACTTCTCCAGGCTTGGAGTCAGCCCAAAGGTATTGCTCAACTGAGGGGAGCTGAGGTAAACCATACCTTGTCATTTGTCCACAAGTACTGCCCACTAAGATAACAAAGCCACTGAAAAACACATCTCTGTTCCCGATGAACATAAAAGCCATGATGGAGGTTGCCTAAAAGGAGAGGACAGACAGAGCTGCCCAGAAAAACCTGCTAAAATGCACTGCTTCTGGGGAGAGGTTGTGCAGCCACAGTTTGCAGGACTGGAAAGTATAACGCTGCTGACTTTTTAGGTCTTAGTAATGTTCTCCTCTTTGGTAATCCCTGCAACTCTTCCCAGGTGCTCCCAGGGAATTTGTTGCATCCCAGTTCCTGTATTTAAGTAAGGACCTGAAGAGCCTGAAATTGCTTCCTAGCCCCAGCTCTGCTACCTTTGCTCCTGCCCCAGTGTGGCTGCAATGCCTGGCCCGACTCCCGAGACACTTCCCCATCCTCCCTCCCCTTCTGAGCTGCAAAGGTAAATCAGCATCCTACACAGGCTTATCTTTCCTTAGGGCAGCTGCAGGAAGGAAGGAGGCAGGAGAGACCTGACAAGACCATTTTGACTTTATTTTGTACCTTTTTAACGGCACCAACTGAAAATCGGCCACTGAAGCTTAGGAAGGATTGACATGTACCAGGTGATAATGTCGTCAGAGAGAGGGCTGAAAATTAAATCCTTTGAGAAAGGCCTCTCCTTGGCTAAGCCATATATTCTTTTTAAATGTATGCTTAATTTGATATAGGGCTATTGAGGCCACATCTGCACTATAAAGAAAGGAAGCAACGCAATAAAGAAATCGATAGCAGTTATCTCAGATGGAGACCTATAGCTCTTGAATGCACTGCAGGACAGGAATGATGTACTGAGGGTGCTAGACTGCAACCTGGCCGTTTGCTTTCTTTAGAGCTCTCTCCCCAAAACCAAAGGGTGAAAGGCTGCTTTTACTGCTCACTTTATTGTCACTAATCAAAACAGTCATTGAATCAGCAGAGAAATGCCCTGGAGGAGAGAGATTTACACACATTCAGAAGGGGGAAAGGATAAGGATTTCAGGGATTGCACCTTGTCTGATGGGTGAAAAACAAGTCTTTCCACCCCTATTGCTTCACCATAGCACCTGAAGGCTATGTGACATGATTGTGTTGGGTCAGCCTAAGGTGGAGGTGTCAGCTGGGTGCAATTGTGTGGGCAATTGTTCATCTGAAGAACAGCTTGTGTCAGTTTAGCGGAGGTTGAAGCACACCTCAGTTGAAAGGAAGAGGTAAGGCAAATAAGATAAATATGTCAAAGTAAATAAGCTGTTTAGAAACAGGCAAGGCTTTATCCAAGTTCCTCTCTCTGACAAAGCAACTTTCTGAAGTTTTGATTCTTTCCCATGTCATCCCTTTGGTTCAATCTCCAAACACCATATCCCACTCTGTCTCTTCCCCTGCATCCTAGTCAATACCTCCCCAGGCTTTGGCATGGGTCTCCTGCTATGCTTGCCAGGGTAACCACTCTGCCAAAGACTCTGAACTTAGAAATAGGACAAGATGTTTTAACTGTTTAGCCCTGTGTCATGGCTTTTTTCAACCATTTTAGTTCTTTTGCCCCACCTAATCTATTAAAGTTAGCACAATGAAAGCAGTCTGCCCCAGTATAAATTTCTCTGTATTCCCTCCTTCCTTCCAGATTCATAGAAAATGTGGATTTTTGAAGAAAGTCAAATCTCTACCTGTTTCCTCACATGCACATTTCCTTCCACGGGGATGTTGTAAGCACTCCGGATCAAATTCTTAGCAATAAAATAATAATATACTGAAATTACAGATAGGGGAATGATATAAAATATGAGAAATGATGCCATTGAGTGAATTTTAGGATGCAGCCCATCTGAATGAGGGTAAGGAGCACAGCTGATGAAGGTTTTATTAGTCCCTTTGTCATGGAAAGGGTGCAGATCTGAAAACACTGCTTCGGGGATGGCAAGCAACATGGATACAATCCAGATTATAGCAGCTCTCACACAAATCTTCATCAGTGCATGGGACGCTTGGATCTCCATTTCCATTGGCCTTAATATAGATTTGTACAAAAAAAAAAAAAAAAAAAAAAAAAACAACAAAAGGAAACAGTTTACTGACCTCAATATTCAGGCACTGTATTACTGCTTTTCCTTTCCATTTGAAAATAAAACCCCAAATTAAATCCTCCTTTACTCAAGACTCATTTTTTGTTCTGGTGTTTTAAATGCCAGTGTTTTCAATAGATTTTTCATTTTAAACCAGAGCCACCTGTCATGGGTCCATTCAGTTTCATGTGTATTGATTATGAGTTCATTTAATTTGTAACTTACCCAACAAAGCACAGTGCTGCCTGCCATTAACATGTTAATTAATATTAATGACATTAATATGTGTCCAAATACCATTAAGACAGGAAGTGCAATCACAGACTTCTCTTCAAAAGCATACAGCAGCTTTCACAGAATAGCATGGAAGAAAACTGGGTTGAGATTTTGCCACACATTTCAAGCTGTGAGTACTGGCCTCCTGCAAGCCAAATCTTATTTCTTCTCAAGATACAAAGAGCATATTGCCTGTTTTAATTGCTGTTTGGTTGTGTAGCTGGCAAGAGTTGTCCCTAACTCAATGCACTCAGATTAAGTAGCCCAAACTGCTAACTGAGTTTATTGTAGAAAAAAATATTACTGCTTGCTATGTTAGATACATACTTTTTTTTTTAATTTGAAATTTTGTCTTTCATGATTTCAGTGTATGAGAAAATCGTACTTTAGAATCCAAAAAAATCATAGAATCAAACTTATTTGATGTATGTAATGAGAGGAATGGAAAACATCAGAGCATCATATGTGCTGAAGCCCTGCTCTGGCAGGAGTTCACTCTCCAAGTAAACCACAACTCACATATGCATTTAAGGAATATGGCAGAAGGAAAAAAAAAAGATAATTAGGAAGGAGTAATCTACAGGTTTTGTAAATCAATATTTAGGGTCATCATTATAACAGTTACAAACTGCAGGGTACTTTTTCCAGGATCTACTTCACATTGCCTGTGGTGCATTCTGTACCCCCTTGGTTACTGCCTGCTCTCTGGGAACTGAGGGGTGACTGGGTCCTAGGCTGATCCAGCCCACTTTTGGCAGGGTACATCCCTATATGGTATTCCAGAGCCCATTTCTAAGCTCCTTCCAAGATCCTGGCTCACATATCTCTGTGTGCATTTTATATACATAAACTTATTTATATCTGTAGATGCATGAATATACATGTGAACATAATTACATACATACTTACATTTATTTATACTGACTGAATCTGGACATTTTGTCATTTGCAGATATTCCTTCATATACATGTTTTGTGTAGACGATTTTTCCTTTCATGTACTACAGACACTTTCCTCAACAGTTTGCTGCTTAACCACTTATTCTCCAAGCTCTACAGCTCTCCTTTATTCCAGCTATGCAGCTGCAGTGGCCAGACACAGTATTTTTAAGGCTTTCTTAACACCTCTTTCACTTGCACTCTGAAACTGGGGATTAAGGGGTGTCATACTACAAAGCACAATCTTCCAGTGCCAGATCACAATCTCAGGTGAAGAAATTCATGGCACTTAAACAAATATGATGCTACAGCTATTGCAGTAATAAAACAGAAGTGTTAGGCAGATTACAGTACTGTTGAAATAGCTCAGTCTGTAGTCTCACTGACCAGATATGCATTATTGACAAAAACATCAGCTAACTGAAAATCTTCAGTAAACCCTAAGGAAGAGCAATGCAGAAGGAAATTAATACTACATCAAAGTATAACATTTAATTAATTCAAAGGTCTTTCTGAAGGTGCTTATTGTATGCTTGTCAACATGGCATGTTAGCATGATTATTTCAGGGATTTTCTTATAAAATACAGCCAGCTGAGAGAGTATTTTACAGTATTAATTTCCAGGAACATGAATAAGTTAAAGAATACAGAGAAAGAGAAATTCTGTTTAATTTTTATTAACATTAACAGAGTAGGGGAAGCCAGAAAGTTGTTACTAGTACATTTTTATTAGTGATGGCATTTACAAACAATATAATTTTGAAACAACATAATTAGAAATGGCTAGGAATGCTGGCACTGATTACTAAGCATTTAGTTTATTTTCAAAGCCTCCTACAGCAGATATAAGAGATCTGAGGAGAGGTTTTTCTTGCAAGGGGTTCCGTGTAGACCCAAAGCATGAGGGTGAAAGAACAGAAAGATAAAACAGAAGAAACAAAGCCAGAAAAATATGTTTTGAAAATGTAAGCTCTCAGGTGCAGAAACACAGGGGTATATTTCCTTCATAGCCTGACAATCAAATCAAATTATTTGCTGACTATCTGCATGATTTCATTGATGGTGGGCTAACTTATTTAGAAATCTTCAGTAATCTCTGTTAGTCTCTGAGTATTAAAGCCTGATTGATCAGTATCGATCTGGTGGGAGTCTCCCTTTGCAGTCACCTTGCTGATGCATCAGTGGGTCTCAGCAGCTCTACTCTCCCATGCCAGCCTGGGTTCTGGACAGCAGCTGCAGGGCTGCTCTCGGTGAGGGCACAGGGGGTGGGGGCTATGGGGAATTGGACCCCCGGGCTGACACACCACTAGAAGACTTCCCTGCGGTCGGTGTTCAGGATGTGGAAAAAGCTGCACCTCCTGGCTGGTTTCTGAGTGGGGCTCAGAAACACCTTCACTCCTTCACTTTACCACACCACTTTCCTGACAGGGTCAACCCTGGTTTTATAATTTATTTGATATTTCCTAAGAAGTTCTGCAAGGTAGACTGGCTTTGAGCACCAGCTCATTCCGCTTTGCAGCGTGTATATTTCCAAGTTTGTATGTCAAATAAAATATCAAGCTTTGTCCCCTGCAATTTCTTTTTCAATGAGTTAGCCTGAGGCACATAACTTTCCCATATTTAATATCCAGAATGTGAATATTTCAATCCAGTTTGAAGGGGACATTGATGAATATGCCTATATACCTCAGTGGAGCCAGGGACCTACGTGGCCAGCCAAGTGAGCTTTCATGCAGAGGTCCTACCACAGCATTATTTTTAACCCACGACGTAACAGGGGCTCAGAGAGTATATGTCACATTGCATGCTCAATTTTTCTGCAGTAAATCTAGATACAGCCCTGGATTTATCACCTCTGCTGCTCTCCCATTCAGTCTCTAATATTGTTTAATATAAACTCCTTTCCCTATCTACTTTTCAAGAAATTTTGGAAAAAGATTAAGGACCAGAGAGGTTTGATCCATGCCCTACAACAATGGCCGAAACTTAAAAATAAGTCTTCTGAAGATTCAGTTGAATAAAAAAAGATAGTCAAGAACTCGTGTCAACTCCAATCTCTCTCCAGTTGTCAAGCAGCCCAGATGAAAATGACTGGTTTGCCAGTCTGATCAGAAATATGAAAGAGATGCTGACTTTTACTCCTGCTCAGTCTTTGAATGTCTCTGTTCCCACTGCACTTGCGAAGCAGCAACCTGCAGTGCACTGCAGCTGCCAGTGACCTTTGGGCCAGGAGGGATGCCAGTCATCTCCATGTCTCACAGTCTCATTCAAAGAAGCCCACAAAAAGAAATTACACATGGGGCTCTCTGAAGTGCATTTAATATAATTGCAGTTCATGAGGCACTGTGATGATTCAGCCATAGAGAAATCCTCCCCTACACCAGCCACAGTGACTGGTGCTGACCTTTTTCTCCAGATCAGTCTCCAAGCCTCCAAGAGGAAGCTGGTGAGAGAGTTGCTTCAACCCAGAACACCTGATCACTTCTTAACATAATCCTCAAAATTCATTGTGGATTGGCAGGAGCCTACAGAGCAGGTGCATCTCCACTGAATCCTTGAAAATGTCTTATATACATCCCCTAGGATTTGTATCGTACTCACTTGAGTAATTGTATCTTACAAACCAAAACTACTGAAATGACAACCACTAAAATGTGGCACACCCAAGGTCTTTCTTTCTGTGGTGAATACTTTTCCCAGTGAGGTTAATATGCCAGGGAAATGGAAAACTGTGTCATTAACCTTGTGTTAATAATAATGTAACTAACAATAGCATCACCTAATGTAGTCTAAAACTTGGACTATGCAAACATTGGTTAACACATGCACTTAGCCCCAAAGCTGCAGCTTCAAATACAAACACAGAAGTAGCTTGATCATCAAAAAGACAGTTACAAATAAATGCTCCAAAGACACAGATCAAAATAATGCCCTAACGGATGTCAAAATTTCCCAGGTGCAGGTTCTCTGCTGGTGCAAAATATTCTATCCATTCTTGTGCTCTCCAGCTGAGCCAAGAAAATACACACAAGCTGAAGCATAAACAGGCTCTGCCTTCAAAGTCATTATGCCTACAGGGATATGAAGGGCTGAAATTTTGCTCTCTGAGGAAGAAAGGGCCTTATCCATAAGACTATTGCCTCAATGCTTCTCTCACAGCTTTTTCCTGGCACCTTCATCCACCTACTTATGACTGCTACAACAGTCACAACAATTAAATTAAAGCATGGGAGGGAAATCAGGTATTTCCCTTGGATTTTAAATTAATGCAGATCCATATGCCTGAATGTCTGTTTTTTGGGGTTTTTTTAGGGAAGTAACTTCATGCTGTGTGGAGAAGTTGGTTCTACAGGCAACCTCAGCTTGCTTTTCTCTCTGTATTAATGCTGTTCTCCCTTCCCCCATGCCAGCAGTTAAAGCTAATATAGATGGCCCATACAACATCCCTCATTGTGTAGCTGATAGGTATGGGCTGCAAAAAAAGACAGCCTTTTTTAAGCTGGAAGACATAACCCTTTGCAGTGTCTTTAAAATTGGTAGGTTTCAGCCAAAATCATTTGTATCCTCTGACATAACTGCAGTTGCTGCTGGGGGAATGGGAGAGGAAGATTCCTCCCTCATGGCAGGGAAGGCGGCTGGTCACACAGGTAGGTGGCTGTCAGAGGTGTTCCTGGTGACCAAATGTGACAGCATGGATTGTATAGCAGCTACGTGCCTGCCACTACCTTCCTCTCATTGATTGAAGCTGACTTAAAAGGAGGCACTAAGTTGCTTTCACAACTCTTACTTCTTTACTTTTTTCAGCAGCTGGGAATGCAGCAAGAGAAACTGGCTGAAAGCGGCTCTGCCGCAGAGTACTGCCCTTTCTGTCACGGTCCTTCCAAGCATGTCCCTCCTTTTGCAGCTTGACCTCATGCTTGCAGGAAATATAAGAAGAGCAAAAAAAAGCCTCCCCAACCTTCCTACAGTGAAATGGGACACTGCCCCTCCAAAATGTATTTGCAGGAGTACTTAAGTGACAAGGAAAGTTTCCTCCAAATAGTATAATCTATTACTGTGTCCTACACTGTTTACATAAAAAGATCCTGGGCCCCACTCTTGAATTTGTATAATGATTTAAAAAACCCAAGTGTGTTAAAGCCTGTTCAAACAAAATTTCAGAAGCCTTGCCTGCCCTTGCTCCATTACCAGTCCCACTGTTTTTACTGCATCAGGCTGGCAGTAAGATGTGCCACATTGCCACTTTCTGTTTTATCTCTGAAGTGAGAAATCCGCTTACAAAGTTTTGAATCTGTATAAACTGAGCTCTGTTTTGAGAAGCTGGGCTAATGTGAACCTCAAATTTAAATAAAAACACAGGGATTAGTTGGAACTGAGTGGTGTCCTACAAAACCAGTCATGTAAACTGCTGAAAGTGAAAATGCAGAGTTCTTCCCAGCTCTAGGAAATGAGCACCCTGAAATGGCCATGACTTCCCCTCTTAATGATGGAAAAACTGCTTCTTGGTCAGCACGTCCCCATACTTCCTCTGTTCCCACCTGTAACCAAAACTGGGAGAAAAGATATGCAATTTACAGTCCCTTTGATCCCCAGTCCTCTGTTCCCATTTGTGAGCTTAATGCACACACATCGACCTGGTCTTAGCCCAACAAGACTGAACAAAAATCCTCTCATTAAGGCTTTCTGATTATGTTCTAATAGTATCACATTATTGTTTTGCCCACCTAATATAAGGGACTGGCTCAATTACCATGCAAAAAAGCCTCAGGCAACAGAGAAAAAGCTGATGCTATGGAAAAACTACATAAATGGAGCACATGGAGCCCTGTTGAGTGTGAAACTTCCCTTGGAAAGCAAGAAAAAAGTCTTACAAAACACCTGAAGAAATTTATGACAAATGCAATGCCACAAACTTTATTGTTTCCACCATGAATGCTATGAATATTTATGACTCTGAAGACAATTCAATAAATCCACAAAATTGCTAAACTGTCTAACCCATCAACACACTCCAACAATCTATTCTGGGTCTATCTCTTTCTGCATACTTAGTTAAGATTGTCATGATTATGCATGACTCTTGAGTGAACATCTGTTATTAAAATCTTTAGTAAATTGCATATGGGCACAAAGACATCTCTAATGGGCAAATCTTATATACACTGGCAGGTACTGCCTACTTTTTATTAATTTAACATTTAAATGAAAAGAAAAAGGAGGCATTGATGGAAGTGGCATAGTTCTCACTTCCTGAAGCATGTGTTCAAAATTCAGTCTGTATACCTGCATAATGCTACATTATCCTGGAATCTGGACAAACGGGGATTTCAGTCCAGGAATGACTACATTCAGAATTGAGACAGACTGTTTTAGAGACTACTGAATTGCACGACATTTTGGAGAAGGAGAGCCGAAACAGTAATTATTTCATAGTGAATGTGCTATTCCCCACCATGACCATCCAGTGCATAAAATATTTCAGAATTAACTATACATATGAAAAACAATGGATGTAAAGGTTAATACAGGAAATAGTGTGAGTCCCATGGATGATGTTTCTCTTATCAGAAAGACCCCCTTTCCACCCAGGGTACTTATTACCAGTAGCTGATCTTCAGCCTGATCCCAAGATAAAGACTTCAACGAGGCCAGCCTTGCAGTTCGTTGCAGTCCTTGCAAACGGATGGGAGACCTGCTGTTTGAAGGAGGCTGGGACTCATTCACTGAGTAACCTAAACAGGTGGCCTAACTGCTGGACATCCCACAGAGCCAGTTACAGAAATTCATTAGAGTTTCTAAAAATGGCAGTTTCTCAACTCAAAAGATCCTGCCTGTGATGTACACTAAATCAATACCATTCCTTGCTCTGACAAAGAAGAGCTCATCATTGACCTAAAAATTAGCACTTCCACAAGCTATAGCAGCTATGGTGTGCTTATCTTAATTTTGTGGAAAGAGAATATATATATATATATATAACCAAGGCCAGGTTGGACGAGGCTTTGGCCAACCTGGTCTAGTGGAAGATGTTCCTGGCCACATCAGGGGCATTGGAAGCAGATGATCTTTAACGTCCCTTACAACCCAAACCTGTCTGTGATTCTGTGAACTTAGGAGAAGCAGGTTTACTAAATTTAAAAGGAGCTCTCAAATCAACTGACTGAGAATACAAACATAAAGGGGGCAACACTAACTATACATTAGTAGCTGAGCCCCAACCTGCTCCCTGTGTCTCCCACCTTGCCATGAAAAAACTGTGCAGGGCAAAAAGCTGCCCTGAATAAGAGAAAATGAGGAGTCATGCTAAAACCTCAAAGAAATAATTTAAAAATCAATATGCAACAGATGGGGAAAAAAGGAAAAGTAAATGACATCAAATATTGGAGTTTTAAAATGTTGGTGACTGATAAGAGAAGCTGGAGGAGACAACAAGCTATCAAAGGTGACTGTGTAACAGACAAATGTGTATTTTAAAATACATCAGGAACAAAACAAAACAAAAAAAAAATCAGTAAGTCAGGCATACACATAAATGGTGAAGATATGAACAATGATGGGATAAAGTGAGGAGCAATGACCAGGTACTTGTCTTCAAGACTAAACATGTGGGAGATATATGTGATTCTATACTATGTGTGCAGTACTATAGCCATAGCAGAAAACTTGTCAGCTGTAATAATTAAGATGTGAGCCGACTTCTGCTAACACAAACCAATTTCACACCAGCAGGCCTGAATAATTTATACCTTGGAGCATTAAAGGAACTGACTAAGGAACAACTGGTGTTAATTTTTTTACAAATCTTGAAAAACTGGTGATTTCTCCCGAAGTGGAAAACCCGCTTCAAAGTTGTGAAGCTCAGTAAAACTGGAAGGTGTGACTAAGACAACTGCAAGTATTTGAGTTGCCCAAGGCCAGTTGCAGGTAGAATAACAAGAGGTTAATCCTACTAACAGGTGATAAATCAATATAAAGTTGTCTTGTTTAATACACAGCAGATTTCAGGGATTTTTTTTTTCTTGTCACAATGTGATAGGTGATGTAAATAGGCTGTGGGCCATGCTGGTGTACAAAGGAGGCACAGCTTGTCATGGGCATGTTCGCATGAGTCACCGTGCATGTAGACATGCACATGTGTGTGCCAGGGTCCATGTGGTCCTCCCTCTCCTATCCAGGCAATCCTTGTCCTACTCCCACAGGACAAGGGTTAAAATTCAGAATCCTGGACTGGGAGGCAGGGGCTGTTCCAGATGGGGACCCTGAGCCCCATGGACTTCAAACATGCTGGTAGGAAGACAGCGGTGTGTGGAGCCATTTCTAGCCTGGGTCCTGGGAACCTGCTCTAGCTGCAGGGTTATTTACTGCACATATCAGCTACCTTGAGCAGGCTATAAAACCTTTGCTGGGAAAGTTTGCAGATGACAGAGTGGATGACCAGACTAAAAATATTGTAGAGTCATTGGGGTAAATGACCATAGTCCAACAGAAGCCATTTAACTCAGCCAGGCATAAAACAGTATATTTTACCAAGTGAGCAGGTGATGCAAACAAATAGGGCTCTTACAAGGAAAGAGGAAACCAAGAGAAGGTATTAGTGCATCTCTTCTGCACATGACAAAATGAGATACCCTGTGAGATTCTCATCATGTCACAGCTTTAGTGTAATCCAATATAAAGTTAAGTCAGTTATATGATGCTTAAGTCCTTTCTGTGGCTTCAGTAAACATAGGTGTTGTAAGAGATCATCACCACTGTATGCACTTTCAGCAGCATGTTGGGACTGAACAATCTAGTGCTATCCTTGACTGCTCTTATCATAGAGCCATAGAATAGCTTGGTTAGGAGGAGATCTTTAAAGGGTCAACTAGCCCAACCCCCCCTGCAATGAGCAGGGACATCTTCAACTAAATCAGGTCACTCAAAGCCCCATGCAAACCGGCCTTGAAAACTTCCAAGGATGGGGCATCCACCACTTCCTTGGGCAACCTGTTCCAGTGCCTCACCACCCTCATCATAAAAATGTCCTTCTTGTCCAACGTAAATGTACTGTCGTTCAGTTTAAAACCATTGTCCCTTGTCCTGTCATTACAGGCCATGGTAAAAAGTCCCTCTCTGTCTTAAACCCTTTTAAGTATTGAAAGGCTGCAATAAGGTCTCCCCAGAGCCTTCTCTTCTCCAGACTGTTCAAACCCAACTCTCTCAGCCTTTCAGTTATGCTGTGAGTTGGATTATTATGCAGTGGTTAGAGGTCAAACAAATTTTGATTTGAAATATGACATAAGTTCTAAGCAGAGAGGATAACAGAGTGCCAGACACACAAGAGTGGGGCAGGGTGGTATGTGTGTGTTTAGTCTGAATACTCAAAATGTAGTCTAATGTCACTGAAAAGACCTGTTTTAACCCAAATCCTGTGAGATATTCAGTAGCCTCTCTGCACAGGTGTGGGCAAGAAATACTGCTGAATTGATGGCTAGTGCAGTAGCTCCTAGTCCAGCATCGGCATACCTGGTTCTCCCAGGTCATTTGACTGTCCACATGTAAATCTCATGCTTCAGGGCTGTCTGAAACTGTGATGAAATGTTTTTTTCTCTCAGGGTATTGTGGTACTGTTTTCTGTCCTACCTGCAGAGACAGACTACTGTAGCCAGAGGGCCAGCAAGGACAAGATGGGCAGAGCCCTGACCATGCTTCTCCCCTTGATGCTCCAGAGTCTTTGACAGCCCAGTTAAACTGATCACTAAACTGGCATCAGAAGGAGAGTTTTCTGCAAGGGATCTCCAGCTTTCTGCTTTCTCTATTGCATAGCAATTGTCTTGCTGCTGGAATGCCTTCTGGTGCCTCAGCACTGCAAGGGGCCCAAGGACTGTCATTTTCTGTCTCAGGGCACTGGCTGGATACTGAAAGCCCTTGCTCTGATTGAGGTCCTAGGCAGCAGACAGTGTGTGGGTGTTGAAGACAGGACTGAAGAGCCTGCTACTTCAATCAGGAGCTTGGGCAGGAGCTCAGCAGGGTGTCCTACATGGTGTGGGGTAAGGTGGGCACCTGGGTGTCAAATTGTTGAGAAACAAATGAGGGGACTCCATCAGGCTAGCAATGAAGTCTCTTTCAAAAATAAAGGAAAACAGGTTATTGCAAGGGCTGTCTGTGGGCAAAGCAGTTACTGGATGTTTCACTGCATATATAGGACAGGTTCTGCCTGCTTCTTTTTCAGCTCAGCTCTTCCTACTCTTCTCAGCCAGGCTGTTGTCCATGTTTGAACATCCAGTAGTAACACATGAATTGATGGGACCACTGTAAGCTCATCTCCCTGCAGTGATGCTGGCATCCCAACCCACTGCTGGCACATGCAGCTGGCAAATTCTCTGTGGCCTGTTGCTCTCCTTATTAACAATGTGTACAGCACTTTGTACCATGAGACCATGACAACTGATTGGGGGTTTTAGGTTTTACTGAAATGTAAACAACAGGTAATCTAACTTTTCTTCCTTTCGATTGCTTAAATATTGACAGTCTCCAGCACATTAGCACTGACTCTAACCTTGGATTTGTGCACTAGTCCCACTGCTATAAACGGGAGCTCTAATCTTCCTGGTCATAGAAGTGCATCTATTGTGTTTTGGCCATCTGCTCTGGTTAATCAAGATATTCAGAAAGTTTGTGCTGTTTGATGGGTTGCTCTTGGTGCAGATGGATTCAGGAGCTGAGGAAATGAGAGCTAAAACTAAGGGTGCTAAGAGTGTTTGTATTATATTGACACAGCGGCCAGCAACGAGGATCTAAGACTTTTGCACATCAGCTGAAAGAGATGTTTATATCATTCTGCATGTGCCCTGTCCTATCAGCACGTGAGGAGCAGCAGCAGAGCCGCTGTGTCAGCAGCGAGAGTTGAGATGGGGCTGCCTGGTGCTTCAGTGCAGGGGAAGGCTCTGAGCTGGGGCCCAAAGCCATTCCAGTTTTCCTCCCTGGCTGGGAAGGACTGGCTGAGATCACATCAGTGGATCCCAAATCTACGCATGGGGGTATCATTCTGCCGATTTGCATTGACTGGATTAGAGGCTGCCTTGGTAGTTCAGAAAGTGGCTTTCTCTGCCACCCTCTCAAACCTTTCTGGGGCTTCACAATAAATTACAGCATAAGTAAACTGTGCCAAAATAGTGCCTTAGTGACCTGAAAGGATTTCACAAATGCTGTGACTTTACTTCCCAGAAGAAATTCACAACCACCATGGACCTGACATTTTGCAACTGAAGGTATTTAAAAAAAAAAAAGTGTCACTTTGTAATCCAGTTTGGCTTTCTATATCTTTATTTTAGGGCCTTAACCTCCTTGTGGAGACATAATCCAGTGATTGTAAAATAAAATAAATGTACTGACACACAGATATTATTCCTCCTCTGGTATTGTATGCAGTATTAATAGTAGGGGCTGCAGACACCTAAATCACAAAAGACATGAGTCAACTAAACAAAGACTTTTGCATGTTTAAAAGTGTATCTCTAGAAATCCTGGATTTGTTTTTTTCCTTCCACCACTACTTTTTTTTTTTAGGAGAGAGGGTTGTTTGAAGGTTTTGTTTCTTAAACAAACAAACTGTCATATGAGTTCAGAGGAACATCAAAAGTTGTGTCTGTGACGCATTCCAAAGGACCCAGCACAGCTGGAAGCACTACAGCATCCCTGCATCCATCCCTGCACCCAAAGCACTGAGGTCAACATTTCCAAAGCTAACATCCTCATCTCAGGTGTCCCACACAACTGCAATCCTGCTGTCTGCAGCTGGTTTTATCAAGATAAATCACCTAATCTCATGTGTAATGTTACTCGCTGTGTCTCACTACACTGCCACTCCCTCCCACCACAGGACAGCAGGCAGCTCCAGCTGGTAGGCATTGCTGCAGTTTTCCAATATTAAAATCCAGATAATCCAAGCTCCTTAAAGTAAAGACACTGCTTGTAAACTCCAAACACACTTTACACCTACTCTGCTGTGTGCTTGTAAAAATAGCATTACTTCAGTAAGGTTTCACTTCATGAGCACCAGGGGATTTTGATTTTTTAAGATGTCAGTGAAACAGTGGGGAACTACGATCAATGCTTCACAGCCTGGGTAATTCAAATGCAAATGTATAAACCCTGTCAATCATGGGAGAAAGTCAATTAAATGAAGACATCTCCCATGACATGGGCAATTAAATGGTCTGCTTTTCCTCTTACTGTGTAAAGATTTTCCTTAATTTCCTGTCCCTTGCTGAGCCTGCCTTGGCTTTCCTGTCTGGGCTAGAAGCCCAGGTGTCACTGCTCTCACAGGTGTCTCTGTACCCCTTATCCTTGCACTGAGGAGGAGGAGGGCAAGCCGACAGGCAAATCCAAACTCTGTTTCTTCTCAGATGAGCTGAGCAGTAGCTGAAGAAACCCAATGCCCCCATGGTGCAGAGCAGCAGGGCAGACAAATATCCTTCCCCTGCCAACATAATTTACAGTCTTTCTAAAACACACAAACAGCATACACATGCATGGACTGCTTGTTTCCTTGCTCTTGTATACTCAGCCCTGGCGCCTTATCACTCATGGAAGGTGGCTGTAAGCACACCACATGCCTTAACCCTCTCCTGGTTGCTCTGCAAACTTGACACACTCCCAGGAAAACAGGTATCACCTGATAGCTTCCACTGTTCCTGCAAAAGCAGGCAGACAGATGCAAGCACTGTGCAGCCAGAGGAGAGCTACCACAGAAAATACATTTCTAATACTGTTAACTCTTTTTCGCCCTTTCTTGCATATTGAAATAATTTACCTTTAATCTGATGAAATCTTATGATTGTACACAGAGCCAGCCTAAGCACCCAGGGACCCTCAGGCTATGCCCTTCCTGCTCAAATCTGTGCAGGCATGCTCATCTGTGTCCATATGTACACAGAGCACCTGCAGGCTGGGAAGCTCCCAAGGCAGAAAAGCTGAGATCAGTAGTTTGTTCCTCTGTTTCTCCTTGAGAAATTTGCAAGTGAACAGTCAACCCTGTGGACAACCCCTTGGTCTTGGTGGGTCAAACCACTGAGCAGCTTTTGGTGCTCTGTGCTGGAGGCTGGCCCTTAGCAGAGTGCAGTCACCGGCAGATGATAGATTCCTAACACAGGGGAAAGTGGAAATGGAAAGAATAAAAGTATACCTCAGGAAGGTATACCCTTGCATCCATGATATGGGCCGTGCAAAAATCTATTAAAACTGGGCCCCTCATTTCCAGAAGGTAATCCAAAACAACCGAGATGATTTGTCCTGTTGTCATGTACAGCATAAGTATCTCACCACTCTCTCACATAATCTACCTGCCCCTCACACCTAACCCCTGCCTTTCATCTTGTGTTTCAATGGTCACATCTTTGAAAACGTCCCTCTTGTATCACACTCCAAAGTTTTTTTTCACAGCAGATTTCTGATCCCTGCAATGCCAGGTCTCTCTAGGCATCACCCTGATATCTTCAGTAATGCTAGCAGTTGTTTCCACTTGCTTTTGTCAATGGAAGGACACTGGAATCAAGAGAGTTTTACTGTAATTTTTTTGCAGAAGATAAAATATAGACAAAAGGTTAAATACACTGTCAGGTCTCACTTTCTTTGGAGACAGTGCCATGTGATGCTATTCACAGTGGATGGTTTAGGAGGTTTTTTTCCTTTCTCATGGTCTATGGCTTCTATTCATGAGAACAGGGACATTCACATGCCTCACGTGAGCATCTCAGGTAGAGTTCACATCACTGAACATTAGCTATCTCAAATACAGGCACGTAATCTGTGCTAAACAGCAAGACTTCCTCCATATCCAAGGAGGGAGATAGGTATCTTGACATAGTGATTTATCCTGTCTCTTCTGGAGGTGCCTCTTTCCATGGACTAGGACACCTTGCTGACTATCCTGGAATGGCTTCTCACCTCAAGACAGTGAAAGTCAAGTGCCTGAGTAGTGGTACCTGCTGGACTCCTGATGCCTCATGTTATCCAGGTCTCACCACCATGCCCCTCTCTTCTGCAGGTGCTTCCCTTTGTGCAATGCCAAGTCTGTTCTCAGAAATGGTTGTCCACGAAGCCACCCCACATGCCAGGCTCCACATCTCCTTGCCCCAGGGGACACAGCAGGGTGTCAGGCTCCCAGAGCCTCCACAACCCCAGGCATGCCTCACCATGCTGGTCACATTCAACTGAGATCTTGGAAGTTTACCCTTCACATTTTAAGGTTATTTTCCTAATTATTCTGATATGATTAATAGTGGGGTCTGGAGTTCAGGGTGACAATGTTAAGGAAATTGATTAATGGGCTGTGAGCTGACTATACTGTTTTGTAACAAAATTATCTCATCATTGCTGTTAATTTACCAAAACAGAAACTTCAGCAAACGTAACAGATAAGGGACATTTATGTTTCAATGCACAGCATTTTAGATTCACAGATCTAAGGACTTAAAAGTTTCATTATTATGTCCTTCTGCAGTGGACCACAGATACATTAGAAGAGGGTAAAATGATCCCTTGGAAATGGGAACATTGAAAAGTGTAGTAATATGTGAAAACCAGTGCAGCATGATGGTTAACAGGTTTCAGACAAAGCTGAAGTTCAGAACTTAAGTCACCAAACCCCAAGCTTGGCACAGCTGCTGTTTTCTCTTCTGTTCTTTCACTTCAGGAAAAAAGTGCTACAGATGTGCTGCTCAGTAAAAGCATTTGCAATGTTTACCTTATGTGGCACGTGATCAGATAGCAACAAATCTCTCTCAGAATCTTCTTTACAGTGCATTTTTCCTTTCCTTACACCCCTTAAAACAACTTACATTACAGCTTTGGAAAGATGAGTTTTCTGGAGAAATACTTCTTGTTTTCTTAACATTTTTTTCAGAGTAGTTGGGCAGGGGGTGGGGGGTGAGGGTTGCGTCCAGCCACCACATCAAACTCGGGAGTAAAAGTGTAGGTCGTCCTTTACCAGGGAGTTTGTGCAGTTTTCCTATTTTCCCAGCACTTTCAGAGCACATTGCTTTAAGACTTTTATCTACATATAGGTCTGTTTGTCATCCACTATGGGGACAAGCAGTGCTATTTTTATACATATCCCAACATGGAGGAGTTGACAAACATATTGACTGTTCTGTCCCTGAAACACCTGCCTTCATTGAGACTGAATACACTATATCGAAATATGTGCATAAACTACATCGAAATCTGAGCAAAAGTACTCTGATGTTTTAAAGCAGGTTAGGAAGAGCGACATGGAGTGGCATGCAAGGGACTACCCAAAGCAAACCTAGTTTCACTCATTTATGAATAAGGATACAGTCCTCAGGTCTTTTTGAGCAAAACAAAACTCAAAGAGTTTTTCACTCAGTTCTTCTACTTCCCTGCAGCATGGTGACAATGTAGTCTTTAATCTCTTTCTGAAGTATCTGAATTAGGAGCAAAATACCCTATCTTTTCTGAGGCACATAGGAGTTTCTATAAAAGCCATTTTCTGATAAATACTTAGAACCTTTCCAGAAAGATAGGCTCCATCCTTCCAAATAACATTCAAATGAAAATATGAATACTCTGAGACAGTTTTCAAAGCCTCACAGAAATAAAAAATAAAGCTAGCTTATTAGAAGCATATATAATTTTGTTAAAATCAAACTTGTTTTCACCTATTCTGAAATAGCATATTTACTACACAATATTTTTTACCAAACATTGTTGGAAGATGAAGTTTCTGAACCAACAGCACAGATACATTTTGATTGGATAAGGGGCAAACAGTTTAACCAAGGGAAATACACTGGCTATCACAAACTCAGATTCCTGGCTTCAGGCATCCTCATTTGAATATTTGAAAAATATTCTATTAAATATTCCTTCACATCTAATTAGGCTTAAGGAAGCAAGCCAGAAAGCTAGAAAGAATTGATTCTCACTGCACTTTAAATTGCTGCTGCAGTGCTTTCACACCTGATGAAATATGGATCAATTATCTTTTTGGCAAATACGAACATGCTATCTTTTAGCAGAGCTTCATTAACAGCATTTCTGTGTCTAGTCTTTAGCTTGATCTGCTCATTTCTATTTGAATTAATGTAGACTATTAGCTAAATTGCACAAACATGTAGTTGAGCCTAGAGAAACTTTCAGTCTGCATCTGTTCAGTCTGCATCCTCCTCAAGTTCTATGCTAATAATCACCAGAAATTACCTGAGGTGGTTCTTTTTCACTCATTACGTGAAAAACAGACTTGTTACCTGAAAATATGCATTTGTAATTGTGCATTTTATGGAGTTATAATTATGCAGGTTTTTTTTCAAGGTGACAGTAGCCAAGCTTACCTGTCAGCTGAGAGAGCAGTGAGAGTAAAGACTGACACCCCTACAGAGGTGAGCTGTATGAAGGGGATAAGTTTGCATCCAGTCCTGCCGAACAGCCACTCATCAGCGAGGTACCTGCTGGCATCCACGGGCACACAGGTCACTAAAAGCAGCAGGTCTCCCAGAGCCAAACTGGAGATGAACAAATTAGGGACATTTCTCATGGATTTAACAGTACAGAAGATCTTAATCAAAGTAATGTTGCCAATAAGGCCTATCAAAATGATGATCCCATAGATCGTGGGGATGGCGTAGAGGAATGCTGGGTAGAACCAGTCGTCACCAAGGAGGGAGAAGTTTGCACTCTGGTTGACAGAGAAGTTGTAGAGAATGAAGTTGTCTGTTTCTAGGTCTAGTAGCAGGCACTCTCCAGATGCCATCGTCCTAGTTTGCTCTCTTTGGAAGACAGCTTTCTTCTTTGAAAGTCCTCACATAAATTTCTTGCTTTAATTTTGCTGCTGCTTGCTGTCTTTAAGCAGTCAGAAGAGTTTAAAAGTCATATCACTTTGTGACACATCTTGATAATAATAAACAAAACGAAAAAGCACCTGCAGCTTGCTCCACAGTCCCTTTTCCATAAGGTGAAAGGAGAACATCTTTTAGCATAGCCTGAATCCTGAAATTTGCCCTTCCCTCGAAGACTTGTCTTGCTGTTTCATATTCCTCAGCTGTGGAAGGCCAATTATCAAATTAAGAGACCGGCAAGTGGCAGGCATCTTCAAACACGGGGCTTGTTAAACTCCTGCCGTCCAGGTCTGCCGATCAGCCCCGAGCCCGAAGGGAGGGAGTTCCAGCGAGCAGGAACTCTGGGGAGTTTCTGCCACGCCGCATTGCCAATCCCTCCCGCTTTCGGTGCCTGCCCTCGCGAGCTGGATTTAAAGTGAGGGAGAAAAGCGGGGCTCGGCTGGCGGCTCGGATCCTATAGGCAGGATCTTCTGGACGTCAGTCCCTGCGCTGCTTCCCACGGTGCGGCTCCGGGAGCGCCGGGAAGCTCCGGCCGCCTGCTGGATGCTCCGGGCACTGCCGTGAAGGGCGGGCGGGCAGCACCCCCTTAACTCTTTAGGGGGGAAAAAAATACTCGTCTGCTCACTTACAGCTCCCAAGCAAACCACCCAGGGGGAAAAAAAAACAAAAAACAAAAACAAAAAAACCCCCACAAAACCCCAACAACAACAAAACACCACCCCAAAATAAAATATCCCTCCCCACTGCCCCCCGAGTTTATTTCTCACTGCAAATAGACCAGAAAAGCCATCCCACCTCCTTAAGTAAGAGCACACATATTTTTCCTCGCACTCCAGTATTCAGTCGTTTCAATGACAGAGAATGATGATATGAAGCCAAATTCACCTTCCTCCCTGCCCCCAAAGAAATGAAATTAATAAAGCTAGTTAAGATATAATCAATATTGCCATTAAGATAGACATATGAATATCAGCACTGTGTACCTGAAGTTAACCAAGGGAAGCCTGAACTCTGCACTTCTTTTTGGTTGTTAATTTTTATAATTTGGAGGTAACAACACTAAGGCACAAAGTTTTCCATTCAACATGATAGTTTCTATATATGAGGTACCCACCATACTGGCATCTGTAGGTAATACATGTGTAGATGCAGCAGGGAGTAACTTGTTTGGCTTATAACAGCCTGAAAAAACTCCTTTTTAGAACTTAATTAAGATATAACTATTACTGATGTCTTACTGCTTTATAACAGGCTATTTATGAATATATACCAGGACTTTCTGAACTGTGGAGAAATATAGTTAATTTGGAAACCAGCCTGCAGAATTAAATGAAGCTGTAATTTACATTTCTCCTTGCAACTGCTCATTTTTGCAGGCAAAAGAATGTTTCACCAACTGCTAGAGTTACTTGGAAGTGAGGGTGAAGACAATTCAAACCAGGCATTAAAGTGTGATCACTGGTTTCTGCATAAAAGAAGCATTTCAGGACACAATCTGGAAAATCTCCAGGGGTTTGGGAGCTGCGTCCCAGGGTGGGATTCAGAGCAGGAGACTTCAGTAGCTGTTTTTCTGCTTCATTCTTGTGACCTGGGTCAGTGTTTTCAGCTGTTTTGCTGCTGTTCACTCTAAGTAAACAAAGGACTTATGTGTACCCTTAACTTTAAGTAGGGCTACTTGCATTTTTTTTTCAAGCCAAACACCCATGAAAGTGCTGTACTGAAGCTCAAGGGTACAGAGGGAAAGTCAAATTTTCTGGTATTCCTTTTGGACAGAAGCCTGTTTTTAAAAATTGGCTGGAGGTTGCCACTGTTAAAAGCAAGGGACACAGAGTCTGATCAGGGCACACAGGCATTTCTGCAGGTCAGGGCCAGTTCCGTGCAAGGCTGCTGGGTTGGGTGGGTGCCTTTGGAGGCAACGCCGTGTTTAGTACAGCAGGACGTACCAAAGGCACAGAGGGAACTGTGGAGTTACTAAAGCAGCCCAGTCACACTGTGGTGGGACAACTCTCCCAGAATATTTGGGAGTCTGGTGATAGGGGCTGCATGAGAACGGCATGCATGCTTCCCCCCTTCCTGCCTTCCTCTCGCCTACCTCCCTCTCCACCGTTTGCTTTCTCTGCTTTGGGATAAAGTGGAAAAGACACTTCTGGAAGTGGTAGCAGCCACTTGGTGTAATCTTGATGGACCCCTGTGCCCAGCAGTTGGCAGTGACCGGCCCTGAGTAGGAGATGGGACCAGAAACTCCTTGTCTCCCTTCCCATTCAAATGACTTGTTGAGTCTGGGATTTGTAAGCCCACCATTCAGAGATACAACATTTCTAGCTCTCATCATGAGGCTTTGGTCTTCCAGATGGACATCAAAGTGGTCAGTTTGCCAAAGATCTCACTCATCACTCTTTACCATTCAAATAGTGACATTTCTCCTACCTTGACATGGCAAACTATGTGAGGTGAGCAAAGCAAGAAAAGAGAAGGAATGCTGGAAATCCTTCTTATGTTCCAGCAGACAGTGGTGTTGTTCACTGTTTTTTTCAGGAGAGTATAGGCAGATCACCGTGTCCCAGGTGTCTCCATCAGCGAAGGAAGGGGCTCTGATGATCTCTGAGAGGATGCACTTCACATTCAAGTTTGCTGGACTGATAGTTCATTCCAAGAAGCACTTAAAGTCTACAGTTATAGCTTTTTAATTTTTGGTTTTGATAAATCCAGACTTCAGGTTTACAACAAACTCTTTTGACCACAGAGAATGAGAAATTGAAAAGACAAATGCAGAAGAGGAAAAAAACCTCAAAACCTAACCCAAACAAAAACAGATCCTGTAATGCTTGAAGCTTAGTTTAGATTATAAAAATCATTAACTTTTTATGTCAAATGTGAATAGACTGTTTCAGGGAGATGACTGCTAACCAGTTGAAGGACACAGGTTTTATTCACCATTGCCTAGTCTGCAGATGTTTCCCAGAAGTAACTTAGAAATGCTGAGAATGTTTCTCAGACATGTTTTTGTCTTGTCATAAATTGCATTTGAGAGGTTTTGTTTATTATAAATGGTGTACCTTTTTCATCATGTCACTCTAGCATTTATCTTCCCTTAGCAGGCAAAATGTCTGGGTATTTGTATTTGCATAGCCACCTCTCCTGTAGTGTTCATTTCAAGATCCCAAGCCTCCCTCCAAAGGAAAGTAAGCATCAATACCCATATTTCACCGTTGCAGTAACCTGCACATATAAAAAAAAATACAAAATAACTGTGGCACAAAGTTACTTAACTGGCTTTTGGCAGAGTTGTGAATAGAATAATGCAGGTGTCCTGAGACTGGTCCTGCATTATAATGGTTTTCTATTGGACAATGAGAGATTCCACAGACACTTTCAATAGATGCTTTTTTATTTTCATCTCTTAAGCTTTATCCATCCTCCAAATTACAGCTGCAAAGAGACAACCTTCTTACTCCTTAATTGTGCACAACAGGGGAGATTTGTAAAAGCTCAATGGGGTAAAATTTTCAAAAGCAGTTAAACCTATATGAAACATAATGAAATTTAGGCTCCATGAGCTCACCACCCAGAAATGAAGCCAGAGTTTCAAACAAATGCAGTTTGCATTGAGAAAAGTACATGAGGACCTGCTTTTCAGAGACGCTTGGAGAGCTGCAGCTGCCTGCAGCTACAGGCAGATTTTCAAAAAGCCAGACCAGCCAGTCTGCCAAGGTCTTTTGAAAGACACTGACCATTTTTTTCTACATATCTAAATGGATCAATTTGGAAAATCTAGTGCAACAGGGGGTTCTGAGCCCCTGTGAGATTCCACGGGAGATGCTCTGGTGGTGGGAGCCAGAGGAAGGTGCTGAGTCCACCTGCAGATTCCAAGGCTGGCTGAGGCTGCCACAGCCATTGCCTCGGAGAGCAGGAGCACAACTGCAGCACCAGGGCAGGCAGCCCATGCAGCATCCCCCACACCAGGCACCTCCAACACCCAGGGGACATGGAGGCAATGGAGATCATCTCCCAGAGAGCATGGCTCTTCACCAGAGGTGTCATGATTATTATCTTGCCACAGTATGACTTTCTTTCATAGTAGCCTCTTGCACAGCTCCTCAGAAGAGATGGATAAACTTGCATCCACTGTCCAGTGTCAGGAGAGGAGTCCATGTGCTCAGGGTTCCGCTGCTTCCTGATGACTGGATTAGCAGGGCTGGGAGCCAGTGAACCAGGCATTACTCCTGGCTGAGCATGTGGAGTCCAACATCCGCTGATTTACCAAATATTCTCCTTCTGTAAACTGTTCATCTCCCAGAGGGAACAAAGCGGTGTAAAGCATCCTGCCTATAATCCTTCCAAGCAAATTCTTCATTTTTATTGCTGTCACCCCTATGTGATCATATCATGCTCTGTGTCTCAGTTCACCACTGTTTCAGTCACCAAAGTTAACAGAAGACTGTTCAAAAAAGGGTGATTTTCTAACCCATTACATTCCAGGGATCTGATTTACAGTAGAGCTTTACAGAGAGTAAATCCTGTTAATTAATTTGAATTGTGTTTTTTGGTTTTTTTTTTTTGAGCAGTGATCTGTACTCATACCTGCATGACAGGAGGTCAGAAGGTCTGGGGAGGGAACTGATTATAATTCACAGCATAAAAGTCCCCTGAGTGGATACGATGTGCTGGTTTCCTGCATGTGTAAAAATGGAAATGAAGCACTGTCAGGTTTTCTCCTTCATCCTGCAGCCTTGCTGATGCACAGCCAGTACTGCAAATGAAGATGCAGGCCACACAATGTGAAGTGCTCCCACTGTGCCTTTGAAAATAGCTTATTCATCCTAAATTAGACAACTCCTTCAGTGTGTTATTGAACTTCATAAATCCCCCATTCACTCCCAGATTTCGTCATGACACATGGTAATCAAAATCTGACACAGCTGGAAGGGATGTCTGAACTGCCTAACACCCTGGATGTGTGCTCATGGAGAAGGAAGTGTTTGAAAGAGAGACTATGCAGATATATATTTACAGAACTCTTCTGCCAGGCTTGAAGAGTAACACAGCCATAATGGCACCTGAAAATGCAGTAAGTGAGAGAGTAAGGTTGCATGGTGGGCCAGCAGGAGCAAGGGATCAGCCTGTGCCTGGTAAACGTGGGATGAAAAGGAACTTGAGGATCAAGAGAACTGACTGTGTGAGATGCTTTCAAGGAGGGCACATTTGGAAAAGATGCCCAGTGCAAGGAAAAGGATCTTGGCAGCAGCACCCCAAGGAGCAACAATGCATTTTTTGAGAGCAGGCAAGATATGGACATCTGGGCAAGAAGCTTTAGCTATAAAAGAGGCAGGAAAAGCCACATTCCACATATTTTATAACACCACCCCGCCACACACACCCCCACCCCCCAAGACAGGTAGACCTGGGAATGCAGGGAGAGTAACAAGAAGAAAGCAGGATTGAATGAAAAGTAGTCAAGACAAGTGTTGCCACCTTGGTGCAGAGAAAACATGAAAATCTCTTCTAACCATTCTGGGCTCATGTTGGTGACAAATAACTCCCAAGGAAATATTTCAGGACAAGATTCCCATTGTGATAGATGGAGGCAAAGTCATTGAGATTTGAAAGTCATCTTCATGAAAAGAAGACAAGTTTGTGGATAAGGACAATTCAGAGGGGTGAAGAAGGGTACAAAGGAAAGGTCATCTCAACAGCTCACGATCAGGTGAGGGGAGTTAAAAAGAAGCCATCAAAGATCCTGCAGAAGGGGAAAAGTGTGCAAAAAAAGAGAGGGTAGATGAGGAATGCAGGGGAAATTCAGATTTTGGATTAATTGTATGATCAAATATATCATCCTAAGTAACTACATGGCCAAGGTGAGGCTAGTGGCACTGTTTAGGCTAGAGGAGTCTTCAAAGTTAAAAGACTTCTGTGCAAGAAATTTCAGTGGAGTGCAAGGGGAGGAAGTCAGATTAAAAGTCTGGGCTGGAGCTGAAAAAGAATATGCTTTTCTTCCATGCATCTGTTTTCCAAAATAAAATAAATAATTTAAAAAAAAAAAAGGATCTGGGTATAAGAAGGTGGTGGACAGCAGCATCAGAAGGGCAAGAACAGTGCCCAAAACCCATGCTTGTCCTTGGTTTCATAATTCTTCCTGAAGGGCACCTTAAACTGGGCATTTCATGGCATGGCACTTTGATCAAACATTCCTGGAAGACTCTCCTGCTCTTGGCTTTCAGCATAACCAGCACTTCCCTACTGTTGCTGGCCCTTAGCAGGGATATGGAAACATTCCCCTGGCAAGACAGCTGAGGGCAGCAGAGCAGGGAAGGGCATACACACTGCAAAACAGGTAGCCCAGGCTGAAAACACCAACCTCAAGGCTGCAAATCCATCCTACTAACACTTTTTTTAGGACCTACTGTTAGACAGCACTGACCTCCACTGGGACCATTGGGAGTTCCTCGGTAATAATTTAAAAGATTTTGCTTGATAGATGAAACCAAGGTAGAGTCAGACTGAGAGTTTATTTGAACATTAATTCTGGCTAGACCAGACAGCTGTAAGATACATGTTGAGACCTTGGATTGTGAGTATTAGCCCTTAGCTGTGTCGCTTCACAGGCATGTAAAGGTGCTGATTTAACAAGAATAAATCTTCCGCCTGAACTTTGGCATGCAGAAGCAGCATTCAGGACATGCCACCCTTTCCTGGGCTAAGCAGTGCTGATGGATTCACCCCCGGTTTCACTCCTTTACTTCACTGCAACATCTCAATATCCTCCTTGGGCTCCTGGACTTGGAAGATTTTTTTCTTTCAATGTTGTCACTGACAAGCAGCTGGTGCAATAAATTATAGCTGAATGCATTCTGTTCTTTTCCTTTTATAAGGTAAGATGTACTTTCCTTTTTCCCATCTTTGTTGTCATGGGAAAGGACAATTCCGCACCTGACAGGAAAACACAAAAATGGAAATAACGATTATTAATAATAGTTATTATTAATAATAAGAATTGTACTCTGGGAGATTGGAAGAAATTAAATAACTCAGTGTCAAATACATATTTTAGAGAGGAAAAAAAATTGAAACCCATAATCAACAGGGCTGTTTAAGCCTTTTTCTAAACAAGTGGTTCCAAAGATAGCTGGCATAACTCACCAAGAAATGTGCTGGAGGAACACAGTAAGGTAATATTACCATTTACTATCTTTGTATTGTATTTGAGGGATGTTTCAAGTAGAGAATCGGGTAATACGGAGGCATTCAATAGTGATAACTCCTGTGCTATGCTGGGGCCGATCGGACGGGCCCCCCGGGCGGGGGCTGAGCCCCCCGAGCGCCCCCGGGGCGATGCGCGGCGCGGCCGCCAGAGGGCGGCGCTGGGCCGGGCTCCGCCGGCGCGTCCCCGCGGGGACCCCAACGCTGCCCGACCATGGGCAGAGAGACAGCCCCTCCTGCGGCACCGGGAGGGGTAACCCAGCAAGGGACTGCTGCCGGACCGTAGAGTACAATATATATCTATATCTATATCTGTATCTTTAATAAGGTCACAATTAAAGCCATGTAAGAAGGATGGAGAAGCAGCTGAGAAGGTGGTGTTTGGAAAGCATCCCCCGCGTGAGGACTTGAAAAGAAGTCCACCCTCTGGGACAGCGAAACGGCTAACAGGATGTCACTACGCTCTTGGTAGGTCTCGGAGAAATGGGAAGCCAGCAAATTACTCCACTGCCCCGAGCTGTGCTGATAGTGACAATTTGGAGGGTCTTCCTACAGCAGTTAGAGGAAGAGGGAGAAGTTGAGCAGAGCTTCCGCTCTTGTCTCGGTTTAATTTAGCTCTGGTTTTAATTTGGTGGGCTCTCCCCAACACCCATTCGCAGGATTCGTTTTAGTGGCCTTGCATATCAACAGAGCATCTGACTCAGTCGTTGTTGCTTAACTCCAGCTGAGTTTAAGATATGAGGGCACAGGTTGGCATGTCTAAGAAGCAAGGGAAGAAGTGAGTTTTCTGGAAAGTAAAGTCATCTACTAGTGTAGTTGAATTTCTTAAAACACCTCCTATGAGTCTGGCAGTGCTGGGTTTTGTGCCAAGTAATGTGTTTGCTCTGGCAAAGGGTAGCAAAAGGAAAAGTGCTGCAAATGTCACACTGATGTCCAAAAAGTGTGGGAGAGAGTGCTAGGGTGCTGCAGGACAGACACCTTGCTTCTGGTGTCTGAAGAAGACGGTATATTAGAAAATAAAATCAGTAGCTATATGGAGAAATACACAGTGTAGGGGAAAAATCAACACAACTTTCATAGATGGAAGTCATAGCTCTCAAAGCTAACACTATTTAAGTTAGCAGTCAATGAGGCTGTAAATAATGATAATTAGAGTCTACATGTGTGCTTGGACTGTCTCAAAGCTTTCATAAACTTAGGATTTAATAAAGGTCACAAAATAGGAAACAAAGAGTAGGTATGAGGCACTCTTTGCCAAGGAGAAAGGCAACCAGAGGCAGCCTGGAGACACATCCTGTAGTCTATGCAGGCCAAAATATTTAGAAATTATCTGGAAAAGGGAGTGAGCTGTGAGGGACCGAAGTCTGTTGCTGGTCCTGAGTTGCTCAAGGCAGTAACAAGGAAAGCTGATTGCTAAGAGTGGTAGAAAATTTGGTGTTTGGGATGATGGGATGGACAATAAGTGACAAGAAACATAATTTGATACTCATGGGAATAAGTGACTTTGACTAATCGTTTGATAGGATCTAAACAGCCTGTTTCAAGTAAGAAAAATAACTTGGGTATCACTGTGATTAATTCTCTGAAATCACCCACTCAGCGCACACAGACCTGAAGGTGAAAAATGAGGAAGGAGCGATGAAGTAATAAGGAAGGGAACAAGTCACTCATTTTAGTGCCTTGGCTTCCTGTCCATAACAAACTGTAGCAATAATTGTAGCAAAGAGTGGTAACAGCTCTGTGTGGCATGAAACATCTTAATCTGCATTTGCCAGCAATTATCACATGGTGATGTTTGAGGCTGCTGGAACATGCTTATTTGCAATGCGGAAGAAAATTGGACAATGCTGAAGCATTGGCTGGCGATCTTTAGCTTTTAGTGTTTTCAAATAAAAGCACTTGCATTGTGTCATGCTGAGAAACTCATCATGTGCTACCAAACCCATGGACATTATTGTCCATACCCCCAGAAGTCATCTGTAGGCTGATGGTAAAGACACATAACAACCATTGGCCCAGATCCACAAAAACATTTAGGAACATAAGTCCCACTGTGATAATTGGGAGTTCAGTACCTAAATGCTTGGTGAATTCAGTCATCTGCTGCTGACTTCTTATTTGGTGGCTGTAGAACAACAGAACTGATAAAACATGTCTTAAATTTAAATAATGATCTCTGAATGCTCTAGCCATTGTTGTGCTAATTAACATACTGACAAAGCCAAGGCTTACATTCCATGAAGGACACTCAGATTTCATCTATAAAGACAAGATATGAGCCCTGGGCTCTGCCAATGTGCTAGCCAATGTATCACTGTCAGGAATATCCCAAAATCAGAATACAAGCTGAGGTGAAGGTTCATGTCTGTCAGTATTGGGCACAGAGGAGAGGGTTGGTGTTTGATGTAATCACCATCTCAGTCATAAGTCAAAGAGCCCCACGGCTCTGCTCATCAGTGATGTTTACATAGACTGCTAAAGGTGCCATAAGCTTAAGGAGTCAGAATATTAGGAAAAAACTCTAAAAAACCAGAATTTACTATCACCATTATCAGATCTTGTAATTAACTAGACAGAAAGGCAATGAAAAGGAACCATAGTTTCAGACAAATATAGATTGCTGTGGTAGTAACCATGTTTTTAGTTTCACATCAGCTTCCCTGAATGAAATCCCATATTCCCATCATAAATGGGGATAGTTCACTCTTTTTCTCAAGTAAGGACAATTGGCAATGCACTCAAAATGTTTCATTTTAGTGTTTTCTGATAAATTTGAATTAATTAATTTCAATTCAGCTGAATAAGTAATTGCATTTTCCATTTTGTGACATTACTATGTGAAATTTTTATATAGGGAGCTGACTGTGAGAAATTCCTTTTTCAAGCAAAATCTTATGGCATCCTTCATGATGCCCCACATCACTGTCTTCACAAGAAAAAACACACTTGCACCCTGGAAATACAGCTTGATCCATACAAGCGAACAGGGCCATAAATTACAGCTCTATGTGTCAGAGGACTGATGTGGAATGGAATTTTATATATTTTTATTATTGATGATAAATGAGGCCTTTTTAATCTGTTCAGGAGAATGAAGGATTCCACTTTGAGCTAAACTGAAGTTAAAAACTTAAGTTGGAGTTTCCTGATGGGATTCTTGGTTTTGTATTTTCCATCAGAGTCATTCTTATGAAAAAAATACAAGAGCCCCTCTAGAGGGCCGGGTATGTTGTGCCGTCCCTGCCGCTGCTGTAGCCTGCAGAGTCATCATTCTGCTTGTGAAGGGGAACAAGATTAAGACTTAAATATAGCTAAGACATCATCCCTTTGTTAAAAAAAGCTAAACTGACTAATGCTAAAGAAATGAACACACTCTTGGATTTCTTTGTAGCTCATTTAAGTGTTTCCTGCACCCAGACCTCTACTGTAGCCCTCCCATGTGAAATCACACTCTCACTTCAGGCTCAGTTGTTTCAACTGAAGGACAGACCTTGCTGGAGGAAGGCAAGGCCAACCAGCGAAGGAGATGTATTCAGAGAGTGCTTTGTATAAAAAACTCCTGAAAATATAGGGGTTGACAGGTATTCAGAATGGTCTTGTGATATTCTCTGAGCATCTAATGTATGATAAACTAATGCAGGAGAAAAGGGGGGAAATCAATCATTTGCAACAAGCAATTAGATTAGCTACAATGAAGACAGAGAGGGAAAACATTTTAAAATAGAATTTCAAGGCTGAAATAACTGAGCTTTTATGCCCAGAATAGATACTGCATCAGAAGGGAACCTGAAAGTGTGAAATGGGTAAAGTGTAGTCTTATTTGGAGCATAGCATTGCTTGCAATGAGACAGACAGCCAATTCTGATACCACACAGCTTTTCTAATGGCATAACTTCTCTGAACTCAGTGGTTTGCTGTCTTGATTTACCAGAAAAAGACACATAAGAATGTTCAGCAAATTCAATTCTGCATTTATAGAAACTGTGGGGAGATGCAAAATTGAGGTGTAGAGCTATGAGTGCACTGGAAAAGTCAGCTCTGAATCAGAAGAAGAAAGCTTACCATCCTTCCTAAAGAAAAAAGGCATAGTGTGCAATTCCCACTCCATCTATGGAGAAATCATTCATAAACATGTTCTTAAACTTCAGTTACAAATCAGACTGCAAAGTGTTGGTAGAGAATGTGCCAATGGATATGATTTTACCAAGACCTCAATTCAGTTATGTCATTCCACTAAAATACAGCTCTTCTTCCTATAATGGATGTTATCCATATGATATAAGAGAGCTGGAAGATCCCTGGAGTTTACAACCCTAACAGAATGTGAATGCCATGGGGAAAAAATCTTTCAGAAAGATACATAAGCCCTCAGCTAAAATTAAATCAAAGTCAGTGTAAAACACTATCTGCATTCATGGATGTATTGACAGTTCTCAACACTCATTTCTATGCTTTGGCAAGTCAGTGTCCCATCTTATTTAACTGAATAAACAAATTATTGGTTTTCTGGGCAGACAGACAAGTGCGTGGAAAATAAATGACTGTTTGAGTCATTTCCAGAACATATCACCGTGCTTCAGCAAACATCCTATTCATAGAAACCCCAAAGAAGTAGCTTCTGATACAATACAACTATTGCTTTTTCTGCATTTCATGGAACTAATCCTATTATCTGTCAGATAATATTAGAAGAGAAGAGAATTCAAGTGCACAGTGCATATATAATCCTGGAAGTTCAGTGAAACTTTGAATATGGAAAAGAAAAAGACATCTGACAAATGCTTTGAGGATCCTCTACCAAGGAACGACTCTATGCAATCATTCAACTGGAGCTGTAGTTATGACACTGCTTTGATTCCTTTACTTGGAACACATGTACATAGGACACTTATTTGCTGTGGGGTGATTTTCATCCACCATGCAACCTACCTAATAGCATACTCCTAGTGTGCTTGTGTTGTTAATTTGTATAAAATATGCTGGGCAAAAGAACTGTTATAGCTGTCAGTAAATTTGCAGCTGATGCTAAGCTATTCAATTCTATTCAGGCAAAGGAGTTAAAAATTTAGACAATATGTATGTTTTGCGGACTACGTGAAGAACATTAGGGTCCTCAGCTTCCTCCTAACAAATCTGACAGGAAAGACAAGATTTTCAGTAGGCATTTGTTTTGTAAAGATGTTGCCAATAAAAGTAAAAGAGAATAGCTACACTCAGAAAAAAAAACACCCCACACTCCTCTGGTGGGGTATTTGACACATGGAAAAACACATCAGAGAACTCTGGATTATCAACATCTCTAACACAGCAGTTATGCTGTCATAGTGCACATCCTTTTTAGGAGCTTGAGCAATGACTCAAAACAATATTATCCTTCACTCACCTTTCGTGAGGTTCAACTTATTGCCTAATCCAGTCTGTTCTCTTGGGTATGCCAAAATACAGATATAATACTAATGTATAAAATGGTTGGAGAAGAAATAGTTAAATGCTTTACCATCCAAATCCAAAAAGCAAAAATCTAAAAATCTAAAAGTAAATCAGTAATACTGTTAAGATATTTAACAGCAGTAACAGTTCAGGCTGCTCTCTTTAATGTATAATGCAAATGGACCATTTCAAGCATGTTAAATATGAGGAAGGTAAAATGAAATTATGTCCATGGCAGTATCTAAAACAACTTTCAGGCAGACCCAACACAACACAGCTGTATCACTTTCAGCCACATCTGAAAACTCAGTACAGATTTTGTAGTTCTTTTTCAAACCCTTGCTAGTCAAATGGGAGGTTTTTCATTAATGCTGGAATGCTCTTGGGCAATATCTAACCACAGACATTTTTCTGGCATAAAACCTTTGCCTAAACTGGAGAATAAAAGCATCAAGTTATTTGTGCACAGAAAGACACCCTACATTTCCCATCTGAATAGCTCTTATTTAAGACTGAAGAACCAGAAGAACTAGAAAATGTCATTATGAAATATCTGTGACAGAGCTGATAAATGAAAATGCCTTTTTTGTCAGTGAGGTCTGTGGGGGGTAAAGACAATTCAAAGTGCTCTTTCTTGTCTGGCCTAACACAGCAGTTGGAAGCACTTCACCTCACTGCCCAAGCAGTTCTTTCACCCAGAGTGGTTATTAACAGTGCTCATTCAGTATTTCATGAGGATAGAGGAAGTCACAATAAAAAGCTATGAGCAAAATCTTCCACTCTGGGAAATCCCTATCTATTTGTTCATGGAGTTCAAAGACTTACTTAGAGTTGCAGGATATTTACTCAGAGTTTCAGTATAAACCTGTCAGTGTTCCCAAACCTGTAAACTTTAGTCTGCAACGTATAAATTCAGCAAATGAGGTTCATAAAACTGCAGGATACCCGAGGGGACAGGTCTACCTGAGAGCCTGAGAATGGATGTAGGTCCCAGCAGTAGCTGCAGGACTCCTGAATGCCACCAAGGTCATCAGTGATGGAGGCACAGCACTTCCAGAGGGACTTTCTGACCTGTAACCTCTTCACCTCTGAAAAATACAGTTTCCTACCTTCTCCCCCAGGAAATTATTAGCATTGCACACACACAGCCCTTCCTATGACTGGCCATCCTTATGCTTTTCACCCTAGCTTTTTTCATCTTCTTCCCACTCTTGAGCCTTGCACTCTCTGTTAATGCCTTTGGCTTGCACCTGCCCTGAATGCAGCGGTCATTACTCCAACCGGCTCATCCATCTTATCCTTCCTGTACTTGGTTCAATAGAATCATTAACATTTTCACTGGAGTTGGCCCAAATGGCCCTAATCAAGAGGAACTGGCAAGCTGGCAAACTCTCTGCAGAGGCCTGTCAGGAATGAAGTACTACCACCTTTTCTGTAATAATACCATGATTTGAAAAACTACTCTTCCTCTCCCCCAAGTTTATCATTTATTAGAAACAGAGGAAAGGGGTTTAGATTTTTAGATTAATGCTACAGGCCCTGCACCTGCAGCATGGGGAGAGATGCAGGATATGTTATATATTCCTTTATGCTGGTTTTGGTTTTGTCTAAAATGGGTTGGTGCTTCCTTTCAGATTTAGGCATCACAGCTAAGGCAAATGTAAAGATATAAACATCTATTAGCTAATGGTTTATGCCCTGAAAGTTAAGAACTTCTTTTACAAATGCAATTCTTATCACACAAAGGAAGAGAAATGTTTGATTATAGAATTGCTGATATTTACTAATGATTTATAGAAATTCTGGCCTCAGACAGATAAGCAACTCCTTATCAGTGTAATCATCAGCAATTTCATGGCTGTTGGAGCAGTGACTTGTGAAGGAGCAAAGACATGAGGCAACTCACTTCTCTTTCATTGAAGACGGAAACAGACAATGAGGATAAACTGATATCTAATCCATGTCCCTGCAAAACAATTGCCCAGTGTGTTACCTTTGACAGAAATGCTCTCTCAGAGCAGCAATGTGTATTGTCTGAGGAATTCAAAGACAGAAATAGGAGGGAAGTGCTGTTATACAGTGAACACAATGAAGTAATAAATAGAACTCTTAACCACTCTGGAAACAAAGATTCTTCTCCTTAAAAAATCCACAAACCAACTTTCACCTGCAAAACATGAATACAACCCACATTATGTCAAAGCTCTCATGTTGTCTTGCTCCATCATGAGTCTCTGTCAAGTTTTGTGTCCAGTGACATTCACTGCCTCTGTTTCAGTGACTCCATTTCAGCTTGTTGAGTGCTTCTGCTCCTAATTACAAGTGCCGTCATAGTCTCTTTGGACAGGTTTTATAGTGTGCAGATCTGACTAACGTGAGACAATATTTGAGTTGGCGTGTGAAATGAGAATTATGCCTCCTAATAGCTATTTATTTCTCTCTGGGAATGCTGAATTCACTTGAGCCCATGCTGACAATGATTTGCATTTATGAAGATTCGTAACTGAGTCATAAATACTCTGAAATAACCTGCATATCCCACAGCAAGTGTGTAACAAGAACATGTTCAGGACTAAAGAAGATTGGACTGGGAACAATAAGACCTTTCATGCTGACATAATACTGAGACATTTTATTACTCTTTCTGCTATGGTTACCATGTACCCAGGACCCTGCTGTACAATCTATCCTGATGTCAGTCAATATCTTATTCCATAGGTGATATTGGTACTACTCATGGTATAAGATGCTGCTTCCTGTAAGTGATGGTATTGTGGTCCCTAATGAGTTTAAATTGTTCCAATAAGGCTCAAATGATAGGTGTGCTGACTATAGTACCAAAAAGGGATAATGAGTTAGATTGTGTGTGTGAGAGTAAGCATTTTTCTACCTTTATAAAGCTAACAGATTTATGAATGGAGATCAAATTATGAATTACCCAACTGCCTTCTGTATCACTTTTATGTCAGATTCCTGTTTCCTCAATTTTGCAGAACAGTGTTTTTCAACAGGACCATCTATAAAATGAGCAGCTTGGGTAATTTTGGAAGGAATCTTTCCTTTTTCATTAACCAAACAGAATAAAAATCACAGTAGACTCTAAAGTACACTTTTCCTTAAGAATGTGTGAATTGAGGTTAGTCAGCAATTAAGTTCTCTGGTATTGATCTTACACGCGCTATCAATCAACCAACTGGCTGGCAGAAACTTTTGACATTGTGAGAGGTAGAGTCTTTAGCTTTTTTCCCCCCAAAGGTAAACAATAAAACATTATATGTGGTAATTTTCACAAAAATGTTCTCATTCTTTTTTTAGCCCTCTCAAAAATTACAAGAACAGCTTTGTTCCATAAGTGCTTGTTTGGCAGAATTATTTTGCACTCAGCTGAGGAAACCTAATCTCCACATTTTCAAGCAAATGAATAGAACACTGAGGTTGAAAAAGAATGCTTAGCTTTAGCTTTGATTCATTTCTCAGTGACTGCCATCAGAACATGATCAAGATGATTCCCTTGTCATGTGATGGATTGTGATTTCTCATTTAGATCAGTGAATTATGGTATGATAGAATGGTTTGGGTTGGAAGGGACCTTAAAGATCACCAGTTTCAACACCCCTTGCATGGGCAGGGACACCTTCCACTAGACCACGCTGCTCAAGATTTGGGAGTGCTAAATGTCTTCCAGGACAAATCAAAAAGTCTTCCCTTTAAAAGCCTGCACTAAATGATATCCCTGGGCAAATCAAAAGGTGATCACTGTTTTTCGATCAAAACCAAAATAAGCGTGCCATCAATTCCACCTCAGATGGAAGATGAGTAGCACTGCAGAACTCACTGGAACATCCACATGCCAGTCATAAGGAGCCTACTCTGCCCTGCTTCTGAAGCTGGAGAACAGAAGGGCAGAGGAATCAGCACAGAGAGCAAGGAAAATGCATGTGCTGGGGCATCATCTTCCTGGGAAAAGTAGTCCCTTTTCAAGAGCAAACCGAGGCGAGAGGTAGCCTGAGAATAAAAGTGCCCTGGCCCCCAGCAGTGAAGCTGGGCTGTAACTTCAGGCTCAACAGCCTAAGGACACCCAGCAGCAAGCACTCACGTGTGTGTGTACACTCAGCTCACAGAGTGAGCAGTTCAACCCACCCAGAGCTGGAAACTCACCTGCAGGGAGCTCTTTCTCAAAGCTCTTCCAGACCCTCTATGCAGGTTTTCCCTGCTGTGAACTTCGGGCACCCGTTACACTGGTATAAAGGAGGCTCTGCTGAGTTATCCGCACTTTGTCTCTGCTTCCACTGAGTATAATTTGACTGGGATGAGAAAGCTGTTTTGCTGTTGGAGCCTGATACTTGTGCCTCTCTCAGATTTAGGTCTCTTCCCCACTGGGGTCTTTGCAGTGAATGAGGCTGTTTTAAGCTGCAGAAAAGGAGGGGCAGCTGTCAGAAGAGAGGTCCTGTCTGGACCACATGTTTTCCATTTCCACCTTTGTGCTCCCATGAGCGCTGATGCACATGGGAAGTCTCAAGAAGCAGGTCCAGCTGAAAACAGGAGCAGAAAGAAATGTAGAAATTGTTGTTACATTCAGATTAGCTCCCAGCTGAGGCCAGAGAAGGCCAGTGGAGCTGGAGAGACTTCAGCAGGTAAGCTTCAGGCTGCAGGAGGATGGTCCAGACTCTCCTCACCGATCAGATGCTGAAGTGGTGTGAAGGATCTGGCCCAGAGAGGCAGCACTCATGGCACCAGAGCTTTGCTTGTGTGCTACAAAATAGAGGGCAGGACCTTTCAGCAGCCTATGCCAATTCTCAGCATGTGTTGGAGCTGCCAAGGACTCTGTAAGAGGCAACACATAAGCCAGGAAACAGGATTTCTCCTGTGTTAGGGTACACTGGGACACCACAAGGAGACACCATAAGCCCTGGGGCTGGCTGTGCAGCTGGGATCTGCCTTCCCATCCCTGAAACAGAGGAGGAGTGCCAGAAAGACTCCAGAAAGAAAAGATGCTCCTGTTTTTTCTGCACTGTAGAAACATCTCTGACATGTAGCCAAATGTGTGACTGCATTTTCTCCTCTCACCCCTGCACTGCCTTGTCTTTTCCATCCCAGGTCACTAGTTTTGGTGTTGGAAGTGACTAAGGAAAATGTAAGGCATGAGTTAAAGCACAGACAGGTGGGCAGGCAGGCAACTCTGGGGGATACAACAGGGCAGGTGGCTGCTACTTTGCTGTTGAAGATGGAGACTATATCCTTATCCCTGCACCACACACTAGAGCACTGAGGGAAAACTTTGTTCTTTTCAGTGCCTCATGTGATCTGACTCTGGATACAAGGTGCTTTCCTGTTGATTCCCACAATGGTACTGGGCAAAAGGCATCATTGCAGCACCCCATCTAACTATGCAATAGCACAGGTTCACCTGCAGCTTCTTCCCAGTCTCTAAACTCATGATGTTCCTAGAAGTTTCTTTTCCAACAGCAATTATTCCTCTGATAAAATGCAAGGTTTTTAACGATATTTTTTTCACTCCACTGCCTTTAAGGCAGGGCTATAAATCATGCTAAATGCCTCCACATTATGTAAATTGACTCCTTTGCAGAACATTTTTCATTCAGTGTAAACAGAGCAACTACACCCTTTGATGTTTGCCCTAAATTGGTATTTCTTTTGCCCTTTCCAAAGGGGGACTTTTAATCTGTGTCATCTTTTCTCTTGTGTTGTGCATTAAATGGGAATGTGCTGCAAATGCTTCAGCCCAATCCTCCTTTTTTAAAAAATATTTGACCTGCTATCTTCTTACCTCTCCTTCTGATGTGTGTCCTTTCCACTGGTCCATTCTATCTCCTTCACTCTTTGTGTGCTTCCTTTGTGTATTAGGCAATACTTTCCCTTCAATTTTCTTTCTCTTTTTCTTCAGAGCACATTCTATGCTTCTATACAGGACATTTAAAAAGTGTCTTCTTTCACCATGTCATGGCCAAACATCTTTAAGCAGCTTCTTTTATGTCAGTTCATTCATTGTTTTGCCATCTGGGTTTCTATATTGTTCATCCTAGTGATGCCCTTGACACAAACAGTTGAGTACCAGAGCACTTCTGCTTCTCTACAACATAGATGTTGTATTATGTGCTGGCTTTGTATTTTGCATCACGGTTACCTGTAACAGTCATGTTCTGGTCCAAGAGACTCTGGAAAAAATAAAGACAATGAAAGCAGCAGTTCCAGAATATGGCCTTAGAGAAAGGCGTGGGAACCTCAAAAGTAGAGCAGAGGTAAAATTTTCCTAAGGTATCTAGAGAATGACAGAAATAACAGAATCACAAAATAGCTGGGATTGGAAAAGACTTCTGGAAATCATCTAGCCCAGCCCCCTTACTAAAGTAGGTTCACCCAGAACAGGTTGCACAGAATCACATCAAGGTGAGTTTTGAGTGTCTACAGAGAAGGAGACTCCACAGCCTTTCTGGGCATCCTGTTCCAGTGTTCTGTCACCCTCCCAGTAAAGAAGTTTTTCCTCATAATCAGATGGAACTTCAGTTTGTCCCCATTGCCCATTAATCCTCTTGCTGGGCACTACTGAAGAGAGTCTGGCCCCATCCTCTTGACTCCTGCCCACAGACAGAGATGGATATCCTCAGGGATGAGTTTCTTTTACCTTGTTAATGACCTAATTAATTACTGAGAATTAAGATTGGTTTTGTGTGCCATTTTTCTAGACTGAAGATATAAGCCAAGGGATGTCTGGATTTGAACATCCAAGATGATTGCTAAGTTGCTCGAAGTCCAAGCTACAGTGCAGCTAAGAAACTCTGACACACTCTGCTGTTAAAAGATGAATTTTTGTTCAGTTCAGATCAGATAGATCTTCTTTATTGCTGTAACTGACAGAAAAATCCATGATGACAGTTTGCTTCTCTGTGTAATTTCTTTTATTAATTGTTTTCCTGCAGTGCTACTTTAATAATAGAGACACATGGAGTCAGTCACCCTGACAAAGCGTTCTTTCAGTTAGCAGCTAGAAACTCACAGTTGATTTCATCCCTACAAGTGGCATCTTTCCTTGTCTTTCTGTCAGTGTTTTTGAACTAAAAAGTCAATTAATTTTTCTGCAATCATAGTTTCTTTGTAATGCTGTAAACTCTTCAGCACTTCTGAAGCTAAAGAAATTAATTGTGCCAGTTTTTGTCTTGGCCAGCACCTACAGTATATCTTTAGTTGATAAAGACTTCACTACTGTGTTCTAGGGAATGACTTCTAGAATCTTAGTAGAAAGCTTGCTGCTATACAATTATTTACATCTTAGATGAATTGACCACACTGGCTCTGCAGAATTTACCAGAGTGAATTTTTGCTGCTACATCAAATCCTTTTCTTGGTGTTTTTGTTTTTTGGGTTTTTTTTTGTTTGTTTGTTTGTTTTGTTTTGTTTTGGTTTGGTTTTTTGTGTGGGGTTGGTTTTTTTTGTTTTTTGTTTTTTGTTTTTTTTTAATCTAGTCTTTGCCTGGAGGATGCTTTCACTTTGCCAATCATCATCTTCATAGGTTTTGATAGAAACCTTGGTACCTCTTCAAAATCAGGGGTCTGCCAAAGGAGATTTTGTTCACTTTGGTATAACTGGCTGTTGAAATCTCAGCTGGCTACCAAACCATCTAAACACTTCCAGGAAGTCCTGTTTTTTGCTTCTACCTCATCAGCCCCTCCACAGCTGTATTATCTGTTATTGAGGCAATTAGCCTCTCCTTAATTTTCTATCAGCCAATTATTTACCCTTAACTAACCCATCAAATATCCCATAAACTTGTTCTTGGAAAGAGCTAATTTTTTGCTCAACAACACGATGCTGTGACAAACTGTCCACCCATGAAAGGTATTGGTCAATTTTCATGTAGTGGGTAAGGCAGAATGAAGGCCTTCCTGAAGCAATTAGGCTCGAGATCATATAGTTTCCTTACAGATTGTCCTATTTTAGTGTTCTTGCCTTTTGGTGACCTGGAACAATTTTATTTGAAGTTGTCTTCCCACTTGAGCTTCCAAACACAGCCCAGTCCCATAGGAAGGGAAGCTGAAGGACAGGATTTTGCCTCAAACCTCTAGAAGTTGTAGTTGAGGAGTCTTGCTGGAAGCTTTCTAAAAAAAAAATTAAAAAAAAATCTTCAGTTTCTCTTCAGAATGAAAAGAATTACTTGCCGACTTGCAGCTGGAGGCATTTACAGCCACTGGTAACTTTCATGGGAAGTGATCCTGTCCATGCTTTATGGAAGCTTTATGTCCATGTGTTCCACCTTTGCACTTAAAGGTTTTATGTGATATGCTTTCCCTGGCCTCAGGAGAGGAAAAATCTCTGAATTTTAAACCTCTTAGGAGCCTCAGATTGCAGACTAAGAAATAATCTTCTGTGAGAGCACTGTTTACTGTCTCCAGTCACAGAAAATGCCTCATGACCGAAATCGTAAAAAGTGTTTATTTAAATGTTTAAACCGCTGACAGTTCTTTCATTCCCTGTTAAGAGAAGTTTTAGTGTAACCTTTATTTTATTTGAATACACTGTAGGCAAATCATGCTTGTTTGCCTCCCTTTCTATGGCAACCCCTTCTTGCTTTCCTTTTCAGTCCTTAGAGGGGGAAACCTTCTTTTCCTTTGCTCACTGCCAGCCCTGGACGCTGCTTTGACACTGTTCCTGAGTCCTCCTGATTCATTGCAGCCCTACATGGGAGTTCTTACAGACTGTTCTGGCTGCCCATGGGCTTCAGATGCAGAAGAAGGGAGAAGTCCTGACCTGTTTACAGTAAACCATCACCTGCCTTCACCACACAGGGTTTCATGATGCAGTGACTCACTCAGCAATGCTGCAGGACATCAAAGTCATTGTCTTGCTAAAAGCAGTGATGTTAATTTTACAGCACTATATTATACAGAAAAAAAGGGGACAAATTCGTGGTCACATAAGTTTGCTCTGTGAGACACTCTCCAACCAGACAGGGGACAGGTCTTCATGACGAGTTGGGTTTGATTGTGCTTTCATATGGATGACTTGGGGGAAAAGGGCAGCTCATCTCCAAGGAACATGTAGAAACACAGTTAGAAAATGAAGTAATAGAAGTATTTTCCACGGGACTTGCTCTGAATGGGTGCCGTGTGGGAAATCTCTGAGGTGCCACTGAGCCAGCATCCCTTCTGGGACTAGGACTGTAAGGACCAGTAGAGCTGTCAACTTTATTTCCCATGCTTGCCTTATAAATCATGCCTGTTTCTAAAGTTTTGGCCACCAGCAATGATCTCTAGAGTCAATGTAAGCCGTACCTCTAAGAAACAGAATTTTTCAGGCAAGGAAAACCACACCAAGTTTTCTCAAGTGGCAAGAACACAACTTTAATCCAACCTTTTGGTGTACCCCACAGCAGCAGGCAAGGGCCATTTCGTGAGGCCCGAAATCCCGTCCTTGGCAAAGCCTCTGGCAGCAGACAGGAGGCAGGGACATTTTGTGCCTAAAGTTTAGACACCCTGGACTTGCTAGACTGTGGAAGTATTTAATCTTGATTCATGACTGTGAGTGATCTGTGAGTATCCTGAGGAATAAAAATGATGATTTAGTTTTCATTTGTTTTCATAACAATATTTATCATTTAGAGGAACTAGGACAGCTTCTTGCAATTTGGGAAACCCTTAATGAATTCTTACCTAATTTAATGAATCACCATGGAGCCCATATTGCATTTCAAACACTTGGAGTGTGCTAGTCATTATTCACCTGCCTCCAGATTTCAATCAACAGATCTTGGAGGCAGAAAAATGAAAGAAAAATTTGTTGAAATATAATCAGAAAAATTGTTTGCTATTGCTTACAGAAATTAAATGTGTCTGTAGAAAATGGAATGATTCTGTAAATGCTTCTCAACAGGAGTAAATTTACTACCACTTTGATTTGTAATGATTCAGTCAGCAAATAATAGAAATAAGCCCTTGATGATAAAAAATTAGCGTTACTTAGAAATATGATTCTGTTAGGATGCAAAGACAGTCTTGATAGAATGACTTGAGTGTTTTGAATTTAAAGCAGGGAAAGATAATTAGACACCAAGATCTTTTGAATATATAACTTAGTGATTGCATCATGGTAAGAATGGGAAGCTTACTACAAAGGTTTGTGAAAAGAACTTTGCAAGCTGAAGTTGCAGATCAAGGTCTGCAAACACGCATGCTTCATAGCACAATGTTACCTTCAAATCAAATCCCATTTAAAATTAATTATATCCTCCCAAATTACTCAACACCACTAAGTCTAACCAATGCTCTGTATTCAATTTATTTTCTTCCTTTCTTTCTCATTCCTGGGTAGAGGTCAGTAAAAATGGAAATCAAATTTCAATACAAATCAGAAGCAGGTGCAGGTTCTTGTCTGATGTTTTTAATATTTTTATATATGAAACTTGAGCTGAAAAAGGTGCAAGTGAAATTTGCTGATGGATATAGTAACAGTCTGAAGAAGTGTTGGAAAGTTCAAAACCCCCATTAGTGTCCTCTGGGTAATCTTTTCAGAGCAGAGTGGGCCTGACTGTACTTACCTTTGTGGAAACTTATGTCACATTAACTTCTGACGGTGGAATACACGGGTGGCCGATGGCTGTGTGACATGTAAGGGCACATAGAAGAATGAACTTCAAAGCACTTAAGTAGACAGAAATTTTATCTGCACTATTCCTCCTGAAAGCTGTGCTACTTTACTGTCCTTTTTTTCCTACGGAAATTGTCAGCAAATTGTACTGCCTGCCCCAGAAACTTCCTTTGTCTTGACTCTTGATGATTAAACAGGTTTTGAAGTGCCAGCCACTTACTCTAGTCATGCTGTTAGGTGGGGACAGTCTGACTAGATAGAGTAAGGCTGTCCTCACCTAACTCCTAAATTTCACAACAGAGATCAACTGGCTCTCTTGTTTTCGTGCTCGATTTCACCACCTTAGCAAAACATTGCTTCAGGCTGTTTATGATGCATCTTCTTCCTTCAAGAGAGGCTGTTTATATATTAATTACAAGGTAGTGATCTCTTTTACAATGTTTGTGTCTGCTCAAGAGCAATCACTTTCAAAGAAGGAATAGGTCTTACTGTTTGATAGTCACTTTTCGTCTTGGTTAGGTTTTAATGGACTTTGATAGGACAGTCCTTTTAGGTCTACACAAGAAGTGTGCAGGTGCCTTGGGCCACCTTTTCTAGTGCAGGGTTTTGCACTGTGGAAAAGCTCAGCCGCCAGCAGGCAAGGCAACACAGCTCAGGATATGCCAGGCATTATTTGTTGATGTCTCTTCAATAATTCTTCTCTGAGGCCAGTTTATGAAGAGGCCATTCCTAAGGTGGTTCATGAATTTTAGTGAATGGGTGCCCCTTACAGAGAAGCATTATATGTTACTGCCTTAGCATGAAACACTAAAGGAGTATTAACAAGGGATGAAGTGGTTGTGTGAGAAATTCCTTAGGGGTCACATGGAGCTCATGAAAACCTCTGAAATAACGCACAAATTGAGTCTACAAATCCCCTCCACCCTCCAGATTTTGATGTCTGTATCTTGAGAGAAATGTTAAAAGTCATTTTCCAAGGGAGCATACCAAGAACATACAGATACATATTCATCCTTCTGCCAGGTTGTCTCTTCAGACTTGTGCAAATATGTCAGTGCTTATGTGTGTTTGAGACACGAAAGTATCATTGACTAAACTCTCTGTGTATGTATCAAATCACCTCCAAAAGCAGACTATCTGGATTAGGTCCATGATGTGCTGGAAATAACTCTCTTTCTCTCTCTCAGTAGTCTCAGTTAGCCTGAGCACTGCACCGGATTACCACAGCTAGAGCAGAAATAAAGGGTGAGGATCTGCCTGCACTCCACAGGGCAACCTGCTCCCATTACTGCTGCAAGTCCTCATAGGAATAAGCTTCAGCACTAAAACAGTGTTAAAATTTAGAAGCAACTGCACAAAATAACATAGAAAATCTAGCAAAGAATTTTTTATTACTATTACAAAGAATACCCTTTTCATCAAAGCTTTTCTACCAGTCTCTGGAATACAATAAAACTCTATTAAGCTTTTGTTATGGGTTTAAAATCTTGGAATTTTTCTTTCATCTACCAACCCTGCAACTCAGAGGGATCACCTTCTGTCTCCTCTTCAACCATGGAACCTGGAAAGAGACTGCATGCTCCATAGAAAAGAGTTCCACCTGGCCCCCTCATGAACTGCTAACAATGAATCATTTGCAGCAGCTTGCCGGGGCACAC
>JAWWEU010000001.1:102534873-102566988 GCA_035583155.1 Acropternis orthonyx | reverse complement strand
ACTTCCCTAAGAGCAAAACTACTGTGGATATCTTGGCCAGGAGCGGTGAGGCCTAATCTTTCTCAGCTGCAGGAGCATGGTGCTCTCAGCACGGCCGGAGGGAGAAGACAGAGAGAGCACACTGGGAGCTGCTCTTTGATTTATAGATGAGCTGACGTCAGATAGGATGAAATACATCACTGGTCACTTAAGTCAGCTGATGCTTGCCCCTAACCACATGACCCACAGAATTGGGGCCTAGCTAAACCTAAAACCTTAATCTGCGTTTTTTGGGATTTATCAAACCCATCACAGTAACACTGCTAACATGTCCTTCCAGTTTGAATACCTTTAAATGATGTTAGCATATAGTCAGGGGTAAAGTGTGGGTCTATGCATTTCCGTCACAATTTACAATAAAATTGGCTGCTTTCTTTCAAAATACCCTAAAGGAAGAGTCTTCTTTTCAATCTGCAAGTCTATAGCCTTTTGCAGTGCACTGATACCAGGCTGTAACAATCAGCAATGGTGGAGAGGGAGGGGGAGGAAGACCTGCTGATATGATGCATAGGACAATCAGTCTTGGTTTGTACAAGCAGTTTATGTCTACACATATAAATCAAACCAGTGTAAACCAGTCTGTGTCCACAGCATGAAATGCTTACGTGGGGCTTTACAAAATATGACAGCACTATCCAAATTGCTAGCCATTTAAGGTGGCTGTGATCCATGCTGGCTCCTAAACAGTGCCTGGGGCTGTTGGGTACCAGCCGGCCCAGACCTGAGACCCTTCTTGCCAATTGGGGTGAAAAGGATTGAGTGTCTTGCAAGTAACCAGGTACTGCTTTAATTTGCAGGCAAACCCACACAAATCTGGGAAAAAAACCTCTTTCACCAGTTGTGTTCCAAAGTGCAAGTGTTTGTCTATTGCAGCTGATACACGGTAAAAAATATAATTCTTTGCTCTCTGGAGCAGTCACAAACACCACATCTGAACCTGTCCCACTGCTATTGGTACTCAAGGCCATCTCTGATCTTGAGAAGTAGCTAAATAAGAAGGATGGGAATCAGTAAAAATGTCACAATGCTGTTACTAGTTTGAGGCCAGAGTGCATCTCTGGAGCTGTTGTACCTCACAGTCATTTGTTTTAATGAGTATTTCTACTGTTCTCATCATGTAAAGCTGCCTTAAGAAGCTTAAAGTGTATTTGATATTGAGATACATTTTGGATTTCTTCCAAATGTGCAAAAGTACAATTCCTAGTGCTTAAGCCTGGTAGAAGTCTGGCTAGTTGAAACTGTCAGGGCAATACAAAATGCTTTTAATGTCAGTGAGAGCCAGGCTGAATGCCTTTTCTTTGTCATTAACTCTCTGGGCACAGACTTGGACATATTGTGTTTATTTTAAAGTCAGAGAACCCTCATAGGAATCATTAAATAATTTCTTTAAATAGTGGTATAAAAAATATAACTTGTTATGATGCTTCAAGCAATAACTGCTTCCAGGGAAATTACCTTAATGAAGATATTCCCCTTATTTCTCTTATTATTCATACATTTATCTTATTATTCACATCCTCTTGTGGATTTGCTGACCCTAGCACAGTTGTACACAGCTGATTTATGGCCTTTTGTGGGGGGAGTTGATTTATCAGTTTTATCCCATACCTTGAATTGCAATGAAACAATAAAATGAGCAGAAAGTAGCTATTATACCATCGAATTCAAAGATGTCAGCTCATTATGGAAATGATGGCAAAGAAATGAAATAACCCTCCTATGTCCCAGGGATGGGTTAACCTGGATGAGAGGAAGGGGTTGTATACATGTAGGAATCTCTTACACTTTAACAGCTTTTCCTCAGGTAAACCATCAAACATCCACCTGTATTTTCACCCCACCCCAGAGACTACAACACATATTTTCAGTTTAAGGTAATAAATATGATCTGACAAGCTACCACATGGCCCCAGCATCACTTTTAACATTTCAGAGGTCTGGGCCTGTTGGCCTCAGATGCAAGGATTGTTCCTTGGTCTTCTCTTTCCTTGGTGTAGACATGTACAAGGAGACTCCAGAAGCAGCTGGTCCTGAATCACAGACATTTCCTGGGAAGTAAGAAGAATGCTGTCCACAGCTAAATGACACAGCTGAGTTTTAAGCATATTTTCATTATCATTATAAAAGGTATAGTGATAAAACACCTGGCAGGTTTTTCTTCTACCATAAAAAGTGCAATTTTAAATGTCAGCATTAGTTGGGCAGTGAGAGCCAGCATTATAATCTTGTGTGATGAACTCATCTGGGAATTAGGATTGAGCAGCATGTTGCTGGGGGCGGAGGGGGCGAAGCTCTCTCCAGAAAGTGACTTTCACTTTGTGGAAAACTATAGACTCCATGTGGCCATGCAGTCATGTACAAAGTTTGCACTGCAGCAGAACAGTTCAAATGCAGGTTACTCTAGCATGTGGTAAACAAAACCAAAGCAAACCTCTGTAGCTAAGTATGACCTAAGATGATGCTTCTAGGCAGGCTGGTGGAATAGTGCTGTCTGTACGACTGGGCCATTTGGCACTTTCAAAGCATGTCAACTGTGTGAAAATACCCAGGCACTTCACCACATGTGGTAGGAATCAAAAATAAAACAAGCCATGGTGTCTAGCAACTGGTATGTCACAGATAAGTAAAAACAACGGAACTAAAATCGTAACTATTGACATAAGAGACAGGATAACTGCCTTAGGACAGATGGGGAATGCAGATTGGCATAGCTTTACTGAGATGAGTGATTTTGTGCTCATTGATCCCAGCAGATGTATTGAAATCTGAAGGTTCACTGACTGAACAAGGAGTGGGTTGGTTGTAAGTTATACAAAATCAGAAGCAGCAACAAGACATCTTGTGGCAATGTGCAGATTCCTCAGAAGTGACATAGTGGCACAGTTTTCCCTACAGGCTTTCTTGATGCTTTCATAAAATACTGTTTTTATCAGGCTTTTTCAGTGCAAGTAAGACATCTGTTTTGGGAAATGACAACTGAGCTGTCCACTGGGGCACTGGGCAGCATTTCTGCTTTGTAAGATCATTTTCTGTGGAGATACCTGAGCCTTTACAAACTGAATTCTAAGCCCTGAGTAGCTGAAAGGCAGGTGGCTGGTGATGAGAAAGGGCTTGGAGTATCAATCCTCTCCTTCCCTCCCTCAGCTGTGCACAGCTACTGCCCATGCTGCCTCCTGCCAAGCCCTGTCCACGACAGCACAGCCAGCCTTTGGGCTGGCATGTACTTCTATCTCTGCAGAAATATGCTGAGATAAATTAAGGGGATGTGACCTGGAGTTCACTTCTGAACAGCAAACAAGCGAGGTTACATCATACTCATGGGCAAGCAGCTGGAACAGCTGATACCAGCACAGCAAAGCTGCGTGGCATCGTGGTCCTGCAACCCTTTCCCTTTAGGTTTCACTGTTTGCAATTCAGAGGCCACCCCGCAGACCAGAAACCTTTCACAGCACAGTCAGATCCATCCTCATATCGAGGCAGCTTCCCAGCTGCTCTCTGAGCTTGCAAAGTCATTTCAGTCAATTTGGTTTGATTCTATAGATCTTCACTCTATCTGTCCATACATGTGTAGTCCTCAGTTGTCCACTCTGTGCCTGCTCAGTCCTGCTGCCAAAATGAACCTTACTGCTCCCTTCAGCCAGCATGCTGGGATAATTTGGGTTAGTAACATTCATGCAAAGATTGCACTTGGTGTGTGTTATTTTTTGCTGAGATGATTTCCCTTGCATAATCCACATTGCAGCCTCACTGACATGTGGACTGCCTTAATTGAAATGGCAGCAAATCAGTCCACAGTAGCAGAGCTAAATGTTCAGAGGTGAGAACCTCTTCAACCAGGAACTCAGGAAAAACGGATATAAACACATCATTCTGTATGTTTTTTTGAAACTGAAGAGGAAAACTCTCACTTCTCTTTTCTCATTGGTATCACTTTAACTTCAGATAATTATCATTGATTGCTGTTTGTGGTAAGTTAGAAAGAAAGGATTTCCACAGGCAGAATATCTCCCACTTAAAAAATCAAGCATCTGACTTTTCTAGTGATTTAATATATAGAGATATACATATTCATGCATACATATATAAAAATATATGCATATACACACACATGTATGCACACATACTCATAGACACAGAGGTCTAGCAGTAGCCAGAGATACTTATATATATCTAATGTCCTGCTCAGCCCCATTGTCTGTAAAATATTATTAATTTTTTTTCTCCTTTCAATTATCTTGAACTTATCTTTTCTTTTATTTTTTTTTGCAATATTAGCATTGCAAGTTAATTCTATACCCTTTTTCCTCCAGATATTTTTTATCATCTCCTTAGAACAAGAAATTAAATGTCAGTATAATTAAAACTTTTAAAATTCAACCTGCCAATAAAGAAAATAACAAATAATTTAGTCTTGAGGGTGAGACCAGGTAACATGGAGCAGCAAAATATCAGAATGTCTCAGTCCTTTCCCAGTTTATCTGCCTTTCCAGCTGCTTTCCACAGACTTTTCTCTCAGCAGTGAAGTGGTATCCATACTAATAGTGCTTATGTAGCCCTGCAGAAGCTTTTTCTGTCTCAGCATTCTTGCTGCACTTACTCAGCTTTGCTTCAGTGACTGGAGTTACTACACTGACTGTTCAGTGCAGAAAATTTTAAAAAAAGAAAAACCAAATAAACCACAAATGAAAAACACAAGAAAATCCCACAGGAAGAATGGATAAGACAAGTTATTTGCTTTTTGGAACAGTAGATTCTAACATTTTAAAAAAGTGGTCTCTAATGACCCTATAAATTGAACAAATGTTTTTTTCACCCTGAGTGCCTTCGAATTATTAGTTTATGAAGGTTTGAACATCTTTTTACAGTTTCAGTGCTGTCACCAGCTCTCTTCCAAAGGAGATCATAATGTTTGTTTTATTACTAATCATGTAGCAATGATGACAACATTCCATAGTATTTTAGATAAGTGACAGAAAATATCTGCTGGTAGGCTGGCAATTAAAGAGTGTGCTGCCTTTAGACATTTCCTATTAAAGGTGGGTTTGACTTTTCTTCCTTTGAAATGTACTAGATCATGCAATGTCTGCTGAATAGTACATATCTTACAATTTGAAAGCATTGGTGAGATGCTGATCAAGGAAAGAGGTTATATTTTAAATAAATAGCTGTGTTTTCAACTTATTCTGGAAACACTGAATGTTAATGTTAAAACTGCAATTATTTAATTCATAAGAGGATCCAAAGCCACAACTATATAAATGTTTCATCATTTAAACAGAGCAACTCATCTCCCTTTAAATTTCATGTAAGTTGGAAAAACAACTCGTCACCACTCCACCATCACTGTCTGACTGGAGTGCTTAGGCGTGCATGAATGACCTGGTAGTTTGAATACTTTATAGTCAAAATATATTCAACAACCAAGCTGAATATTTTGGAGGAGCAGATCTGATAATCCCAGTGGTCAGATAAACTGTAAGGAAAGGTTCTTCTTCAGGCAGTTAGCACTTGCCATATGTCCTCAAGCATAAAGAAAAATGTCCTCTTATAAATGTGTCCTATCAAAAAATTGCAGATGTTATTATGTGGAACCAACTCTTCTGTAAATTGCTAAACTCCTGTTATCACCATTATCCTGTGACAGGAAATTCAAGTGCTGTATGCTATGTGAGAAGTATTTCCCCTTGGCCTTTCCCTTTCATTTAATGTTGTCTTGTTCATCTTCTGAGAAAGGGCAAATGAGAGTCCTTTGAATTACCTTCTCTGGATCATTCGTTGCAATAGGCAGAGGTGATACAGATTCTTATTATTAAGTTTGGCATTTCCTATTACAATTCCCTGTTTTCAGTTGCTTCAAACTTTGTCAGACATGAACGCTTCAGGCTGTAAATGTCAGTGTGATGTGACCACCCTGAGATGATTTTTTTTTTTCCAAAGGTTTCAGGCAAAGCAGATTAGCCACTTCTGAGAATGAAGAAAAAAAATAGGGAAGAAAAAAAAAGCAAAAAAACCCCAGCTGTTTTTCAGTGTTAAGAAAACCACCATGATGCAATTTTGATTATTCAGCTACAATCCAGGCCCTCTGGCTTAGGGACTTCAGAACTCTGGGCTTAATGAATTCCTCTTCTTTGAATATTCACCCTGTAAGAACTACTCTGTGCAGCCAGTTGTCCCAGTCCCCATGTCTCCTTCCCTGTGCAGTGAGAGAGATGTTCAACCCCACACAGACCCCAGCTCAGCCTGGGCAGAGGCAGAGATGGGAAACATCAGTGTGGGGACACTGAGGCTGCAATGGGGACAAGGGAGGCAAAAGTCAGGTCACAAAGAAATGGGAATTATGTAAGGAGGCAATTGTGCAGAATCAGACTCCCCTACAGCACCAGAGAAGGCTGAAGACCTCAGCTGCACCCATCTCATGCTTCCAACCAGCAGGTGAGGGACAATGGCCAGGGTGTCCCAGTCCAGCTGTGGTGACATATGTAGGGCAGGAGTCAGTCCAGGAGCTGCAGTTGACTTGTCGGCAGGTAATCCAACCCCAGCACCCCACTGTGATGGAAACAATACCATGTGAACAAATAAAATGCAAAAATGGAAATTAAGTACTTCAGAGTAAAGGAATACGAGGGTTGAGTTTGTCAGTGCGCAGTGATTACATCTTTCTTGGGCACTCTAGTTTCAAGTCTTCCATTACACACTCACTTATCATTTTGGCTAAATGTCACCTCCTAAGTCAAAACACGGATTTAAACTTCTTAAGGGATAAATATTGGACATGTAGTAGAGAATATGACTCCTTGTAAGATCTCAGCACCATTTACTAAAGATGGTGGGAGGAGTTGCAAGGGCCTGATGGAGGAAAAAGGTTAAGTGGTGCTGTGGAGGATCAGCCACAATCATTGTCTCTGCCACTGTGCTCCTGTGCAAGGGCAGTCAAAGCACATGCTGAGCTCTTCAGATATGGTCAAAAATGTCCCTAATTTTCTGTGATATGTGATGTGAGACACTGGGATCAGGTCTACCAAAGCACCGAGCACTCAGGTTTGCTGACAGAGCTGGAATTTGCTATATAATGATCTGAAAAAATCAGGTCCAAACTATCTCTAATGGGGTACTCAAAATTAATGCATTTTTTGAAAAAACTCTAATAGCTGTGTCTCAGATCCCTCTTTGCAAAGTGGATCTCTAATCATTTGCTGTGTATGAGAAAAGAATACAAGTCATTAACCAATCCAAAATCAACAGGCATCACAGGAAGAAACAAATAATTCTGCCTCCAGTTTGTAGTGTCATTAGCCTGCAGGAGGTAAAATATGGATACAAAACATAAGAAAGGAGAGCAAAATATGGCCATAAAGACCCACTAAATCTGTACTAAAAAGGTAAGGTGTCCAGGAAAAAACAGTATCATGTAATTATAAGTGGTGGTTATGCCTACACTGGGATTGGTCCTGTAAAAGCAGTCAAACAAATGCTCTGCTATTGCCTCTTCAAAAGTAAGAGGCTCAATCTCCACAGTTTGTCGTTACCTGGAAATCACACCACTGTGATTTTAATGAGCCATTCTTGAATGATCCTGGTTCATGACCTGCCTGTTGAAACCGTCACCAAAGTGAATATTCCAGAAAAGGCAGCACTGCTCCTTTACAGCCCCAGTTACCTCACTGTGGCATTGATGCTCTCTGAGCTCCTTTGTGATCTGGTCCCTTTTCTGATAAATCCATCTATATCAAACCATGAAAAAGTTATGATCAGATAAACATAAACTTTCACATCAATTTTTTCTGCCTTCAAAATACCAAGACAAATAGCTGAAAACTACTTTGTCTTGAAAAAATTGAAGGGGAAGGAGTAGTGGGAGAAAGAAGTCAATTTAAGCACTCTCTTCGAGTTCATCTCCAGATTAGACATCTGCATTAAAAACCTGGAGTAAAAGCATTTCTTATTTTCTGAGGCCTTTGACTGTCTTGGTTTTGTCAGGAAAGTGGGATGGTTCTCAGAAAGAGAAAACTAGGAAGTCACCTTCTATTAATAAGTTTCAGAACAGTTTCCTAGTTGTAGTAAGAGTTCATTTGATAGCATAGCATCAAAGTGTATTGTGAGTTCATTTCACTGAGAGAGGTAATGGAATCTTAATCTTACAATAAACTGCATCTGATTACATCTCAGACCACATGTGTAGATGTGCTGAACAAAATAGTTCCAGCACTATACTTGTACCAAAGAGCTTCCACCTCCATGAAACAGCAAGGTGTTTTTTTCAGCACAACATGGAAAATATGGGAAATTTAGCAATGATGTCTGGTGGCTCCAGACTTCTCCAGCCACAGTGGCACTGTGCTTCTGAGACATGCCCATGGCTCCAGGGTGTGAGGTCTGAACAATCTTGCCCACCTCTGGGACAGGATGAATTGCAAACACTGCATTGTAGATAAGATAGGTAGTTTCTGGGAAGTTAAAAGGTACCCAATGCCAAGCCATCAACCAAATGTGTTTCTCACATAAAATGCAGGCAACGACTGCCTTTCTCCACCCAACACTGGGCAGCTATTGACTCAAAATATCTTAGTTCAAAATTTCTTCAGAAAGAATGGGATGGATGGGATTCTCCAGCTGAATGGCTGAAAAGACTGACTGCCTCTAGACAATAGAGAGAAAAGCAACAGGATAAATGTGTTTGATTTACTTTACATGTCTGTGTTAGGATGTGATGACTCATGCCCTAGAAATGCCTGCTTCTCCACTGACTGCAAAAGAAGGTTAGGGACTCACAAGAATCATCGGGTTCCTAAACTCAGGAACCCCCTATACAGCTGGATCTCATCCCCTGGACTTTGCTTAGGTCACAGATGCCTGAGCCCTGGTGGCTGAAGGTTTGAGTAGGTATTACCACGTTTAAATGTGCCACAGGTCAAGCAAGCTGAAGAAGCTGCACACACCTACAGTTAGGTGAGATGAAACTCACCATGGAAGATATTGCATTTCCTCCCCTTAACGGCCACAGTGAACAGGAAACATGCATGCTACACTATGTTATACAGGGAGTGAATATATTCCTTACAGCACCCAGGTAGTCTTGATGGCAGAGCTGCGAGGATAAGAGACTCCCCACAAATGTGGGCAGATGTATTGTTAGGAAGCTGAGCCAGGCTCAGGAAACACAGGAAAGTAGTTGAGAATGGCCCCTATACAAGGGGTGTGAGAAAAGAACCTACTTTGCCTACACTGAGTTACAGACTAATTTGGGTTAGAAGGGACCTTTGCCCCCACCTGTACTTGCATTTACCATGCTGTATCTAAAGATAATGCATCACATTTTATAACTGATCATGCAGAAAAGTCTGTGTTATTCAGAATTTCATCATTATGATTTTCAGTCACAAAAGACATTGTTTCTTACTCGATGAAGGACTCTTTGGAGTGGCTTAATGCAGAATAAATAGTAGTTATGATGGGGAGAAAATCAGGAAGTGAATAGTAATTGCACTTGTCTGTTCATGATTAAAAATTATATATTAAAAATAATGCAGTGCTTAAAAGATAACTTAAGAGGGTATTCATTTTAGTGGTGTGAATTATATGAGTCCAGAGAAACATGATTTATGCCTAGTAAATAAAACCCATTTTTGGTAAAGAAACCAATTTATAATTTGAAAAACATATTTTCTGCACCATTTAAGAAGCAGTAGGAGTCCAATTGAAACATTACTTTGAATGAAAAACTTCCACACTGTCAATTCAGAGATTCCAAATGACAATAAATAGAGTTGTGTCAAACAATCTCCTATCCGTATATAAAAGTGGTAAAGGGCTATTATAGCTGAATCAATGTTCTCTTTAAGTGGATGGGGCAATTTCTGGGCAGTATTTGAGAGTTGCCATTCCTATAACTATAGATGCACTGGTATTCAGTGAAATTCTTCCAAGTCAGCACAAAATACAGAGGCTTAATGGGACGTTGTTAGGGTTAATGCACTATGAAGTGGTAAGTTTTTAGCCTGTGAGACATTTATAGGAACAGGACTCTGAGCCCTGAGTGCTTTATCTGGTCTGTAGACCATAACAGGTGAAACCAGGGCAAGCATAAGAGGAGGCTGTGAAAACTCTACATGTGCTTTTAGCAAGTAAAAAAGATCCTTGGGGTGAGATCAATGGATAGAAATAGGGACATCAAAGAAACAGGGAATAATAAAATTTTAAAAGCATTGAATCAAGGAAATGATGGCATTACAACAACTCTTCAGCTAGCAATCAAGTAAGCTTAGAGACCATCCAAAATGTATTTTGTGAATAAATGCAAGGACCTTGCTAAAAAAGCCCAAAACCAAAAAACCAAACACCACCACCACCACAAACCAACCAACCAACCAAAGAACACAAAAAACAAGGGGAAAAAAATCAAAAACCAACCCACACACACACACAAAAAAACCCAAAACTCAAACAAACAACAACAACAAAAAAACACCCAGGCAAAATTGAGATGCAAATAATGCAAATAATGAAAAAATGTTTTACAAGATGAAAAGTACTAAAAGGAGCCTGGTGGGATGGGACTGAATGCATCAATCAAATGATTAAATGACCAGAATATGAATCTTGGGCTTTCCCAAGAGCTATGAATACAGGCTATGAGTACAGTATGAGCAGGTAAGTTCATTGCATAGCCCCAGCCCAGACTCCTCGGCAGAGCCCTAGACCACACATGGTGCATGGCCACATTCAATAGTCCTCACTGCAGGGCCCTGTGCTGGTGCAGGCAGAAAAACTGACCTTTACCTCAAAGACTATAAAGGAGGATGCTGAAGGGCTGAAAAACACCCAAGTGAGGAAATAAACAACAATGTTTCTGCTCACAGTCTGGAGGAAAAATAACCAACTCACTTCCCAAATTCTTCTGCGCACCCAATACACATTTGCCATCATCATCCTCTATCACTGCTTGAGCAAGCAATCTCTTTCAAGACCTTTGGCCATCCATGTGGGCTAGCTGATCTCTGATGTTCTTCAGGACAGAGAAATTCTGGTACTGGATGAATCTAACCCATTCTTCTCCCAGTGGCAACTTTGATGTCTATGTGAAATTTAAGTGAGATAATACAAGAACTGCCTGTTCTATCCAACACTCTAGCACTATTACATGCTCCTGACTTTGTACAATGCAAGAATAATAACATTAAAAGTTGACCTGCACTGACTATTTAACATTCTCTCACTTTCATTTTCAAAATGTAAACATGAAGCAAGGCTGATGCAAAATAAAACATTTAAACTTTAGCCTTATGACCGATAAAGCCTTGAATGACATGTATTTTGACACAGGGAATTAGGCCAGGGGATACATCTAAACTGTTACAGATTATGAATTTAGAAATGTTTTATAGACAATTTTTATACACATTTCTACTCACGCCCCCACAATGTCATGACTCACTTGAATATTGGTAAAGTTCAAACAGAAATTTTGGGTCTAAGATTGACAGACTCTGAAAACCAAGAATATCTTGGGATTTATTTTTTGTATGAGATGAAGGACTGATGTTACCTGTGTGGAATGCTGATTAAAATGCAGAATTGAAAGAAAAAAAATCACAGCAACCAATATGTGCAGTTTAACAGCAATAAAATGCACCAGTAAGCAAAATAACTCTGATATATTGGGAGAGATGTCACTAAATACATTAAAGGAAATGGCTGAAAGTATGAGTGTGTGATAACTCACATGAAAAGTGGTGCTTAGAGCAGAAGAAATATCTTCTCTCTCTCTGAGATGTGGTCAGCCACAACTTGTGTAGACCAAATCAAAACTGGCAATGTTAAAAATATTTGCCTAGATTACAAAATGCATAACTACATCATTTGACATTTGCATTTGCTTAGTAGGTTGATTTTATTTCTTATAATAAAATGTCACATTTTATAAATCTGAGTCTGTTTGCAGTTCTGCTTTTTATCCTTTATTCTCTCTACTTTTGAACAAAGCCCTTGAATAAACTGAAGTAGGGCCATCAGTCAGGGAAAGGGAGGTCTTTTCTAATCTGGTTACCTTTATTAATGGCTAATTCATTGATCAAAATGGGCAACAAATTCACAGCTGCATATGCAGCACATAAACATTAGGCATTAGCAAATTTCCAAATTTTTTCATAATATTCTGCATTTAAAACTAAATATTTGTCTTAATGGAGGACATTTATTTTACAGTCACAAAGAGACGGTTGCCAAAGGGATCAGTTTTCAGATTACAGTCCTCAAGCGAGTGTTATGTTGTGATTTGTGACAGTGACTAAGAGGAGGGTGTGAAAGGGGCTGGAAAGGGGATGGTACAAGTGCACCGATATGGATGATGAGTGCTTTCCTTGTGGGACACTTGTCTCCTTCCCAGGGAGCCAAATCAGTCAGTTGGCAGCTTGGGAGTTGTAAAAAATGTTTAATTGCTACTTGATCAGCTACGATAGGAGAGATGAGTCCAGCTCTCGGAGGCTTAATGATGGCAAGATTTCTGTGGGCAGAAAATCATGTTATCCTGCTCTGGAGTCTGTTCTACTGCAGTAAAAAGGTGCTGCAAGAGCAGTCCTTCAAATCTAATGAAAAGCTGTGTAAGATTTATGTCAGGGTCCCTGAAATGGTGCTCTTTTTCTGGCTGAGGAAGTCCATTTTCAAGAAATAAATCAGAAGAGTGTTTTATGCTATCTCACAATGATAGCCTTAATTCAGCTCTGAACTACTCAGACTCAGATTAATAGGTCAAGATATAAAAAACAGTTATCATAGATGGATTAAATAAACAAAACTCTCTTTTTCCAACTGCAGCTGAAAGGATGATTCATACTGGGAATGAAGCAGTGGTGAGAACTGACACCAGCGTTACTGGGCATGCATCTTCGCTTTGAAGATAGACCCAGCTGAGACTTGACAGTTCCTCCAGGTCTGACTTAATGACCAATACTTCACACTGCAGGGTTTTCAGGAATATTTGACATTCTAGCTTGAAATAAACAACTTTGAAATTTCAATGATTAATACTAAAAGTAAGATTTTCCCACTCATTCACTTACATTTGATTCCAAGTAAGAACTTCTAACATCAAAGGCTTTTAAGTGGTGAGTTCATTTCCTCCTGATCAGAAAACTTTTATTTTAAAAAAAAGTTAGTTTTTCTTCTTTCCAGCTTTCCAGTATCCTTTGGACACACTCAATGTTTCAGGCCTTTTCCAGCAGCTATGAATCTTAAAATCTTCTTTTTCATACTGAAAGCTTAAATACTGACACAGGAACTGGTGGCCAAGAGCTGGGCATTTAAGAGGAATGCCTTGTGTCACACAGTCAACTTCCAATAAAGTCATAGACTGAAAGTACTGCATGCCCAGACCTTGCCCTTCTTATTCTCTATAGATTTAGGTTCACCTAGATCTCTGGAGCTCTTGGGCTATGTTTATTCTTGTAAAGTAGAAAAACATATTAAAAAAAAATAAATTGAAAGTAAAGTAATATCTAGTAAAGTAGCTATCCAAACCCAGATCACTTATAAATTGCAAGAGCAGATTCTGTCATGCTTTTTTACCCTGAGCCATCTAGTACTCCCCAAACCATTCCCAAGCAGGGTTTGGGAGTTGGGACAAGCTATTTCCAAAAAGCAGTTTTGATGTGGCCACTGTGCCTGAAAGGGGGAAAAGTTTTTTGTAGTTTTTTGCCAGTTGGCCTAAATGCCAGGAAAAGATCCCAGGAATGTTTTGCTTGTGATGACAGAGGCAGGGTCAGATTTGAATAGGAGAAAAACAGTCCCTATACTTCAAACCTTGAAGTAGTTTAGCTGCCACATTTCTTTGCTTACAAATGGGTTTTACCTTCATGTTTTTGTGTTCTTAAAGAAAGACTTCTGGCACTGGGCTCCCATGCAGAGTGCAAAAGAGCAGATTTTACCACCCCCACAGTGTTTGAGTGGGTGAGTGAGGCTATGTCCACATTAGCAAACAAGTGCAGAGCAGTCAGAGCTTCAGGTCTATGGAGTGGAACAGCTGGTGCTGCTGAGGAAACAGCATCCACGCTAAACAGTTTTCAATGGTTTTACTTATGAGTAGCTCTACTCTTGTCCCCACATAGCCACTAGTGCTTGAGGCATAATAGATATACTTCCTGGATGACGACCTTTAGTTTAATTTCTTTTGAATTGAATTTGGCTTACATGCTCCAAGGAGCGCCCCAAAATGCAAACCAAAGATAAAGTAAGGATGATTGGGAGATTTCAAAAATTCACACCTATTTCAAATTAAAACATTAATGTAAATACACCCTAAACCAGATTATTAAAGGAAATCATAGCAACTCTCATGGTGTCCTTCCAGCTCTCCCTCAGGTGTCCCTTGTCTCTGCTGATCCTTATAACTCTGAGACTGAATGAGTGTTTTGACACCTGAGGACATATCTCTTGAACCACATTATCATTCTATTATAATACATGTATCATTTCAGCCAAATGTTGCAATGAAAAGGCATTTTAGCATTGGGTGCAGACAATACTGGGCTGATTCTTCCTAACTCAATCTGGTGACAGTATTTTGGCACATTCTCTAGCACTGTTTCCATTGGGTTGGGCATGCAGTCAGCATGGGCTGTTCCCATGGCCCCTTCCAATCTTTGTCAAATCCTCAGCACTGGCTCTGGGCCACCAGCAGTAGCATCATGTGCTGCTCAGGTTCACCAACACCGTGTTAGGACAAAATATGAGAAGAAATACAATATGAAGTAAATTATGCAGCTGACAGATTCACACCACAGCCCATATGCATTCCTTGGCCCAGACTCTATGGCAGCTTCCTGGGGTAAGGTTTGACATTACTGAAGTAGTCTGAAGGTGATGCAGATCTCTTCCTGTCACTGTGAAAATATATCTATTTCTATCATGCCCTAATTGCCATTTTCCTCCTCTGTGAGTATAAGCTTTAACTAAAAGAGAGGTTTAACTGAGCATAGCTGATATTCTTGCTGTTCATCTGGGACTTCTTAAGATATTTTATGAATGTTCCAGATTATGTCATCACAAAATGCCCCTAATAAGTGATGGATCAATATGTGTATCCAGACACTCATCAGTGCTTGTGACACCTAGTGCCAATCCCTCCACATGGCTATTTGGATTGTCCTCTAGCTTTATTCTTGGCTCCCCTGGCATTAAAAATACTCAACTAAAAGAATAAGTTAGCTCATAACTTCATGCCATTAATATTTAGCATTCTTTGTGAACCTTCTTATTTTTGTGTGAGACCAAGTAAAGAGAGAGAAAAAAGAAGACAAAGCAGAAATCTGGGAACATGGGAGTGAGAATGCACAAAGAACAAGAGAACAGCAGTAGCACTTTTTCAAAGAGGAGGAAGACAGACTATAGGGAATGCATGAAGCACGCAAGGGAAAAAAGCAAACAAGAAGAGAGAGAATGAATGAGAAACAGGATAGCAGAGTCAGGATTACATGAGAGAAACAGAGGAATAAAAAGTGTCAGCAGTTTTCAGGTGTGATTGCTTACCATTCAGTTCTGGCTGCCCAGCTCTGCTCCTGCCCAGGTGGTAGCTTTTTTCAGTGACTTCTTCGGAGGAGCCTCATCCACAGCTTCTAGCACATTCCTTGCTTGTGTGGGTGTTCAACATGACCATGAAAATATCAGAACCATTCTGTGGAGTAACTGTGGTTCTCAGAATCATAGAACCATTTAAGTTGGAAAACACTTCTAAGATCATCGAGTCCAATTGTTATTCCAGCACTGCAATATCCACCATTAAACTATGTCCCCAAGGGCCACATCTACATGTCTTTTGAACACCTCCAGGTATGGTGACTTCATCACTCCCCTGAGCAGCCTGCTCCAACACTTGACAGCCCTTTCAGTGAAGAAATATTGCCTAATGTCTAATCTAACCTCCTTTGGCACAACTTGAGGACATTTCTTCTAGTTCCTGCCACTTGTTACTTGGGAGAAGAGACCAACCCCCACCTTGCCCTACATCCTTCTTTCAGGGACTTTCAGAGAGTGATAAGGTCTCCCCTAAGCCTCTGTTTCTCCAGGCTAAACAACCCCAGCTCCTTCAGCCATTCCTCACAGGACTTACACTCCAGACTCTTCATTGGCTGCATTGCCCTTCTCTGAACCTCAATGCCTTTCTTGTAGTGAGTGCCCCAGAACTGGACACAGAACTCAAGATGCAGCCTCATCAGTGATGAGTATACTGGGACAGTCACTGCCCTGGTCCTGCTGGCCACACTGTTTCTGATACAGGTCAGGATTCCATTTGCCTTCTTGGCCACTTGCACACACTGCTGGCTCATGTTCAGCTGCTGTCAAACAACACCCCCAGTTTCTTTTCCATCTGACAGCTTTCCAGATACTCCCTCCAAGCCTGGACTGTTCCCTGGGGTTGTTGTGACCCAAGTGCATGACCTGGCACTTTGCCTGGTTGAGCCTCATGCAATTGGCCTTGGTCCATCAATCCAGCCTGTCTGGATCTCTCTGTGGAGCCTTCCTGCCCTCAAGCAGCTCAACTTAGTGTCATCTGTAAACTGCCTGAAGGTGCCCTTGGTCCCCTCATCCAGATCGTTGATAGAGATGCTAAACAGGACTGGGCCCCGTACTGAGCCCTGGGGAACCACCAGTGACCAGCCACCAGCTGGATGTAACTCCACTCACCACTCTCAGGGCTATCAGCCAGTTTTTCACCCAGCAAACAGCACATTCATCCAAGCCATGAGCAAACAGTTTCTCCAGGAGAATGCTGTGGGGAAACTAAGCCAAAGGCTTTACTGAAGTCCAGGCAGGCAACATCCACAGCCTTTCCATCATCCAATAAGCAGGTCAGAGAAAGAGATCAGGTTGGTCAAGCAGGACCTGCCTTTTATGAACCAGCACTGGCTGAGCCTGATCCCCTGGTTGTCCTGTACATGCTGTGTTATGGCACTTGAGATGATCTGCTCCATGACCTTTCCCAGGCACCTGTTGGATTGACAGGCTTGTAGTTCCTTGGATCCTCCTTTCAGCCCTTCTTGTAGGTGGGTGTCATGTTTGCCACCCTGCAGACACCTGTCCCTGGTTAGCCAGGACTGCTGGCAAATAATTGGAAAGTGGCTCAATGAGCTCTTCCAGCAGCTCCCTCAGCAGCCCCAGGTGGATCCCAACCAGTCTCACAGACCTGTGTGTGTCTAAGTGGTGTAGCAGGTCACTGACCATTTCCCCTTGGATTATGGGGGCTTCTTCTACTCCCCCTCCCTCTTTTCCAGCTCAGGGGCCTGGGTACTCAGAGGACAACTGGTATTACTGTTAAACACTGAGGCAGAGAAGGCATGAAGTGCCTCTGCTTTTTCCTTATCTTTTGTCACTATGTTTCCTCCTGAATCCAGTAAAGGATGGAGATTCTCCTTAGTCTTCCTTTCGTTGTTCATGCATTTATACAACATTTTTATTGTCCTTTATGACAGTAGCCAGACTAAGTTCTAGCTGGGCCTTGGCTGTTCTGATTTTCTCCCTGCAAAACCTCACAATATCCTTAGAAATAAATTTGATTTTTTTTATTAATGTCTTCCTTTGTGTTTTATATTTATTAAAAGAAAATCTGGGGATTTGTGTGCATCAACATATGTACTTAATGTCTAGATTGGATTTATTCAATTATTGCTTTTCTCTCCACTTCATAGATCTTAGGCAATTTTAATTTTTTTTAAATCAATGTTTACTAAGTGGCAGATAATATGAAATACTGCTTTGGGACAGAGTAATACATATCAGCTTCTTATGAAAACTTGGTGATAAATGACACCATGTATAAGTGAAAGATGAGCTGACAAATCTCAGAATGATAGCGTGTCTCTTTAATGTCTTTGCCACAGCCTGCTCACACATCCTTCTTTGAACACAGCTTGGGATCAGACTATCTATTTTTCTTTTCAAGTTTAAACTGAAGATCCATTGAGATGATATATATTCTGCTTACATGAAAAAGCATTTGTGATTATGATGCATTCATCTGGGATCTGTTTCTGCAACACCAAGAATATTCTCTCTTCCATGAAGTCTTATTTGAAAGTTAAATAGCAACAAAGTGAAGTCATGATGCAGTCTGGGAACTGAAATAGCATTCTTTCTTGTGTCAACTCATTGGAACAATGTAATTTAAAGTAATCTTTCTATGATGACCTGAAGGGAATGACTTGCAAAAGAGAGTCAGTAGTTTTAGACAATCAAGGCTTGACGGGGTTCATTTTAAAGCTCAGGAGAGGTATTTCCTAAATGGAAGACAGATTTGGTGCCCTGTCTGCGAAACAGGAAAGTGTAAGGGGATGTGTCTTCCATTTGCATTTCTTGCTCTCTCTCCTGCAATGAGGCAACATAAGCACCAACCTCATCCATCAGCAAGGGCAGGTCTGGAAACACCCAGGTGTTATGGATGGCTTCAGAAACCAGAGCCCACCATTCCTTCCAGACAACAGGGCACATGGCAGGGTGGGACACCCTCAACAATTTTGAGCCCACTGGCTCAAGATTCTGGGTCCCATGGATTTGGAGACCCTTTTGGAGAAGTTGGCTCCTAGGTGTCTCACCTATGGTGGGCTGGCAGGGACTTGGGGTTTAACTGAGCTGCCCTGTCCACATGTAGTGGGCAAAGAGGCAAGCTTGCTGCTTTGCTGCCTGTACTGGGTCTGGCTGGGATGGACTCAGCTTTCCCCACAGCAGCCCTCACGGTGCTGCTGTGCTTTGGATTTGTAGCTGAAGATGTATTTTTGCCTACTGCTGGACAGTGCTGGCACAGCATCAAGGGTGCCTCATCCAACTACCCTTGTCCCCAAAGACCAGTAGGCCTGGGGTGGGCAAGAGGCTGTGAGGGGCCACAGCTAGCAGAGCTGACCCAAACCAAGCAAAGGGATAGTCCAGACTCTTTGATGTCATACTTAGTAATAACAGCTAAGGGGATGAGGGTGGCATTTGTTATTAAGGTGTATGTCTTCTGAATCAGTATATAAATATATCTCATCCACTACATTCAGGTTTCCTTCATTAAGGCATTATGAAAACACAAAAGAAATAGACTGTTCACACTTTTATGTGCTGTGTGTTCCAGGCAGAGCTGTTAAAGCTACTACACAAAATAAATCAGGGCATATGGGAAGTTAGTATTTATCTCTTGTTGTAGGAGCTCTAAAGATCTAGGATATGTTGTCCTGGCAAGCATCTAGTAACTGCCAGGTCCATACTCCTTATCCTAAGTATCCTTCTCTCATCCCTTGAGAAGACAGAGATTAGCACAAAGAGTTTGTAAAAACAAAGTTGTGGAAAATATCAGTAATGGCCTTTTGAACCACTGGGCTTTTTTTGACCACTGGAGCTCAAACAATCATTGTAAAAAAAGTTCCTTGGGGATCTTCTTGTGCAGAAGAGAAGGTGAATAAAATCAGTAATTGCAGCAAGGGAAATGTCACCAAAGAATTGTGGAGGGTGGTTTTTCTTGATGTGGAGGAGGTAAAACAAGGACTGTTGCACAGAGTCAAAAAAATCATCTTTTCCTGTCCCAGTCTTCTTGATACAATCCAGTTGGGTCACAAGGTGCCAACAGTAGCAGAGTCTGTTTTAAGTTCTCTGAATGTTTGACCCTCTGATGTATGAGTGGCATCAATTGTGTGAGAAAACACATCTCACTCATCTAGTCAAACTGGCACGCTAGAGAAACTCATTCCCCTGTGCAAGAATTTGGGCTGTAAGAAGCTTCTCTGGGTATATCTCAGGCTCCTTGGAAAAAAGTTTAATCTTATTTTTCCTCATGCTAAATGAATGGTGACTGGTTTTGCAATGTGGTCACAATGTTCCCTCCAAATGTGCTAACAACAGGCCATTTAATCCAGCATATGAAAACAGACACAGGAACAGTGTATCTTACTTATCTTTATTCAATAAATGACTGCTAGGATGAAAGGAAGAAAATGTAGAAACCAGGAAACATTGTGGAGGGGTCAGGGAAGGAGGAGAGTACAATGACAGCCCAGAACAGGACTCCTGGGCATGGAGAGCTCTGTTACAGCAGCACTTGTACCCTGAGGGACCATCCCTGGGGATGCTCTTGGAAAAGTACAAAAGGCAGGCATAAAGGATTTCTATTTCATATCTGCAGCCCCTCTCTGGGCTTTTATTTGGGAGTGTCACTTGTAACTGCAGCCCTCAGGAAACCTGCTGTGTCAGAAAGGTTTAATTAACATTAATCACCTGTCCCCTAATTACCGCCATCCCCTGGTATATGGAGCGGGTGGCAATAAACAGCTCGGTGTAGGTGGCTCTCTCATATTAGCTAACTGAAGGCTACTAAAAGGAAGAGGAGGGGAGGGAAATAAAAAATAAAAGAGTTTCCCATCAGAGAATTAAGCCAAAAACATCAATTGAATATGGGTTAGAAAATGGCAGTACTGCCACAGTTAAGAGAACAAATAACAATTCATTCCGGTTCTGGAGAAGTGCGGACAAACTCTCATTGTTCTCTCCCCGCTGAGTCACTGCTTTCATTGCTGAATGTTAAATGAATCATTCCCCTCATTTCCCACTTTGTTATAATTTGAAGTTGTGTTTTCAACCCTTTTCTAGCCAGTGTAGAGGAGTGCTGAGCAAGAAGCACTGCTCAGGCATGGAGAAAGTACCTGTGTGGACAGAAAGGCCGAGTGTACTTTCCCTCTGTGGTCTGGAGCTGTGGAGTCATTCTGCAGCAAATCTCACCATTAGCACTCATGGAGTGTGTTGGTTCAGTCCTCAAAGCAGTGTTGGTCCACACAAACCATGTTGTGTCTCTGCTCCATGCAGACATCAGCTGAGCTCCAGTCCCAAAGAGAAGCATGAGAGTCTGAAGGAAAGACTAGCCCCAGCTCTGACCTGTATATGGGATGGGGGATGAGGACCAGAGTCTTTGGGAACAGGTCAAAGTAGGTCCATCAGACTGATGATAGAGTAGATATCAGGGCCTCAGCACTGATGTCTGAATCCATGGGTTCACTCCCATTACTCTGAGCTAATGTGAAAATGGGCAAATATGCTAAATTTTGAAGTATTCTTTGATTGTAGGAAATAGGTATTACTACCACAAATGAGAGGCAGAAAACAGTGCAGATATAAAGTTTCTGTTTCCATTTTTGTTTTGGGAGGGTGAAAAATGTAAGGGAGCAAAAAAGGCAGTGACCACAAGCAGTAAGCACAATATATCTAACCCAAACTAATGGGGTGAGACTTATGGGCTGTCCTCTGAGGAGACACATGTGTAGCGGGGCACTCGGCTTCCAAGTGTATGGAAAAAATAAGAGATCCTTGGTTTGCCTTTCCTACATGAAATCGGTTTTTTCTAATGGGACCCATCAAGTAATAACAATTATTTCAGTCAAGATGCGCCCCATTTGCACTGGTTTGAAGAACAGAATTGACCTAATAAATTAAAAGAGTTTGGGTCATGATCAAGTCAAAAGATGTACAATTTGCTGTTTAAATTGACTGAAGACACAGCTGCTCAATGTTCTAAAATAATAGTATGAATAATTTCCTTAACAGCACAAGCTACAGTAAAGTACTCTTCTTGCTCTTTCTGCGAAAGTAGCATTACCTTCAGCTTACCTGAAAGAAGCGATCGCACTTCAAGTGAACTCGAGGGTTGAGTACCCATAGAAATTAGAGCCCTGAAGGACCCATCATTGAGGCCCTTTTAAATACTTCACTTTGATTACCCGCTTTCTGGTAACACCGGGTATAACTCTTCAATATTGAAATTACACTTTTTGTGTTCTGATAATTTCAAAATATAACTAAAAGAAAATTTTCTCATGAGCCAAATACCATCACAGCAGTAAAAGCATTAATTATTTGTAATAGTTAAGATGAATATTTACCACTAAATTAATGTTCTAATAAAATAGTCCTGCTCTGTGCACTAAATGATACATTTCTGTTTGAAATTGATGTGAAAAGTAACTCATAGATGTTTTTCTTAAATTATTAAATGAAAAACTGTTAACTGGTGTTGCATGCAGTTAGACTGTTAGAAGTTTGATATTGTATCTTGAAGGAGTATATGATCTGAGTTTTTATAGTGGTGCTATATCAGAAAGAGCATTTTTAGTTCAGCAGCTAAGTGATATGAATTAACATATGTTTAAAAATCAATCCATACAACTCATAGCAAGCTCAACTGCTCAATTCAGATAGAACATTTGCTAAAAGATTAGAGAAGGGCAATAAAGGTGATTGAAGTTACACACCAGGTTTAAAATGAGGAGCAATCAAATAACTTAGTAGACTTCCATGTTCAAAAGAGGTGACCCAAGTGGATGCAGCAGTTTTTTATGCAGTCATGGGTAACCCTAAGCTTATGACTTACACTGGGCAGTGACTGTACACTGTTCCCTGGTATAAAAAGAAAGGCTTCAAATGAACTTACAAGGATGCTGATTCAAAATATGTAAAAGAAAATTTTCCCCCACACATTGCGTAATTATACTACCACGCTCATGGCCTTATGATGTTGTGGATGTTAAAGCTCTGACCCTGCCAAACCTTTCTCCTTCTTCTGCCTTAACTGCAACAGCTACAACTCAAACACTCCACAAGTCTGCATGAAGACCTGGGTGGTGTTTCGCAGATAACAACATTAAGACTTCAGGGCTTATGCTGCTTCTTGAGGCTTTCTTGGAGAGAATAGTTTTCCTTCTCACTGTGTCTTTTTAATTAATTTTTTTCCTATGGCTTTAACAGTCCATAAACTCCATTTCCTCTTGGAGGACTCTCTGTAGTCCTCTCAGCAAAAGGGACTAGAAGGGAGAAATGATCAAGAGCTATTCCTTTGGCTCAACCTTGTCAAGACTGGCAATAAATGAGGAATACAAAAGACCATATACATATGGTTACTGTTTGCAGAGAGCTGAATGTTAACAAGCAGTTTGCAACAAGAAAAAAAAAAGTTTTGGTTCAATCTCATTTTTTGTATTCCAGCTTATTACAAATGTCATTTAGTAAAGAATGACTTTCACTATGAATTTTATTTCCTCTGAAAAGAAAATTAAGGATCATCAGCAAGCAAAAAATGATTCAGTCTTTTGAGAGATTTAGTTATGTTGCAGAGCTCAGCTGCCAAATTACGATAAAAATCCCTGGGAGGTTCTTTCTGTGCAATATGGAGAAATAACATGTAACAGTCAAGACTCTCAAATATAATTTAAAACAAAGCCTTGGAAACATCTAACTAAAAATACAGCAAGTTCCTACTTGTATTACTGGATGCACACCAGAAGTTTTTAACCAGGAAAATTAGTAGTTTCAGGAATGGCTGTGCTCTTCTGGAGCTTTCTAGTCAAACCTTCTATTCTTAATTGTTATGTAAATATTTTTTAAAAAGTATGCAATAGTATTCAACAGGTGCTGGTATGATTCTTAGGCTTGTCCTGTGCAGGGCCAGGAGTTGGACTCCATGGTCTCTGTGGGTCCCTTCCAACTCAGGATATTCTATGAGGGGCTTACAGAAGCATCTGCAAATCTGGAAATATCTTGCAGAACTGCCTTGGCTTTTTTTTTTTTTTTTCTCAGTTCAGTGAACATTATTCTGAAAGCAGGGAACACACGCAAAGGCAAGCCCAGCTACAGCTCCTCTGACATAGATAACAACATTACACATTCATATAGCTCACAGAACAAGATGTTTGTGAAAGAATGCATTCTAGGGTTTTATGATAAATGCTTCATTTGAACCTAGCTATTTATTACTCCTGCTTCTATTTACCAAATAAAACATTTTTATTTTACATTATTTTTTCAGTTGAAGGGTTTTCTAAATAATTTTTTTACTTTCGTATCAGTTTAAGTTCCCATCATAATTTCACTCTCCAGTCAATGCACTAAATCAACATCCTTTTTGTTATCTTTCCCCTTACTAACATCTTCTGCTCCATGGACCTTGACAATCCAGCTCTCTAGAACAATCTAATTAAGGAGGAGAATTGAGTTGAACTCAGAGTTTCCACTGTGATTGCTGTTTGCAGATTGTAGTTCCTGTTTCTGACCTTACTGGTGGTTAACTGGCCTACTTTTCTAGCTGTACACTTAAGCTTTCACTGCTCCTGCCAATCTTGAGGTCTTCCTGGTGCAGATCTTTCTCTTGCAGATGGTTATGGTAGTATGGTAAGAAGAAATTTAGAATGTAATTCACTTTGTATAACTCGTGATACCTACAGAACAAAGGTTCACAGATGAATCACTTGGCCAAAACTGCCTTTACCGCCAATGGAGCAAAATGGCTCCTTTCACCTCACAATTCATATGATCACGTTCACTGTCTAGTTTGGACTGACACAGACTGTGACCCCTAATATGCCTCTCTCTCTGCATTGACTGTCCAGGTGACTGGCTCAGTTTAGCCATCAGTGCTGTCAAGATTTGATCAGATAGGTCACATCCTCATGGTCAAGTGGTAAAAAAATCCATCATGATTCCTAGAAACAGTTCCAGTACTTGAGTACCTACTCTATCTTGAAAAACTCTGAATTATTTCAGCTTTGGGCTTTCAGTACGGTTTTTTCGACTCAGTTAAGGAGAAGATCTACTGTTAAGCACGTTTTGCCTCATCTGTCCTCAAATCATAGCTAGTATTTAAAACCATAAACCAGTATATCCTCCATTATCTATGAGAAGTGACTGTTGAACGTTTTATGGCAATCCTTCATACGATACATGTGATGAGAACTAACTGGTTAAACAGCAATAAAGAGTCAGAACTCCTAGGTGTAATCACAGTACTGGATTTGAGTACAGGCACCACATGCAGACTTTTCTACTCCAAACCCATGCACCAAATGTGTTTGAACCAAAGCTCTGCTGCTGTCTCCAAGTTAGATTATAAACTAGGCAAATGATAGTCATGGCAGAGAGGATCCAGATTTTTCAAACATTTCAAAAGACAGTGAGAGAGTAATTCTTTCTGTTTGGTGTCACATCTGAAACAGGGATGTCCTAGTAATACCTGAGTTGTGTCTTGAGGCCCATTTCCTCCAGGATCTGCTGCTTCACCTTGTGGGGACAAGCTTCCCAACTCACCCACATGGAGCCCTTTGGAGCTACACCTTCATAAGAAACCAGTCCAGTCCTTTCCCATCACTTTAGCTCAGAGAGGAAGATCACACTTTCATATAAACAAATAAGAAAAGGGCTTGTTCCTTCAGTTTTTGGATGGAAGTGTCTAAAAAATACCTTTGGTATTACTTGTATAACAGTAATAATCCAATCCACTAAATCACCAGGTAAAATACAGGCAACCAAAAGGACATTTAAGCCAATTAATTTCAAAATTGAAGCTATTATTTGACAGCTGAATGCTAACACTTCACTTGCATTTTTCAGTGTAGAGCTGCCAGAGTTCCACCTTCTATATCTGTGTCACTACACGGGTTGCAGGTGCAAACTGTGGTACTCTTAAATGTTACAAAATGTGTTACTTTTCCTAATTTTGCTTGTAGTAAGTGAGCTTTTCTTTCAAAATAAAACACTTCTTAAAATAGTTAAGTAAAATTAGATGGGACGATCTCATTCAGAATTAATTTCAGGGTAATTGTTGCCTACAAGTTTTTACAAATATCTTTTGTTCATGTGTTTTCCTGGCCTAGTAAAAGATACCTGAATAATTAAGTGGGCAATCTAACTTGGAAATCTAAATGTCATTAAAGCAGGAAGAATGAGCTTCTTTTGAAAGAACTTAAAAGTCAAATCAAATATGCCCATGAATATTAATCACTTTCTCTCCTTTCAAGACTCTCTTCTTTAACATACCAGTTTTCCTAAGAAAATAGCTATTCGTTACTGTAGCCTTGTGCCTTCTGAATGAAACTAGTTTAGTACTCCAATCAAGCACTCTGATTTCTGAGAATGCCACTGAGGAACAAAATACACAAACCTACACCTGGGAAGAAGAAAGTATATAATTTAGACATTGAAAATGAATGCATTTCAGTCAGCTGCTGAACCGCAGTCAAACACCGTCTTAGGTGATTTAAATAACTTTTATGTGCCATTTTTTACTTATTCAAAACAGAAGTAGTAGATTGTGTATCTTGATATCATCAGGAAAAAAAGATTCATTGTAGTTAGGCAGAGACCCAGTGGTCTGAGTAGGCTCTTAGAGTTTTCCTGGAGATGAGGAATGACACTTTAGAAGAAGAATGGAACTTACCTTGGAGCTACATTATCATACAAATCTGTTTGACAATCTTATCAGCCTGCAAAGAAGAAATTCAAGCATCACTGAAAGGAATAGGATTTAGGTAGAATGCCTGTGTTCTTTCAAACTCAAGCACATTCAATATCAGGCATAATGTACTTTTTTGTTGTTGTTAACATTATAGTCTATGTTAAGATAGCCAAGAATCATTGATGTAACTGGGAAACAGTTTTCCTCTATGGTTATCAGCACAAATAAATAAGTAGGGTGTCATTATGTGAGAAAGACTGCACAAGAGGGTTTTCCAAAGGCAAGGGTATCTCATGTGAGATGTCTTCTTTTGGTCATGTTCTGCCTCTGGCTTCAAGAAATAGCAGTTTCAATGCTGCCACTGACACAGAAATCCTAACAAAGTGACAAAAAAAAAAAAAAAAAGAAAAAGAAAAAAAGGCATCTGTGGTGATGGCTACTGCAGAAATGTCTACCTGAGCACTGGCAGGCTGCATTAGCAACTGCAAGATTTGTCAGACTGTGTGCCCACAAAGTCTACAGGACACCGCAGAGTATCACAGTGCTCTGCACAGCTGAAACTGTCGAGTTCAGACTAACCCTCTTCTCCTGTGGCTCAAGGCCAAAATTAAAAAACTTTGGTCCATGAGTATATTGTCTGGACAGTCAGCAACCTATAGACTTGTGCCTCTTCACTGAGAAAAGGAACTCCTACTTCATCACTTGACAGGTGGGAAATGGGAGGACTGGAGGCAGGATCCAGGGCATGTAACCAGGGGTTTTGCTATCACAGTAACCATGCAGTCACAGTGTGGGCAACCTACAGATATTTGGGAGTAATTCCCCCAGGGCAGACATTTCTGGGGGCCCTCTACTCCTTCTATGTGCTCTGAAGGGAAGCCTAGGTATGACAGCTAAATTAAAAAGGGATGATTCCTGTTCTGAGTGATACCATCCAAAAGCACACAGAAAGCGCAAATAGGAGCAACCCTGAAAAAAACGGTACTGGCCCAGTGCTTTTGTACACACATGACATGATTCTCTTACAAAAAGAATATCTTTTGAAAGACCTACTTGTCAAAAAACCCCCTCCACTTGAGACAGGTATCTGGTATGTAATCAATAGTGAAATGCTAGAGATGAACCAAAGGCTTTGAAGGGAAGAACAAAGCAATGTGTATCTTGTCTGTGGCTGTCACTTCCCTTGACAGCCATGGCCTGTCTCCCCTGCCATGTTAGAAATTATGTCAAACCATTTTTCATCATCCTTATCTCTAAGCATCTGAGACAATGTGAAAAGAGGAAAATAATAAATCCAGATGTGATTAATGTAAATATAATTTGATGGGTACCTTCTCATGTGAAGGAAGACCAGAATTCAGCCCATAAAAAGATATTAATCAGGAAGACAATGTACAACAGGGTAAATAAAAGACAGAAAGTGCTAAAAGGAAAAAAAACCAACAAGTCTGACCTAAAACCCAGTAAAATATTCCAATTAAGCTCCTGAGCTTCCCCTTGTAAACAGTTGAAACTAAATTTCATTTTGTTGACTACTATGGGATGACAAATGTTTTCTTTCTTCAGAGCTATGAATTCACATTTTCTAGATGGGAATCACTCCATTTCATTAACAAGCAGGAACAGATTGCTGCCATCTTAATTGTAGCCAAAATATTATTTTCAGTAACTGCAAATAACAGGGTCTGTTGACTTGCAGAGAAATGTGACATGCTCGGGATTTCTAAATTATAAGTAGAAAATGAGAGAAAATATACTGGAATGGCATAATTAAACTCAGTGTTCATATTCTAAACAAAACTCAGAGTTGCATTATTCTAAACAGATAATGAGAGTTTCTGTTGAAAATTGAACCCACCAGCTTTTCAAATAAACATAAGTCAGTGTATAAAACACTGATTAACTTCATCTGAACAAGCTGTACACAGCCCAGAGGCAGCAAAAAGCTTTAGGGAGACTTCTCCATTCCATCAGCGGGGCAGGCTCTTCTCAGCATACCTGCCGTGTAACAAAGCACTCAGGCAGCAACACTTATCACTGTTCCACAGTAAAAAGCCCATTCTGTTTTGACCTCCTCAGCTAACTCCCTTTTCTCTCTGACTTTCACATGAAAAGTTGCAGGTTTGGGGAAAATAAAGTATTTCTCTTGGATCTGGACCTGGTGGACAAGAGCTGTTGGGTGCAGGCATCGGAAACAACCCAGTAGAAAGAAGACCAGCAGCACATACCACAGGCTAAAATCCTTTTTATCCACAGTATAAAAGCTGTCAGGAGAAAACAAAGGCAGAGGCATCTGCATACTGTCTGGCAGGCCGAGACTTGGTAGGTCACTTCATGACAGTATTTATTTACCCACTGTAGGTTACAGCCTATAGCTACAAGTCTAGACTTCAAATCCAGTGTAACCACAGCCCTTTAAAAAAGAGCAAATTATGCGTGATGACTTCTCTTCCTTGGCAGTTGTTTATTGCTTTGGGCACTGGTTATCTCTGTGTGTTGCTGTATGAGGCTCTTCACACGTATCCCCTGAGTGCAGTTCACAGGGAGGTGGTTATTAACCACCTTCCCACGTACTGATACCCTGGGATCTATTGCAGAGCAGGCATTATTCCATCTGCAGTCTGTGCATAGCCAGACTGGTCTTTCATGGACAGAAGAAAGAAATCCGCGGATGAGGGTTTGAGGTGCCCTGCAAGGTTTTGGCAGCCACTGGGAGCAAGGTCGGGTCCCTTCTTGTCCCACCTGGCCATGACCTGGTGGGGTCAGGGTATCTGCTGTTCAGGGCTGTGCACTGTCCCATCGGGGCACCTCCACAAGGCAAGTACACAGCTGCTGCTGGAACCACCCTGGCACACATTCCACCTCTGTCCAAGAAATTTCCAACAAATTTCCTCAGCCTAACAAATATCAGAAAAGCATCTACTTCAAAAAATGCAGCTATGATGCTTTCTGTCCTAGCAAAAAATTTCTAGCTCTACATTTACTGACTAGAAATGGTCACATTCCTGCTTTTCTGATTAGTTTACTCACAATGGACATGCAAAATTCCTACAGCTCTGGAAGAAAACATGTAGGAAAGAACACCAATTGATTTCAGGGTCAGCATCACCCACAAAGCCTCCATCACTTTCAATTTCTGGATTGTTTTAGGTAGACACAAAATCATTTAAGGTACCAGAATTGTGTGATGCAAACAGCAGCTGCACACAGACCATGGAGACTTTATAAAACACTAATGAAAATGGACAAACCAAGGAAAATACATCACAATCTTGGAAACAAGAAAAGTACTTAGAGATCTGACTGTTAACAAAACACAGGAGTTTGGCTTGTAATTTGAGTTAATTTCTTAGAAGAGTTCTTGAAACAGAACAAGCAGAACCTCTCGGTATTATTTTTACAATATAATCACACTTGAAACTTTTTGGACAACAATTTTACACTAACCATAACCTTGAATTGTGATGAGGAAAGGCAAGGGCAAGGTAGAGCAAGGTGAAACACAAGGCAAGGAAAGGCAAGGAATGGACAAGGACTTGATACACTGTGATAAAAATGCAATTATCCCTCTGAGTCTGTGAGGAATTAGAAAGGAAGAGGAATAATAAGATCTATATACTGACAGCTGACACTCTGGAGTATACATGCCTTTTGTGCCTGCTTGATGCAATTGCCCAACATGCATAACTAAAACTGTCCCTGTGTCCTTTCTCTTAGAAAACATACATTTTTGTACAAAGTCACAGCTCCCTGACTCTGGCTGACACAGTCCTCCTGAAATCAATCATGTATGTTACTCTGGGACAAAAAGTTTCAGACTTTGCTCAATTTTTAGCAATTTTTCTGTACTTGAAAATGCCTTGTATTACATTCAAGGGACAGGATTTAGTCTGGGTCAACTTTTATCTTCTGGAGATGAGTTGATCATCCTAGTAAAAAGAGATGAGTCACTTCTTTCCTCCCTCAAATGATAAGCCATAGACTGTGATGAAAGTCAGTTGAAATTTAGCTTCATAGAAACTAACAGTAGCACAATTAAACCTGGTTTTAGTAGGAGGTAGCAGACAATTGCACAGTAGATAAAGTATGGGCAGACAAGAAAAAAATTTAAAAAGAATATAAATAGCTTTTTATTCATTAACGTATGTGTTACCATAAAACCAAGTTATTTTTAGTTAAGTTTTTCATCTCCCAAAGCAGCAAATAGCAACAGAAAAGAGTGCAGACCACACAGACTTGTTTCTGTACACTAATTTGTATGGCCTGGCACATGATCAGGCAGGTACGTGCAAGGTGAGCAGTGCCTCAAATCTGCCACTCTGCCTGTGAGTCTGATATCATACAGGATCTGAAGCAGAACTGTACTTCCACAGAAGTCCTGCTATGGGAATTTTATTACTGTAGTTAAAATGTAAATACATTCTGTGACAAGCAGGCCTTTTATCTTGTTGGCCAAGAGTTTCTGGGGTGAACGGTCGAAAGACAACTTTATTTGCAGCAAAAAATGAATCCTGTTTTCCTACCCTATTCCACTGAACTTGTCACTGACAAGGTGCAGTGAGTAATATCTGTATTCATCATCTACAGAAATTACTCAATTAACTTTTTTTTTTCAACATTACGTGGGGGAAATTTCTTCTCTTTTCCCAAAAGGTTTAGCTGGAAATAGCTCTACAAGGACATCTTCTTATATCAGTACAACAATGCTCAGAGCATTTTAATCACCCTTTATTGGGAAGCTCTATTCTTTTTTGGTAACTTGGCGTTTTATTTTCTCCATCCTTCAGAAGGCCTCAAGCACCTAGGAATGAAATAGCTTGTGTATTTTTTGGCTCACCTGCTTTAATGTGGGCCCTAACTTCTCTCTTTGGAGAAGGCTCTTGGATGAGAAGGTGTTTTTGCAGGCAGTGCTTGGAGGGGGTTGCACCGACACAGCAGAGTTCTTCAGGCATCGGTGACACAGCCCCACCAGAAGCATACACAGCTTCAATTTCATTACTTAGGTTTTCAACACCATGATGCCTGCAAGCTAGAAAAGCTTTCATTCATTCCCATTCCCAAAAAACCACCAACAGCTAAAGTGAGATGCACACACCTCAGCCCACAACGGCTTAATTCCATTGACTTTTTTGCCACAGCTCATTTCCGCTCATCCTTCTGGAGCTGAACATTTATTCATCATTGAGAACTTCCTTTCCACTTAGTTATTGCTCAAATTCCATTTGAATAGGGGAAAAAAAAAGCAAAATTTCCTTCAAGACAGGATCTTGGTGGACCTTGAAGCCAAACACAGAAGCTGAGTTTGAATGGTCCCTGCTTCCAGATACAAAAGGTATTGCCAAAAGGCTGAGAAATTTTGTTTCCAGGGCCCCAGGTCCAGACCAGGCCTGCTTGGACATGTGTGGTCCCCAGAGAAGAGGTGTTGAGCCTGGCAGGTGGGGCAAGGATCTGCTGGAATTCTGCTTGAACTTCAGCAAGGCTGGTCAAATCTGAGGTGACATTTTGGTCTCTAAACTGCCTGGCCCAGATGGTTGTCGCTTTTGCACTTAATGGCTCTATCACCTACTGTCCCACTCTCTTTACTCTTCTCTGAAATTAAACTTCAGGTTACTTTACCATTCATGTCATCTACTGAAAAAGAGTGTATTTGATGTGAATAGGACAAAAGGTAGCTTCAGGAACATGTGATAATCAGAGCAGTATTTATTAGTCTGGCCTGAGAAGAGCCTTGGATTATTCATAGGAAGTAAAGATTTAGGAAATGAGTTGTTTGAGAGGGATGGATGGATGGATGGATGGATGGATGGATGGATGGATGGATGGATGGATGGATGGATGGATGGATGGAT
>JAWWEU010000001.1:102523674-102534612 GCA_035583155.1 Acropternis orthonyx | reverse complement strand
GGCAAGTATAAATCCAGGGGGGAGTTGCTTCCAGGTCTCTTCTGCCTGTGGTGGTGATAGGGAAGAGGACACCCTGTTGTTTCTTCTGGGAGTGATAGGCCTCGCTGCTCCTTGCTGAGAAATTCACAGCAGTTTTAGTCTTTGGGAAGTAAATACTTTTGTTTTGTTTGGGGTTGCTCTTTCCCTCTCTTTGCTGGGTGTTTTTCCCGGTAAACATCTTTTGGGGTGTTTCTCTGGGGTTCTGGGTGGTGGAGTTTGTGTGTTGTTGGGGGGGCAGCCTGGGGTAAAGTTATTTTTGGTTTTCCTTTTATATTTGTACATATATGTATTGTAAATTTGTGTAAATATATATATATATATAAGTTTTTCAGTTTTAAGGTTTTTTTCCCCTCACTCCTTTGTTGAAACTCCGTGAGGCTCTGAGAGGCTTGGCATTTTGCCAAGGTCAAACCAAAACACAAGCCAAAGCTAGAAAATTTATTCCAGACAAACTTCACTTGACCCAGACATTACTTGCCTCTCCATTTCAGCGGCCACCTTCATTCACCCTTTCCTCTCTTTCCACTGTCTTCTCCTGTTTCTGCAGACTACAAGATATTTTCCCCATTAGCCCCTTCTCAGTAACAGGTTTTTCTGATTTAAAATGAATTAGCATTTATTAACAACCTGAATACCAGTCATTACTTACTTATCTTGGTTTGAATCCCTCTGTCTGAAGAGCAAGTTAGGTGAGTTTCATGCTTATTGTTTATATACTCTAACCTAGAGGAAACTGTGCACAAAATGAGTCAGACCTTCCTACATAGGCACCTCACTTCAGCAAGGTGTCCATGAGCAAGACCTAGAGCATTTGCAACTGCTTGGGTAAGGCAGCTCTGGAAGGATTGAGACTCACACCATGCTTAGCACATTCTGTGCCACTTCCTCGTTAAGAAGGTGAGATCCTCACAGGATCCCAGTGCTCACCAGGGACTGCTGACAAATCCTAGGCATTTAAAGTGAGCTGCAGGATCCTGCAGGATCTGAGTATGTAGCTATTAGACTCAGAGATGTGCAGGACATGCAGGTGTTGTCTGTACAGATAAGAAGGAACAAGTATCACAGAGGAGAGAAAGAAAAAAGCAAAAAAATGGAGTGTAGACAGGAAAGGTAGAGGTAGAAAACCTCTGTTGATCCAGTGGGAGTGGGATAATGAGCAGTACTGGCTGAAAGAGCAAATTAAAGGGGAATTACAAAGGTGAGAGAAGACATTTTCTCTAATGTTAGTGATAGGGGTTTTGGGCTTTAAAGGGCATTTTTTTCCCTGAGAAAGGATGGTCTTCAAATGAAGCTAGCTGAATGGCCAGGATCTCTTGTAGGAGACCAGATGAACTACGGAGCTATAGGAGAACATGCAAACAAAAAGCTTCTCCTATGAAACCTTGTCCAGTATAATTAAATCATGTGGAGTGAAAGACATATGCTTGCTGTAGCTGAGCAATCATCTGTTCTATTATCTGAGGCCAAGTTCTGCTATTTATAACCCACTGGCAAGCACCTATGTTATTAACTACAACCATCACCCAATTTGGAATCCACTTTTTTAATTAACTCTGTGTGGTATTTTGTCAGCATCTGTTTATGTTCAAATGATAATCGCACTTGCTGTTACTTGCTACAAAAATGCTGCTCTGTTGTAGGAAAGTTATTGCACTTAAGTGACTGTGCTCAGTTCTCTCTCTAAATGAGAAATACAAACTAGAGGGGGAAATAGAGGCTTCTGAGAGATACATAACAGTAAACATGATACTTTTTCTGACTAAAACAAACTAAGATGTGCCTCTTACTATCTCACTGCAAACTCACAGGACCACTTATGCTTTACAAGCATTCCTGAGAGTAATAATATTGACAAAATCTTGCCAGATTTTGCTCAGTCAACAGCATGTTGAAAAGAGTTTTGTTAAGGAGATCGGTATGTAAAGCCCAAGACATTTACACTGAAATGCATTTAAGCAGGTGTAAAAGTCTGGTAGCTCCACTTGGTTTTGAACAGCATATTGCTCTTTTCAGCTGTACACATATGGAAAAGTGCAGAATGGACCAGTTCTAGTTTGGCATTTCTGTTATTTCAGAATTAAGCAGCTGGAAAAGAAAGATTGAATGTGATGAGCTTTAGATAGGCTGTGGTGGCCTTTGAAGAGGAGAAAAAATCCATTGCTGGAAAGCGACAGAAGCGGCTGGTAGGAAGGTAAGACCTGGACTCAAGTCTTGCTCCTCCTGAGGTCAGGCAGACTGGGTAGTACCTGTGACCTGTGATGGGATCATCTCTGACACATCACACTGATCATGACACTGACATCCTTAGAAAAGGACAGCCTTAGAAAAGCAGGAGTCAAAAAGAGAAGCAAGTATTTTATTACTGAAACCAGACTATGCTCTCTTCCACCAAAGCTTCAGTCTACTGACTTCTTTACCTTGTTTATCTTTAGCACCATCTGGCAAAGCAGAATGACACAGCTGTCTCCAGAAACATCATCTCAGGGACAGTGCCAAGGAACATTTTAAGCCTACCTTTTAATCTTTATTTTATATTTATCACATACTGGTTTCAGACCATTCCTAAATCTTCTTGCTTAAAAAATTAGGGTAGCTGATTATTATTGGCAACACAAATCACTCTGTTATATCAAACTTACATCAATATTTATTGTCACGTTACCCACAGCTCCACTATATTGTTACAATTTTATCTTGTATTCTAATTGATCCAAAACAATTGCTGCAAAGAGCACAACCATTGTAACTCCTTTCTAATAAATAAAAAAAAAGGGTCATTACTCAGCTTTTTGGGAAACAGAACTGCATTTATATATCCATAACATCTGAAGTCCATTCTCCTTATTTAAGGCAAATTTTCTGAAACTGTATTTCTACATGGAATTATTCAGGTTAAACTGTTCAAAATCAGTTGTTAAAACCGAAATTCCAAAGCTGGGAAATACCATCTTGGGGATTATATTGACAAGTACTGTTAATATAAAATTTGTTTCATGTATGCCAATATCAAGTTCTATTGATAAAAATTTTCTCATCCATCCAATCCCTCTTCTTATATATAAAGTCTAATAATAAAATATACCTCAAAATCTCTATGACTTGTTAAGAAAGAAAGGCAGGGAAAGGAGAGAAGAGAGAAAGATAAAGGAAATAGAGGACAAAGAGGGAAGGAAGGAATCACCCCTGACACAACTTGAGGCCATTTCCTCTCATCCTTATTGCTTGGTAGCCGGGAGAAGAGGCCAACCCCCACCTCACTACAGCCTCCTTTCATGTAGTTGTAGAGAGCAACAAAGTGACCCGAGCCCCCTTTTCTCCAGGCTAAAGTTGCTTCAAAGATCAAATTTGTATTTCATCTGGTGAATATTTAAGACTCAAAGAGTTTTATTGCACATGATTGCTATCAGCTATAATGGGTTTGAGCTTAGGGAATCTCGTAGTGTGAGTGTAGTTTCCTGACTAAATTTCAGTAGATCAGTAATCCCAATATCCTGTGCTGCATAGATAAGTGAGACAGTCAAAGGAAGGTTATAATTAATTTCCAGGATACCATGTTTTCCTTTCTTCTTTAATTATTACATAATTACTTTTTATTTTATGTGTTTCAAATAGCAAATAATAGCATTGTGTCAGTACCAAGATAATTATGACCTAGCAACTTATTAATGTATATCCAACACTATGTGGATTAGTAGAGAGAAAATATAAGAGTATTTTAATCATTCCTATGTCTGTGTATTAAGATAGGAGATCCTGCATAGCTGTAGTATACTGTGAAGCACACTGCAGCTGGAATACATGAACTGATTACCATTTCCCTTACTTGCTGTACTGTTAGAAGATAGGTCTTGTCTCTGTTTCTTCTTCTGTATTCTCCTCTTTTTGCTTCCCAGCTATACCTTTTGAATTTATATTTCTGAACTTTAATAAAGTGCTCTGAAATGGTTCTTCCATAACTTCACATCTTAAAAAATAAAAGTCAAAAAATGCCAAGAGTCATTCTGCCTGTAATTTAAATACAGTTTACGAGTTAGAATGATAGTGTTTCAGATTGGCTTTTCAACAGAAACTGAAAGGAGTAAGGTGGTGCAGCCTAAAACAGCAACATATCTAAATGAATTGATTTTCACTTTTTTTTTTCTAAAAACAGAAGAGCAGTCACACATAAAAGTGCATCCATGTGGGGCAGAAACCAAGCCTGAGGAAAAGCCTGTCATGCAACATCCCTTTCAGATCACTGGGCAGGAGGGGAGCTGTCCCAGGCTGGCAGCCCCTGAACTGCTCTGCCACTGCTTCGCTATACTGAGATGATGTTGTGGCTGGGGAGAGGCAGGGCAGGGATGCAGCAATGCACAGGTACCACAAACTCAGCAGAGCAAGATGATAGCTTGGAAGAGTTGTGCCCTATGTGATGTACTAATGCTGCAAAATGTGGAACATGTAGATATTTTCTTAAGAAAAGATGTTGTTTGTTGTTTGATGGTTGATCTTTATATACGTTCAAGCCTAATGAAAAAGAAAGGAGATTTAATCCATGAAACAGCAGCTAACAAGATCTAAGCGATGTACCAACAAATTACTTGGTAGGATTGCCTTGTTAAGGTTTAGGGCTCAACATGTTTTGATGATCTCAGACCTAAAGGCATGTTAACAAAGCTTGGGAAGAAGGATATAGCACTGATCGTGGACACAAAGAATGTGGAATTTACAGATCACAAGGACATTTAGCAGAACCCCCAAGGAAAGGAAGAAACTAATACAGAAAATTAAACAACTGTGCTGAAATTATCTCCAACTGGGTAAAAGGTAATTCCAGCAGGAGGACATGGCAACCACTGACTCATGACCCACAAACTCCAAAGAAAAGAAAGACTGAGCATGCGGACTGATCAGCATGAGAAGCAAGAAAATCATTACCCAATAGAAGAGAGAATATTAATTTAAAAGAGAACTAGATAACTTGTAGCCAATGAACATTAATGCCTTTGTTTGCTAAAATGTATAAATAATGAAAACTTTTAGCAGTCGTCCTGCTGGCTCTGTGGATTTGCCACCCAGCACACCTTCCTGCACAGAACTGTAAATAAATAAAATACCTCGACTCTGTGTGTGGATTGGCCTCTTGCACACTGGGTGAAAGAACTTATTTTGGAACAATGCTAATGTTGCTTATCCAGATTTGGAGTTTGCCATGTCAGCTGGCTCCTGTTGGGTAGGAAGGACCTTGAAGGTGTTCCTGCATCTACAGGGCATGACAAAGAACTTTGGTAGAGGCAAGCAAGTAGAAGAGAAAGTGGGCAGTGGATCCTTGCAAAGGTCCCATGTGGAAAACCACAAATGACCTCGTGAGCAGGTAGAAGCACAGGCTGTTTTATATCAATAAGTGAGGCACATATTCCCTTAAAATTCTATTCTCCTAAACAGTGCCTTGCTCAAAGGAAGCTCTTCAATCACCAATTACAACTTTTCTTGTAGCCAGAGAGAACAACTTACCCAATGGTAGCCTAAATCAGATTCACCAAGATAGCCATGTTTTACCCAAGGGAACAGCACATTCAAGCCAACTCTCAAAGCAGCAGAATCAAGTAATGCTGTTCTCAGAAAAAAATGCAGTAGCTGAGGGGTGAAGACCAGCAGGATACACCAGAGATGAGGAAGCATTGGAAACATCACCTGGTGATTATAAGCATTCGGTTTGGGGATATGAAGCAAACCTATACTTGGGTTGTTTCCCTTGTAATTACAGTTACATTTTGGTGACAGAGGATAGGCAACCCTGAGATTAGCTCAGTTGGTTAGTGTGTGGTACTAATAACACCAAGGTTGTGGATTCAATCCCTGTATGGGCCATTTACTTAAGATTTGGATTTGGTAATCCTTGCAGGTCCTTTCCAACTCAGAATACTCTGTGATTCTATAAAACCACATTGTCCAGCATTGCCCTGCTGCACAGAGCCCTGTGGGCCACAGCTGTGACCAACTGACTGTGGATGAGATGCAAATAGGGCTGCTTCCTAAGGGAAAGAGACACATCAGTTTTACTCTCCTGGCCAAACAACCATAACAGCATAAGGTTATTGGCTCAAATGGATGCCAAAGATTAGCCTGCTTAGGCTGAGCCATTTAAAGGTACTGCTCGAGCCTCCAACACTGACCAGCCAAAGTAATTGGGAGAAACACACAACCCCTTTTTTGCAAGGAAGGAGGAGGATGTGTATTCTGTTGAGAACTTCTGCAGCACATTACTCTCTGTCACTTCTTACTGGATCCTCCTATTCCTTGTCCCAGATTAGGTCTGAACCCTGAACCATACATTAAAAATGCCCTTCCTCTTCCCCCCTCCCTTTTCAACCCGCCTGTGAAAGTGCCACAGATGTGGTTTAAGTGCCTGTAATGTCACATTACTGAGCCTACAAAGACTGCCAGATTTCACAGTGAGAAGCCAGGATGTGACGTGGTATTTGAAATGATTAAGTTGCCTTTAGGCACCACAAAGGGCACGAATGCCATTATGAACATGAATGATGCAATGCATTTATCAGCCATTTTTAAAAAGCAATATTCATGGAGCAGAGTGCTAACAGAACTACTTCAAAATGTGTGAAAATGAGTCCAAGTCAAAGTGTTGTGAGCAGATACAGTTTAGTTTATTACTCAGAAGCAAAGCCACTCTTAGGCCCATAAACAGCAGACAGGCTGAAGCAAAACAGTCATTTATCTTAGTTTTTACAACCTTGGCACTTCATCTCAGCTGCTGATGTCCAGTGTGTCTGCAGCCTTTACTGGGAAACATTAACAGTTCTCGTCAGATGCAAAACATTAAATTTTTCTTTGAGGACCTAATTGTTTTGTTTAGTTTTAAGTTACTTATGGTAGTTACTCTTAAAATAATAGAGAAATATTGTATAAAGTTCAGAACATTACAGCTGGGGAAGGGAAAGCACAACAGCAAGCATCCATGAGATTGTCATTCTGCAGATATGAAGAGCTCTTTCTCACTGACATTAAACTGCAGGAAAAAGATACTTTTGAAGATTTAAAAGTGCTTTTAAACATCACCACATTCAAGGGATGCAGGTTTGCTCAGCAGTGCACCAAAGGTGCTCACTAGCCTGCAGATGTGTGGATCTTGGGCATCCCATTAATAAAACCCTTTATGAATAAATCATAGAGAAAAAATCTTGAGCTAGAAGGAGAATAAGCAAAGTGATCTAACTCTTTCCAAACCCAAATTTATAGAAGATGCAAACCATGTAGTTTTCCTATGTACTGATAATCAATTTAAGTTTCCCTTGCAGTTTTCTCCCTGAGATCATGGAATCTCATTTGTGTGCAAGATAAGAGTTTCCACTAAAATGAATAGGGCTGTTCTTATAGGGGGGAGAGGCGGTGGTGGTTTTATTTGGTTTTTTGTTTGTTTTAATGAAAAAATCTGTAAACATTAAAAGTTTGCTAAAAGTCATCAACCATTAAGAATTTTTTTAAGAACTGTATAGTAATGTGACTGTGTCCAGTGAGATGTTAATTAAGTGATTTCTGCTCTGTGAACTCTACTTGCTGCAGTGAAAGTAGAGAGGATTAAAGCGATCTAGGAAGACAATCAATATTTCATTTCTTTGGAGCTAAGTAGCAGCCAAGATAAACACTTCTGATGAAGATGTTTGTTGGACCAGTGCTTTTCAGTTTTACAAGCACATCCGGATGAATCCTCCCAAAATCCTTTGGGAATGGTTAAATTTATTCTTATAATTTTATAGGTAGCAGCACTGACACACAGAGAGAAAGGCTGTCATTTCAAACGGGACTGCCTTAAACCAGCCTTTAAACCATCTTTTGATAACTAAACAAAGGTCTGAACAGAGATTCACTGAAGCCAGCTAAGTTTCCAGTGAGTGTTTAACTGGGTACAAAATCATTTCTTATTGGTCATAGAGCAAATGGGACTTGCAAAATTCATAAACCTTTTATGAAAACAGGCAGAGGCCTTGTAGAAATGCTGGTGTTAGAATTCAGATGCTTCTTGTTTATGCTCCCTATTTTGTATTTCTGGCATAAACAATGGAATCAAATAACATGGTAATCATTCACTTTTGTTCTAAATAGCTACAGTAATATGGAAACACCCTCAAAATGGCTTTGGAAGTGGATGATGTGCATAATGTTAATTGTGAATCACTTTATGTTTGGTCAGAAATATTTCTTTCTTTCTTTCTTTACTATTCAAATGGTTCTAAATGACCTGCATTAAGGGAAGGTCTGCACAGCACTGAAAACTAGCAAATTATTTTTCAAGACATTATGTGCTGAAAAGAGTGCTGTGGTATTTAAATCCTTGAATCCTGACTACAGGTTTCTGCTGCCTCATCTGGTAAATCTGATCCCATTTCTACCAAAGAGTGGAATTTAATTACAAAGGCTTGTGAGTACATCATACATAATGATATACTCACAGATGTTGAGTCCATCAACAGCTTTCTCTGAAAATTAACAACACATAGCAATGCACTCAGGGGAAAACAGCACCCTCACCAGCTTACTGATGTGTAGATGAGCTTTTCTAAGACAAGCAAAGGGTTTTCTAAGATGCTAAACAATAAAACAAACTGATTCAGGCCTGTGTGTTATAATTTCAGATGTTGCATATCTAGTTGATAGTATTTTCAAAGGGTTGTTGAGCACTTAGATGTATAACCTTCAGAAAAAAAATCTGAAAAGCATGTAATTAAAATGCAATCTAATAATGAATCATATGTGTTTTTTATAATGTTTAAATGTACATAAACTGGCAATTAATCTAGACAATCCTTTCTGAGACAGACAAATATTTAAACTGATAGACAGATTTGAAGAAACTCTACTTCAGTATAAAGGCAAATATATTAAAACTGTTGAACTGCTCATTCTTCTGCATTGTGATATGCCTGTTGGAGTTCAGTGGCAGACTCTTGCAATAGTTTAATTCTATTGTTAAAGGATACTTTAGAATCTGTATTTTGGAATTGTACCACCTTAAAAATCTTTTCTGATTTAAGCACAGGCAGTAAAACTCTTCAGTTTTAACATTTCAAGAAAGCCTTTGCAAATAAGCCTCCCTGAAGTGAGTTGTAAATAAAAATGTACTCTTCAAGATCAGAAAAGAGAGAGTTAAACAATGATATGATGAACTCCATAAAATCACAGTGACATAGAGGAGCTGAACAGAAAATGGCATAATTTAAGAACTAGCAAGTATTCTAAAGCAATCAAGCAAACAGAAACATTTTTCCCAAATCATGAGACATCAAACTGGAAAATTTAGAGGTAATTTTGTAGGCAAAAACCTTGGATGAAGTCAAAAATTATTCCAGTGGAAAAAAAAATCTGTCATCAGTATCTCAGCATGAAGGAGCAGCTAGAACCTTTTCTTCAGGAGGATCACAGACTGCTGTGAAGCTCAGAGATTATATCAAGGAAATGTTGCTCCATTCTCAAAATTTATCCCATTTTTCTGTTGCAGACCATTACAGAAATAGGGCTAGAAGGACCACTGGCTTGACTCAACAGGGTGGCACATTATTACTGTTCAGCAAAAAGTGCACCACTGTTAAGTGGAACAACTCCAGATCACAGACCAGTATTTTGAGCAGCTCATTCCTGCTGTTTTCTTGCCAATAGTTTCGGAAGACATACCTTCTCTGTTATAAACTGCACTTGCAGAGGTATTTTTTAGATGACAGGGGTAAACAAATGGATATATAACAAATCATTCCAAGGAACAATCAGAGGTAGGAGATCAAACTATTATATTGGCCTATCCAAACCACCCAGAGTGGCCACAGAAGGTGATTTCTGGTGCAGCTGTAAGATCATCAGAAAGATCTTTGAAGTCTTCAGGATGGGAAAAGAAAAGCCTTCTTACACTGAGTAGAGTTTTGGAGGGTTCCAAGGGTGCACAGTCTGTATGTTGAGGTGAACGATGCCCTGGGGGAACTGGGTGGGCTGGGTATGAACACTCAGTTGTGTTTCCCATTTGAGGTCAATGGTTAGGCCATCATTCACTTGAGGTAGAAACTGATAAGACTGTGGAACCACCTATGCTATTCCAGATCAAGGGATAGAAGTGGATGCTGTACAATAACAACAATAACAACAGCAAGAGACTAAAGCATTCCTTGTGGTTTGGTACAGCTGTCTTCCTCTCTTCTTCATTGGCAGCTGTGGCATGACATCTTCCAAAGGAAAGGGCTGTGGTAGACCAGGAGCAATCAGCTAGAGAGTGGAGTTCACTTGCACAGGGCAGTGTAAAAGCTCGAGTCACACAGTGTAATGCCTAGATCAATACAACCGTGGCTAAAACAGATGAGATCTTTCTTGATAAACATCTACTTCTGTGCGATCTTCTCCATGTTGGACCGAAGATACCAACAGGATATGCAAAGGACCGTTTGCAAAGTAATAATGGAATGTTCCAGATCACTATTGCTGCCCTAAAATGGGCACTGTGCACAAGGACTGTTAAAAAAAAAAAAAAAAAAAGTGATAGGTGCCTCATTTATGAAATTATCTGAAGTCTGAGTGTAACAGTGACTCACTGCTCCAGAAACCATCTGATGTTTCAAGCAGATTCACTGCTGACCTATTGCCAGGAATGGCAATATTTTAGACAGAAAGAAATTACTGTACATATGTAGAGGGTACCTCAGAGATTGTTGGGCTGACCTTTTCTGTTTTTTCCTGTTCCTGCAAGTGTATCACAGTGCAAGGGGCAATGGGAAAGTGTTGGGAAAATCCTTGCAGAGGATGATCTGGAGATGCTGATGCAAAATATGCTGATAGAAGCTTCTTTGCACAATGGCCCAGCCTGTGTGCCAGACTGCGTGACAGACTGTGGGACAGAAAGCAGAAGTGATACTTTTGGGG
>JAWWEU010000001.1:102420089-102516697 GCA_035583155.1 Acropternis orthonyx | reverse complement strand
AAACTGTAATTCTGACTTGTAATCTGCTTGTGAGTTAGATTCATTCCTCCTGCTGGTTTACCTTTAAACCAGCACAACACTGAGGCAACACATCTGGGAATGGCTAAGCAGGTTCCTCTGGCTCAGCCCAGCCATTTAACACAGGTGTACTGTTCCTGGTTCCAGCCAGCTCCCTGAGGAGGCAGTTCAAGTGCTCCTGCACTGTGTTGCCAGTGCTCCAGTTTTCAAGTTAACCTCATTTGGTATTTGAAGAAGTATTTTCAGCTACTTTGTCTTATGCTACTGTGATGTTAAGTGTGGTATAAAAAAAATTCAAAAGAGAATCCAAAAGCACTGGTTTTTTGGACAACAATAATTTTCAGTATCCAATCCCTGTGAAATGTTTGCAGTGGTCATTTTAGGGTTATGTTCCTTCCTAAAGTCTTTCACAGTGTAGTGCAAAAAAACCTTTTTGCTAGCAACTTCTGTTGCCAATTCTACTGCAGGCAGGAACACGACCTTTACAAAAGATAAACAGAAGTGCAGCAAGAGCTGCCAAGCAGTCCAGCAGTGCTAATACCTCTCTATGAAAAGTGAACTGTAATGCTAATTTATGGAGTTGAAGATGAAAAGGAGATTTATCCACACTTAGACTATTCAAGTGTAGCAATTACTTTCAGATCTTAAAATGAAGCTTTCCCTTAAGCCAAGCAGTTACCTCTTCTCCCTTGCTGTGAGGAAGATTTGGCTTGTCTTGCAAAAAATAAGTACTTTTAGCAAGTGAAGACTGAGTTTAAATCTCACATACCTGTGCAAAGGGACTAATATTTCACTTTAGAGGTAGCTTTACAAGTGACTGATGGCACCGGAAGTGTGCCAGCCACCAATGTTAATAACAGTGTTATTTTATTTGATGAGAGACCAGTTTCTCCACATCAGAGTATGCTGTAAAAGTACACAAGTTAATGGAAGTCAGCTTTGTTGCAAACAGTAGGAATCATCCCTAGGAGTGTATCAGCTTTGGAATAAATTGTGGTTTCCTCTGGGTCCCTGACAGCTAAAAAATCTTCTCTCTAATGCCACTGTTAAGAGTCTAATACTTTCCCTTTCTAACACAGAAGTGGACAGTTGTTTCAGTGATGAACATGATGAATTTCACTCTCTGGTTAACATACCTGTCTTACACTTCCAACATCCACACCACAGGACAAGCAGAGGGTTTAAATAGATTAGTGATTGTTGGTAAAATTCCTTACAATTTGAAAAGCTAAATGCAAGCTATTATTGCCTTCTTGTTATAATTCTGCTATCATTAATCATTATGCTTTTTAGGGGGAGGACAGCTGACAACCTGCATAAAATTTGATTAATTTGTATTAATCAGAACTATTATCCAAACCTTCCCTGGAGTGAATACATTAAATGCTGCCAAAACCTAATGGTTACATTATGCATGTTATTACTCCTTTTTGACCCAGTTGCTTAACAAAGCTTTGGGGTCTTCTAGGTTGCTTCTTGTTGGCAAAGACATGGATGGTAGAGTCAAGAGCCCTAGAAGCTGTGTGTGCACCGTTCTCCTGCATGCAAGGTGGCTATTTATTTGCTCACAGCTACAAACTGCTTTCAGTCACAACTCAGCATAGAAAACTCTTGGTGCACTTCTTCTGTACAGTGCAGCCCATGCTGTTTCACAGTGGGCCCAGTGTTTTCTTGACCTCTTTCCCCACTTTTTTGGTGTTCCTGTTTTCCTTCTCCTTAAGATGCCAGGCTACAATCGGCTGCTTTCCTCTATCATACTATTTCTTCCTCCATGCTATTTCTGTGTGTGGTTTTGTTCAAATCCATTCCGAGCTTTCACCTGAGGTCCATACTTGAGTTATATTGCATTTAACGTAAGTAAGACATGAACAGAAACTGCTGAGAGGAAGGGAAAGCAGAGAGTTAGGTCTTGTATGGGACAGTAAGAAAGACTCTTCTTAAGGATACAAATGAGACTGCATGACTTTTATTACTGAAAGATGATGAACTAACAACCAGAAAGTGGGATCAGACCCGCTCTTCAAGAATGGAGCAGGAAGGCAAAATTTGTTTGCAAATTTTTACAAATTTTACGAATTTTAATTTCTGGTTTTATAAGTTCTGCATTTTTCTTTGTTTAAGAGTTTTGTTTTCAGAAATCTAGTGTTCACATTTGATTTTTGGAATTCTTTACTTCAAGGAAAAGATTCATGCAGATCCACATCAAAGTCCTGGGAAGTCTCACCACAGGTGAATATTTATAGTGTGGTCTGGGGAGAATTTTGCAAGAAATTTTTATTTAGAAAAACTGAGCAGGCATGGCACAGGAGTTGGCCAGGATATAATAACTTCTCACTGTAATTATCTTAATGCCTATGCTCAATTGCCCTAGATGACTGACTCTGAAAGGACTTCCATGAAAGAAATGAAACTGCCTTTTCTGGCAAAGTGGGGCTATAAACAGAAGCTGATGGAAAGGTAGGAGTGAGCATTTGGTGTGGGAGAAAAATGGATGTTCTTGCCCTTTTTGCAGACTCCATCCTGTCACCTTGCCAGCTTGTCTGTCATCTGTCACTTTTCCAATTTGCCTGTCAGCAAGACAGAAGGAAATTGCTTTGGATGAAAGTTATTGACTGTGTCTTGAGAAATCTGAATTCAATCCGCAGCTCTGTCCCAGGGTCTCAGGATGATGCTGTGATAATCTTAAAATAGCTTCTGTAAAGGCATCCCAGGCTGCCCTCTGCCAGCCCACTACTGAAGATAAAGAAAACATCACTTTTGCTGGTGCTTTCCTCTGCTGTCACTTCAGAGGAACAGTTCATGCTGTACTTACACCTCCTAACAAATGCAGCTGAGTCTAATCTCTGTAGGAGACTTCAGGTGTTTCTGTATTACAAATAATTGTATCACAAACCTATCAAGAGTTTATTTTTCCCCTCCATTTTACGTGTGGACTGCAGATGGGGAGTCTTTAATCAGATGGTTTGGGTGGCATGGTCTCACAGTGCTGAAAACCTCTGATGCATGCCAATGTGACCCAACACCCACGGAGTCAGCCTGTTCCATCTCTGGTAGGGTATCTCTTGTTCTGGGCTGTAGTCAACCCCAAAGGTGTGAACAGGGGTTTAAAATCAAAAGAAATCAAAACATACAAAAGCATTAGTAAAGTCTTAAAAAAACTACTGTAGGCCTCAGAAAACACTCATTACATTCACCGTCCTGAAACTAAAGCTGTGTGTGCCAAGTATTCAGGAGCTCTGCGAGCCAGGGCACTTGTCTGTGCAGGGATGAGTTAAGAGGGTGACAAGCATGAATTTAAATGATAATTTCAGCCTTTGCAGCAGTCAACATAAAACCTAACATCAGCACATAATTGATTGTGACTGAAAAGAGGTAGGTTTTTCCTCTCTCTTCACTTTTTCAAAATTGCAAAAAAGTCCTGTTGTTGAACTAGTAGGACAGATGGATGCCAGTATCAGTCTGCCTTGCACTATTATTTAACTTGATGCTACCAAATGGCATCGTGAACAGACCCATGGCAGTACATGTCATTCCTGAGCATCTTGGGGACTTGACATCTTTAGGGACTTCAGTTTACCAGATGTCTGCTGGAAATGCAACACAGCAGAGAGAAAACAGTCCAGGAGATTCCTGGACTATGTGGAAGATAACTCCCTGAGACAGCTGGAGAGGGACCCAGCCAGGAGAGGTGGCTGATCTTCTGTTTGTGAACAGAGAACTGGTAGGAGATGCTGTGGTTGGAAGCTGTCTTGGGCACAGCAACCACGAAATGAGAGAGTTTTCAGTTCTCAGAGAAGTAAGGAGGGGGGTCAGAGAAGCAGAGCCGCCACCTTGGAATTCCAGCAGGCAGACTTTGGCCTGTTCAGGAGGCTGGTTGACAGAGTCCTTTGGAAAGTAGTCCTGAAGGACAGAGGAGTTCAGGAAGAATGGACCTGCTTTAAGAAGGAAGTCTTAAACATGCAGGACCAGGCCATCCACACCTGCCAAATGATGAGCTGGTGAGGAAGAAAACTGGCCTGGTTGAACTGAGAGCCTTGGTGGGAACTCAGGGAGAAAAAGAGAATTTATTACCTTTGGAAAAACGGGCAAGCAACTTGTGAGGACTACAAGGATGTTGTGAGGTTATGCAGGGAAAAAATTAGAAAGACTAAAGCCCAGCTACACTAATCTGGCCACTACTGTAAAAGACAACAGAAGGTGTTTCTGCAAATACGCATCTCCCACCTCCTCTTCTTCATATTCAAAATAGTAAGTTTCTATTCACTGTTATTATATTCTAATCTTCAAAATCATATTGGCAGGCTAGATGGTCTGTCTGCATATTTTCCTTAGTCTCAGAAAACTTTGGGGTTTAACATATAAAAGAAAAAATTGAAGAACTCTGAAAATACCTTCCAATGACTTTTCCTGGTTTCAGTTATGACATTCTCATACTGGTGGCTTTCTTGGCTGCAGATGGTGCTTACTGGATGCACAGAAGTGCATATGGAATTTTTAAGTAAAGTAGAACCTTTAGATCACTAATTTCTTTTGACTTAACCAAAAGATGAAACTTTGAGACTTCTTAGCTTCTATCTGGAAATTCTTAACAGTATCTGAGTGACAAGGTACTGCCACATACAATACATGTAAATCCCTAGATCCTAGGTCTGGTGAAAGCTGAGGCTATGGAGATGGAGAAGACTCTCCCACGAGGGGAAGGGAGTATTTTAATATCCACTTGTCTTTTATGAACTGTCTGGGTTCTTTTTGGAGACAGCTGATGCAGCCCACCTTTGATATAACCAATCACCACGGTTCCAATCTAATTACAGTGTGGAAGATTGTGTCTATATGTCTATATAGCCCTTGTCAGAATGCTATGAAAACATGTGATGGGCAAATGAGGTCTATAGTATTTCTCGGTGGTCATCAGGATCTTTTGAAGCTTTGCTGGAGAAGCAGGCATTATTGTACTCCCTTTTCCTCTCTGCTGTATTCACCTACAGCAACACGTACATTTTAGTAGGGAGAATGGTTTTGCAAGGTGCTCTGAAAAGAAGGCTAATCCAGAGCCTGGTAATAGCTTCTGGAAGTTTAGCTTGTAGCTCAAAAACAAGTGTCTGTAACTTAGACCCCTTGTGCTGGGCCTGGGAACTGCCCTGGTAAAGTCACAAACAATTCATGAATAACAGAGAGCAGTAACACAGCTCTACCCAGAGCAGTGACCAATAGTCTTGGAAACTGGAACTAAGATTTTGAAATGACTGACAACATGGATAAAAAAAAATTGAGCCCAAGAATAATCTAGTAAGAGAAGACCATGCCCCTGGGAAGGTTAACTGTTGCATTCTCCATTATAGTGCAATACTTACCTATGGTTGAAGCTTTTGCCTGTGTAGGTACTATTCGGACTATATACCATCTTATCCTATTAGTATGAAAGGAATTTTGGCACTGAAAGGCCTAATGAATTAAAGCCTTGTTGGGGTACACAGTGGGAAGAGTCATTTACACTTGATGTGGACAGTGTTTTCCTAATTAGGGGATAGGGCAGTAAGTTTTGTGACATGTTAATTTTTTAGAGCTGGCATGTGTTTTTTTTTACTAAGTATAAAGGAAAGTTGCTTCATCCTTAAAATGGGTAAGACAGCTAATGAGACAAGTTACATTTTAAAATATTTGATATATGCGTAAGACATGCTATCATGAGGTAAATGCAAATGAAATTCAACCAAAACAAGATAGGACACTGAGTTTATTGCCAGGTGATATATATCCCTAGCTAATTAATAAATATGTAAATTAGGCAGGCCAAGGATGAGGAATGTGTCAAAGAATCACTTTTTGGAATGGTTTCTCAAGATGATGTCATCATGTCTATCATTTATCTTATTTCTCCCACAGTGGGTGTAAATATGGAGAAGCTCCTCTTGTTTATAAAGTTATCTTGGGTTTTAGCAGTAAAGATGGTTATTCCAGATTTCATTTGACTGTTTAAAGAAGCAAATCTCATACAAGCTGCAAATTTCATAAATTAGAAACTTCACTAAACAACAGGATTAGCACATGAGAACCTCAAAGATAAAGCAAACATGGGGAAAAATGTTAGAAAGAGTATTGTTTACCTCTGACTCATAAGTTAAATGCAGCATTTCTTAACTTGAGAAAGAAGCAACAAGTGGAGCTTTCTTCCTGTGGGAGAAAATGGCATTCCCTCAAAGTATTGCTCCCTGCTTATTAGATTTATCCCGGTCCTGGTTGGACTGAGGAAGGTGTCTAAACTTCAGTGCCAGTCTCTCCTCAGAATAAGAACAACTTTGTACAGTAACATGCTAAAAAGAAAACAGAGGTGCCAGCAACCATTCTGACAGCATCTCAACCATTTGAGTCCTCTCATACAGACACTGAGGTGCAAGGGTTTGAGGTGCACAGTTTGGCCCCTGGATGGGTAGGCTGTCTGAGTAGCTTCTCCTGCACACAAGACTACTCAACTTGCACAAGCCCACCATGACTAACTGTGCCACATGCCAGGCTTGGCAGCAGGATTTTTTCACCAGGGACCTCTCTGTTATGGGCTGGCCTGAGGAAAATTCTGGTTGAGACGTGTTTATGGACTCCCAATAGTTTAGTTCTGCTCTGTGTCTTGCCCTGCCTCAGCACTGATCTGGCATCACTGGTGTGGGAAATGGCCTGCACATGCAAACACAATAATAGCAGGGAAGCTTCATTTGGGCTGCAGGGAGTTCCAGACCAGGCTGCCCTTGCCTCTGAACAACCCCTGCTCAGCAGCTGAAAATGTAGCTCAGCACTGGGGGAACTTCAACACATGAGAAAACACAGCAAGGCACACATTTCACTGCCTCTCTTGGCTCTGCATAGATACTGCTTGATCCCCTTTTAGTCAGATTGCACAGAGGAGGTACCTAAAGCTGGAGTCTACACCTGTTAGAATTCCCTTTTCGCTTTGCTTCCTATGGCCTGACAGTTCTGGTCCCAACCTACTTCCTGCAGAGACCAAATATGTTTTATGAATGTGACTGTTGGATAAAAATCGTAGCAGCTCCCAAACTCAGTAATATGAGAAAGGGTGAAGAGAGGACTACATGTACCTGCAAGCATAAAGAGAAGCAAGAAGGCCCGAGACACTCTATTTGTTGGCGCACTTAAAACGTGCGACACATAGCCTATAAACTCCAGCCAGCTCACAAGGAAAGACTAGATCCATATTCATCCTGCAAGTGCTTAAAATTAGGTTAGAGGAGCATGTGTCCGTGTAGGCTGCCCACACTCCTTAAGAGGGGCTGCAGCACTGCAGGCTGCCTGTGCTTGCCCCTTCTGTAGAAACCTATTGTCAACACTAGTACAAGGCATGCACCTCCCCTAAGTGCTCCATGTAATCAGCCTCGAAGCAGGTAGTGATTTAGCTCCTACTCAGTCCTTTTAAAGGATTTTACTCTCCCTTAGAGCATGTTCAGAGAGTTTGGGATAGGTTGGAATGGGTAGGCCCTTTGCTAACCTGTCTTAGTCCTAACAGAGAAAGACAGGTTTGCAAAGCCCTGTGGCAGGGCTACTTGCTCCTCATAGAGCAAGAGGTATGGAGTGATTCCATGTGATCTGTGGGAGATCTACAGCTGGCATAGATGAGCGACTCTGTGGCTTGTCAAACATTTTTCAGAGGCTGCCAGGATGAAAGGGAAGAATTCCCTGCACTTTTTATAGAGCCTTTAATTTTTTATTTTTTTTATTCATTCTGTCTCCTAAAATTGAGATCTGTGGCAAATGTGAAGGAACATCTCTCTTCCACCCCTGTCCTACAAGACGACGTGCAACTGTTTTCCCTGGGGTCAGACTCCTACGAACTCCAAGGAGTTCGCAATTAAGCTTTTTCACAGCGCCTGTTTGTTTGGCAGGAGAGCAGAGCGTGGTGGCACTGCCAGGGCTGGGTGGCCCTCTCCTGGTCACACCTGGCCCATGCGCTTGTCCTCAGCCACACAGCCGGCTCCATCCCCTCACTGAGCCCCGGCCCTGCGTGGCAGCAGCTACAGCACACATACGGAATAAAGGAAGAAGTTCAATCTATTCTCTTTGGATTAAACAGGATGCCTCCGTGTTTTGTGTAGCAGAATTTTGTCTAGTGGCATGATAGATATAACCACAGCTCCCTTATCACCTGCAAGGTGAGGCACTGCTTGTCACAAATCAATGTACTGAAGTATGTTGAATACTGCAGGTAGGATCCGACTCACCTAACTTTGGTCCCTCGTGTCTTTTGACACCTGTTCTGTGTTAGCATCCTCTATAATCATTCCCTTGACCTCCTTCAGTTTAAGATAAATTGCTTTCTAAGGGTTACTGTTTCTCTCTGCCTGAGAGGCAAGTGATCAGTGCCATCCACCAGAATATAGTCAGGTGATTTTCCTCCTTCCTTGTGAAACCCTGGTTGTCCTCCTATTTTCCACAAAACAGGTATTCCAGTGAAGGCCATCAGTATGACTTCATGTGGAAAATGGTGTAGATAACAGCAGAAGTGGAGCTCAAATCTCTTGAAGGATAAAGGGGATTTCTACCAATACTGGAATCCTTTCCCTTCCTTCCTCTCTCCCCTTTCTCCTTCTCCTGTCCTTCCACATCTGAGTCAAAAACCATCCACAGCTTGTGAGCTTCTTCTTTTTCTGGAAGCATGGCAAATTCTTCCTGCCTTGATTTTAAATATTTACAACAAAAATATTTGAAAAACAGTACTGTGACATGTCTTTCATAAAGGCTGATGAGTCACATAACAGGAAAAAGAAATCAAAAGACCTATCAATGACAACTTGTTTATGAACTTTGCAGATGACAGAAAAGATTGTGCATTGCTAAATAATGGAAAGTGTAGGTCACTGTTACAGTATAATGAAAAATGTTCGGTGAAATGGTGAAATTCAAAAGCTTATGTTTTTATAACATCACATGTCATATGCCTGTAGGAACACAGGAATTCCCGTAACATGGGGAACTGAGAAGCTGCAATTGTTTCCAGCTGAGCTTAATTACTCAGAGCAACAATAGAGTCAAAAAGCACCAACATGGGCCCAGGAGGGACAAACCCACAGCTAGGACATGAAACCTTTGCACCCTCTTGTGTGTACAACTCCTGACCCGGGGTTGCTCTCCCTGGCTCCATAGGGGGCTGGAAAAACAGAGCAAATCTCAGAGAGGGGGGAAAAAGGAAAATCAGACAAGTGAAAAATGTGCTTTCCTCATGAAAAATAGGTATCCGTTCACATCTCTTATATACCAAAGGGTTAAGGGTGGGAACAAAATTTGTAAGAACCTACATGAGAACAAAACTTTAGGAGCTCTCAGACTGGTAGGATATAATGAGCTGTCAGGACTGAAAGGAGAAGTTAAAAACATTCATATTGAAATAAAAAGATAAATGACATGCCTGGAAAAAAAAGAGGAGCTGTAAAGGCATACAGTAACATCCTACAATGTGATTGTTAAAGGCTAGTTGATGCCTAAGAGCAAGAAGCAGCCTTTCTTGAAAATTTCATAAGTGTGTGATTCAGGCTCTCACTAATTTGTCACTGAAAATTTTACACTTGAAGTTAACTATGAATACCCAGCACAAAAGGATAGCTGATCTGAACCTTTGTTAGCATAGCAATCACTTGGAAAACCTAGCACTGACAGAGCTTTGGGACCATTAATGAGCTGAATGTATGACTCTTACTCTCAGCAAGTGATTACTTCCAAAGGAGTAGGTTGATGGTATGAAAAGACTGACAGTATAAACAGACCAGATTTGATCCTGATCAAGAGCAAGAGCCTAATCCAGGTTTAAAAAACACATGTATGTCCCCCCTGTGAAAGGCAATTCCAGCCTGCCTTGGGAGCAGTCAGCACTAGTCAGCTGCAGGGCTGCCCCAGGCTGTGCCATCACATCCCCTGGGTGTCAGCCCTGCTACAGCTCTTGTCTATAACAGGGCACCCCTGAGAAGCGCCACATCAGCTAAGAGCTAAGTGCTAAAATGACTCCACAGCACTCTGCAGTCTTCGAAAACCAGTATTAGACTGGCTGATGATGGCTAAGGCCTGGTACAGGAAGATGCTTACATTTCCAATATTCTGCTGTAAACATTTAGTAGTGCTAAATCCTAATAGCCACACATAATAAAACCTGACTATCTATTATAATGCTTTTCTGAAAAAAATTGCTGTTATCTGTAGCATTCTTCTGAGATTAGTGCTGCTGTTACAGGCTCCTTTATACTTCATGTTTATCTGTCAGAGGGTCACATAACCCCTGAGATGATGAGACTTTCCTAATGCTGCCTGTGTTCCCTGCAGGTTGGTTTGCTCTGGACTGAATCAGTCTCACACAGGCAGAATTATCCTACTGCTGACTTCCCTAGGCTTTTGCTGCTGAAGGAAAAGGCAATTCCTACATGTCCCAAACTTCAAAAGCTCCAAATTCTGCAACCCAGCAAAAGACCTGGAGCTGGTTCACAGGCTCTCTTCTTTTCTACTTCTCCTAGCACCTGTTCAGTAAAACAAAGCTCTGTTTCTGTCTGGGGCAAAGCATGAAGACAGCTGTCAAATGCCAAAATATTAGACGTCTTTGGACTGTGAGAACAAAGAAAGAAGCTGCCAAGAGCCATTGCCTTGCCTATAGTCAAAGGATCTGCAGGTGCAAGAAGAAATATTAAAAAAAAAATAATAATTTTAGCTGCCAAGAAGTTTTATCCATTTTAAAATTACATTTATGTGAAGTCAAAAATAAAGCTCCTTTTTGAAATGAGAAATCAGTATTTTGTTTAACTGTGCAAAAAAGCTCTTAGCCATTCTGTTTTTCACTTTTCCAGTACCCTAAATCATTTCGTCAATTTGACCAGACCTTGCAAATAACTTCAGCCAATTACCAAATGCTGGTTTTGGAGTTTTGTTTGGGTTTTTTGAGGTGTTTCTTTGGTGGTTTTTTTGGGATGTGTGGGGTTTAGGTTTTTTGTTTGGTTTTTTTTTTGCGGGGTGGGGGAGGTGGGAGGTTGTTTGGGGTTTTTGGGGCTTTTTTTTGTTTGTTTTTTTGTTTTGGGGTTTGTTGGGTTTTTTTTAATTGGTTTTGGGTTTGGGCTTATTTTTCAAATGATGTGGCTTCTTTTTATCTTTAAACCAGGAGGTGAAGTGATTTTTCCTTGAGAGACCTCATTCCCCGCATGCGTATGGGAACACAGTACTGTGCATGATCCTTTGGAGAGGGAGAGCTAATACTTCCCTCACCCTCAGAAAGGGAGAGACGAATACTAATAAGCTGCCAGGACATCCTTTCCCTGACTCTCTTACTTTTTGTAACCCATTGGGATATGCACAAAATTAGTTGCTACGGAGAAAATGTCTTCCCTTCTTAACTCTAAGCAACTGCATTTGTTATAGGTAAGTCTATCATTCTCTGTCCCTGTACTCTTAGAGCACAGAGAGAATTAGTTGGCTATTTCTAGCTCCAAAACACTGGATTAGACAGACTAAGGGTTCAACTGAATACAACTCCTTAGTAATAACCTCAGCAAGACATGAATCCTACTGCTAGCACTACTGAAGAGAACTGCAGGTTATTTTTTTGTAACTAACATGCATACACCTTTAATTTCCCAAAGAGTCTGATTCCCATGTGGAATTCTACACAAACGAAGACTCAAAAAAGCTGTTCAGACACAGCTGCTGGCACTATTGCTACTGTCAGAATACAGGTGATTGAAATAAAATGCATTGCTAAAACACCAGTTTTAGGATGACAAAACAGAAAAGATGAAGAGTACTGGGCACAAGTTACTCATGGGAAGATTCCAATTGGACACAAGATGAAAATTTTTCACAATGAGAACAAACAGTCTGAAATAATCTCCCTGGGGAAGTGGTGGATTCCTGAGTATCGGACACTTTTAAGATTTGCCTGGACAGGTGCTGGGCCATCTTGTCTAGATTGTGCTTTTGCCAAGAAAGGTTGGACCAGATGGTCCTTGAGATCCCTCCCAACCTGGTATTCTATGATTTTATGATTTTCATGGGATACACTTAGAAATAATTTTCTATCACCTCACATCCTTAAATATCAGCCTTGGGTCTTATTTGCATTATGCAAGTTGGAATTAGCCACAGGGGTTACATGGCCCAAAATATTTGCAAGGCTTCCTAGATTAGCAAATCTGCCTTAAAATATCCTTGAGATACACAAAACAGAGCATCCCTGTTGATTGTGGGTGAAACCTTTGGTCTTAACCAACTGTAAATAGTTTAAGTGCTGAAAATTTTGGTGATGCTGAGTAGGCCTAAGGTACTTAATTATATAACAAGATTTCAAGGGAACACCAATAGTGTTTTCTGCCTCATTAGGATAGAAATGCAATTTTTCTCCTTTTTCAGCAAATGTTTCCTCAAGAAACAATATAATGTGCAAGCTGGAACTTAAAGTCAGGTTAATTGTCTCCTGACACGATCATACTGAAGTAAATGAGTAAAATCAGTATATGTTGTGTTCACAAAAGAGACATTTCAGACTAGAAGTTAATATTTTAAAGAAAACACACTAAGGGCCGTGAGGAGCTCTGTATCTCAATGGATGGCAATTACAAAGTTTCTTTCAGCATCCAATTTTGTTTGTGACATAGTTTCTAATACTGTATTTCCTATCATTAGGAGGCAAAGGAGGTGCTGTAAATCAAACTACCACACAGCTTTTCTTCAGCTGCAGATGAAGCACTTAATTTATTGCACATGCTCATACCTGCTGTGTGAATGTCTTCAGCCAGGCATGCTGTGGTTCATGAATTTTCATTTCACTTATTTCTATTTACTATTATTTAGTAGTCTTTATTATTGCTGGCTATGAGAACCTAGAAAGCACTTTTTATAAAAGGACTGTGGGATGACTAAACAGATTTTGTAAAGGAAAGACACTTTTGACTTTTCTTTTTGTTATTTATTGAAGGAATATGATATTGTTTCCAGAAACGGTGGACCCCAGATATGGAGTTCCAAGTCTCCAGACTGCTGGAATGCTGACTATCAGGGACAATGCCTATTTATTGCCCTCTGCTGGCATCATCCCTAAATTTTATGTTTCAACCAGATTTGTCTACCATTTGTCTCATTATTTATTTGCAATTTGCTGGCAGTGCAAATGGTGTTCTAGAGAAAAGGCAGATCTGAAGATCATTACTGGCAGGATGAAATACCACATGCTTAATTCTAAAGAAATAAGGATGTTCAAAAATGAAGTCCTGAGAACCTGAATCTCTTAGGCTATTTCTTTAAAAGGGCCTTCAAACATGAGAAAGAATATGAAGAGGAGGCTCAGGGGGAACCTTATTGCTCTCCACAACTACCTGTCAAGAGTTTGTAGCAAGGTGGGGGTCAGCTTCTGCTCTCAGATATCAAGAAGGAACAGCCTCAAGTTGCACCAGAAGAGGTTGAGATTGGATGTTAGGGAAAATTTCCTTGCTGAAAGGGTTGTCAAACATTGGAACAGGCTGCCCAGGGAAGCGGTGGAGTCACTTTCCCTGCAGGTATTTAAAAGACAGGTAGATGTGGCACTTGGGGACATGGTTTAGTGGTGAACCTGGCAGTGATGGGTTAATGGTAGGACTCAATCGTCTTAGAGGTCTTTTCCAAACTAAACAATTCTGTGATTCTATGAAAATACCTCTACAGGAATAGAGTCCTGAGAAGGGAATCATACTTCGAGGAAACTGGAGAAACTCCTGCTGATTTTCTTTTAAAAGAAAGCTTGAAGCAGTAAAACTGAAGTCGAGGTTTGCTATTGTTTAAGTATCCATTGCTTCAATACATTACAAAAAGAATGTTTTAGGTAAGAAAACAGAAAAACTTAACAAATAGGTTTGAAATATAACATTTCATTTATCATTTGTGCAGATAATGTCTCTGTCCTTTTTTACATCATATAACAAGTGATTAGGCTGTTTTGGAGAGAAACTCTATTCTTTGCTTTTGACAACACACATACTCAGCCACAGTAGTATTTGCCAACAGATGTGGTGCTATTTCTAAAACAAGCAGTACTAGCTTAAATAGTGATGGTTTTTGGGAATTCTCAGGGCATGCAATCTGTCTGGGTCCTCTCTGGTTTATGATCTAAAAATCCAACTATACAGTTGAGATCCAGCTACTTTCCCATATTGTCCCTCTCCTTCATCATCCATCTTCACCACCCATTCCTTTTTCTCTTACTCCTTTCCTCTTGCTCAGCTTGTATCTTCACCCTGTTCCTGCCACTTCTCCACTTGGTATATTCAAGGAATTCAAGACTAAAAGGTGCCAATTCTTCACTTAACCTTATTTGATGTATAAAACCAGCTATAGATTGTCACCTGAAAAAAATACAGTAAGCCCATGATGCTACAGTGGTCAAAGCACACTCTTTGGAGACAGCAAGACTGGATAAGATATCAAAAGCAGTAAACTTACTGCCGCCTTTAGGAATTCTTCCAGTGTTTTCAATTCCTTTCTCAAAGCTCTGCCTAATTTTTCATTTGAATCCAGTTTCTCATGTTATTACAGTACACCATTGAAACTTTCTCTCAAAAAAACCAAACACTGATGTACTTCCTAGCATTTTCCTCTTGTTAAAATACTCAGAGAAATCACATCACCCATGAACTTGCTTTTCGATAAGATACACAGGTTGAAAGATTTATACCTCTCATGGTACCACTTTTCTTCAGACACTGCTTTTGCCTTTCTCTACTGTCCTCCAACCTCCCTTGCTACATGTTCTTGCTCCCAAAAGTAAAGTATCCTTGCTGGGAGAAAAAAGCAAAAAGGAACTATTTTTTTTTTTCTTTTGCTGCTGGTTGAATTGAAGATGATTAGCCCTGTGATCCCAGGCCAATTCCAGCTCTGAGCAGCAGGAATGTACTTGGGCTAGAAAGCTTTCAGAGGATGCAGCTGCAAAGTTTTCAGCATTTGCAGATTTGTACTAGTTTAAGCATTGCAACTTCACAAACCTAGGGGACTTTTCAGAGGAAGATAAAGCTATGCCTCCACACCCAGGGTGAGTTCTCTGCTCTTGAAAAATTCCAAATTCCTGCTCCAAGCCAGGAAGATGACTGCTGACACTGCTTTGAGAAATCACTTGTAAAACTGTTTCAACATAATAGAACAATCTGTTACCTTCTAATTTCAGTACTGAAAATGACCAGACCACTTTTACTGAAACACTTTTGACCTGGAGTCTCCAACCCACTCCCCCTAAAAAATACCAAGCCTAACTCCCTAATCAGCCTGCAGACATTCAGCAGGTACACTGAAGTAACAAGAGCAGCAGGGTAACAACATAACATCCATGCCAATTGCAAACCTGAAGTAGGCCCTGAATTTTGCACTGTCCATTACCCTTTTCATAGAACTACTCTTCCATTAGACTTCTGTCTTCTTTTACTTTGGTACTGAACATCTCAGTATTAGAGAGTGGCATTAAGGTGGTATATTAAATTTATGTCTTAAAAAAACCCAAAAAACCAAACCCCAGACCCAGCTCATATTTCTTTAAATATGAGCCCCAGTTTGCGTGATCTGTGCATATGTTCTGCATTCTAGTATTCTGGCAGTAAAGTCCAATTTGAACTACCATTATGTTACATGACTGTCACTTATGATTAGGCAGTTCCCTTTGCCCCTTGCTTTTCACAACTATTTGTACCTTTAAAACTGTACAGAGAAAGGAATTCCTGAAATATCTTTGCTGTTATTTCAAAGGTATTTCTAAAAAAATTCTAAAAAAATCTTGCAAAAGGCATTATGTGTATTTACTACAATCATATATTTAAATGGCCCTTGTAACATTTTTATGCGTCAATGAATACTGTACAGCACTGAATGAACAAGAAATTGCTGAGTGCAGTGGAAATTCTGTATGACTTCCTTTGATGTTCTAAAGCTCCTCTTTTGCTTTGCCATGGAAGCAAATTATTGAGGTCTGCAAGCAGCTGGTTCACTTCACGCCACAGAGGAATACATCAGTCCTGACTAGCAAAGCAGAAGATGGACTGTACCAGATAAGGAAGGCTGGAACGGAGCTAAGTCATGTTAAATTAATGGGTAAAGCTTTCAGAAAAAACATTTTATACATGGAGCTCTGCTACTTTCACAAGTTGCCCAAAGCAAAACTCCTTAGTTGAATTATTCACTGAGGGCAGAACTAATTCTTTTCTCCCCTGAGAATGGATTTTCTAACTCCCACCAAGGACGCATATTCTTTGGGCACGTCACTCCCCTCCATGTGGTATGAGTTTGGACTGATGCTCTGCAGCCACTGTGATCCGTGGTAAATGTTGCCAGGACAATCTTGACAGCACAAGGCCAACTGTATTTTCCAGCTGCTATTCTCTTGGCTGATCTGCATTTGCCAGGAGACATCAGATTTGCACAACTTGTCATCAGCTTTTTGCAGACTGCTGCTAGACATAGCATCGTTCATGCCCATTAACCTTTGTGAACCAAACAAATTCAAACAGGAGACAGGTGCCAAGCTCTCCACAGAGCATCAGTTAGTGCTGAACACAAATAATACGAATGTCCAATGACATAGGTTGAGAAAGATTCAAGGGACATGCACATGCTGGATGTAAGCTCCAACCTGAATTAACAATATCAATATCCACACTTTTCCTTTTTAATGTTTACCATGACATCTCTCCAGGAACTCTGCTGGTTAACTTGACTTCTTGCAAGTGCCATGGAGCAAAACTGGACAAGAATTCTGGTTCTCACAGCATCAGGATATCACTGGCTCAAGAATTGCTTGTACTTTCCCTCTATTGGGGTTCAGTTTCTCAAGTGCCTTGCACAGAACTCTGTAAGGCACAAACCCTCCCCATATAGGGCCAAGACTAATGGCAGGATTTGGCTGGGGAAGGTGCATACATCCTTCCTCAAGGACTAGCAGGGTTTGCCATCTGCAGGATCTGGCACTCCTGATTCCCTGCTCTTGTGAAGCTCCTGCTTGGGATTGCCACAACCCACTTTTTCACAACTCTGCACCTCCAAGAAGCTGCTGCTCAGCAGCAGTTTCACCAGCAGGAAGTAGTTTCACCACTTAAACAGACCTCCAGTGCCACAGAGCCCGAGTCCTGCTCTGTGCAGCCACTGAAGATGAGCTGGCAGTACCCAATTATAAAGCATAAGCAGAACTCTTAAAATCATCTAAAGGTGAAGGGGGAAAAGGGATGTGGTAAAAAAGCTGGATAATTCCATTTGAGTTCCAAGTCTGTCACCCCAATCACTAATGTGTCACCTGTAGCCTTGGCAATGCATTACCGCTGAGTCAGAGACTGTGGATATAATCAGGTATCAGCACTGTGAATCTTTTCTCATAGCACAGGCTTTATAAAGCACTGTAGCAATTCTGAAAATGATACAAGAAGCAGAAAGGCTCTTTGAGCTAAAAAAGATCTGCTTGGTAATGGCTGCAGCATGAGTGCAGGTAGAGAGGAGCTGCCAGGATTGGGATGTGCCCCATTTAAAGCCTTTGTAGCTTGAATATCAGAACCCAATTCCAGGGGAGGGGAGAGGAGGATGGGTCCCCCTGCTCAGGAGGAAAGATCCATAAATGATCACAGGCAGGTGGGATAGAAGAGCCAGGTGATGTTAAAACTGTGTTGAAGAATGGATGAAAAGGGAAGGGCATCCTGCAGGTTGACAAGTAGGGAGAAGACTGCATGTTGGACAGAAAGAGAAAATCCAGTCACAAAGGACACTCCTCGCTGTGGGGGGGACTAGATTGCCAGGGCCTCATGTCATCTGAGATGTGGAAGAAGCTCTAATTGCTAAACATCATAAAGAACTATGCTTCATAGGTTTCTTTTTCATTTTCATGTGTTTCTAATACCAGTTTCTGTACTTAAATGACATAATTCTTTTCTAGAATAAGCCTGCTTTTTCTTCTGAAATATATCTGTTATCAAGATGCAGTCCCTCCTGACAGACATTAGGTAGTGACCATCCAGTAAGCTACAGCTTCAGAAACCCCACATGGTATAAAGGAAGTTATAAAACAAACAAAAAAACCCAAACAAAAAAAATACATAATACAAAACCTTAATTCTGTTTCCTAGGGGAAGAGGCAGACATACAAAGACTGCACATGCACCTACAAAGGAGTGGAGTTCTTAGAAACTTTGGTGACCTCTATCATTGTTGCCATTTCTAGTGTGACTTCTACACAAATATAACTTGATGAATAGTGGATGAATAGCCCTTTATTTGTACAAAACGTTTCCAGAAAATCTTTTATTTGTGCCATTTTTCATATTATCCCAATGTTGTCCCCACCTGTGCTCTCAAGATGCAAGTTTTCCTGATTTTCAGAAAGTTTATGGGGAAATATTTCAATCCTGATTTCCACATCAAACAGATCTAATAATCAAAAAATAACTTAAAAGAAAATAAGTGGTTTTAATCAACTAGGAAAGTTCATCACTGTAACAGACAGCTTTTTTTTACCTCAATTCATAATTACAGTGTGTGGAATCTTCTGTTGGGATATGTTTTAAAACACAGGACCTTATGCCTTCAATAGTTTCACTGAGTAACTCAGGAAGACGTCATGCAGAAAGTGTCTATTGAGAAATAATAAGTATTTCCTCAGGTCTCTCTGTTAACCTTTAAGGCTTCATCCAGGGGTTTAGAAGCATATGGAAAAATCCCAAGCAAAAATCATTCAGACTTGGCAAGCTTTCCCCAACATCAGCCTGTGAAAGAACCTATTAGGGAATTCAGTGACGATGAACAAGAGTTCATTGACCACAAATTATATCAATCCAAAAGCTGGCAGAGGTTCCAGTAAATGTATTAAAATACTTTTGCCCTCATGAATGGATCATGGGGCCAGGTCATAGAAGAATAATGAGTGATATAATATCTACTCTTACTGAGCAACCTTTGCATAGCTGTTGAACTTCAAGTGTCAGTTGTCAATGGTGTTTATATTTTCCCTAAATTGACTGATTTGACCTCAAAAACTCCTACTAATTGGAAAATAAGAGAAAGGAGGCTGATGTGAGAAAGGTGTTTTGGACGCAGGTCACAGCTTCTAGTCAGGCTGACAGAAAATGCTGTTTCTGCAAACTCTCAGCAACACTAACATGATGATTGCCCTTCCTTCCCCAATGTTGAGCTGTTCTTCCCTGTGCCCCAGGGCATCTCACTGCGCTCTCAGGTGTGCCAAACAAGCAGTTCAACTCAAGACAAAATATAACCCTTCTTCTCAGCCTTGACCCAGGTCATTTAGGTGATCCAGTCCCAGCTCAGACTGTGGTTGGCAGAGCTGAAGGGAACAAACATAAATACAGCAAGGGCCAGGGTGGCCAGGCAGGAAGCTGAGGAGGGGGGCGCAATGCTCTTCCATAAAGTTTTTGTTTCAGTGAGTATTGTGGATGAATAGGAGCAGGTCTCTAGAGTGAAACAGTTGTGCTGAGGACCTGGTGCCTATATTCCACCCATCCTAAATGGGCTGTGTATTCAGCTCCAGCCCAGCTTTGTAAACAGAAAGCCCATCCTTGGCTGTGATGCATTCACTGCACTCCTGAAGCACCACTACCCCTTCAGTTTTTCCAAGGAAATCAAGTCCCTGCAATCTGAAAGTGCTTTGTGATCACTGAACTGATGTGCAGAAGGGGTGTCTGGGCAGGGACATTTGCTTTCAAAGCTCAGCTCTGAGCTGAACTAATGCAGGTGCACCAGCCAGCCAGCAGAGTGGATATCTGCACAGATGGAGGGTCTCTCAGCACAGTGGTAGCACTGCTGTATCCATGTTCGTGGCCTCCTGAGCATGGGTCCAGGGCCACCAGTGACCTCTAGAGATTCTTTCAGCTGCACCAGCTGCAGAACAAGGCAGGCATTAATCAATTTAAAATTTTCACTACTCTTTTCCTCCTCTTGATTTTATCATAAAGCTTCCAGAGGTCTCCTCACACCTTGCTTATCTTTCTTGGTCTAAAGTAGTCCTTCTTGATCTCCACAGCTCTTCATCCAAATCTCCAAGTAACACAGTGATGCCTATGGTAGAAGTGATAGGGAGTGGGTCAAGAAGGCTCCACAAATGAAGGCATCCAAAAGGCACTGTTTTCTCTTGCCCAAACACCCTACAGTGGGAACTCCACTTCTCCCATCTCTAGGCATCAAATAGATGGGTGGAAGAAAGGAGGATATCAGTATTGTTTGTCCTCCACCTTAAGGGCTAGAGTCATAACTCACGCCCCCACTAACAGCAGGGCAGGAGGTGTATTCTTGCATTGTAGCCTTTGTTCGTCCTATTACTTTTAGTAATAACCTACTCAGTTCTTTCACTTCAAAGACTGAAGAAAGAGAAAGGACCTGGTACCTGTTCAGGGACTGGATTTCACAGTTGCAGGCTCCATAAAAAGCCTGAGGACAGACGTATGGCATAGTTACTTAGCCTTCCTTTTTTTCCTTTCTTTTTGTGTAGGACACATAAATGACAACCAGGTAAACTAAAATGCCTTTTGTTTTTGTGAAAATTCATTGAAGAGCAGAGCAATTCTGCTTTCATTGTCACATTCTGGATGCTGTGCAATTCCTATGATACAGCTACACAGCAGCTTGTGCAGCACTACCAAGTGAATTTACTGGGATTACCATTTTCATAATGGATAACCAAAGAACACATTTAAATTATGAGTTTGGCAGGAATATACTATTTAAGTCTGTTTTAAATTAGAAAACGAGTGTGAGACTTTCTACCTTCGTTTTAGTTCATGGCTTATTGCAAGAAATAAATTCTACTGTTCAATTATTTACAGTTTTAATGGTGTTACTTTCCATTAATTGCTGAATATAGATAATATTTTATTCATAGATAAATATATATTATGTTTATTTAGGAGTTAGGGGAAAACAATAATTAAATACACACAAAATGTTCAAATAAGAGCAAAATAAATAAATTAATAATTATTGAAGTATAAAATTATGTTTATATTAGTAAACAAATTATCTCCTTTTTGTGACTAAATTCTGCCAATAATATGCTTCTACTGTCTTCCTATTTTGCACTACAAAATTAACTTGTCACTTCTGCAGTAATTCTTTATGAAAGATGTATTAAGGTCATGTCAGAATTTCTAAGTAATCAAAAACATTTCAGAGGCAATGATTAAGCATTAGAAACCAAAAAAAGAATACTGGATGACTTCGTAAGAGCCAGTTTTGGTCACTGAATCCGAGCATGTTGGAGTCTGTTAAATATTAACAGACAAGTGCTACAAAAGGATTAGCTTGGACCGTGAGCACGTACAGAGAGGGACAAAGCCCTTCATGGTGTGTCTGAGTAGAACTGACAGTGCAATACTTTTTTACACCCTGAGGTGAAAGTAGGGAAGTGGATGCCTATTTGATACTCAAAATGGACAGACTTTTTTTGTCATAACATAAAGTGTGAATAAGAGGAAATTTTCCAGTTCTTAAGCATGTTCCACATTTGGCAGTTATAAAACACTGTAGATAAACATTATTGAATTTATTTTTTTTTTAAAATTTTACTTGACAAAAAAATCTGAAGACCAGTTTGTGATGGCTTTTTACCCAGGAAATCGAACAAGTGGGAACAAGAAGCCTGTTCTAGCATGGGGGGGAATGGTAATAACCTCATGAGCTTTCAGTTAATCTTTCTTTGCTGTTTGGATCTTTCCAGGAGTGTCATTTCAGACAGAACTACTGAGATGCTACAGCAGGGTCTTGTCAGTATCATCTGTGCTGTTAGAGTAGCAAAACAATCCTGACCAGCTTCTACAAACTAAACTGTAGAGCAGGGTTGGGTCTGCTACATGCTCTGTGACTATATTCAGACAGGTTATTCTGCCACAGGAATCCCCCTTGGGAGCTGTGATTGGTGTCTGGGTGCAAGAGGCTGTGAGTTCTCCAAGCAAGTGTGTTGGTGGCACTCAGACTGCGTGTTTCTCTCCATTTTATGACTGCTAAGAGCTTTCTAGGTTACTTAATATGGCTGAAGGAGCTTTTCATAAATCACAGAATGGGAAGGACCATTAAAGGTGATCTAGTACAACCTCCCTGCCATTGGCCAGGACATCTTTCGCTAGACCAGGTTGCTCCAAGCTCCAGCCTGGTCTCAAACACTTCCATGGATGGGGCATCCACAGATTCTCCAGGCAACCTGTTCCAGTCTCTCACCACCCTCACAGTAAAGAATGTCTTCCTAATATCAATGCGCAAGTTTGAACTCACAGTCACTGACGGGATATTGGGATTCAGAGATAAGCAGAAATGGAAACTTCAGCAGAAACATCTGAGGGGCTTAACCTGTTAGAGAGACTTCCTGGGACCAAGACCTGCACTGACTGCTCTGGGTGACCAGACAAAGGAGGACTGAGGATGTCAGAGCATAAGAAGAGCTCCAGGCCTGTCCTTGGGTAGCCATCCTGCTGAAGGCATGTCTGCCTTTGGAGAGACATTGCCTCCACCCAGCTGGAGATATGTCGATGTGTCTGTGTCATCTGAGAGGGGGAGCAGACTGCTTCTCACAGAAAGCAATGAGACAGGAAAGGGCTTGGCGACCACTATAACATAGAAAAATCAATACATAAAAAGAAATGTCAGGCTAGGGCTGGAAAGTTATCTTGGCTCTGTATGTGGCAACTGTAAGACTGCTGCTAGAACAGCATGCTGCTAGGTAGGATGTCGGAGATATCGGAGAGGGGGGATTCAAAGGAAGGACACAGAAAATGATCCAGAATGGGGGAGGCATTCTTAGGAGTTATTCAGCTTCTTCAAGAAAGGATGAGAGTTCTTAAAATCATTTTAGATGGATTTTTACATAGGAAAAAGTGCTGGTTTGGGGGTTACTTTTACAGGCATGTATTCATGGGGAAAAGGAAGGAGGAGAATTTTAACAGGGCTATCAGCACTGGCTGAGGCTGCGCATTTGTGTTTTTTAGTGACACAGAAGCAACACCTACATATTTCCCCTTCCTCCCCTGGAAAACTGCAGCTCCTCCAGCCTGGCTCTTCCATCCTGCAGACAGCAGGCTACACGCATTCAGCAGCTAGAAGCTGAACTCTACCAGATAAACTCAGACTTGAAATAGGACACAGTGTCCTTGAAATAAGGAAATTAACAGCTGGAATGATTTGTCAGGGGAAATGCACAGGCTCTTAAAATGAAATTAAGTGTCTTTTGAAACAGGCTGTCATCCAGTTGCAGAGAACAGCTCTATGCCCTGTTTATGCAGAAGACCAGAGCAAATTTATGCAGAAGACCAGAGTGAAAAAACACAGGGATTCGTTTTACTTCTAAAATCTATGAAAGATACACCTGATGTTTATAGACACTTTGGTTCCTGACCATGCTGACTTTGCAGTAGTGTGTGTTCCTGGGCTGACTCAAGGCAGGATGCGGTGCTGCTCTATTTGTTACTTGTCAAATTTGGCAGATAGAGGGAGGAGGGGAATAGATCACTTGTAAAAAGGAAAAAATGCATTCTATTCACTTTTCTAATGTCAATTAGTGCAGCAGCTGGAAAAAAAAAAAAGGAAATAAAAGGAAGAAAAAGGGGCAGAGGGAAAAGAACCAAAATCCACTACAAAATGTCATGCCTGTTTGGTAAAATTTTCAATACAAATATGTGCATGTAGAGAATTCTACAGAAGAAAGAGGTCATTCAGTTCTCAATAACCAGCTCCAGCAGTTTGCATTTCATTCGGTTCCATGCCTTTCCATGCAGCATGTCTGAGCAAAGCCCAGAGCGCCAATGCCTGTGCCTTGGCTGACATGGATGAGGATGCACCCAGGAGAAATGGAAATGCTGTCATGTCCTCCACTTTCTTCTCTGATCTTAATGCCTGCTGGCTATGAAATGGTGCTGTATCACTTCTGCTTTACACACGCACTGGCCAAACCTTAATGTGCATTCAGAGCAAGCTGTTTTCCTTGGGCATGCCAGCTGCAATGCAGAGTAAAAGGAAAGGGAAACAGGCACTTAAATGGGCTTTGAAGCCCTCATTGCAATGCAATGAGAATGAAAGTCTCTTTGCTGCCAAAGAAAAAAATCAATTTGAAGCAGTACAGAGGTTCTCTTTTCACTGTACCCCTTGCTTACACTAGCACTTTTCCTTTGTTATGTTCCTCCACAAACTGACACCAGTGAAGACGTGGGAGCCCACGTCGTCTGGCGCTATTACACGGCTGGCCTGGGAGAGTTCCCCTCTCCTGTATTCTCCTAACTTATCTGGATCACTTGCCTTCCAGCATGGAAGTGGATATGACATGGAGGTGGCAAGACCTCTCTGCATCCCTCTGCTCAGTTGGGGCACAAGGCCAGGTGCTGACTGGGCCAATGGTACCAGGGAGAGGGGACTGTGGGTTCCCCTTCCCATGGGTGGATTTTGGTCACAGCACAGCCAAGGGCTTGCTTGGCATTTTTGGCCAGGAATTTCCCATCACTCAGCCTTTGCCTTTCTCCCCTCCCTCATCCTGCAAGCTCCTCAGGTATGGGGGGTCTTTTCTTTTGCTGTGCAATTTCCAGTATTGCAACAAATAGCAAATAAATAGCCTGTAACAGTCCATGTTGCTCTGTTCTTCCCCTGGCTGCATACATAGCACCTCTACTACTTCAGTGTTTGTCCATCACAGTCAATCCAAGCAGGTTCCTGACTGAGCATAGGACCACAAGGGTCTACCCTGACCTGACCCAGCTCCCATTTTGGCTGAGCTAGTGCTCTGCAGAGCAGCTCGAGGCGAGGCAGAGTCTGGCAGTGAAAGGCAGCAGGGTGGCCATCGCTAGCAGGCAGTGTGCCTACAGCTGCCTCCATCTGCCCGCCAGATGGTGAACTGGCACCGACACAATCTGTCCCACAGCAGTCAGTCCTGATGGCCAAGGAAGTTTCTAGGCATTCCTCACTTATGAGTACAGACACATGGCCATGGTCAGCGTGTCCATCAGCCCATATCGCACTGACACAGCCAGTGTCTGCATTCAGACAGTGCGGCTGCACCCTGAGAGCAGGTCCAACAGACATAAACACTGTTTTTTAAATTCAAACTGGACTTAACTTTTAGTCCAAAAGGAGTGGGAGGTAAAGCACTGTCATATCCATTTTATTGCTTTCATTTCTCAGCTGTTCCAGAGACTGGAGTTGTTTTTGACATAATTAGGGCTCTATCACTCTGCCTACAGAGCTTGTGGTACAGTCCTTGTGAAGAAACCTTAATAGCAGTTATCCTCTATTGCTAGGAGATTTCTGCAATCATACCCTTGGTTTTTCCTTTGTTTACTGAAAAAACTGGCATAAGAAAGGGGATCTTTATGTTGCACAAAACATATCAGAGCACTGTGAGTAGCTTCTCAAAAACAATAGATTGCATCTTAAGTTCATGGGCAATCCTTGAATAACAAACTGGACAAAAATCTACATTTAAGTGCTCCCAAAGTCTGTAAGATTTGTAGTCCAGGCATATTTTGCCTTTTGGTATTCTTATTATTCAGCTTTGTACCTGAGGTTGAGAAGTGAGCTAGAAAATATGGGGTAGTTCCATCAGCTATTTTTATCCCCCTAAATTATGGAAAACAAGCTTTCTCTTGAACAATGCTTGCACGACCTTTTTCCAAGCAGCTGCACAAAATCATTACACTTTGCAAAATTAATATGTTTGCTCAACTTTGGAAAAAATAATATGCACATATCAGAATTTTGTTTTGATAACTCAAAAAATTATTATCTACAAGTGTTGGATTCTAAGTAATGATTAATAACAGGCAATTTTACCTCTAAACTGTCCAGTTTTTGTTGCAAAAGCCCATGGGTCTTCGTGAAGTACTTGAGTTTATAATGAAATCTGAAAATGCTGGTTTAGTTATCTTGCATTCATTCTCAAGCTGGAGAGACAATTTTACAAGTTTCTCGGAAAAGCGAGCTCAGGTTTGTGAGCTGAAAATCCGACCACAAGATGGCATCTCGTTCTCACAGTAACATCCAGTAATGGGGAGGAATAATTCTGAAAATAAAATAAAATAGAATAAAATAAAGGGGTGATGGGCGTTTCATTAAAACAAAACCATTTTAGACAGGGCACTCGCTCATAGAGCTGCCCAGCATAGGGCTGGCATAAGATTGCAGTAACAAAATGTGGAGCAACGAGCAACTCTTCCTCTCACCACACCCAAACTGTGGTTTCTTCTGCTCACAGGTCCTAAAGAAAATTGTGATCTAATGTTTTTAATTGTTGCATTAAAAAAAAAAAAGTCTGAATGCACCATGAACATAATGAAGGCACTCTGGGGCTTTTTAAGGGAAGGTTGATTGCTAAAACTGTTATGAGAACCTTTGGACTGTGAATTACTCCAAAAGACAGTCTGTGGCTAATGTTCTTAATAGCAAAATACTTTGTCATTCTCAAGGATGAGACAAACATTTCCTATAATTCTTCATTTCCAGCACATGCCTAATATCTGTGGTATGTTTTCAGTTATCAAAGAGTGATGAGACACAAAATAAAGCTACAGGCTCCTTTGAGAATTACGTGAGTAATACTACCACAGGGAAAACGTGCCTGGCTCTGGAATTGATGTAGTATGAAAGGCAAATTTAAAAATACAAACATTTTAGCTGACATTACTGTTTAAAACAGAAGGCTTTAGAAAAATAAATATCTTTTATTTCTTATGTGTCCTTTTAAGCAGTACTTTTCCAGTCTCAAAGCACTGTATTAAATAAGAACATGAGTGTGAATCTTCTCTGGGCTCAGATGCTTCTTTTCCCAGAGTAACACTATGTTCCTTTGCACCAGCAGCAGTGCTCCAGGGTCCCCACTGCCACAGGGGACGTGTTCCCAGAGCAGAGGGAGAGAAAAGGCAGTAGGGCTCCCTCCAGACTGCCCTTTGCTTCATGGCATCATCATCATCAGTGTATTCACCACCATCTGGTTTCAGCTAGGGTTTAAATAGCAGCATCTGTTGAGGGGCACAGTAGGAAAGAAGTGGTTGCCTGCCAGCAAGAAGGTGCCTGAAATCTCCCTCTTGGTCAGGATCACGCCTCTCTGCACTGGAGGTTACAGGCAACCCCAAGAGCAGAGGAGTGGGGGCAAGCAGACAGAAAGCAGATGCACTGAAAGGTGGATAGAGTGTCCTGTGAAATCCCCTGAAACATCAGCCTATTTGAACAAGAGAGTGTTGTGTAAATCACAGTCCTTCCAACAGCTGTTCCTCTAAGGGCACGTGTACATCAGACCTTGCTCAGGCATGCTGCCCTACTTGCTGCTGCTGTTCTGCTTGAGCTGAACTTAAGTATCTTGTAAATGTCCTGTAAATCACAATCTGAGACAGCAAAAATGCTGCATCTGTCTTAAAGTACAGTGAGAGTTTCAGAGTTCGGCTGTTATCATCTGTATTGGATTGACAGCACCTCTTCACAAAATTTTACATGGGCTCTGTAATGACCATGAGAGGTCATGAACCCACCACAGTTGCTCATCAGGCAGACAGTACCATGTTTCCCAGTAAAATGCTGCAGCTTCAGCTCATCTGCTGAAGCATGAATATTGACTGCTGAAGCACCTTTGTCCTACTGAAGGCTTTCACTAATGCATTGGACAAGTATTCTGCTGCAATTAGCATCTGAAATCTAAGAAACAAAAGCACAGCTCCCTTCAGCTGTGGCTTGGAGAAATGCCTTATCAAAATTTTCTCAAGCTCTGCACCTTTTGTAGCTGTGTAAGAGACTCCTTCTTCCAAAACCTTAAGTGAATGACTGTGTACTACTCCCATGTTTATTAGTGTGAGGCAACACATTCCAAAGCTTCTTCTGTTCTTGACCTGAAAGAACCATGCAATTAAAAAAAAAAAAAAAGTAAAAATAATGAGGCATATTCAGGAAATATCAGGGGAAATATAATTGAAATTGTCCTTCTTCCCCCCATTGAATTCTGTGTCATTTTTATCCAGCCTATTTGAAAATGGCTCTGTTCTGTTTGCAGTGGGAAAACAATAGTGTAGACAATTTATTCAGAACAATCACTTACTTGAGATCTCTTATAGTCAGAGAGCTTCAACAAAGCCTGTGTCATCACAGAGGCTCATGAATGCTATTACATATCCGCACATAGGTAATGTGGCATTTCTGACACTCCACTGTTATCTGAATAGCTGAAAGAATTCTTTAGGACACACTTTAGAGATGAGAGCATCTTGCCAGAGCTTCTACAATTTGAAACACAGAATCAAGTTTTGGTGGTTTTTCTTTTAAATAAAATTAATCATGAAACTTTTAGTCAGAATTATTAATATCTTGATTCCAGTACTGTGGCTTAATTTCAGCTTTCTCCTCTGCACTGTTTTCACCCAGGAGAACTACGTTGTATCTTGTGCTGCACCAAACCCTTGACACTTGGAGAAAAGCTCACACTGAATACCACCGTGCTGGCAGAGCTTCCCAGCACTGAATACTGCTCAGGAAGACATGACTTCTTTGCCTACGTAGCACAGGTCTGAGCTTCCCAAGCCAGAAAGGAATCAAGAATGAGCCAGATTTGAGATCTTTAGACCAGCTCCTTCATTTACTAACACCTGAAAGTTCCTTCATTTACTAACACCTGACTTCAGAATAAGACTGCTTAGCCCTGAAGGTTACTCTGGCTCTGTTATCAAATCTGGGAGCACACTGGAGTTCTGGTGCCTGAACTAGAGCAAGAACCAACTACAAACTGGCCTCTCTCCTCCTCTCTGGTTCCCACAGACAGAATTATCAGATGAAAGCTGCAACGTATCTGCAGGTATAAATATAGGTGCAACTTCATCTCAATTAGCTTAAATGGAGGGTTTTCACAGAGTTTTAATAATGCAAGTCCAAGTTCTAAAAGACATGTGACATACACAGAATATAATACATGCAGGCTTCTCAGATTCCAAAATGAGTGGATCTTTGCTAAGGTTATCCAAATAATTCAGAGATAGAATAAACAACAAATGCAACATGTACTCCCCTAACTTCGCATTTCTTCAGGTTGGAACTGGAGCATCTAAAGACATTCACACAAGTCCCATAGCTCCCTTTCTGACCGTTACACTTCTTTGCCACTGATCGTCAGCCTACCTGACAAGGCAAGTCCTGTGGTTAAAAGATATTCCCATTCATCATACGACCTGACAAAAAAAGCCCAAAGAGCCTCTTGACTCTCTTTCGCCCTTTATCCCCAAACTCCTCACATGGCTCTATATGGTTCAATCTGCTCTAGAGTTGTGACCAGCACTCAGTGAACACTGTGTTCAGTTAGACCTCCCAAGGTCCGATGCAGTCATGATATCCAGCCTTTGCCTTGAATCAGAGATAGTTCAGATTTGGCAGTCTTCGTGGGGAAGGGAGGGCAAAGGAAGCCATGCAATGCACAAACAGTACATTGCGTACTGCCTTTGTAGCTTCACATTTCATACTGGTGTCACACTATTACTGCCACAGATTACAGTGAGAATCTTGGAAGCCACAGGTCAGAAGACTACCTTTCCAACCTCCAGCAGCTTGCCAACACATATTTATTTAATGAGACTTCTGTTTTTCACCTCGAACACCATCCTCCGGACACATTTTCCCTTATAGATGTTTTATCAAGACACTTTTTTCTATGCAGAGCTTATATTTTTCCCTCCTTATGCATCTATTCATCTGTGGTAAAAGACTTGCAAAGGTTTTAATATTTGTTCTGTTTTCACATGGTCCGTAAGCACATTATTGTGACACAAAATCAATGTTTCGGTTCTGAATGCATACAGCCTAGGGACAGATCACAGACACAGATGTGTCTCAGAAATACACCAGAGACTGGTAACATTCACTGTGTGGTTAGCAAGAAAATTTTCTACTTCAAATAGATCCTTCCCAACTTGGCTGCAAAATTTATTTAAAGAATGGGATTTAGGAAATGGTACAAATGCTATTGTTAAAAACAAAAAACATATTTAAGCCTTGAGGAGGTGCTTGAGCATTGCTCTGGTTCCACAATGAGTGGATCTAATCAGTCAGTAAAATCAGTAGTATCTCTTCAAAATGATGCAAGGAACCTTTATCAAATGAGTATTGGTGGCATCACAGGACACAGACTGTGCTACAGATCAACTGGCCTATAATCTTCTCTTTTCCCTACAAAACAGGGGAAGGGAGCACCACACTGCCAATAACAAAAGTAGTAATCCAATGATGACATTGCTATGCCATGCCCAAAACGTACCATTAAGGAGACAAAACTATGTCAAAAGACTGCTTTAGATGGAAATGAAGAGAACTCGCTTCTGTTTCACTTCCAGCTGCCCCTACTACAACTTGATTTCAGCATTCAGACTGCAGTTGTGAATCCAAGGTGTAGGTGCTGCACCAACGTGGTGGTGAGGATGTCCTGTATGATCCTCAAGGGACGGAGTGTAGACAGATAACTGTGTGCAGACTTCTGCACTCACAAAACCACCTGTCCAGCAGGACATCACTGGATACAAATGGATGAATTAGACCATGAAACCCAGTGATGTCATATCTGAAAGCAAACTATGAAGACATTTAAATGAAACCCTGATTTAGCCTCCAAAGCATCCTTTAAGCATCCAAACTGTATTTGCACAGTGCCAAATATGCTGAGTTTTGGAAGGTCAAGGGACCAGAAAATAACAGTATTTTTTTTTCTAGGTAGGACTTAAATAAGCATTATAGGACTATTTTAGCAAATAAATTTATTTATTTATTTACCCAGCATTAATGTGCTGGGTAGCTTTCTTGATTCTAAATTAAAATGACCTAATAAAAATATCCAAATGTTTCAGTTGATTCTATGTGACCTAAAAGAGGATTATCATGTGGCCATATTATTTTTTAAGTATTTTTCAGGCACAACTAAGAAAACACAGTGATTGGAAAAGCATCCCAATTGGGATAGATAACATTTATGCACTATGTGGGATGATAGGAGATTTAAAAGTGCTGTTTGTTACGCTACAGACAGTTATGAAACAAATGATCTGGCTCCAACATAAACTGTTAAACTGAAAACATGCCAGAGGGAGACAGCTGTCAGTACATTAAAAAGTCATTTTCTCAGACAACAAAGACTTAAACCAATCATTTTATAAACATATTTCTTTGCCCAACCAGATTTTGGTAATTCTAATGGTTTGCCTGCTGCATGGAGAAATAAAGTAAGCTTTTGCTCATATGATTTGTCAGGAATTTCTACTTGGGAAGAACAGATGGTGCTAAAAAATTGAACAAGGATAACAGCATTATCAGGCTTTCAACTACAAAATCCATTCTTTCTACACACATTTAAAATGGACGCAATGCATACCACAAACCTTTGACCATGGTCAATCCACAGTTTGAATTTAAATATTCCCAATGTTGAGGATCACATTTTTGAGTAATTTTCTCCAGATTTGTGACAGAGTCTTTGGTTTGTAAATTAAAGACATGGCCAAACTTCCCAGTGGTGTAAACTTGGACGTCTATTAAATTGGTGAATGTAAGAACTTACACAGAATTTGGGTCCAAAGCCACCATCTAGGCCATATCTTATGCTGACCCAGTTGACTTCCTGGACAGGTCTTAAGGTGGTTGGTCCTTCAGACAAAGCTCAGAGCACCGTCTTTTCCCCAAAACAATTTTGTATTTTCATAGCATAAGTCAGACAATTATTCTTGACTGTCCTACTGTCTTAACTCCTTTTCTGATATCACATCCATGACCCTCAGCCAGCTAGAGAAACCAGAGAACCCAAATTACTCTGTCTTTCTGCACCTGCATATTCAATAACCCAGAAACTAAAAGTAGCACTCCAGTGTTTTACACTAAAGAAAAAAAAAAAGCCTGAAAAGCCAGAAATCCCAGATCTCTCACTATAAAACAAAACAAAACAAAACAAAACAAAATAAAATAAAATAAAATAAAATAAAATCAGCACCAAGGTAACCCATTACCTAGACTGCTGTGGGTTAGAGTCCCAAGAATCATGAGTATCCAGGGGGCAAGAAATCTCAAGTTCACTAATTCAAGCCAGAGAATTTATGAGGAGGGAATGGTGTGGCTTTACAACCCAGTTAAAGTCCATGCTGGCATGGATAATTTTGAGCTGACAAGCTATTGCTAAATAAAATACATTCATTTACTTTGCCTTTCACTCTTGTTCAGTGAGCCACGTCTTGACAGAACTATTGTCTCTGGTTTTATGTGAAACTTACTTTACCTGTTACTTTTCTTAAAGATACAGTTCCTGGTGTTGTCCTGTAGAAATATTTTTTCTTTTTTCTTTTTTTTTTCTTCTTGCTTGCTATTCCTTTTCTCTCTTCCCTTCTCCCTCTTGTTCTTTCCCTTCTTCCCGCCCCTCCTTCATTTCTTCTGTCCTTTCTTACCCCCTCCCCCCCTTCCTTCCCTTCTTCCTGCAACTAAAATCTTAGCCTGCTGCAGAGAAAAAAATGAAAAATTACCTGCAGGGATGATAAAGACCAAGAAGCCAAACCACAAGGCAAAGGAACCCTCCAATGCATTTATTTCTAAAATCCATCATTTGGGTCCATGTTTCTGTGGGCTTTGAAAACATAGGACTGATAATACGGTCACCCGCTAGGATTTAAAACCAGGAGTCTCTTTACAGCACAGTGCTGAGAGTGGCAGGTGGCAGACGTGCACAGATACAATCTGTTAAAGCAATAATAATGATTACTACTCAGCACTCCTCTCTCTGCAGAAGCAGCACCACTAATGAAAATGTGATCTGCTGTAACTAAATGTGTCACTACCAGCACCTTCTAAGACAAGTCTAACAGCACTGGTTGCATTCACCACCAGCAAGGCCCACAACTTCTGGTTCCTGAGAGATGGTGAGGCACTGGCTCCGCTCTGTAGCACAGGGAGAAAAGGGAAACCACATAAATCTGCCTGCCTGCTGTCTAGAGGATCTGCCTTTTTCTCAGAGAGGGACCCTGCATGTCTGGCTCTGGAAGCATCTGCCCTGTGTGGGTGGGAGGGTGGCAGTGCCTTCATCTGGGAACCAAGCCTGTCCCAAACCCCAAAGCTCACCCTGAACCCCAGTCAGGCACAGCCCCTTAGCAAAGCAGCATTCCTGGCATCCCTTCCCTGGCCAGGTGCTGCTTACCCCAGCTGAGCAGGATGATTCAGCACTCTGTGGAAGGTAAGAAGAGATGCTGCCAAAGTCTTCTCCAGTGTGTTGATGTCTACACTGGGGAATTATTCAGGGCTCTCATCCAGTTTTCAGTCTGCACACATCCATCATCAACTCCTCAGTCTGGCGATTTAAGTCTGGCACTGCTTTAAGGCCCAAAAGTAACTTAGCACCCCTCTGTTTCTAGGACTGGGTGGATCTGCAGTGAGGGTGCTGGCAAACCAGAGCACCACTAGCCCTGTGTCCCTGTCCCACAGCCCTGCCACCCCCAGGCATGCCAGGGCTCCTGTGGGTAGCACAGTGGCAGGTCCTGGCACACAGAGCTACTGGCTCCATGCTCCAATACACATGAACGGGTTCAGCAACAATGAGTCCATGGGAGCATCAGTCACACTGCGACATGGAAATGTTCCCATGTTGGGCTAATGTGTATGGTCTGAGCTGCTCCACTCTGAGGGAGGACCTCAGAAGTGTATAGTGGGCATATACCCTGCAAGCATCAGATCTAAACATGCACATCCTGTCTTAAATAAATCTTCCTGTGGGATATGCCACATCACATGGAAAGAATCTTTTAAATGCACATCACTCCTAATTTAGGAGATTTTCTCATAAAAGTTATTTTGAGCATTTACTATGTATAAATGGAAGAGAGGAAAGGAAAAAAAATTCCCAGCATCTTGGTAATTTTAACATAATTAAATCATCATAAACTATACCCATGTCTAGTTCAGACGCCACCTGTTTTTTATGGTGTTACATATTGTCACTGTCGATAGAATTTTCCCAGGAAGGACCAAATGAGTGCAGTCAGTAACTTTCCAATTTGCAAGTGTAGAGTTGGTAACACTTTCTCAGTCGCTGATGTGCACACACACACTCTGAGATCTTTCTGAGTAGAGGTTTCTGACACCAGGCAGGCCCTGAGGCCAAGTCAGAGAATGACATGAGGGTGGTACACTCTTCTCTGGACCACATTCTCCTTAAACAGTGACTACCCTGTTCCTTACCACTTGCTGGAACAGGAACGGCAAAGCCAGCTTCACAATAAATATTTACAAAGCAAGCATTCCTGTTTCCATTTTTAAATCATTGTTTACTCGCCATATTGTCTATCCTTTGTATGGTGATAAAACTGACGTTTTCTTCTGTCTATACTTTGGTATCACAAGTAGTTCTGTCCAGCCGCCTATGAAGACATAAACTTTATTCTTGAACTTGTAAACAAATAAGGTATACAAGAGAGAGGAGCCCAGCTCAGTTCAGTGGGAGGTGTACAAAAACTGTCTATCCTATATGACAATTCTAGATGCAATATTCTTAGGAGTGAGGCCTTCTTTGGGGGAAATTCAGCTGAGATTCCCATTTGTATTTACTTTCTTTTGACAGTATTTTTTTAACCAATATGGATCAGAGACATCCATTTGACTAGCCACCTTCATCTATCAGCCATCACCTCATCCTAGCCACCCTGGCTGTTGTATGAAAATGAGGGTAATGTGGGAGAAGAGCAGACTAATTTAGTTCATCTGCTAAATATGTTCTCTTAAAAAGAAAGTGCTGAGATAAATTAGGCCTAATCAGCATTTAAGGTGGTGTCTGCATCTGTAGTCTATACAAGCCTTAATAACCAAGGTACACTCTGTACTTAGGTGAGAAAGCTCCTGAAAACGACTGTTTGTGCACAGAACTATCACTCAAAGCAGGCATCTGTGATGGAAAAACCACTGATGTCCAGCTTTGGACAAATACACTATGTCCTGGTTTTTCACTTGCATCTATTTCCCTTTTTAGCTACTTAGCTGTGTGATGAATTGTAATGTAAGTCGTTCTGGGTAAGGGAAGTAAGAGTGGGCTAAAGCAGGCGAGCTGGTACATAAATTGGGCTGTTTGTTACAGCTTTTAAGTTGTTTAAACAGCCACACTGATGAAACGTTGGTAACCATCTGCTACCAACATTTGTAAATAAATATAAACCAACCTAAACATTTCCTGGCTTGTTGCTCTGTTTCAGGCATGGGTCTCTTGTTGGAGGAATTTTTCAAATCTACATGTAGTTTACACACAAGATTAATTTCTTTGGACTGTTTAGCTGCCTGGGGGTGATTTTACTACACTGTTCTTTGGTACCCCTGAATGCAAATTACTCATGACTGAATGGAGAGGGAGGATACCTAATTCTGATGATGATGATTATTGATATTATTTATCAGTGGCAAAGCAAACTGTTAAACTGTAAATTCTTCATGGCAGACTGGTCAGAGAGATTAATTATAGGTTTTCTTTACATGAATTTATTCTGCAAATCTGAGCAAGTGGGACAAACCTGTTCTCAAAGAAAGACGAGATTTCAAAGCATTTAGGAGCCTTTTTCAAAGCTCAGCTGTGTTTGACTCTATAGAAAGAAGAGGTGGAATTTTGGAAGTCTGAATCTTTAGTTTTGGCATTACATTAGGGTCGACTGTGTTATAAACAGCAGCTCTAGAACACTCCTTATTTCAATGCATCCTCTTCAAAGCTTCCTCTCTGACTTGTGATCACACAATTCCTCTTTTGTTTCCATAACAGTTGCTTACTGGGAAATATAATATGAAAACTGTACTAGAAATCAGCTATTGGGTGCTTCGTCAAGCATTTGCCACATTAAGTGTTACTTGTTGACTGTTGCTATCATTTTGTACCATAGTGACCCAAGGAAACAACAGCTGCTCACTCTCAGATCCGCTTTTCTTCCTTGAGAGCTTTGTCTCTGCAACAAACCGTGCTTCCAAGCTAGGAGTGCTCTAAGGGAATCTCACAATTTGGGGAAATTTTTTAAAAATACTATAAAGAAATGAAAGGACTTTTTGATAGCCAGATTTTCCTATTAAATTGTTACTTTCTGACAATGGGTAGTTAGGTTTTACAACATGATTTTACAACTCCTTCAACACACCAAGGATTGAGCTCATTTTAGACAAAATTCTTCTTTTCTGGATGATCTACATTGAATTACTATCTCTTATGTGAACACAACTTCTAAGTGTAATGTAGTAATGTCTCTTAATTTTTTTTAAAAAGTTCAAGTATTCCATGACCACTTGAGAGCTAGATCAAATATAAACATAGCTATATTATTTTGCACAAACAAATGATCCTTTTTTTTTTTTTTTTGCTTGCTTTCAGATGACTGCAATGCTTATGAAAGCTGCCAGGATGCATTAAAATCATTCATGAATTTGTAATAAGGGTCTTGGGTTCCACACAACAAGTATTTTGCAGTAGAAAGGATACACTGCCAAAGGATTCATCCTTGTTAATAGAACGCTCTGCAGTTATGAAACACTGGCCTTTCAGACTTGAGCAAATAATTGAATGTCCTTTTGGCTCCATTCCACTAATGACCCTCTGAATTAGGGCAGAATTCTAAAGTCAGAGAGTAAATGGGGTCTTCTTACTGGGATAGGTTTCTAAGCATGTTTGATATCCTGCTGTAGAGATGAAATAAAAAGTGAGGTTTGCTCTTGAAGAACAAACTATTCTGGGAAAAAGGAGGATCTACTTGGCTCTTTTGCAATGATTTGAAACAAATATTAAGATTGGCATTAACAGAGTGTGAGTGGAAGTGTGTCTGTGTGTGTATGTGAAAGTACCAGAAGAAGCAGTAGAACACGTGTTAAAAAGGTATCTGAACAAAGAGAAAGAACAAAGTGACCTAAAGATAAGGTATCAAACAAGACAAAGAACAAATCCCAGGCCATAAAATACACAAAGGCAACAAACGTTCATGACATCATTGATTTCTGAAGAGTGAAACAAAACAGTGAGGCGAAGTATCCCAAACATCATCCCCTCCTAAAGAGTATAAAAAGCACTTCCAAAATCAGTTTACTTGCCAATCAAGAAGGCCAGAGGCACAATGAGGACACGACAACATCCTTACCCTCAGTGTGATCTTGGCCAGGCCATTTGAACACACACATTTTGATGTTTCAAAGTACATGAGTGTGAAAGCATAAACAGAAACAGTCAACAATTTTGTTTATAAAATCACATTCCCCTTCCCTAAGACCTCACACTGAGCTTTATCACACTCATTTCCTATGCACTTTAGTTCTCAAAATCCTTCAAAACCTAGAGATCCAAAACCTAGAGCTCCCAGGTAAACGACACATACATTCCCCTGGCAAAGATGTTTGCTGTGATTGCTGTTCAGCAGCTTTAAGGAAGGTGGAGGGTGCCACTGCAAAGATTGGCTTCCCAAAGCCATGGCAACAGAAGGGGCCTAGACAGCTTGAATGAAAATTCACAGGGATAAAATTGTCACAAGTGGACACAGCCAGCACAAAACCTATGCATCATTTAAATTCTTGAGCCTTTAAAACTAGGCAGTAAATGGTCTACAGGCCTTGGCCATCCCAGTTCCCTCCTCTTAAAACACTTCAGTCAAAAAAGAAAATGGCAGTGAATGAAAGCCTTATAGATTGTGTCATCCCTTTATAGTAGTGGCAAGAACTAGGCAGATCATGCAATACATTTTCTTTAAAACAACAGAGAAAGTTACTGAGTCTTCCCGAAGGATTTGAAATGAAAGCTTAGTGTAATACTGTAGAATCAGTGTGGAAATTTGGGAAATTTTTAAGTTTGATTATAACATGAAACATTCTGGTTTCAGGTTGCCATCTCAGATTCAGAGCAGTTTCCAAGCTTTCATGAAAAGTTTCTCTGTACTGAAAATTAAGACATTTGCTGTGGAAGTCCGTATCTTCTGTCCCGGCTACACCATGCAATGTGCCAATCTGGGAAAGTCAGAGGTTGGAAACTGGATTATGTCCTTGGTGCAAAAGGCATTACATCCTGACCTATGGTAGATCAGTCTCCACACACAGACAGATCAAGAGGCTTTACAGGATCATCAGCTGGGCATGCCTAAGAGCAAGGACAGAATATATGCCTAAATGAGGGCTTCAGTGGATTTAGGATGACCAAACTGTGTACTGGAAAACTTGTGCACTGTCCTCCTCTGGATGTGTCTTGACTTCACAGGTGTTCTATCCAGAGTCCTACACATCTATACCATGCTTTGGTGTATTAAAAAATTTCTTTATCCTGGGCAAAATTGAGTATCTCCACACAAGCCTGTCTGAGGGGATGCATCCAGCAAGCACATACTGCTTAACCTGCAGCATCAGTCATGTCAGAAACAGCAGTGGCAGCAGGATGAGCAAGATATATGTGAGATGCTGTATTCAACAATTCCTTAAAGTACCGATGCAGTCTCAGAAATCCCAGCCTCCTCTCTTTTCCTCTTTCCTTTCCTCCCAGACACCTCCTTGTGAGGCTAAAAACTTGGCTTTCCTCACACACTTTCTTCAGAAACCATTCAGTTCTTTGCTGCAGTGTAGCAGAGTTTGTAGCAGTGGAGAAGGAAGAAACATTAGCAGTCATAACAACTTCATAGATATCTGCAGCGCAGTTATTTTCAATTCCAGGGCCTCTGAGCACTACTCCAACATAAATATGGACAAGTAAAAGATAAGAACATCACCTAAGTAAAAGGAAAATCTGCTGGTCACTAGCCCAATGCTACCAGCTGGCTTGTGCATGTCTTATTCAAATGGCTGCTGTGCCTTGCACCAGACTCAGGCTAATAAACACGGTAAATAAGAGGAAGCCCTCACTGACTGGCATCTACCACACTCCCTTACTTAATTTCTGCATATTCAGATATTTTCAAAAGCAGGTTTTTATTTTTCAAAGCAAATGATACATGTAAGGCATGGTTTAGGCTTTGTAATTCTCATAATCAAGCTGGAAGACCACACTTCAAAATCAAACTCCTTCATCAGCTCTGAAAATTCAAGGATGAACATCTGTGATGCTCCTTCTATAGTTCTGCCTATCACACACGTGGCCCAACATCCATGTTCCTGAGAGCCATATGTGTCTGTTGGAAACCAATCGTGTTTAAAAGAATTCCAGTGTCCAGAAGTCTCCCACAGGCAAACCTGTAATCCCTACACAGAAAAGAGAGGCGAGTAAGGACACCAGCCATGATGTGATGATTTAATAGCATCTAGCAATCAGGCTACTAGATTGCACTTCATAAGTATTTCTTCAAGAGTGAGAGCTCTGTGTTAAAAAAAAAAAGGGGGGGCAATAGCAATGAAAACTGTCATTTCAAGTCTCATGCATATTTACTTTGGCTCCACTGAGATTAGTGTTCTGCATGAATCATAGTGGTACACAGATAGTTTGGCCAGACAGTACATCAGGGAAGAGAACTGCATATAATAATATAACATACTGTTTGGAGGCTTAAGAGGCAAAAATCTAGCAGTAATCACTTCCAAGGGTAGTAACACAGTTATTATTGCCTTCATAATGATTCCACAGTTATTCAGTCAATGCAAATGGTGTCCGATAGTGAGTATCAAGAATATAAATTAACAATAAAATGAGTCTTACACATCCACCACCTACTTCAGTGGTGGACTGCAAAGACACAGCATGCACTCTTGAAGTATGTTGCCTTCCTCTTTAAGGTGATGAGATGGCTGAAAAAGAGGTAGGAGCAAACCCTTTCTTTACAAAAATACTGTGTGAAGAAAATAAAAAAGGCTGTTAAAATTTAGTAGGCAAATTTTCCATTGGAATTAATGAAAAGTTTATGTTATAATGGCCTTTTGGTTTACCCATCATTTTGGCTAACAGTGAAAGCAAAATTCTTCCATGAGCTTCAGATTTGGCAATAACAGCATGCATGGAGTGCCAAATGCCAGGATGCTTGCCTTATTAATTTTTGTATAAGACCCAGTATTCCAGGCAAACCAACTACAGTCTAATTTGTTAAAAACAAACAAAAAAACCCTCAAAATTTGACATCAATCATACCAGTCAAACCCATGCAAATTTAATCTTATTTGATGTAAGCTTCCTTCCTGCCTTTCCCCCCAGCTCCAGGCAGTTCTCTTCTGTGTCTCAAGTCATGCTGAAAATAATTTAGAAAGCAAAGTCTTGGCTGAGGACCCCAAATGTCTTACGGTCAGTGAGTATATCCCCTGAAGACTTGCCTTACGTCTAAAACGGAATACCAAGGATTCTACAACTATAGCAGCTAAAAAAAAATCCATACTAACTAAACTCAGGAGTTATCGTCAAGTTGGACATAAGACAATGAACAAAAGCTAATGGACAGAAGACTCACTGTGTCATGTCTAAAATGAGACTGCATGACATCTGCATTGTCATGGGTTTGTGGAATACTCAAAAGCTATTATATTATTGTTTTAAGCATCATATATCTCTTTATCAATTCAATAATTACATCTAGTTCACTATACTGCTAGTTCAATGGGTAAGTGACAGGATAATTTCTTACAGGAACAAATGAGGGAGTCGGCATAAAGAGGTACAATTAGTACAAATTGAAACACTGAAAAAAAGAATGCAAACACTAAGTCTTCTGAAGTTCCTGGAAGAAACAGCACAAACAGAAGGGACAGCATTACCTCTGTCACTGCCTCTGGACAGAGGTGCTCAGTCCTGAAGCCGACTGCCTCTATACATCTGAAACCAGACTTGTCAGTAATGTGAGCCACAGCAAAGTGGCCGTCCCGGAAAAGAGATGGGAACATGGAGCTGGGAATGGGAGGCAGGAGTGAGAGAAATCGGGATTTAGATCATCTGAAACTGACATGGAATCACACCTTGAAGTGCTTAAAATAAGCCTGGTCATTTTGAGAGAAATGAGTTAAGGAAGTGCATGGGTGGCAATCCGGGCAGGCTTGAGAATGTTGCCCCCTCTGTCTGTAGCAGGGATGAGGAGGCAAGGTAGGCAGAGGAAACACAAAGCTTCCTCCGACTTGGACCTGGTTAGACAGTTTCCACCACACCTGACATACCACTGGTCTCACATGCCTTACCATACCACCTGAAATTGCATATAGGAGAGTGATTCTGCCCAGAAGATTTAATTAGGTTCCAGGCTGAAGAAATCTAGCCAAGTAAAAGAGAGGAGGGAGAAAAATAGTGGAACAATTGCCCTTGTATCACTGCTGAAATACACTGAAAACGAGCACTAAAATATGACCAAAAAAATGAAACAAAGTTATAGGATCAAAAAAAAAAAAAATCACAGGAGTTTTGAGACTTTATGACACCAAAACACAGACATTTCTTGAACCATCTGGGTAGTTCATCTGATTCCAATCAACTGTGTTTGCAGAATGTGTGGTTTGATTCATATGCAGAAATATTTCACTGAGCTGGTAAGTGACAAATCATAACACGGATCTGGTGCAACTCCTTCAGAAATTAATTTTGGAGCTCCAATTACCATAACGATGCTAATAAACTGGAAGTTGCTCAGATGAAGTGAAATAAAAGTTGGTTGCTGGCTTAAATCATGAGTTAGAAGACCTGGAAGCCCCTGAAGTGTGCATGCACGCGGAGAATAGTGGGATACACTGAATTCAAGAATAGTGAAGTGCAGCTTAGGAAAAGAGATCGTTATGAAAGCTTCCTGAAAAACAGGGTATTTTAAACCTCACAGGAAACAAGCAGAACTGAAATCCATGGCAGCTACTGAGGACAAGGTAACAACACCCCGGTGTGAGGGCAGGCTCTGTGAGGTAACAGAACCACACGCATCTGTTCCTCTGCTTGATGGAAGGCGGGTTCAGATGAGAACGCGACGGCTGCTCAACAAACATTAAATGTGACAGGAACAAGCCCCTGCAACAGCAGTTCTCACTTTCTACACGACCTCTAATACTGTAATTGCCTTATCCATTCAGGCTGGGTTTCACGTACGCCTCCTTGTCCTCGTGTCACTTTTCTCTTACCTTTATAACCTCTACTATAAAATCAGGGATGTATCTGCACTTTTCCTCAAGTGCAGTTGGCTACAGCATTCCTTGAAACGCCAGAGAATTGGCTCTCCTTTCAGACCACGCACGTTCTCACACAAAAGCAGTTCCAGCGCCGGTTTCTGCTGCCACAGCCGTTTCGGAGCCAGAAGAATGGGCTCCTTTCTTCAGCGTCAATAGCAGAGCAATAAAAGCGTGACACCCCCCGGGGCGGTGGGAGCTGCTCCCGGCGGAGCGCGGCCCTTCCCGGGATCGGCCGCTCCCGGTCACACCATTGTCGGACCAGCCCAATCAGGTCAGCTCCGCTGGTCTTTCTGTGCTGCGGGGTGAGCAGCGATGATGCTTGAGAGCTTTAGGTGCTTGAAACTTTTTTTTTTTCCCCTTTTTATAATAAGGTGCTCCAACTTCGGCTTGCAGAGACACCGCTCTGTGCCTTTCACCCAGCACTGGGCTACGCGTTTCCAGCCCCAGCTCCATTAGAATTTTAACACCAAACCGACCCACAAGAACCCGAAACCGGCCAACCAAACCAAACCAAACCCCCACATCGGGCTGTTTTGGCACGGACGAATGACAACTTTATAAACAAAGCACTAGCGAAACACCAACGCTGCTCCTGCCGACCTCATTACCTCCGCAGTCGAGGTGATTTTAGTGGAAACACATCCCCGCCAGCCCCGGGCCCCCCACAGGGCCCTTCCCCCCACAGGGCCCCCCCCGCCCCGCCCCGCTCCGGCCGCGCACGTGCTGGAGGCAAACACCGCGCGGCGCATGCGCGGCCCGGCCACCCCTCCCGCTCTGTCTCCGGGCGCCTGATTGACTGATGTCACGGCCCGGCCGCGCGCCGCCCCCGCCCATTGGCTGCCCGCGGGCCGCTCTCCGCACCGCGCCGCCTGATTGGCTGTTGCCGCCCTATCCCGATCCGGGCCACGCGGGTTCGGGGCGGTGGCCACGCCTCCTGCTCCGGCCCCGCCCACCGCAACCTCGCCGGTCTCTCCTATTGGCTGCCGGCCGACCTGACTCCGCCCCCTCCGCCCGCCCAGCCCGCGGCCGCCCTTAAAGTTTAGTTCGGGGGCGCGCCGGCCCCGCCCCTTCGCCCCGCCCCTCCATCAGTCCCCGCCCCTCCCCCGGGCCACGCCCCCTGCATTGGCCCCGCCCACACGGCCGGGGGGTTGGGGGGGAGCGGCCGCCGCTGGGACGCGCGCGCGCTCGCGCCGGCGGCCCCTCCCGCGCCCTCCGCGCCCTCCCTCAGTCCCGCCCGGCGGACGCGGTGGCAGCACCGGCGGAGCAGGAGCAGCTCTGGGCGGCGCTGCCTCCCCCGCCTCCTCATCCTCCGCCTCAGCGCCGCTATCCCCCGGGCACGGTGAGCACCAGCGGCGCGGAGCCGGGCTCACCCGGCGCAGGGGGAGCCGGGGCGGTGATGCGGGCGGAGGGAGGGGAGCCGGGCTGAGGGGCTGGGGGGACCGCGGGGCGCTGCCCCCGCCCCGGCACCCCCGGAGCCGCTGCGGGCGCGGCCGCCGCTCGGTCCGCACTTGTCACCCGGGACCGGGCTGGGCTTTCGCATCGCGTTTCATCTCTGTCACATTGCCTGGGAAACTTCCCCGACCCGATACAACTTTGAGCAAAAAGGCAAAATAAGATAAAATTAAAAAGGACCAAAAAAGCTATTTCCTTTAATGTTACAGCTGCTGGAAAACACAGCCCGGCAAGTTCCTCTTAAAATATAATTGCAACATCACTCCTTTGGAGGAAGCGAGACCTGGAACATAGGACCGCAGGGAAAGCACTTAATCTCTCCTCCTTTTGTGTAACGTGGGAAAAGACTGGGCTTTTCTGTGCTGTAGGACTCTCCGCTGGGAGGTTTAATGCCTTTTAAAGTATTCCGAGGCTTTTCAGAAAGATCTTAAGTGCAAATTGCTCCTGCTGTAAGGCTCTAATCCGGTGAATTGAAAATGAATTTGGGTATTTGAAGAGACTGCTGTGCTGTTGTTTTCTGTCATTTTCGGAAACGCAACCGTGCCGGTGCTGGACGTGGCTCGTCTGAATTCTGGGTATATTCACTCGCCACCCGATGGTTCTGACATCTGCTTCTGAAACTTGTGTGCGCTTTCTGCTGCCTTTGGCTGCACTGACCTTGCTCAGCGGAATCCTTTGTATTATTGGTACTTCCAGATCTTGTATAACATCTGCCAGTGCTATAGAAACACAGTTAGGTTTTTGGATGTCTGTCCTGCTTCCTGTTTGGTTTTTCTCACATACATCTTTTTAGAACTTGGAGGCTGAGATTAATGCTGCCTTTTTTTCCACCCCTCCCCCCCCTCCCTTCTTCTAATTCAACAGATGCAGTTTATGTTGCTTTTTAGTCGCCAGGGGAAACTGAGACTCCAGAAGTGGTATGTCCCATTATCTGACAAAGAAAAGAAGAAAATCACAAGGGAACTTGTTCAAACAGTATTAGCCCGCAAACCGAAAATGTGCAGCTTCCTCGAATGGAGAGACCTGAAGATTGTCTACAAAAGGTTGTTCTGTCTCACTAACTTGTAATTGCTATACATCACAAACAGTGTAATAAGCAGGAGAAAAATAATGAAGGTTGTTTTTGTTGTGTTTTAGTGTTTATTTATTTAATTTTTTTACTTCCCTCTGCTGGTTAGAGAGAAGACTGACTTTTCCCTTGAATCTAATTTGATAACCAAGTAGGAATCATTCATGTGTGGAAAATCACTCATGCATTTAGAAATGTACTGAGGAAAAGAAATGAGCTCTCCTACTTTCATAAGGAGTAGCAGTTCTTGGTACTCTGCTTAGGTTGACACAGTACGTACATGCTTCATATTGCTATGAATTTCAGATTTAATAAGTGATAAAGAAAAATTTATTTTTGTTTACCTCAACCGATGACTTCATAAATCACATGAAAATGTAACTTGCTTTTTAAGACTTAGAAATAAGGGAATAATTTTTTTAGAGTACCTAGTTTGACTTTTTTGAATTTATTTATTTCTTTAGCTTTATTTGAAGGACCCACGGCTATCTTTGTTTTGGTGGAAGTACTGTATCAGTTTCTTTGCAATAGTTTCTTTTTTCAGTTGTTCCGTAACCTTTCTAGGAGTATCCTGCAAACATTTTTTATCTTTGTGCTGATCTTTAGAATGTATCACAACCTAGCAGCATGCATGTAATTTTCTCCACAAATAACAGTAATCCTCCTCCTGTTGTGGTAGGCTGCAGCTCTTCCAGGTAAAGCTGGTGCTGTGAAGTCCTGAGTTATCTTTATTCCCTAGTTAGTTATAAACTTCAGAAGGTTTATGCATTCTTGTTTTCTCTTTGAAATGGTAGATAATTTGTGCCCTAGAATAAATACTGTTGTGTTCTCTGTAGGTAAGACAGAGAGAACTGGAGGTGAAATGAATAGTTTCTAACTCTTTTCCAGTGTAACAAATCACAGAATCACAGAATACTCTGAGTTGGAATGAGTAGAATCAAATATATTTAGGTGTTTTGTTTTAAGTCCTGCTTTCATATATACATTGGTGTGTGTAACATCCTGCATATGAATATTGCTGGTCTGAATATTGCTTGCTTGTGGTTCTTTAACACAAGGAGGAGGAAAGAGGAGGAGCAACGCATGAGGCTGGGCTGAAAGACAACATGCACACAGGGTTTTCTTTATGCCTCTTGATTTCCTCATTGAACTTCTTGTACATGGATGTAGACAAGCTTGCTCAAACACTTGGTGTGCTTTTCCAGCTGGGCTTTCACGGGACTAGATCAGAGAAATGAAGCATGAGTAGGGCAGTGTGTTCCCTTCCTTGCCCAGTCTTGAACAGCAGTAGCTGTTCTGCAGATGATTATACACAACTGCTTTCCCTCCCTTTTTAGTGATGTTAACAACTACTTTCCATGGCCTTTTGTGTTTAGGAAGCTGGTGGGTATGACTGCTTGAGTTGCTGAAAGTTGTGGTGTTCTTGCATTTCAGTAGAGTGTTGTGGGTCCTGTGGTCAAGGAGAATGAAGAAATTTGCTGGAGATGCATTTAGACCATTTTCAGGCGGATGTAGACTGCAGTCTGTCTGCTGGACTGCTGGTGTGCACAGCTGACTGCAGTAGCTTATTTCACTGTCTGCAGACCAATCTGGCACAGGGAGCCTATGAAACTGCTAAAGATGGGCTTGTACCAAGCTAATGAACATCTCAAGTCTTGCCTTACTTTTTTTTTTTTTTTTTTTTTGGCTAATACAGCACCAGAAGGGCTAGGTGTAAGAGGTGATAGTTTAAATTCCTGTGTACTGTATCAGCTTTTACATTTGTGGGACTTCTTCCAATCATCACACCATAACTAAACATAAGTACCAACTAGTGTGACTTCTTTGAAAAGGGCAATTTTTTTGTAGCTGTAAAAGTGGGTAGCTAAAAGAGAAACACACCTGCAGGAACTCTGCGAGCTTTGTGCAATTGGGAGCACTTTTGCCATTTCACACAGACTAAAAGCTCTTGAGCGTCTCTACTAAGATCTGTACATGTCTGATCTATTGCTGTGAAGATCTGAAACTGCTGGTGTAAATAAGCTATAAAAATATATGCATAATACTATTGTACATGTTACATGAGCACAGTGCTATAATGAGTCTTAAATTGCTGGAATTTATGTGCTGTTTTTTGCTTTTAGAGTGTATTATTGTCCACATGTAGGAGAATTGACCTAGATATTGTGACTCAAAGAATGGTTGGCATTATTAGAAGTATACTCAAGGGTCTCATCATTGTAACTTTTTGCAAGACCAGAATGAACTTAAATGCAAGCTTGACAAGAAAGTAGCTTTAGCTTCCTTATGTTACTTAACATTTATTAAGATAGTCGGACTATTTTGATTACCCTCCTCCTTAGCTCTATAGCGTTTCATTTTTATAGGATGTTTTCTGAATGAATCTTCAAGAAAATAGAACTTAAAATCTATCTGAATGCGCATGACGTAACTTTTCCTTGGTTTCATACATGTGGCATTGATAACAATTGCAACATAGGCTCAGTCATTACCTTCTCAGTTTTTTATCTTTAGCACGCTGCAAAACAAGATGGAAAGGTGCTGTTCTTTTGTCGTGGTTCTTGAATGGGGTTATACATGTTGTGTAGCTGGTTTGAAGAGATTTTTTCAGGCTGATAGACACTAGAAGATTAAAAAAAAGGATGTGAGCTTCTAACTTCAAGAATCATAGAGATTTGAAGTGACTTGCTGGGGCAAAAATAATAAATATGGAAAGCCAACAACAGTTGCACTTTATAAAAATAAGGGGGATCATCTGCAGACAGCTAATTAGAAACTTAGCAAATATAATTAATGTTTTTGCTCTTCATGTTGTGTCATTTTAAAATCTAATGTAGTGGTATTGGAGCATATAGGGTAGAATTTCATGCAGCCTTCTCCTGTGGCAGAAAAAAATGTGTTAAATGTTAAAATTTCTAGTTTTACTGAAAAAAAGGACTTAAGATGTGATTATTTTTCCTTTGAAGACCTCATCTGTTCACTATTTTAGCGTCTGGCAGTACGAGTTATTTTCATTTTGTAGTATATTGCACTCAAAATCCAAACTTGAAGAGTAACTGATTTTATATAACTTTTGCTTTGTTAACATTTGATTAATTGCATTCGTGAGACTTAGTTATTGTTGATTGGTTATTTGATTAGGAATTGTAGCTTTGTTTCTATGTGTCAATTTGGAACTGTATTTGCAATATGAAATTATAAAACTGTCATTGCTGCCCTTAATGTTGTGGTAATCATCTTTTACTTTAGCATAACATAACTATGCTCATAGGTTATGTTAAAGACTTGCAGCAAAATAAAGTTTAAAACTTTCTTTCTACCCTCCCTCCACTGAAAGAAGCACTGGAAGAGCCCATTGTGCAGGTAATGTGCCTCTTCACTCTAAGTATTGTGAACAAGGTACAGCCATGTGGCCAGTGGGATGTGCCCAGCAGTTGGCATGATCCTTGTTTTTATTTATGTACAACCTAGCTGCCAATTGTATCTGTCAAAAATGTTGTTATGATGTTCATTAGATAGCTTTATAAAAATGGCTGAATGCAGTAGTTATAGTGAATTAGATACTTGGGTTTCATAATTTTAATTAGATCAGGTCGTCTTTGTACAGGATTCTTGTTCATGTGGCACTCGGAGGACTTCAGCATCAAGAAAAAGCAGCTTTTTCTTAGAGAATTAGCAGTATCAAGTTCTTGTTAATTTCTAAAACTATTGGGGGTTATAGCCTTGCTGAAATAAGAAACTAAAAGAAATGCCTAACTTTGGTAGACTCTTTCCTGGAGTGTTCAAAATTCTTGTTTTATTAAAGGAATGTGTACATTTTTTGGGACAAGAAGAAAATATTTTGTCAAGCACAACATGTTTTCAGGGAGTCAACTATCACCAAGCAACAGGTTCTTGGGCTCCCTTAAGCATCTGTCTGCCTCTTGGCTGTCATTTGCAGTTTGGTTCTGTTTGTGCCAAACTCTGTAAGCTTTAAACTTCTGCAGTTAGGATCTACATGCGAAGTGATTGATGCTGAAAGACTTACGGCTTGTTTGCAGGTTTACCTGGTGACAAACTTCCAGGGATGACCTCAAGCAGGTGTTGTCTCATCTAGAAGGAGAACATCACTGAGCTGGTAGGGTTTGCAATTTATGCTCTGCCCACAGCAACCTGATCTTGCAGCAGTTACTGAACTTGGCTGCGAGCAGAGTAGTGGTGAACTCTGCTGAAGCATTGCCTGCCCGTTGTGAGGCCTCCCACTACTGAACTAGTGCAACTATTGAGAGGGAGATGCATCAATTAGTTTTCAATCACAAAAAAGTCCTAAGGCTATATATCTGAAGGCAGGAATTTGTATAAGTACTTGCACCTTCTGTGGTACCTTTTTTCTTTAATTCCATATTTAATTTTTACATGATTTTGTCCAAACTGCTTTTGGTCTTTCTGGTTTTGGTCCTCTTTCTGACAAGTGGAGGATATTTATCATAAAATATTTTCCTAAATGAGGGTAAGCAACTGAGTTGAGTCTGAAGATTCTGTTAGTGTTCTCTAGTGAGATAAAAAAGACCATAATTGCAGTAGGAATAGAAGAGGCAGAACGTTTCTTACAGATTGCACTGTATTTGCCTTGTGTGCTTTACTATCAAGATTTGCCTTTTCATTGGATGCATGTGAAAGACAGATGTCTATCGGGTTCATTATGAAGAATCCGCTCCTGCAGAGCAGAAATCTTTCACAGCTTGAGTACAGTAATCTACTTGTCTTTTTGTGGACACTTTCCATGTAAACGTCTACATTTGGCAAAAAGTCTGATGTCTGCTCTAGACTATAAGTGGAAACTTTTTTCTGCAGCCCTGGCCTACAGCGGCAAAAAAATTACACTCAGCTATTGCCTCTTGGAGTTTGGGTCTGAAACATTCCTTTGTCGTATGCTCACGCCCTTTGCAGTGATGGCTGAGTTGTTTATACTCTTCTGCTATTTGCCATTTAGGCTTATTAGATCTGCATTTGTTTTCTTTTTTTGAGTAGTGATCCATTAGTCATGGTTGCTACTTAAAAAATGCATGGAAAAATATTCTCTGCATATAATAATAGATACCCCGGCCTCCATTTTGTGTTGATACCCACTGAGTAGTTTTTGTTTCTTAGTATTATTTCTCCAGAACTGCAGTTGGCAGAGCTTGAATGTGTAGTCTACTTGCTAGCTGCCAAATACAGTCTTTCGAAAGTCTGTTGCGCTCTCTTTTAAATGAGGACACTGAGAACAGACCCCTTTCTGGGAAAGTATTTTATATTAGTACCCCCCTCCCCCCCCCCTTTTTTTTTTGGCATAAAATAATTCTGTGCATCCAAAGTGACTCTTAAGTAATAGAAAAGCACAAAAGGTCTGTCCCATGTGGATGAACTTAAAATATTTGAGTCAAATTTGATTTGATAAGGTCTGCTGGTATGTGGTTCAACTTGTGTTTAAGCACTATAAGGAAGCAGTTTAACTGCACTTCATCATAATCAGTGCTGCTCATCTGAAGGTGATGAAAGTTTTGTTTAGATGGATTTAGCCTGAGTGCTGGTGATTAGTGTAAATGTCAAATAATGTGTCAAAGCTCCTTTTTTTTTTTTTTTACTGTGAAATACGATAACATGGATTTTGACTTATGAATTCCACAGTAGGTTTGAAAGCATGTTTTTTTCTTTATAATATCGCTTTCCAGTACTCTTTAAAATAGTTTAGATTTCTTACACAGATTGAATCTTGCAAACTGCTGCAGTGACTGTACATGTCCTTGAAAAATTAGCGAGGCACAAACACAATAGTGTAAAAGTAAAAGAACTGTGCTCAGATACGACTTCTGATGAGCTGACAGGTCCCTGTGGTGAAGAGATAAAAGAGTGAGGGAATGAAAATGTAAAATCCTTCAATGGAGGTGTTTTTGTGTCTTTCCCCATCATGTTTTGCGGTTATCATAGGCACTAATATTTTATAATAGTTAAAGCTTTTTGTGTGAAAGTTATTCTGATTAATCCTTCATGATGAAACCATGGCAGTTTGACTCAGAGCAGAGTGGGAGGAGTGGGGGAACACTTTCAGGACTATAAATGTTACTGGATAAGTGTCTGGGAGACAAATTTGAACATACCTCAAAGTAGAGCATCTTTTTGCAGGACTTCTAGCCAAAAACTCTTGATATTTTCTTTGGGTGTTTACGAAGTCCCACCTGATAAAATATGTGTAATGTTTAAAAGCTACATGTATTTCTCTGTATGGAAAACAAATACGCACCTTAAACTTGGTATTCACATCTGAATGACTTCTTTTTCAGTAGAGCTGGCTATATTCAGAGTCCTTAATGTGGCCAGTTGTTCCCTCCAAAGAGGCAAACAAAAGCTGTTTCTGATTGATGTAAATTAGCAGTTACAACAGGTGGTACTTGAAGTCTGGTTTGCGCCATGTGTGACTGAACGACATACACTTTGGGCACTTTAGAAAAGACTACATGGCGCTTTCAGCTTTCATTCCTGTTCTGTTTTTTTGTCAGCTTTTTTAAACATAACTTGAACAAATGTATAGTAGAGCACAGTAGAACTGGATGGTCTTTTTGTTACAGTGGAACTCAATCATACCTGAAGTTAAGAATTCTGTCTTCCAAGGTGGAAGTGGATTGCTGGAAACTATTTGATGGCCTCTCATTAGTCTTATGCCAGGACATTTGGTAGTGAATGACTTGTTGACTTAATAGTAATTGGGGTATATGACATTAGTGTTGGTTTTGGAATTTTTGAATTTCTTAAATTCTCTAAAAAGATGAAATCCTTAATTGCTAGTTCAATTTGTCTTTCTCAAGGCATTTTCTGTAGTTTCTAATATCTGTGTGTAGCTTGTGTGATAAAAATTTGAGATTGAATCTGTTGATTAGTATACTGGTGTTTGGATGTTACAGATAGTAGAGAAAATATCTTGCCTCAGAACTCTGCCAGGAGATAAGAAAATCAAGTGTATTTCTTTTCCAGCCACTTCTTTGGCTAATTTAATTCCATCACGTAAAGGATGGTGAAGACTGATGTCATGCAGGACTTGAGACAGATCCCTTTTGTACATGTGTATGTCCTCTGCTTGTTCAGCAACTCTTTGGTAGGAGGTTTAGGTTGGCTATTAGAAAGAGGTTGGGCACTGGAACAGGCTCCCCAGGGAAATGGTCACAGCACCAAGCCTGGGAGAGTTCAAGAAGCATTTGGACAATACTCTCTGGCATGTGGTGTGACTTTGGGTAATGGTCCTGTGCAGAGCCAGGAGTTGGTCTTGATGATCCTTGTGGGTCTCTTCCAACTTGGCATATTCTGTGACTTTTGTGACTTACCTGGCTGTTGATTTAGAGTAACAATATGCTAAACTTGAGTGTGAAGGATAACTGAGAATGTGATACATCTCAAATGCATTCATTTTGCTCATACTCCTATGCTTACATCAGAATTATTTTGTTATTACAGATATGCAAGTCTCTATTTCTGCTGTGCTATTGAAGATCAGGACAACGAACTAATAACTCTGGAAATAATTCATCGCTACGTAGAACTTCTTGACAAGTATTTTGGGAGTGTGAGTTAGTTTCTTTACATTTTGTCATTTAGTTTTATGCCCATAACACTTTTACAAAAACATAACCAACTAACTGTTGAAAAGGTGCATCTAACACACTTTATGTGGCTTGCTTGGCCAAACTAAACTGATGGTTGCCTATATAACTGTTAGAGTACAAAACTAAATTAAAAAAAATTTAAAAACCAGAATAATTGCTATTAATTTGTTGCTAATTGCTGGTATTTATTTAATTTCATAGAAGTTTCACTTGAGGTCAGATAAAATCTTTCCTTCTCCCTGGCTCTAGTGTGTGAACACTTCTTACTTTCATCTACTTCCAAAGGAAGTTGGTTGTGAAGTAGCAGGAACGGTAAGGAAAGACAAGAAAGACATCCGCTTACCCAGACAGCAAACATGAAAAAACTGAGTACTGTGCATTAGCACTCAGAGAAAACTGCTGCTCATTCTTCTGCCTCCCTAGTCCTACCAACTAGGGAATGCACAGGATGAATAAGAAATTTGAGATTATTGTGTTTTCACGTTTTTCTGTAAGATTGCGTGACCTGCCTTTAGATACTGCAGGGATATTGTCTTATGAAGAGCTACGTCATACAGATGGTTGCGAATTTAACAATGAAAGTGTTTTCAGAGGTTGGTGTAACTGTTTTTAACTCAAGCAAAAAATTTTTTTTCTTTTCTCCTTTTTCCTCCAAGGACTCATTTTTATTGTTGCCCCATTTCTTACGAGGTTATAGCCTTAGCTAATGATTTGGTGAAGTTTGGTAAAGCTGTGAACAAGTTAAGTTTTGTGAGAGGATGTTCCTCAACTGAGAATATCCTCCCACTTGGCAATAATGTTGTTATTCTTTTTAGGTATGTGAACTTGATATCATCTTCAATTTTGAAAAAGCCTATTTCATTCTGGATGAGTTCCTTTTAGGAGGGGAAGTTCAGGAGACTTCCAAGAAAAATGTTCTTAAAGCCATTGAACAAGCAGATCTTTTGCAGGAGGTAAGAAAATTCAGCTTCTCTGGCCAAAGTGCCAGCATGGTAGGCTGTGACTCCAAAAAGCTCCGGTTTCTCTAAGCTAGTACTGTTTAGCATGTCTAGCATGTAGTTTCTAGTTAGTTGTCTTAATTGTGCAATAGGATGATGTTAACCTGCTCTTTTCATTTTGTTTGGCATGTGTATGTTTTAACCCACTGTGACTTTGTGTTCTGCTAGTAAAAGCAAGTGGATATTTTATGTTTATACCTAGATAATTGTAGTTCATGCTAATTTAACCGTGTTGTTCATGTGTCTTTCATTTCTTCTTTTTATTAACTGGTCATTAGTTTTTCTGTTCACACCTGATTGCATGTTCACTTCTTTACTGTTCCATTGCTGAAATCCAGAAGGTAGACTCTCTTCTTTGAGACTCATTCAGGTATAGTTCTTATTAGTTCTTAGACCTGCCTTTCTGCTATAGTTTGCTTACTCTGGAACATTTCTAAGTTGACAAAGTAGTAATAGTAGTGCCATAGAAACATACAGAATAAAGTATAAGAACATTGTTTATTCACTTTGAATGCTTTTGTTTTTAATTATTACTGTTGGAAAAAGATTGCATCTCTTCCAGTTTTTCTTTAAACTTCTTATGTGAAGGAGTTCAATGGTATAGAATGGCTTAATATTGTTTCTCTATCCTATGCTGGTTATTTTGTGTTTGGTTTGTTCGTTTTCTTATGAATTGTGGTCAGTGTTAACGTTCTTGAGTATCTAAATGGAAGTCACAAAATACTGGTGTGGGGAAATCATCAGCCTTGTGTGCAAATCAGTGGAACATTTGGTTTAATAGGCATGATGAACCTTAATTTTTTAACATGTACTGAGGTTCACTGCTCAGATTCTATATAGATCTAAGCTGCTCTGTTTTTTTCCCCCAAATCTGAACCTTCAAATTGTTATTTTGTTCTGTGAGTTAATTGCTTAATTCTCTTAGAAGTATTCTGTGTTTCATTTCATAATCTTTTGTTGGACATAGTATTAATAGGATGGGGAAATGTTCTTTGCCCTTCCAGTTGTGTCTGCAGTTCTTTCGAGAGCGCGGTCAGATCCATTGCACATTAAAGTTCTTGTCTGTCAACAGCTGGTTAGTGTCATGAACAAGATCAGCCACTGCACACAGATTTGCTACCCTGGTTTTCTAGAAAGCAAAATACATGCACTTCTTGTGTTCTGATTCAATTTTTTTAAGCCCTTTACTCTTAAAAGGAATTATCTTAACCGAAAGTCCTGTTGCAATTTACAAAGTGGGGAGAAAAATAGTCTGTTTATTCTCTTAAAATCTTCCTGCTAGGTAGAATGTCTGTCTTCTTTCTCATTCTGGTTTTGATTTTTTTTCACCATTTTCCTAGGATTCTTCTAAAGCAAAAACGCATTCTCCTTCTAGGAATTATTTTCTCTCCAAGCAAGTAACATTCTTTTTTTACAGAGAATATAATTTAATATTAATATAATTTCAAGTTAAAAAATTTATGTAAAAGGAAATATGAATTTTTCAATGTGAGACTTTTTCCCTACCCTGATAGCTTTACCCTGATTTCCCCATCTCTGCAAGATTTTCTGTTGTCAAGGTTTATTAAATAATTTTTCATTAAATTGGAACATACAGCACCACTGTAGTCCTATGTCGGACTTGTATGTTTTTCATTCTGAGTTATATTGACTGTTGATCAGTTATAAAACTACTGATCTTTAGTTTATAAACCCTGTAAAAGTCTGGGCTCATATTTATATTGAGCTTCCAATAAATTTGGACTCCTTCTACAGAAGTTTGCTTTTGTATCAACTGCTGCTATGTGCATGCTGAATTTGATGAAGGGAGTTGTTAAAATAACACTTTGTCACATTTTTCTGGTACTTTCAGTTAGTATCTGCTTCCTAGAGTACTCCAGAACTATCAGAATGAAACATAATGTGATTCCAAATGCAAAACCTCTTTCTAGCAGGGTGTTTGTTTTTGACCACATTAGATTTTAATTATGTGCGAAGTGACTTATTTGGCCCTGAATACTCATATTGACAAATATATATATTAATCAGTGTTGAATACACAGCATTATTAATTAGAAATGGTACATACATTAATGTATGAAGTACCTTAAAGGTGAAGAGCTGTACAGAATACTTATACAAAGGAAAATCATTACAAATACATTAAGTGGCTACTTGTGTGATGTTAAAGGAAATGTGCAGAGGCACAAATTGCTAAGTAGTGATTAGTTCTTAATAGCTCTGGCTACTTGTATTTTCTGTGGCTGTTTTCCAGGGTGTACTTCTGTGTTGGAGCACCTACTTCAGTTTGTCATTAAGTTTTGGTGTTGTGTGGTCTGCTTGCTAACTGTTGGAGTTTGCGTGACTGAAACACGAACTTTTTAAGCCTTTCCCACCTTCACATTCTTGTTAGCTCTTCAATAATGTGCCCTTCAAATATCCCTTCTTTACCCCTTCCCCCATATCTACTACCACCTGATAATTTATAAACAGTCGTCAATGAATGGTAGTAAAAACTAATTACTCCAGTGCTTCCATACTTCCTTGTAATTCTATTTCTGGAAATACTTTTGTTCAGCAGAATATGTTACATGTCTTTGATAATTTTTTATCTTGTTTGCTACAGAAATTTTAAATATTTAACTAGTGATTACAAAAGCAACCACTGCTGAAAAGGTGGTTTTTGCTTGTGTGGACAATTCAGTTATACTGAGAGAAGAAAATTGGCAGATGCAGTATGTTGTTGCATGAGGTATGTGTGTATGTATATAAATATATACATACACGTGTGTGTGTGTAACAGCTAAAAGATAATCCTGTGCATGATTTTGTGATAAATTTTTAAGGCACTAAACTACTGATGCTAGATGTTCTATGCAAAAGAGAGGATTTGATTTATTTCTCTCAGAAATATAAAACACTAAAATCAAGGAGTTAAGAATTTTAATATCTAAAATAAGCAGTCATATGTTATTATTTTGTATATTTTTTTTTAAAGTAAGTCTATATGGAGTTGCTCATGTTCATCTGAAGTAGGAAAACATTTCTAAACATTGGCTTCAAGTAAAAATTCTTTTTGTTCATTATCCTGTGTAAATTTTATAAAAGTGTTTTCGAAATTGCCCTATTTTTGTCCACTGGTATTCTTTTGTAGGGTGTTTATGTATTTTTTTAGTAGTTGATTGCAGAACATCTAAATACTTAAAAATATATATACTTTTAGAGGTATCACAAAAAAAAAGTCAGTGAGTGTGTCAACAAATCACACTTGTTTCCATCACTGTTTTGGTAATGATCAAAAATCTGAGAGCTGTGTGAATGTTTTTTTTTTTCTTAGGCTCTTGTGTGTTGGCCTAAGGCAGTGTTTACTGGTCCTTCCAAAGAAGGAATAAGAGATAGGCTATCAACCTTATTTTCTTTGCTGTTTCAAACCTGTGCCTCATGCTATATCCAGAACGGTACACAAAGTGTTCATGTTGTCTGAGTTGCACTACATGCCTGGGGTTGCTCTGTAGATTTAAGCTTTTGGTTTTAGAATGAACATCTTTGGAAATGAAAATTTGGTGAATTTCCTGCATATGCTGTGAAAATTTTCTTCTTGGAGATGAAATGGTGCTGATTGGAAACTGTATGTTTAAAGGTATGCATAATAGTGGGTATTAGATTGTTCTTGAGGTAGGATAAAATAAAGGAATGTTGATATTAGCAGTTACAAAAGAAAATCTCTGATACTTAAGCCTGCAGTGAGTGGAGAGTACAAGCGGTTTTGTCTGCTTTAGGAAACAGCCTTTGTAAGCCTGTTTCTTACTAGTTGCTTGAGAAACTTACCATAATTAATGCAATTAATTCAGTCTTCACTGAATGCTAAATAGACTGCCTACCTAAGTTGGCAGTGGCATTATTTGCCTTGACTGTACCTGTATCCCTCTCAGTGTGAAACAAGAATGAATAGTGGAATCTTTATTATAATGAAGATATGGCTGCCTTGATTCCTGTCTGATCTTCATATGTAACTTCTGGCTTAGTGTCAGGCAGTCAGCGTGGCTAGTCAGTTTGTCACTGCAGTTCTTAAGACTTATATGTGCTTGATTTTAAGTACAGATAATGATCTACAGTAACATTTCAGAAAATATTTATAGAGATAAATATTTACAACTCTCTGAGAGTTACCATAAACAAGAAAGGGGTATGTAGTTAGTTCATTATTTAAGAATTAGGAAGTAGCTATGACCTTTGTGGATCTGGAATCCCTCCCAACTCATAGAAGAGCAAGGTTTAGTGTTTCGTTAGCTGACGCTTTTGTAAAATGCTTTTCGGAGTTCAGTCTCTGAAGGGTGCTGTATATATAGCAAGAAAGAGGTTACAGTGCTGTTAGATTATTTGCCACTCTCCATTGATACTCAAAAAGTCATGGCAGTCAGATGTAGTCTCAGGTGACTGGAAAAAGGGAAGATTTGTAGCCATTTTTAAAAAGGGTAGAAAGGAGGACTCCAGAGTCTGACCTGCCAGCCTCACCTCTGTGCCTGGGAAAATTGTGGAACAGATCTTCCTAGAAGCTACTGTAAAGCACGTGGAGAACAGGGAGGTGATTTGGGACAGCCAGCACAGCTTCATCAAGGGCATGTCCTGCCTGACCAATCCAGGGCCCTTCTTTGATGGAGTGACTCCCATCAGTGGGCAAGGGAAGGGGTACAGATGTCATCAATCTGAACACTGTTCTCCATAACATTATTGTCTTTGAATTTGAGAGATGAATTTGATGGGTGGACCGTTCAGTGGATAAAGGAAGTGGTTGGGCAGTTACCTCTAGAGGGTTGTGGTCAATGGCTGGGTGTCCTGATGAACATCAGTGACAAGTGTGGTTTCTCAGGGGACCATAATGGGACCAGTATTATTTAGTATCTTCATCAGTGACATACAGGGATTGAGTGCACCCTCAATAAGTTTGTAATTGACACCAAGCTGAGCGGTGTAGTAGACACACCTGAAGGACAGGATGCCATCCAGAGGGACCTGAACAAGCTCAAAAACTGGAACAATGGGAACCTCACGAAGTTCAGTAAGACCAAGTGCTGGTGCTGTACCTGGTTTAGGGCAACCCATGTTATCAATACAGGGTTGGGGGATGAACAGATTGAGAGCAGCTGAAAAAGCCTGGGGGTGCTGCTGCGTGAGAGTCTGGGCATGAGCCAGCAGTATGCACTCACAGCCCAGAAAGCCAACTGTGTCCATCCAAAGCAGTGTGGCCAGCAGGTCATGGGAGACGATCCTGCCCCTCTGCTCTCGTCTCATGAGACACCACCTGGAGTGCTGCATCCAGCTCTGAGCAACAAACCTCTATGACAACTAGCTGTAAATTTAATAGTAGCAGGCAGCTCTGTAAACTTTGATATCAGAAGTGTTTCTGTATTTTTAAAAGATGTTTTTGAACTGTCCTCTTGCATTGTGGAGTAGGCTTTCCTGCAAATACTTAACAAATCTTACTCTTATGTTTAAAGCAATAGGAATTATTCCAGAAAATGAACAGTAGAACCTGCACTTCTTTTTCCCAAATAGTAATGGGGAAAGGGGAAGTGAACTTTTCCAGATATAGATGTTTGCTTGAAAAACTGGAATTGAGTATCCAGGAAGTTACTGTGTCATGCTTCAACTCCTTCCCATTCTCAGTCTGCTTTTTGGTTTTGTTTTTTTTTTTAAATCCTGGTAACTTGAATAATTTGCTAGTTTGTATGTGAGCTGTTTGATTCTTTTTGGAAAAATGCAGTTCAGCATCTTAATGTTCTTTGTGAAGTTTCTTGCCTGTCTCGATGTCGTGGTGTCTAGGACTTACCATAGATTTGCAGGCTGTGGTTTCTAAGTGCGTTAGAAATCCAGTTGTCTTTGCAGAAAGGTGTTGTCAAACTTTAATCTGTCCTTGCCTTTATGAATTGAAAATGATAGAAAGCAGTCCACTTTTCACCTGAGCAGCTTTTCTTCAGACCCTTAAAAATACTATTTTACTAAATCTGTCTCCATAATATTCTTGTTTTTCCAGATTGTTTTGTTTAAGTATGTATGCATGTTTGTAAGATGTGATTAATTCTATTACATTAAAGAAATCAAAATTAGAAGGTCTTAAAGACTCAACAAATTTGGGATGGAGTCTTTCATGTAAATGTCAAATATGCATTCATTGAGCTTTGCAAATTGAAACATTAGAAAGTTTTAATTAAAACTAAGGCAGATTAGCATAAATGAAGCCGTTCCTGTCTCATAACTGTACAGTACCCTCTCTGATGTGAGTTCCAATACTGATCAATTCACAAACCTACTTGTGAATTTGATTGTTCATTGATATTAGCAGTTCTTGTAGAACTGTTGAGTATATTATTAGCACACTAAACTCTTTGTAGATTATAGTTTTATTTAGGTTGTATTTATTATCTGTACACTGAATTGATAGATTCATCTCTAGAGATAGTCTTCTGTCATTGGCAGTAGAAGCACTGTGTCAGGGTGATAAAATGAAAATTTCAGCACTGCTGCATATTCCATAGCTGTGTTGAGGAGTTTAGTCACGTGCTTCTCGTCAATAAACAGTAAATTCAATGAACAATTGCAGAAGGCTGCTTGACAGTAAGGAGTGTCTTATCTTCAAAATTAGGTGCTTTCTGAATGCACACATTAATCTGCATTTTAATAGAACAAGTTCATTGGATGTGGCAGAATGCTGAAAAGAGCAATGTTGATGTTTGGATCTTGAGATTGTGAGGGGAAAATTCCATTTTTGCCCTGATGTTTGAGATGATGTGTCATATTGCAGTGCTCCTACCCTTTCCTAGAATTTTCACTACCTGTGAAAATGGTTGTACAGTGCCAGAGAATATTAGGTGAAAAGAATATGAATGCCCCCAGGAGGCATCCTGTTGTGTTTGGTTTTAGATTCTCATTTCTGTATGGTCTTATCTGTGTGTTGTACAGATGTCGGGCACGTTGCTGGTATGAGTTTTGGGGCTTTTATTTGTTATTTTTAAGGGAGAAGATAAGTTTTTTGTTGCCAAGCTGACTAGCAACAGTAGTAGTTCTGGTGATGAATATCAAGATACAATAAAAGTGCATATATTAAAATAAAAGTCTGAGAAGACCTATTGGTCCCATTTCTTTGAGGAATCTGTTTGATTAGCAGATGGATTGATGAAAATGAAAATGTTCAGCTTTTGCGTTCTGTGCATTACTGCATGAAAATGACTGGTCAGCAAGTAACAAGGGTGACTTAAATATGACTTTGTAGCTCTTGAATTGTTTAAATTACATCAAGTACAGTAGCTAGATAGGTTGAATGAAACTTTTTTCATGGAACAAGTATTATTTTAATATCAATGTTAGTAATAATACTGTGTGACAGTTAATCACTGAATTAAGTATGTGTAAATTTGGTAGCATCCTATTCTATTATGCTCTCAATCTGTTATCATAATGAACAACTGATATTAAGTTCTCTTTAAAAAAAATTAAAATCTTTGAATTAATATTCCTTCAAGCACAAGTGAAGCTTTCTAAACAGCTCTCTGCAACTTACTCTTTTAAGGTACCAGTATCCTTTATCTGGTTGAGAAATGAAGAATAAACTTAGGAGGTTTTTTTAATGCATCTGCTTAGAGTCGTTGAACAGATGTTTTCTACTGATGCAGTTCTGTTTGCTTTCTTCGCAGTAGACCTTTAGGAAGACCTATTAAAATCGTATTAACTTAAAGACTAACAATAGATAAAACAGATTTGAGTGTAATAACTGAATTTAATTTTGTATGTAGTTTAGAATATTTTTAAGTCTTATTGTAAATGGAAATAGGCTGTACATGATTCGATGGATGTTGAGTTTTTGTTTTGTTTTGTTTTTTAATTTAGTAGTCGGTATTACATTTTCACTGCTGCTTGATTTTGTGTTCATAGAGCCAGAATGAAGACTGGGGAGGTTTGTCTGAGGATATCTTATGATTAAGAGCAATCTAAGGCATTAGCCCTTTTGACCCCCATCCAAATGATTGGTAACTACCAAGTTTACCATTTTGGTGGCATGGATTAAATTGGTGCTATGCAAAGACTGCTGCACGTGTAATTAAGTCCTTGCAAGGGTAAACAGAAAATGGGTGATGGGCTTAACTTTCTGCAACACTTGCATGATGGTCTTTGAAGAGTGCTTTGAGTGTTTCCTTTTATTTTCCTTTTATGTACTAACCGCATCAACTTGAAGTGTCTGACTTCTACTGGCTTTCTTTGGTGTTGATAATTAAGTTGGGATAATGCAAGTTAGAGAAATGGATACCAAAACTAATAACTAAACAGATGTTTGGCTTTGTTTACTTACAATCAGCCTATATAAACATGTATTTATTGAAAAATTAGCTGTTTACATCTGCTATGCAAAGAAAATGGGCCCTAAAAAGACTGGGTGCTGCTGCAATTGACTGTATATCAAGTGCCGGATGCTGCATGACAGAACAAAGCTTATTTGCATATATAGTGCATTGCAACATATTTTTGTCCAAAGCATAAATGGAATACATTGTGGCAGTCCTACCAATAAAGGTAAGATTTTATTTTGCATAAGGCAAGTTTAAAACACACATGAAGATGGTTTGCTGGAGAAAACTTAATTAGTCTGCTGCTTCTTTGATATGAGAAAAAAGTAGTTGAGTAAACAAATTGGCTTTTGTAATGTGAAACTGCGGTAATAGATTAATTTCATATGCAGCTTTATAAATACCAGGATTTAGTTTCTAGTTAAAAGAAAAATTATAGTAGACACAAATATTTGTAATATGTTCAAAATCAAATTCACTGTTGGTGTGTGGATACTTATACTATTTAACTTTCCTAGTATATGATACAGCCAATGATCTGTGTTTGGAAGTGGGAAGCAGCCAGTACCCTGCTTTGATTAGAACTGTAGAATTAGGGCAGCCAACAAATAATTTGTTGAAAACAGAATTTCTTATATGAGCTTGGACATATTCTAAAACAACTGTAAGAAAAAACAAAATGCTCAAGCTTGATACTTTCCACATTTTTTCCCCCATGCTTATTGCTTTTTCTCTCCTCTTCATGGTAAGTTCATGTATGACAAGTGTGATTCTCACAGTGAGGTTAGTATTAATACTGCAACTGTAAAACTTTACTTGTGATTAAAACTTTAAAAAGTTACCTATATTGTACTAAGAGCAGAGCTTTTACTTATGGTCTCAGTATTTTTCTTGTTGTTGTCTTAGTTGGCTACAAAGACCAATTCTGGTACATACAAGCTCAGGCTTGGAGAATTCTGTGTGACTCCAGTTTACTTGCCTAGAGTGTGTTCCTGAGGAATTCTGTGTATAGGTCCGGCATTGAAGAAATGTGCTTTGTCCCCACTAAATTAAGCATGGTGGCATTATCTGATGGCCATGGGATGTTGCTTCTTGGCCTATATTGTTCCCTGGAAGGAGTGAAGGAAAAGTTGCTTGATTTACAAGGTTGTTATGACTCAGAATATGGAGAAATGGAGATGGCATCTGCTGGGGTGAGTGAAGAGGACAGATGGATGTTACACATAATAAGAGGTGCAAGCTAGTTCGGTTGCAGTAACGAACTGCAGCTTGTATAGAGGAATGAAGATCATCTGTCTTAAACAAAGATCTCCTGAGGTAAAGGAGGTTGTCTTTGGACAAGGGGAGGAGTTTGACTCACAGCTTTGGTGCTTGGATTAACCTGATATTTAACTAACAGGTTATACAACTTCAAATTACTTAATCCTTGTTACTCTATGAGGCATAAAGAAGCACTGAATGAGTAGAATGTGGAGTTTTTGAGGGCTGTTTCAGAGAGATTTGCTGATAAACTAGGGTGTTGAGTTCTACATGTGCTGTGTGTCAATTGTAATAAAGCACATATTAGAAGTAGTTGGCTCCATACAGAATCTGGTGAAATTTAAAGTAAGCCTTGTATAATGTTGAAAAACCTAAGTGGCACACAGCTAGACTGGGTGAAATATTTATATTGTGCATTCAAGTTCTAATGTGTAGAACTTTTGGTTTCTATTGAGAACAGTTTACAGGTGGTAAAGTCATGGTGTTGAGTCAGGCTGCAGTTTCCTCATCACCCAAAACCATGGTGACTGACTCTTGTTGAGAAGGCCAAATCATTCCTACTGCCACCTTTGTGTCATATTGATCTACTTGCCCTGTGATTATGTGGCTCCCAGCTTGCTAGCTAAAATTTGAATGCATACAGGGCAGCATGATGGAAGTGCCAGGAGGAAGAAAGCAGTGGCATTGAAAAGGGAAGTAAAAGGTAGCTGCTTTTGGCAATCCAGAACTTTTGATAAAGCTAGTACTGTAATTTCAATTACATCTTATTTTTTAAAATTCCCACTATCTAAATGTTTTAAAAAGCCACTGTTCCACACATCTCTTGTCCTGACCTATTGTCTGCTGTGAGCTCCCAAGTCAGCTAGTATAGGTAAGTTCTAATTTACCTGTTTTATGCTGCACCCCTGCTGTTGGCCTGAGTCACAGGAGTGTAGCAAGGAGCTTCAGCAGCAGGATTGACTTACGGAGTTTTCAGTTATCTGTTCTCTCCCTATTTCCTTCCAGAAAAACTATATGACCATTCTAGAACTGGATTTCAGATCCACGTAAACTAATCCAATTTAAATTGCTCATTTCGAAAAAACATATAGTCAGCAGCTTTTCTTTTCCATGTTTACAACTGGTGCCTGCAAACATTTGTCCAAACAATTACAAGAAGGCAAAGTGCTGCAGGACCTGGAAGGAAGGGAAATGCTTAAATGCCATTGCCATGGAAGCTGAGTGATATTGAACGTGACATGGCATGTTGCAGCAGTATATTCTGGTCATCCCTTCAAAGACACAGCCCTGCAGTTTAAGAAATACTTTCCTAAGCCAAGGAGACTAAGTAATGCAAGCCTGTATGTGCAGTGCTGGAAGAAAACGTTAATAAATCCTTATGTGCATGGTTTGGCAGTTTGCCAAACATACAAGACAATGGGATCATTTGATAGAGAATGCTGTGATCTTTAATAATTTTGGCTCCAACTTCGCCATACAAAGTATTCAGCTGTAGTACGTGCTTAGAGCATTTGTGTTTTTATGATGGCAAAATGGAGCCTCTGGTGGATTCTGAGAACCATCCTTACCCTTAAAGGTTAGGCTGTTGATTTTTCATAGCTCACTGTGTAGCAGCTGATTGGCACGTGCAAAGCACTGCCTCCCAGAGCAGATTATCACCTTTGATCCAGCAGATCAGAATAGCAGCTAAGAAGCAGGAAGAATCCCCTGTTATCCAGTTACAGTACACAAGGTTTTCCACTGGTATTTTTACTTCTGTTTTTGGGAGGGAGGCAGGAAGTCCATTGCTAATCTTATGTCATACCCTTCTGCTCTGGTCTGTTGAGGTGATGTTTTAAAGCCAAAGTATGTGCATATGCTAGGATGTGTTGCAGAATAACACTTGCATGATGACTGTTGCTGTTTCAGACTCTAGTTGAGAATTGTGTTGACCAGTTTACACCAATTTTGAAGATTTTACTTTTTGTCTCTATGTAGGAAGCTGCAGGCAAGATCTTGACTTGGAGTGGTTATTGGTGTAGGATTGTTTTTGGTTTTGAAGTTTTTGAAGAGCACCATAGTTAATACTTGGCTTTGAAGATGTTCAAGACCTCATGGGTGATTCAATGTTCTCTGAGAAAACACTCCTTTATAAGTAAAATAGAATTTTCCAAGTAAACATGCCCCATCCTTGGAAGTATTCAAGACCAGGCTGCATGGGGTACTAAACAACCTGATCTAGTGGAAGGTGTCCCTGCCCATAGCAAGAGGGTTGTTACTAGATCTGAAAGATCCCTTCCAACCCAAGCCCTTCTGTCTAATTGAAGTTTTTGAATAGTTAGCTAACCAAAGATAAGGAAAAGAATACTCTCATGTTTTGAAATCCTTGAAAGGGCAAGTAAACAGCAGCAATTTTCTAAAGCAGCCCTTTATTAGAAGTATTTCCTAGTAAAGATTCAGAAGTAGAGTGTAAAAGTAATTGCTTCTGAAGCACTGCTAAAGAAGTGCTTGTTAAACATTAATTTCTTCCTGCTGTAAGAACTTCATGTTTCTAAATAGAAGCCCTCATCCCCCTACTTGATTTCCCATAGCCTGTTTCTGCAGAATTCTTCCAAAACTGCTACATATTCCATGGTTCCGCATATTTTTGTTCTCACTAGGGGTTTTTTAGGTGCTGGGGTGAGGGGTGAAGCCAACTCTTTATCAAAAGGTAGCAGTTACAGTTTTTGCCTGCAGTTTAACATGGCTTGCCTTCACAGGCTTTGTGCTGGGTTTAATGGGAAAGAAGTTAAAACAATAACCTAAGGAAATGTTTCCTGAAAAAGAAGTTGTGCCAAGTATTCATAAAGTCTGTCACTGCCATGAGACGTTTTCAGTAAAATGGCAGCACTGCAAAACACTGGATTTAAGACTGTTTGGTGTGGGCATAAATAATTTCTTATATCTCTCTTGCCTGAGGAAATAAGGGTTTTCTTGTCCACTACTGACATAAAATACCTTAAATGGAAGCAAGAAAATAATTTCAAAGTAGATGTCAGGCAAATTTTGCAGTGATGATGATAATGTAGCATTTAAGTAATTGCCTCAGGTGCATTAAAAAGGATGCCTTTAACAGATCAAATATTTCTAAGGAAAGTTATAGTTCTGCTGGTTGGAGGGCTGGATTAAGTGAAGTCCCTTCTAATTTGATTTTGGTTATGATTTTTAATTAGATTGAGTCATGACAAAGTTGGCTGAGAAAATACCAGTTAAGTTACGCTGGCTAAATAGTTCTGTTTACTCAAATCAACTACCATTTTTCTAATTTAAACATCTCTCATGACTCAGGCTGACAATTTCAGAGAGTATTATTAGCTTTTTAAAATGAGTTGTAAACACAGATGTCAATTTGAAAAAGATGAATTCTAGTAACTTTAAAACATTGAGAAATTGCAATGTGCAGCTTGTATTGTAGAGCTATTACTGCTTTGGCAAAGACCTATGTGTTAAAGTCAGATAAACAGTTTACATCCAAAGTTTTAAATAAGTGATAATTTTTCCGAGGTAAAATGTCATATTACTTTGCCATTGTATTGTGCTGTAAGGATCTAGATTGTTATCTGAGACAACATCTGAGCCTGTGAAGCATATCCTTGAGATCTGCACAGTCCCACCAGAGGAAAGCAAGGTAGTGTAGATACTGATTGTGGAATTTGATATGTGGCCCTTCCCCAAATTATCTTTTCTGGCATTCAGACCAGTAGGCCAACTGCTCTGAAGACAGTGTAGCAGGGAACACAAAAAAAAGAAAAAGTCATAGCTGAAACTTGTGAGATACTGTAGTTCTGTGATGGCAAACAATTTGTCTAAACTTTGTTTTTGGTTTCATTGTTTGTCAGGCTGCCTACAGTGCCAGGCCCTCTGTGTGGGATGGTCCCAGACATCCTTGGTGGCGTGCAGAGGTCTCACTGAAACTGCAGTGTTTTCCTTCTCACTGTGTTATCCTTCATATCTGGTTACTTGTTGCCTTCCATTTAATCCTTCAGTTTCACCTCTACAAAGTTGGTTTGTTGCTAGCATAGTTGCAGGTGATGTTTACATGTCCTGCAAACGAAAATGCTGCCAGGAGCAAAATAATCCCTTTCTTCTGTTGTTATCTGACAGTCTGTTTTGCTTTATCAGTAGATGAGAAGCTTCTGCCAAGATGACGCACTAATTCCGTAACAGTTATTTGAGTCAATCATATCATTTTGTGTACCATGTTTTTTGTGTCAAAGTGAATTCCTCAAGTTATAGACCATTGAAAATTCAAACAGCTTGGGAAATACCCCAGGACTGTGTGGGAGAGTAGAATTCTGGAAAGCACTGAAAAGCTAACAAGTGGATAAACATGAAATTAACACATCCATCATTAGTTGATACCAGTTATGTAAAAGGGCACATGGTCAGTGTTTCCAGGCTAAACAGAATGTGTGCAGCCTGGGATAATCTTTGAACACAATGACAGTGGGTTATAATCAGCCTCATAAGACTGCTAGAAAATGAGCTGCTCTCATTCTTCTTCCTTTCCAGAGAATTAATGTAAAGTTAAGGAGAAATCTGTTCTGAGATTAGATAGGCATTTTAGTGAAGACATCAATGGCTCCAGGTTTCTGAGGGTGAAACCCTGGAAAACATAAGTGTTTTCAAGAAGGAGGGGAATCACATATGTGCATTTGTTTTCCAGGTAAAAGTTGGGCATTTTAGGTCTTTACAATATGCCTGTTTTTCAGTTGTCTTCATGAACCTATGTCATGCCAGCAGTGTAAGTAAAACAGGAGTTTTCTGTAAGGATCTCTCTGGGAATCTTTTGTCTGTGGAGGCTCCAGGTGTTCTAAAGTTAGTACTTCCTTCTTTTTAGTCAAAACTCCATAGCCCTTGGGGCTAGTATTGTACACTACTATTATGCAATTCCATTTACAGTTAGGAATATGCCTCAGCAATTTGTTTTTAATGTAGGCTGACACTTCTCACACAGTGTGGAGAGGTTTTAAGAGTTAAAATTCACATTTGTAATCCTGTATTATATACCAGATTCTTTTGAATTTTGCCAAAAATCACAGCAGACTATTAGAACTGTTTTGCAGCTATCACTGAAGTATATAGGTACTCTTATGGTTTGAACTACTGGATTTATAATTACCTTGGTCAGTATAATTCTAACTACTTTGGATAATCTTCAGATTACTAATATTGAAAAGTCGTATAAGTATCATAAAACTTCTAGGATATTTTTGTTGTGCTCTTTTGTAACTGAAGATTAGAAATGACAGATATACAATCTTGAACATGTGAACGAACTGAGATGACACAGAGAAGACTTTAGGTTTAGAAGTCATGGGAACTTTCTCTGTTCTGTTGTAAGACTTCTGTAATTCTGGGAAGTGGAATATTAAAATAGTTTGAAGACTGTAATTGGTATGTGATGAAAGATGGCAACTGATATGCAGAGAGTTGAGTTTTGTGTGTTTTATTTTCATCCCAGAAGTTGTGTGATGGACATATGTGGGGCTGATACTCCTAAATTGCTATTACTGCATTAAAAATGTCCTCATCTGTCTTCAGGGCACTGATTTTAATACAGAAGACTGAGTGTTGCTTGCTTTCTAGCTCATCTTCCAGCAATTTGTACACTAACATTCATGCTAATCATTCAAGAGTGTATTGAGTTCAGCAGCATAATTCAAAAGCAAACTGTGCTGTGAGACGTGTATCAGACACCTCCCTTTTTTTTAAACAGACACTCTTTCTGTAAAATGTAATTTTTGTCACCAGTAATGCCACAGCTGTACTAACCTGGCAGGTGCTGCTCACAGCCATGTTTGAGAGGCCTGGTGCCTCCCAAGGTGTGTTTATCAGAGCAGCTGTGGCAGCTGATGTCAGATGTCAGCCCAGTGCCTGTCTCTGACAGAAGCCAACAGTAGATACTTGTCATAGAAACAAGAGTGGTGCAAATAGTAGATAGGGTGGTCCATCTCTGGAACAGTCTCTCTGCTTCAAGCAGTTTTTGGCTGAGAAGAAACTCCAAGCTTTTGTAATACAGTGATCATTTTGTGAACTTGCTCTGTATGTTGTTGGACCCAGCATGAAAGTATGGGGGGAGGGTAAAATGATGGTTGTCCCCACCACCCTCTCCACCCTGGAAATTTAGAGTAGCCAAAAATACAATATTGTATTTCTGTATCAAATGTCTTTTTAATGTCAGAGATACAATAATGAGAGAATATTTTTGTTTGCTTGCATATCTGTCCACCTTTTTGTTATGTATAAGAATGTGTACATTTCTTTTGTAGCCACGTCATGAATACTTTAATGTGCCAGTGTACTAAATGGCTTCATTCATCATGCATGCAGAGTTTCAGAGGAGATAGACCTGTGACTTACTCATGACAGAACATTATCATCAGCTTGCTGAATCCAGTCATCTCGAATCTAATAGAATGCCACGACCATTCTCTGCTGTTGTACTTTCCTCTTCCCCCTCTGTTTTACAGTGTTGTCTCTGCACATGTCTCATTTCAACAAAACTTGTGCTTGTTGGCATATGGCTTAACTTTTTTATTGTGTGTAAGCTTGAAGTCTTATGCTTAAAAGTTCTGTAGCATTTTCTGAGCTAAACACCTATATACTGTAACACGTATACTATAACATTACTCGACTGGTGTTTATCTTTCAAATAAGTTGTAGTGATATTTAAACATACACTTAAAACCTGTATGTGATGTTCATACTTACAGAGAAACTAGTGAAGGAGTACTATCATGTGAAATGTGTATACAGACACGTATAATGATGTTACACACAATTCTATGGATCATGCATCTTAATTAAAGGTGCAAATACCAATATTCTTTTCTGAAAACTGGCACAACAGCATGGCTGACTTTACAAAGAGGAGGAAGGCAAAATTTATTAGGTAGAAGAGAATGACTTAGGTAAATCTGAAGTTAGAACATTTGTATTTAAATGTTCAAAACACTCTTGTGAGTAGTTGAACAATTGCTGCCAGTGAAGGTGAGAACAAGATCATTGTTTTACAAATGAATAATAGAATCATAGACTCATCAATGTTGGAAAAGACCTCTAAGATCATTGAGTCCAACCATTAATGTTTAGGGTTGGAAAGATACAAGTCCATTAACAGTATACTTGACACATGTCTTCTTAAATTGACATTTCCAGGTTTAAGTGCAGGCTGCCTTGTGTGTCTGAGAACTGCCACAGGGGTGAACATGAGTGCATTCAATTCAGTTCATAAAAAGCGGGCAAGTGTTGCATCCTCCCTTTGTAACCTGAAACCAATGCTGGTTTTGAAAATTGTTTTAGTGTAATTAACAAGGAAGTGGCCACTGAGAGTAACCATGAACAGCTAGTTCTATATGTGGTAATGCACTACCTTCCAAATGTTAAACTGACATAAAAATGGGAGATTTGGGAAATTAGACAAAAGATTTGGATTGGATTTGCAGCATTCTGAAATCTTAGAAAACAAGATCATAGGAGTGGTTTTCCATTTCCAAGTTTGCCTTTTTTTCTGTAAGCCATTAACAATGTGTTCGGATGTCTGGTTAATGCTGCTTTAGCCTGCATTATTTCATGCCTGTTGGCTTAAAATGCTGTGCATTGAGCTGTAATGAGATGCTGTTTTTCTTGTTATCTGTATACAGCTGCTTGCTTCTAAATGACTAGGTAATGAATTAGCTTTTCTGGCATGTTTGAAATAAAGTATTGCATGCACTTTGTCTCACGTGAATGACTTTTTTCCTCATCTGTGTTCTGATATTTCAAATTTGCATTGTTTGCCTTGGGTGATTCTGAGCTGCAGGTAGTGTATAATACTGCAGAACATTTTCCGTAAGAATTGGATAAAATGTTTGACACTTACTAAAACAAATAATGTGAACAAAACATAATTTATTCTATTTGTTTCTTAAAAGTCATAATTGATTAAATTATTCCTCTAGCAAAACACATTATCCTTTAGGTGTTCCTTGAGATTATATTGTTGATGAGTGCCTAAGAAGGCATATCTGCCTCAAGGTTACTGCTGGAGTATTAAAAAAAATAAAATATTACTGAGTTTTACAGGTGAGGTATCTGTGGACAAGTAGCCAATGCCCTTGAAATAGGTTGCTTTAAATTGTTAGCCATTGACTTTGGTTTACTTGAAGAAATTTCGTCTTTATTTAACTATATGCCTGCTGAAACCACCTATGACTTTGAATTGGCAGTGGAGACTACAACACTAAACCTGCTCTAAAGACAGCAGTGTTGTGTATTTCTTTGTAGCTATTGAGAACTTTATTTTCAGGTAACTATAAATATGCTGTTTCACCACTGAGTAACTCTAAGTGTCCACTGCAGTCTGATCAAGATAAAACTGAAAAGTGAATCTATTATAAATGTTTTCAAGACCCTGACATGCTTGAGAAGTTACGTGCTGTTAGAATACTCTGAGTTCAGTTGCCATAGTTAACAATGTAGGATTTCTTTCTTGAGTAAAAGCCTTAGGTTGGTGGATAAGGGGGGGATGTGTGTCTTCTAAAATGAATGCAAAAAAGTAATCTGGGAATATAACAGGTTATATTAAAAATGCTCCATAACCATTTCTTCAATCAGTGTCTCCTTTTAGGGGATTTGTGTTAAAATACACGCGTAAATCTTTAATCCTGCCATCCTGTCTGGCTTTATCAAGGTCACTGCAGTTCTAAGAATATATAAATATTGCATCAGTGAGGGAGGAAAAAAAAACCAAGCCACCACTGCATCTTTAATACACCAAGTATCTTATTTCCAGATTTAACTTGCCTTTTTCTTGCAATTCCTTGCTTGCTTCTGGATTTTGGAAGCCATTTAAAAGTGCTCAGAGGAGGCTTGTTCCAAGCTCTGATTGACTCTTAAATGAAGTTGCCTTTACCGTATCAGAGCTTGTTCCTTCACTGCTGAATCACCTTATACATGAGCTGAATAAGGACAGTAAACTTGACATTTGGTGCTGCATGGTCAAAGTTGATAGACAGTGTTCTAATGTTACTTGCAAGATTTGAGGTGTTTAATTATGTATTTTACAGGCAACTTTTTTTCTAAAAAATATGTACAAAGAGTTGAATTTGTTGGCTGCCTTAACTGTTATCTGCCTTTTTTTTCTGCTGCTTGACATGTCTTGTTTTAGGATGCTAAAGTAAGTTTATTCATACTCTCATTATTAAAGCTGTTTGTTTCCATATGGGCACAGTATCCCCTTTTATTTAATATGACATTGTTAATAATTATGGAAAAGGTCAGCCTAATGTTTCTAGTTTAAACTATTTCTATTCAGATGCTATGGAAATAATGAATACAAAACTGATGATAACCCTTTTGAATTTGGTATTAAACAACCTGCTCTGAATCTAAAGAGAGCTTTTTAAGATTAGAATTAACCTAAAACTTTGTGGCTGATGTGGAATAATAAAATTCTTGTCTTAAAAATTCCTCTGCTTCTGAAAGGGGGGAATTTATTTGACATCAGGCATACCAAGGTACCTTGACCTGGTTTTATGAATTAAGCATGGGATCACTGTAAAAAAAAAAAAAAAAAAAATTTATAAAGAGCTTAAGGGATACTGTATCTTAGTTGCATCAGTAGTTTCATTCATCCGTTTATTCATTATACCCTAACAGGGTTTTGAGACCTGTGAAACAATTCACCACAAAAATCACTGACTCCATTGCAAGATGCTTCCCCGTACCTCCCCAATTCCTGTCTCTGTTACTTGGTTGTGATTTGTTCCCTGCTGGTACATCTGAATTGTTTTATTTTTATTGTGCTTAAGGGCAGTGAAATCTACCAGCTATTCCTGTGAACCATGACAATCTAATTAACAACTCTGTGAAAAGTGCAGCTAATACCATGTTTGCAAACTGCAGTACTTGTATGTTTTCATGTCTTTCAGCTTTTCTTTTTTAATTCAGCATCTTCCATACTAACCCATGTTCAGTGCTGCTCAGTAGAAACACAGGGTTCATTTACTGCTGTCTCAAATTTTCCCTCCATAGGAAGCAGAGACCCCACGTAGTGTACTTGAAGAAATCGGATTGACATAAATCTTCACTTCAGCTGATGCCATCTCAGTGTTTCATACTGTAAATGTTCACTGCCTTCATTGTAATGTTTAGCTAATGGTGTAAGATGCTGTTTGTCAGTATTACTGTTTTGCTAAGCTGCTTCATTCAGGCCTACAAGAAAAATATTTCTGTTTGAAAAGGGAACAAGAAACCTAAGTCCAAGATTTATAAATGAAAGGGAATTAGATTTAAATTGACTCATTGTCTCCCTTCACTGCATTTTTAGGAAAATTTGACTTCAGTAAGTGTACTGTTTTTTATAAGGAAACTTGACTTCAGGAAATAAATGTATTATTATGATATATCTAAATGAAAAGAAACTACACAGACAACTCCAAATATGAAATGTTATGGTGTAGAAATTGTGTTTATGCAACCAAAGAATTTGTTCATCTACATTTTTTAGTCACCACTTGTGATAATTCTGCTTATTTCAGTTGTTGCATAAAGAATGGAAGTACCTGTTTACTACTGAATTTGTCATTATACCAAAGAATCCTGCCAGAATCTGCATATCAAACTGGTAAAAACTGTTAAGGTGATAACTGCTTTTTTCAAGAAAACTGCAAACTGATTAGCTCACTAGACATGAAGGTGTATTTTAGTGTAGCTACCTTGAGCAAAACTGTGCAAGTTACTACTCAAAAGGGAATGCTTGGAGGAAAAAAAAAAAGGAAAAAACCCAAACTGAATAAGGATACTGGTTTTAGGTCTGATACTAGCTTGCTCTGACCATGACACAAGAAAGGAGGTCAGCTTTCTGACAGAGTAGAGGGGTGCATGATGGAATTTGGATACTTTCAAAGATAGGAAAGAAGGAGCTTTACAAAAGGGACTTTTTATTATTTTCTTTCCAAGTTTACCAATTAATTTGTATTTATTGGTGTTTTATAGTTATGCTTCAGTGGGTATATAGGTTCTGTAGGGAATAAAAAAGGCCACACTACATGTCAATGTCATTTAACTGCTTTTCTTAATTTACACCCTTAAACATGTGACACAAAACCCCTTAATTTGAAACTCCTGCATGATGTACAGTTGAACCAACTAATTTGCAGTGACAGCTCTTAAAATTTTAGATTTACATAGTATTTTCATTGCAAATCCTGTAGCCGATATCCAGTAATGTTTTGACACTTTGAGCAAACCTTCAGTGATTATAAACTAAACCTGCTTCATTTGAGGAAATTTGATTCACGTGTGGTTTTGAGGAGGTAGTGCCATGCCTGGGAGTCGCCAAGTTCTGCCATGTGTCTGCATGGTCTCCGTGGAGATGGGGTTGTGCCCTCCCTCCCCAGGAATGTCACTCTAGGAGCTGTGGCTTGTTCACCAGAGTAGTGCCATGCTTTCACAAATCTTGGCTCCGGCGGTGCTGATGGCAGCAGCAGTTCTGTGGCCAGCTGGAGGGCTGGGTTGTGGCTCGATGGGATCACAGCTGAGTAGCACCCAAGAAGAAAAGCACAGCGTTGCTGCTTCCAGGGCCCCTGATCCGGATCCCAGCATAAATGCTGGTGGCAACAGAAGGGCCAGTGGGGGCAAGGCTGTGTGTGCTACTCCTGTGGCAGTGCTGGGGTGGTGCCTGTGAACTCAAGGCATTAGAATTTGTCTACTTAATGCCCATTCTAGGGTTTACACATAGAGATTCCAGATTGCTGGAGACTGTTTTTGTCCCAGGGCATTTCCCCAGCGCACAGCAGGCAGGGATAGATGAGGGTGAAGCCATAGTGGAATGACGACCCTGCGTGTGAGATTGAAGTGGTAAAGTTACCTTAATTTAAGTCAAACCAGAAGCAATTTTATATATATTAAACATGTTTTTAAAGTTTACACTGTCACTTGTATGTGCTTGGCTGAATTAAGCTTTGTTGTGATTGTGACAACCTGTTTGACCTCTGTCTGTCACATTGGTTTAGTTGTAATAAATGTCCATTTTTACACCATTGCTGTGTGTTTATATGTAATTAGTGCTGATGTTCACAGAGGAAAGAAGAGGCTACTCAGTGCTGGCTTAAAAAAAAAGAGGAAATTTTATTACAGTGCTTAACCTGTTCTTGAGCACTTCATTAAAAAATGTTGAGTATACAATGTCCAAGATTAGTTATTTACATCCATTTAAATTGTACAGAAAGCAATAAATTAGCAAGTTTTTGGAAAGCTTACCAAATTAAACATGGAATTTATTAAAGTGGATGTTAAATTGATGGGGTACTACCACATCATTTGAAAATTAAAAGAAACCACATGTCCAGAGAGAGTTCTGGATAAAAGAGACTGAATATTCAGTTCTTTTCATGGAATTCTGAGCAAGTCAATGCAACATTCACAGTCGTGGTCTCAACCAAAGATTTCTCAGATTAATCTGTTCTCTCTCCCCTTTCTAAAGAACTGAACTGGTTGATGTTTTCAGTAAAAGCATAGAGAAAACTTACCATCTTTGGGCATTTCTGAAATTAATTTGAAATAAAATTTCGTTTCTTGAATTTCCTGTCTTGTGGGGGAAGGGGTGGGGGGGTGGAGCTGAAGAATCAATTAGAATTTCTGGATTGTTTAGGCAAGTTGATTGTTGGTTTGAGTGTCTTCAACTTCACTGACTTAATTCTAATTGGAAGAGGCCCTCCTAAAGATCTGCTCTTCCTTTTGGGTTACAGCCACAATGATGGTCACCCTGTGGCTGCCTCTGTGAAGTTACCACATGGCATGGGTTACGCTTGTACAGCTTGCTTTGCAGTCTGCTCATGGCTTGACAAAGTGTTACCTGTCCATGTTACATCAGTCTTGGTTTTTAGCCGTAGTACTGAATTCAGCTGATACATTGGGCTTTATTTTCATGACAAGCTTACAGTGAAAGCAAAATGAGCTGCACTCTTTAGATGATGTAAGAAAGTAAATTAGGCCTCTAGGTTATGAACTAGCATAGACTTTCATCTTTCATGTTTTGTAAGAAGTGCTGATCCAAGACAGGAAGCAATAGCATCTTTGAGCAGGTTCTTGCATGTCTTTAGAAAAATACCCCCGTTATTTTAGAAAAATACCCCCGTAACAGAAATGTCACTGTTACACTTGTGGGCAGTTTCTGATACCCTGAATGTGCTAACACAAAACTGGATCCAAGATAGCCATGCTGCCATCACAGGCATAGAGCTGGAGAGGAGTCACTTGGGATGCGTTTTGGATGATGTGCCCTATACACAAAGGAAGGGGCCAGACAGGAAAGGTCTTTTAGGGTATGCTTGTTCCCCTTCCATAAGAAATGCCATGCATTCACCATGCAGACATGTGCTACCCCTCCTCAGCCTGTGATGGGGGTTTGCTACGCTGGACAGGCAGACAGGGAATGGAAATCCCAGAGGTGGCCATGGGTACAGCTGGAGGGAAGGCACTCTGCTGCGAGGGGCAAACCCAGTTACCCGATGCCTTAATTCTGCTGGGCAGCAACAGTGCCTGTGCCTATGGGAATTCCCACCAGGCTGCCACCATTCCCCTTGTGCTGCTGGAACAAGGCAGCCTTGCTGCCCGGTGGGGCTGTTCCTCATCCCACAGACAAGCTGGAGCAGCGCCTGCTCCCCATCCTGACTGAAACAGGCTGTCTGACCAACCCTGGCAATGCCACCCTGAGCATCTGTGTAAACACCTGCCCCCAGAATCACTCCAAAGCACCTCTGTGATCCCTGAAGAATTCACAGCTGAAAAGTGTTTTGAAAACTGCTGCTTTTAAATAGCCATTAAAAAACAAAACAAAACTTGGCCAGCATTAATTCACTTTATAAGGTCCTTTTCTGTGGAATATGCAGAATAACATGCAATGGGAACAGGCTATTCCTTGCAAATTTAAACCCTTTCTGTGTTTTTCTAGGGCTTCTTCCCTTTGGGAAAAAAAGAAATAAGCTTAACATTAAAAAACTTCTGGTCTGTTTGTCTCTCCAGAATAAATAGCTCACTCAGCTATTAAGGAAACACAAAACCATGCATATAACACTACTTAAGGTTATGAAGCAGAGAAACAATACTGAAAACTATGAACTCTGAAGTTAGAAAACTGGTTGAATCCCAGGTTTCATGCTAACAAATGCAAGCTAAATGTCAGATCTACAGCACTCAGATTCTGTGTAATACACACACTGCGGGTGAATGGCAATCACAGCTACCAGTCCCACACTGCACAGGTACAACCAGCATGGCTGGGTCCAGACCTCAAGAAAAACAAGCTGAAGCTTCAGCCATTATAGTAGCAGAAATAAAATATATTTAAAATGTTACATGCAACTCTGAGCAAATACTTTTTTTTCTTAATTACAAGAACCTTTTTTAAAAATAAAAAGAAAAATACAGCCACTCAGCTTCCCAAATGCCATTATAAATCTGTGGGGACAATGAGCCTAATTACCTGTGGAATTCTCACATGAGTGGTAGTTGGTACTTAGTTTCTAATCCCACAGAGGCCTGGCTTGCTTATTTCACCCAATGGATCACGGGTTCCCACCACCCACTCCACCACTTCTTGGGCTCCATAGTTAATTTTGCTGGGATGATGCCAGCGGCACGACATGGAATGCACAGCACCTGCCGAGGGAAGCAAGGCAGCCCCAGGTAAAGGAAGATGTTCCTGGACTGCTGCTGGCATCTCTCCGCACAGGAAATGCCAGGGAACTGAACCAGAGTTTGCCCTGTGCTACACAAGTGACCATTGAGACAAATGAGCATGTACAAAAAAAATACACAAACCCCCTCAGGTCTAGTCAGAAAAAGGTACCTTGTGAGAAACTGGTGGTCACAAATCTCTCAAAGGGAATTTAAAATTAGTGCTGTCTATCATTTGAAATATGCCTTTCAAACAAAGTTATTATTTCAAAAGTTATGCTATTAAATTACAATTTCTACATCTTTAATAACTAAAACATTTAATCAAATTAACTAAGCTACATCTCTGCCTACAGTTATGACAATATATAGTGAAAGTCGGGTTTGAACTGAACATCAATATATAGCACTTTTTTTGTATTACTCCATACTGGACAACAGTTACACATGAAAAAAAGAAGGAAAAATGTATAATCAGCATGCTAGGTGCAGTATGCATTTAGAAAAGCAAAAATATATATATATTATATTCAGAAGCAACGTTCACTCACTTTTAACTATCCTGGGGGAAAAAACTTTCTTGCTGTGAGGAATGCTATTGGTAAAGTTTGGATAATGCAGACTTTCTATGGTAGTTCGTGTTACCTCATTGGAATCTTAATGAATTTCTATTTGGGAGCACTGCACACCTACTTCAGGCTTCTAACTCGAAGGGTCTGATCTGTACTCTAAAGGCAGGAGCCCAAGTTCTTTGGAGAGGCTAAAGAGAGGGAGGTATCTCTGCAGACCATTTAGGGCACCTGTACCTTCAGTGCCAGAAACTGCTAACCCCAAGCGTCTGAGGACACCGAGGTGCCCAAATTAAATACCTGAAGTTAAGCCATATGAAGTACAGTCCATCTAACAGCACAAATATTTAATTTAAAAGTGAAAAAATATTTGTAAGAATTTATCTAACTGCAGGTACTTTGCTAATACAGCTGTCATTTTAAAAAGGTTTTGTCCTGATAACTTCATTTTTATGTACCCTGCTCTCCACCTTGGCCGTAGGAAAGTGAGGCAGTAGGGTGCCTAAAATTGTTTGTAAAATAAACCTAAAAACCCTAAAAACTCAAGTCCTCTCCTTCCAAAAACATAAAGTGTTCTTTTAATTATAAAAACCTTCGGTTTCTTCAGGCACTCTGCAACTATCTTGATTGAGCCTTCACAATCACATCTGCATCTTTGGTTCCCACATGGGACACTTTCCACCCCTCCAGCACAGATTAGGCAAGTTGTTTTCACCTACAAATGGTGTGCAGCCAAGAGGTATGCCAAGTATTTTCTATCCTCCCTCGAGGATTACAGTTGCATGGTCTCCACTCTTACTTGGGGATTAAGGTACTGAATAAATTGATTCTTTCTCTGTGTACTTCCCTACTTGGTTTTAGTCTACTACAATCCCTACAGGCAATTAGCTCAGCAGCTCAGTCAGGGGAGAGAAAAATCCAACACTCATGACCACAAAGCTCCTACTGGGAAAGTATTGTACACTCAAACGGTGATGTCTTTGAGATCCCTTTTCTTAAACTCATAAAACGATTATATTTACTTTGTCTAGAAAGAGATTTCCCATAAATAGATGAAAAATACAAAGGGCAGTTGTCTACACAGATCTCAGTCTGCAGCGTGCTGGGGTGTGAATTTACTGCACACTGGCTGTTCTGTATGAACTCCCTACAGGGACAGGAAACACTTAACAGACACGTAACAGAAATGAGCATATACCAAAGAGGCTTTACTTCTCTATTTGTACTCAGTGTGTATCCAGGTGTTGCAGCAGTTCAGAGGGACAGAGCAGCTAGAGTACTTGACGTTCACACCTTCTATAGGACTTAAAACTTTCAATTTTCTGAAGCTTAACACACAGTAAACTAGGTTCCTTTATTAGGAAGAAACATTTTAATGTGCAAGAACACTTTATTTGAAAGTCAAATATATCTGGTGCCCTATTGTAAAGATTTCTCTGTCAGCTCTATTTTTGACCAATTACTGATCTCTAAAAGTAATTCTCACTTTGTTTTGGGAGTTTCACTATTTTTTCCTCTGCTGCTCGATCTCTTTTTACCCCTGCTCCTGGATCGAGAGGAACTCCGGCTTCTGCTCCTGCTGCGAGTTCGACTGTGACTTCTGCTGCGACTGCGGCCTCTCCTCTTCCTCCCCCTGCTGTGCGACCTCCTCCTCTCACGACTCCTCGACCGCCCCGATCGGTGCCGCCTCTTGTTTTTGCGGCGATTCTTTTTTCTCTCGGATTCTCCGTTTCTCCGGTAAGAATGATCTGGGCTCGGGCTGCCCCTTCTCCTTGACCGGCTGTAATAGTCATCACGATGGCTTGATCTGTTCCTCCTTTCAGAGTTTTTAGACAACTGATTAGTCCGCTCAGGAGAAATACGTATGTCTCTATTGGCCTCCCAAAATTCATTGTTTGGGTTTTTGAATACGTGAAGAAAGTTGCAGTGTTTCCCTCTTGGACACTTCTGCCTTTCAAATAAGCCTGCAACAGATCAGGGTTTGCTTTTTTATAAGCCAGGCTGCTTAAACCTCTTTTTTCAATATGTACCTACTGGGAATAAACTTAATAAACTGAATTTTACTTCTCTGAACAGAAAAACATGCATATGACCACCTACCAATTTAATTCACACAAGATTAATTTTCCCTGTGTACTTTTCTTGGAATTAACTTTTTAACAGCTATGAAGGTTTGGTTTTAGCTTAAAACATTTTTCATTTTTCACTTAATTTCATTAAATTTCATTTACCTTAATCTAAAAATGTAAATCTAGATTAAAGTTAAATGTGATAGTTACTGCTAAGAACTGTTGATAGTTCAGAAACTGCTGTTGCTTTTTGAGAGATAAAGTAGTACTTTTGGTAGTTTCACCTTAAGATTATTATTCCCAAAGCTAGAATTCAAACATTCTTTTCCAGTCCAAGGTAAATCCACTAGAACAATTCAGGCACTCACGTGCCATGGTATAATATTCCCTTTCTTTCCTAGATCTACACAAGCAAGTTAGCGCATTTGTCTACAGCGTTAAGCAGATCTGAAAGCTACAGACTAATCCTTCTTTTTCCCTTCCATAAATACTCTTTCAATAACACTCGTTCTCTTTTCCAAGTGTTCACATGACTCACCACAAATAGCAGTTTTCCACCTGGTTACAGGACAGAATTCACAATGAAGCTGTCTGCCTGCATACCATCGTCCACTGAACAGGGCCAGAGCTGCCTGACAGTCCTTCTCCCTTTAAAAAGTAAAACAACACAGAGCATTACCATCACACAGTCATTTCCCATGTCACGTATCGATTTTGAGCTCCCATTACAGTATGAGAATGATCTCATGGTTATACAAACACTTCTCACTCATTACTCAGCTTTGGAGTTTGGTTCTAATGCTCAGTACGACTGCGAGTACTTACGACTGGTACTGGACATACACATTCCCTCGCAGGTGAGGCTCATAGTTGCAGCTGACCTAAGGGGATAGGAACACAAGGTTAGTGCAGCGAAAGGTTTATGCTGTACAGCAGCTCATGCATTCTGAGATGGGCTAATAATTTATGACAGCTCATCCATATCAGCTTCTATATGATTTTCTTCTGAACATTTAGCCTTAACCAAGCAAAAGAAAAAAGCCTTTCTGGCTTATGTTTGACTGTTTCCAGCATTATGCTTTGATTAACTCTGGGACCTCAGCTTCACTTAGTCCACCAGACAGTTTGTACTCCATTGTCTTGCACTTGTCTGGGAGAACCCTACTGTGCAACAGCCAAATCTGCTCTGAAAACAATTAGTAGTATCCTCATGTGAAAAATGTGGGATTCATTACAGTAAGAGACTCTTTAGAGCAATTTACCTTCACAGTATCCCTGTGAGATGGGTTAGAAAAGCTGAAGTCACCAGCTTTCACTGTATAAGTTCTAAAAAGCCCTTTTTAGTATGATTTAGCATTCAAAGTATATCCAAAGCTCTCAAAAAATACACAAATTACCTTCCAAAAAGCTTGCTGCTAGTTACAAATGATTCTGATGGGCAGGCCCAAGCAGGTGGAACGCAGTTCCCCAGGGCAGAACTATGATCCCAGCCTCTATTGCCCCAGGCCTCTTCCAATATCCATAACAAATGGGGCTAACAGCTCCTTTCATCCCTGAATCCTGACTGACCCTCAGGAAATACCTCTTCCTGCACTGGATCAGAAAAGACCTTCAGTCACAACAACAAAACAGTGGTATAATTAAATATTACCAGATAAGGAGTCAAACTATTTGACATAAACAATGCCAACACAAGATCAAGTGAGAATCATTTTGGCATAGATATTTTTTGATAAGAAAAAAGAGTGTTTTATCGGGATCTTCCAGATTCTGGAGCACCTTCCCAGCAAAAACAGCAGGAATAAAACCTTGGGCTACACTGGAAAAGGAAGTCAGTGGAAAGAGGGGTGTGTATAATCTGATTCTAAACGGTCGCACAGACTCAGCTCACTCACAGTAAAGGTCCCTGCAGCACACGTCATTCCAAAGCATCTCTAATGTAATGAAAATGTCCATGAGAATCACCTTGTGATTGCACAATTGCCTGGGAAGCTAAGGAATGCCACACTAACAGTCACAGGGATCCAAGTAGGTGCAGCTTAGCACAGCTGCACAGAACAATACAAGGCCAAGGACCTGACTGATGGTAAGACTTTCAACCCACCTCCCCAGGGAACCTACATCCTGTCTTCTAGCACAGAGCACGGCTTGCTGAGAGCCCATGAGTCAAAATACGAGGGGAGACTCCTCCAAACAAGTGAAGGTTTCCTACCTATAAAGCTCATTATGCTACTATTGAAAATTCACTCTTTCTACTTTACTCTTGTTTGAAATGCTAATACCATCTCAGTCCTGAGGCAGCTGTCAGTAGATGGAAACAAAAGGAGAAAAGGCACCATGTGCCTCCTGGTGACTGCAAGAAAACACTCAGGAATGGCAAGCAGAAAGGGATGCTGCCACAGATTCTGATACAAGGAGATTTCACCATCCAAGCTGCATATTTTGGGGCAACATGGGACTTAACACACATCATTCATCTCTGAGGTCTTCATTTACAGATCTCTCTTTTCCCTCATAAGAAATCACAACATAAGTGGGAAAAATTCAGTACAAAACATTCAGCAAACCAAATGAACAAGTCAAGGACAGATGAGAAATCTCAACACCATTTACATAACTTTTTATAATTCTTCCTACTGGAATATCTACTAGCTTTTCAGTTCATTGTAATCTGACTTTATTTTATCCAGCCAGTCCTAAAATGACATTGTTTGGGTGTACACTCCAAATACATTTCATATCCCCACTATTTCATTCCTTAGGCACAAATACAGTAGCTCAGATGTATTTATACTGTCTAACCATCTTAGTGGTCCCTCTGGGGCTTAGCACAGCGTAAGCAAAGAAAGGACTGTTGAGCAGTGTGAGTAACTTGCAATATAAAAGCACAAGCTTTTATAACAGTTCAGGGGAATGGGAGAGGAGATTCACCTGGAGTAAGACAATGCTCTGTAACAGCAGTGGCAGGTTTTCACTGACATGAGAGATGCACGGCTTGCTGTAAGTACACTGTATAGTTCCCTAATGCACACAGGATATAGCTGGGGCATGCTGGACAGAATTTCTCTCAAGGCTTGTAAACTGCACTTAAGATACACACCTTGAACTGAACCACCTTCCCCACATTCTGAAATTCCGGGAGCACGTCCTCATAGAATTCCAGGAACTGCTGGTAAGTCTCCTCATCACTGTACTCGAGACTTGCATCTGTGTCATAGTCATCCCTGCGGCACTGCTCCATGCCAAAGGTAATGAACATCCCTCGGACGAGGAGCGTCTTGCTGGATGTTGGGTAGTTATGCTTGCGAGAACACCTGAACAGTTGTAGTGAAGAAAGAAAAGTGGAAAGATTGGCACTTGCAGCAGACAATGCACTTGCTGAAGCTTCAAACACTTGCCATTTTCAGTTACAGTTATTATAAAAAAAAATCCATTAATGTGAGATCAACATATTTCAATTAGTAAAAGAAATCTTCTGGAATGAGTTTGCACATCATCTTAATGCTTCCTGCCATGCACAGATACATTCTTGCTTAAGAAAGCACATCTACAAAAGCTATAGATACCACTGTCACAACGAGAGCTGAAGTAACTTCTTTTAGACTGCTAGGGTTAAATGTGTTCCCTGTATCTGAAGGGCTTAAATGATTTCCAGCAGTCTTTCTATAAATTCATTTTACAGTAAGTCCCTGTTCTTCTTTTTGCAAACTGAGTAACTTTTACTGAAGTTGTTGTTATCATATGGGGGTGAAGAGAGGGAGCGAAGGAAGGACAGAATGTTTAGACCTGCAGTTGGATGAGTACTAGACTGGTATTTTTCCATTTCTAAAAAAACCAAACAAACAATTCTAAGTCAGTCTTATTCTGTCTCCCTCACCACCCAACATATTCAGGCTACATCTCTCACATGCTGAAATACAGTTCTCCCCCAGACACCTTTAGATCCAGTAAGAACATAGATGTTGGCCTAAATGTTTATTTCACTATACTTTATGATGTCCATTTCATACTTTCCCAAGCAACTGTGTCATGCACCCTCCAACACATTTCTCCTTTTCATGACATGATCAGAACAACATTCAGGCTAGTCTACTCTCGTTGTCTACCACTGGCACAGCACAGACAGACTGCAGGGAGGTCAGGTCTCAAAATGGACAATTACAACACAGAGTTCAGCTAGGAACTTTCTTTCTGCACGAAGTCAGTCAGAAATGATTCTCACCTTCTAGCTGACACCTTAGACTTCAAAAGCCAAACAACAAAAACATCCAATCTCCAAACCCAAAACTAAAACAGGAGACAACTAATTTGATTTTTTTTTTCCATTTTAGAAGCTGCTCAATTTTGCTGTTCAATTTGAATAATAGAACTGAAAATATTAAACCCAACCAATACTGTCTGTACACAAAATGAATACAGCACGACAGAACAAAAGGAACCCCAAGGAAAATTAATGACCCAAAAATCCAGTATTACTGCAAAATATTAGGGTTTGAATTACTGAGGAAACTGATAATAGTGAACTCAGCCAGTTTTAGCTTCTTCAAGATGCAGTGAGCTTTGACAAGATGTAACAATTATTTATTGGTAACACTGGCTCTTAGTTTCTCACAACTGCTTCCAACCCATCCTTCCAGTCCTTGCCCTGGCTGTACCTGTCCTTCTACTTAGAGACAACACCAGAGGTTAAAATGACCAGAATATGAAGGAAACAGGTATGTGAGGAGAAAGAAGGAAGGCAAAGGAGAGGTAGCTGAGACCAACAACTATGGGTAAAAGAAGGGCAGAATATGATATTTCTCAGTATTTGTTTTCCCTGGGTTATTCAGAGGTCAAAGCAAAACAATTCTATGCAATCCATAAATAACCCATGGAGGTTATCTCCGTTAAAGACCACTGAAAAAAACACTGCAAAGCTTACAAAGACCTAGACATTTGAAAAGCAAAAATACTGTCTGCAGTGAAATAGCTGGCCAATTTTTTATTACAGAATTCAATATGTATTTCAGAATAGAAAAAAAAGACATGGACTTGAAGCTTCCATATGTTGGATTATCACATAATTATCCACAATATACATTACACTGAAACAAATTACTCCTAGGATAAAGAAAACTATGATAGTTGGCCCACACATATTTCAGTGACAGAAGTTAGTAAAACAGCCTTATTAATATTATGCTGAAGATTCATGAAATAAATATCAGAGTCCTTCCCTGCTAAAGTGTTGTTCCTCCTTAACACAAAAAAAAAATCAGGGATTTTCTAGTCAGATGCTGCATTTGGGTCATCATCTTTCCTGGTCACTGATGAACAGGTACTCCATGAACCAGTTTACACTTTCGGCTTTCTCTGTGTCCTCTGGCAACAAGTTTCACCATTTGTCTAATATGAGAAACTCCTTTCCTTTTTAAAGCTCATAAACACTAAGAGACATCTGATTAAACTTCAAATAATCCTCATCCTACCCATGAGTTTCCTGTTGATCTACCACAGATTTCTTCCATCCCCTCTTTAAAAACAGAGTCTAGACTCATCAGCCACTTCTACAGAGCTGTGGCTCATCTCTCATCATCTTGTTGTCCTTCTCTGTTCTTGCCTTTTACTGTACTTCCCCCCTCCCAAGATAAGGCACCCTATCAGTGTACAAGAATCAAGAACGAATGTATCACACATTTTAACAGTGAGAATTCTGGAAGCTTTCCCAACTGCAGATTTACCTTAACTTGCTTTAGGCCACTTGAGATTTGATTTTATCTTTCAGGCAACATAGCATATGCAAATTAGACAACATAAAAAAACATCTGACATTTCAGGCCTGTACTAATAACAAACCAAACATATTCTGTCTGAATATATCTGTGCATGTGTCAGAGCTAAGGAAAACTCAGTCTGACCAATGTAACCAGAAGGTACCATCAATAATGTGCCATAACAATAAATAGCTCAATTCCAATAGCTTCTGCTCTCAATCCACATCCAAATATGTGGAATTATTTTATATAGCAATTTTTCTTCAGTTTGCTTATGACCTAATGAAGTTGCCTCCCTTTCGTCTCCCCAAAACACTTCTGTGCTGGTAAATACTCAATTGATTACCTGTCTCCAAACCGGCAGGAACCTGTTTTAATATAGAAGGGGCAATTTGCTCTGTCCTTCTCTGTTCCCAGATTCTCTGGGGGCTCTGGGTTATGCCAACTTGCACCATTCTCCAGCTGTGGAAAAAACATTAAAATACACAGACGTTAAAAAAGAATAAAAAAAGACAATGTCAAAAATAAAACTAACAGCTGAACCCACATGCAATTATAAGCACTGTGTTGCTACAAGGCAAGCTGAACCTATTTAAAACATTGTTTTCAAAGCTGCCCAGTGCCTTGGGTCTCACTTCTGTGTCACGGTTTAGCCCCAACCAAGCCCCTGCAGTCACTCGCTCACTGCCCCACCAGCAGGATCAGGGAGAGAATAAGATGGGTAAAAGCTGGAAAACTCATGGGTTGAGATAAAGACAGTTTAATAGGGAAAGCAAAAGCCATACACACACGCAAAGCAAAACCAAGGAATTAGTTCACTGCTTCCCATAGGCAGGCAGGTGTTCAGCCACCTTCAGGAGAGCAGGGCCCCGTTGCATGTAACAGTGACTTGGGAAGACAAACGCCATCATTCCAAATGTCCTTCCCTTCCTCCTTCTTCCTCCCAGCTTTATATACTGAGCATGATGCCATGTGGGCTGGAATATCCCTTTGGTCAGTTTGGGTTACCTGTCCTGGCTGTGTCTCTTCCCAACCTCCCATGCACCCCCAACTTCCTTGCCCGTGTGGCAGCACAAAAGCCCCTGGCTCCGTGTAAGACCTGCTCAGCAGTAACCAAAACATCTCTACATTATCAACCCTATTTTCAGTGCAAATCCAAACCACAGTCCCATACTGGCCATCATGAAGAACATTAACCAGTCAAAACCAGCACAACTGGAAGAGAGAGAGCTAGGACTATTCACTTATTTAAGCAACAGATCAAAGCTCAGCAAGCTTAGCATTACTCCTGTTCTGTGTGTCTAGAAATGACTAAAATAAAAGTAACCTGCCAAAGGCCAGAATTTAAAAAAATTAAATTCATAGTTAGCACTGGAAGTAAAAAGTGTCCATAGTGATGATCTTAGGCCATTAAGAATTCTATAATTCAAAGTGGGCTTACCAAGTTGCCATCCTTGACTGACTACCAGCAAGACAAAAACAGAGAATTTTCATTCTAACCAAACAATCTGTAAAGGTGAGTGCCCTAAGTTCTCATTTTAAGTCAACTGAAAACTCTATTTACAAGCAGCTTTTGACCCTGCTACCAGTTCTGTTCATGACTTGCAGCTGTAATTTTCTCTCACCAGAGCAGCACTGTTACTTCAGCAGTAATTGAACCCTGAACTGATACCATAATACAGTCTCTAATGTACCACATTTCTGCTTATTCTTTTGCAGACATGGCTGCTAATACACACTGAGTTTTGGGCATTTGTGTTCAGAGTATTTTTCTACCCATACTATGAAAAAGAGTTAGATACCCTACCTAAAGAACTGTTTAAACATGATTTGGAACTGAATGTAGCTATGGTGATCAACACACAATGGATTAACCAGGTTAAAACTTATTTTTCAGATTCATGCAGTGGTTTTAACAGAGCAAGAATCTTCACGAATTTAACTTCATGACAGACATAAAAAAATCAAATTATTCTTTAAGGCAATCTCTAAGATTCAAATCAAAACTGCAGTTTTCTTTACTACACACTGCCAGCTTGAGATCCATGCTCTTCCAGGCATCTAAACAGTCAGCTTCTCCCTCCCCTACCTTGTTCTTTATTTTTTTTTCCTTAAGAATTTGTGCCCTCCTCTACCACTGAATCCTCTTATTTAGAGCCTGCCATCTGCTTAAACAGACAAGTTTGTCTTGCCACCCAGGACTGACAGATTTATTTAGAATTAAAATTCACAAATAAACCATCATGCATAGTGGTTTTTAACAGCACACAGCAGTATTTCCAGGTTCCTTTTGACTCAGCTCTCCTGAACAGTCATCAGCATGCACAGCTGCACTGCCATCAACCAGCCAGAAATATGCTTAATTACGTTCCACCCAGTAAATAATTGTTTACAGCTCATGCAAGCCACTATATATTAAATTTATTCAGGCCATTAGGTTCTCGAGAGCAGATGGACAGCATGCTAGAAGGCAAACACCGGATGGAAATTAAATTACTTTTCAGTTCTTTTTCAAAATGTCTCTGGGCATACCTGGCTTTCAGCTTGATCCAGCATCCTCTGCACAGCTGCCTATAAATGGTGCAAACACAGGACTAGTAAAAACCCTGAGGACACGCAAAACATCTGGTTTCTTTAGTTAAGAACCTAATTTACAATACTCAATAATTATGCATAATGAAGGTTTGATGGGGTTTGCTTTAAACACAGGAGATTTACTTTGGCTCTGTAGTAGTTCACCTACTACAAAGCTGTTAAAGGATACATCAGACAAGACCCTCATGTAGATGATTTTCTAAACCAAATGATGGACAACATAGAAGTTTAATTTTCTTTTTTAAAACTATCATTGAACTATTCAATACTTAAACATTTCTCATGCTCTATCACACAGCCTGCTTAGAGTTAAGTCCATAATCATTTAGTTACATTAAAATTTTTAACTTTAGCATTCTATGTAACATACAGAAAAACACAATGGTCAGCAAGCCTCTGTTAGAGCAAGAGATGTAACTTAAACATCACAAGTTAACTTTATCTAGCCTTCCAAATAGAGGACAACAATGAGGATATTCTTTCCCTTCCTTCTTCTAAGGAAGCTGAGCAAAACAGTATCACTCTCCAAAACTGGCTGGAAATTAGTTCTAACAAATTATTCCATGAAGTTGCAAGAAAAAAAGACATTTAAACATAATCAATACAATAAAATATGCTAGTTCTGTTCTAATTTGGAAGAGAATTAATTAAATTAAAAAAGAGCAAATAAAAATTTAAAAATGCAAGCCAACAGGAGGAACCAGACAGCATCTGGTACTAATCACCAAGAATGTCAGTTATTATCCACCCTATTAAAGAAAAACAAAACAGAACAAACAAACAAACAAAAAAAAACAAGCCAAAAAAGCACCCCAAACTATGACTACCCACCAAACCACAAAATCTACTTTTTCATCTTAGGGAGGGAATTTAGTTTCTTCTTTAGAATCACTGCTAGAATTTGAATAAACTGCTGTTTCAAGACACAAGCAAAATCAATTAAACAACTTTCTGCTGCTGAAATGGGTGGCTCCACTCCTAGCTGGGTAATCAGTTTCCCTCTGTGTGCCTGTCAATGCCCTCTATGAGTCAATTTAACTCAGTAACACAGTAAAATAGTAACCTAGATAAATAGACAGCAAACAAGCCAACAAGAAAGCAAAAAAGAAAGGAGATTCCATCTAGTTCAGAGAACCAAATTATCCCAGTGAGCGCTTGGGCAAACCCAGACGCAAGGAGAGAGGGGAGGAACAAAATCTTGCTGTTACCAAGGTTCAACTCCCTCTGAACTGCATCTCAATCTAAAATAAACGACACGAGCCTCATTTTCTCTCCCTGCTCTGCAAAGAGAGAAATGGACACTTAACATCAGAGGAAGTAAGACAGGAAATACAACAACCGCTGTTCTCTGGCATTCCTCATGCAAGTGTTACATTATCAGTGGCACAACCAACTTCTAACTGTGGGAGACAGCACTGTCTGCTCATGGCTCTTCTCCTGCTGTGGTTACCATACAAGTAGCAAGACATCTCCCAGCGACATGACTGGAAACTTTTGTGCTTGGGGAGAATCTAAAATGATCAAATCCTAGAATGCTGCAGTCACCCTTCACTGGCAATAACAGGCCAGTCCTCACACTGGATTTCCATACAGGACATCTTACACCCAGGTAATTGAACTTCTAAAACTTAAGAAGAATGTATCATTAACAGAAATGACTTGTATCTTCAGTATCATTTTTATTCCACCCAAGGAGCTCTGAAAAAAAGATACGTCCTGTTGGATGCGTCAGGTAAGGAAGAGCTGTACCACATCTTTTGATTAAGAACTGTGTTAAGGAACAGCAGCAATGTATTTCCATATTCCGTATCCTCTTTGGGCATTTTCTTCAGCACTGACTGTGTTCAACTGGGACATTAAGGAAGGACCGTCTTTAACACATGATGCAGAAAGTGCACATATCAGAACCTACATTGGCAATTGCCTTCATATTTAAATTATATAAACAATTACATGCTGTGAACAACCAGATGTGTTAAAACAAGTCACCCTTCCATGTGGATCCACTAGATGCTCTTTAACAATGAATAGTAGTTTTAGGGACTTATGACAGAATGGAGTAACTAACACATTTATACATTTGCTAATTATAACAAAATCCCTCTTTAACATGCATAACTGTTGCATCTCATCATGTAACAGGATATGCAACATGTTTATCCTCCCACCACCAGGAATCACCTCTCTCTCTTTCTTCTCCTGTTGCTTCTGCTGTTCCACTTCTCTCTCTTTTCTTTGCTGCTCTTCCCATTCTTCTTTGATCTTCCTCTTTATGATAAAAATAAATAAATTTAAGAAAACAATGCTTTATAATCCAAGTAAAAATTATCTTGTTTTGACTCAAACAACTCCTTGACCATTAAATTTCCCTCCTGGAACAAGCAACTAAATCTGTTCTTTTCCTTCTCAAATTTGCTCTTCTAAACAAAAGACAGAAGAGCCTACACTTTCAAATACACCAGCATCAAGAAAAACAGGTCTATGACAGAACAGGAAAAGTATTACACTAAGTCTACCTTATTTCCAGACACAACTGTAACAGTTTATACATCACCTCTTCCTCTTCTTGCCGTTTTCTTGCAGCTTCTTCTTTTTCTTTCTTTAGCTTGAACTCTTCTTGGGCCTTTTCTTCTCTCAGCAACCACTGCTCATGTAGTTTTTGTCTGCCAAGGAAACCAGGCACTACTTAGACCACCCACTTAATGACTACCCATAACTGATGCGATTGTCATGCACACAACTCAGATTTATTGCTCCAGCAATAACTGCCGCTTATCTAATCTTCTTTAAAAGTGAAAATTCCATAGAAATCATTCAGGCATTAGAGAAAAGAACTGTGTAGCCTGAAATACTCAAAAAATACTCTGTTTTAGAGAATATATTCAAACTTTTCAAAGTATCAAAACAAAATTGACTACCAAAGTGTCTACTGCATAAATGCCATTTTCTAGATTTTTCACCTTTCTGCCTCGAGTTTTTTTTCTTCTTCTTCTTCATCCTCTTCTTCCACTTCCTCTTCTTCCTCCTCAGATACAGATTCATCTTTTTCTGTAGATTCTGAGAAAAAAACACAAAACAATGCGTATACATAACTAGATGCTATGGCCAGCAAAGGTACACAAAATTATACCCTTAAAAAAAAAAAATCAAAAACTAAAAAACCCAGTCACTTCTAGTTCCACTGACAGCACCAAACACTTCACAGTTACCTGAGTCCCTTAGTTTGGCAAGCGCCTGCCGCTTTTTTTTCCTCTTCTCTTTCTTCAGAATAGCTCTGTACTTTTGATGGCTGAAGATGAGGAACATGGAGATGAGAAAACAGCCAAACAAGTAATTTTTACTGTCACACATGCAATTAATTACCTTCAGCAGAACAAAATCCCACAAAATGCAAAATTAACAGCCATTCATATGAAACAGTAACTGCAGTGGCACCTGACATGACAATGGAATCTGTAAATCTGTGGCTGTGCTGTTAAGAGTTGCACATGGGCAGCAGCAACAAGACACCACCACACATGGGGGTCTCACCCTCCCTGAGCTTTGCAATACTTGACATTATCACCAACTCCATGAAATCTCCCTCAGTTCCTGAAACTTGGTCACTAGATCAGACTAGAGATAAAAACTTGGGAATTTCTTGCCTTACAATTTTAGCACACCTTCCAGCACATTCTAGCCTTTTTAATGAAATTTTAAGTCCCTTCTCCCTTGATATTCTTCACTGGCAGCAGCCTCAGTGCACAGATAACAAAACACATTCCACACACACGGACAATGCTCAGCTCTGCCCTTCTGCTACAGAAACTTGGCCAGACTTTCCCTTGCTTATCTGACAGCTCTGCATGGCTGCCTCCAACCAGCACCATGTTTTCACTAGAATTAAAACCCCTCTAAGTATCTAAAAACCTTTTCACATCCACCCCTTTCCTGTCAATTTTAATTCTAGCTCCATCTTCCTAACCAGTTCATAATGGAAAAATAGGAGGGAGGGACAATCTCCAGCTCTTGTCATTGTGCCACACTAAAAACTGACAGGAGACCACAACCTCCCCAGTTCGGAGGCTGTAATTTTAAAAGATTCCACAAGTATAACTCAGACAGCCACATCTCCACCATCTCCAACCCTTCCGTTCCGTGCTGCTCACACGGTCACCGCCCCCCCACACCTGCCTGTGCCAGGGTGACACCAGGGCGGCTGTCCCAGCTCCTCACAGAGCACTGTCCCCACCCGGGCACTCTGCCCCTGACCCGGCCAGCCCGGAGACTCCCTGTCTCTGCCTGAGATGAATCGCATCCCTCAGCAGGTGCCTGGGGCTGAAAGCAGGGACCTCCTTCCCAGTTCCCAGGCTTCCTTAGGCACTGGTGAAGCCCGAGGCAAGAAGGCGGAGGGCCGCTCCCCTCGCTCCCAGGACAACACAGCACACCGGAGGGGCTGGGCTCCGAGCGGCACCGGAGCGCGGCCCTGGCACAGCCCCGGACACCGGACCGGGGCCTCGGCCCGGGCACGGACACCCCGCTGCCCGCCGGGCCCCGCCGCCCCCGGCCCCGCTCGTTGCCCTCCCGGCCCCGGTTCCCCCGCCCCGCCCGGGCACGGCCGCGCCGAGCTGAGACACCGCCGGGCCCGCCCGCGGGGCGGCCTCAGCCGCGCCCGCCGTGCGCCAGGGCGGGCTCCGGCAGGGCGGGGCCGCGCCCCTCCGCAGGGATCCCCTTCCCCTTCCCCTTCTCCTGCCCCCGGGGGGGTCCCGGCCCGGCCCGGCCGCGGCCTCACCTCGGCTTCCCCAGGGGGGGCTCAGGCACCAACATGGGCGCCGCCATCTTGCGGGACCGGAGGGCGTCACGTGACCCCGCGGCGGAAGGGCGCAAGATCTCTTCCGGCAGCGGCGCGCGGGTGGGACCGCGACCGGGATCGGGGTCGGGATCGGGGTCGGGATCGGGGTCGGGGTCCGAGAGACCCTCCGTGATTCGGCCTTTCCCGGCCGGTGTGTGGTTCCCTCAGCCCGGCGGAGTCCCCGGGTGCTGCCCGTGGTACGGTGCCCGGGCTCACCCGGGGTGTGGCTGGGCCGGGCCGTGCCTGTGCTGGGGATGCTCCCGTTGGATGTGGCAGTGCCTGTGTGAGCTCTGTGTGGGAACGCGGGGTGCTCAGTGCCTGTCACAGGGAGCTTCCAGCGTCTTCCTTGCCTGCCGTGAGGGATGAATGGCTGTGCTGGCCCACAGCCTCTCATAGCAGCAGCACGCAGGGCTGGTACATGGATCAGTTTAACTCAACACTGCTGATACATTGCCATCGTGGTCTCTGAGCCATGCTGCCTGACTTGATTATATTTCATGGCAGGAAACGAGTCACTCCTTACAGACCGTCATGGATACGATGGGTGGGAATACCCCAGTTGTCAGTAATCAGTTCCTCGGTGACACGTCTGATGGATTGCAGCCTTCAGGGGCGGTGTATTTGTAGGTTTGATTTAGGCATATTTTGCATAGCTATTAATAATGTACATGGTTGATTAAGGCCTAAATTATTGTCCTCAACCACAGCGTAGGAGCTTATTTCCTATATCCTAGAGGTGGTACATTGCATAAACAGTCAGAGCTGCTGGCGGTGAAGCACCCCACAGCAGCCTTTGTCAAAATCTGACTAATTGACTGTGCTGTTCATTAACAGCATAATGAGTATCCTCTTACTTACTCTGAAGCTTGGCGAAGTTATTCAAAGTAAGCATGTGACTGCTATAGTCAGCAGTTACATTTGCTACTTGACCAATGAATATTCAGACCGTGACCTCACTGCTTAACCACATGTCAGATCCTAAATGTGTTAAAATGAAGGAGTTGACATCAGTGTTACTTTTGCTGTTTCTTGTGCAGAACATACATGTAAAATAACATGTAATTTGCTGCTTCTTGAATACAGAAGATGGCAGTATTGTGCATTTTACAACTGATGAACCATTGACACCCATGAAAATTTTGAAAAAAACCCAATCAAATGTTTTCCATAATCTTATTTCATTAGGAAATTACAACTATAACTTTTCATCCTCCTTTCAATAGAGTAAGAGTCATAATAATAACCTTCCCTTAAACTATGTTTAAGTCAAAATTAAGACATTCAGTCATCCCTTTCTTTGGTGTGCTGCATTTCATCATGGCATTTTCCCAATGTACTTGGAAGGCACCATCTTAAGCTTACATATTTCCATAGTGAAAAGGAGGGTCTCTTTTTAAGAAAACAGAAAATGCAATAGCTATTACAGATATCAATAGTGATTTTGGAAAAAACTCATCATCACCAAAACAGGAATACAATAATTTTGGTTTTCTCAGTTTTGTTTATTCTTATTAATTTATACACATACAGCAGCTTGATATTCAAGTCCAGGCACAGACTTCCATACAATTTAATTGATACAGTGTCAAAAAAAAAAAAAAAAAAAAAAAAGGCCATCCCAGGCAAGAGCCAATCACATATCCAAAGTAATGCAGCATTCCCGGCAGTAGCTGTTAGTCCTTACACTGGCAACCTTCAAGAGGTTTGTGGAATTCACTCTTCCATATTTCCTAAAGAAAAATATGCCTGCATGGTACAATGTGTCACATGAACCCCATCATGCAAAGGTCAATAGTGGATGCAGAGATTACACCTCATGAAACAGCAGAGAAACTTTTATCTTTCAGCTTGAAGTTACATACCCATGTTGCGTTTATAAATCTCTGGGTGTCTTTCAAGGTGTGTGTACAGAACTTTGCAGTAGAGCAGCTCTGCGTGAGAGTGCAGGGACTCCATCTGGCACATTTGCACTTCCTTTCCATGTGGTTCTTCTGGTTTCCATTTCTTGTATTTTCATCATTGTGAACTGACATAAGCAGATAAGAAGTCTTCTCTCTTTTGTTTGCTCAAGCCCTGTGTGGAAAAAGAAAGATACATTTTGTAAGCATATAGATTATGTAAAAGTTGTCCTCACCTCACATATTTGCTGTATCTTCCAGCAGAGCTGTACTTTCCTCATGGAATTGTACATATCTTTTTTTTTTTCTTCCCTGGCTGAAGAAAGTGGACGTAATTGAACATGTGGGAAATGGCAGTCAATCACTAGCATGGATTTGTCTGACTCAGAAAATACATGTTAACTAGGAGACATCCAGAAAGTGTGGGTTTGGGATGAGACAGTTTTCATTGACACTTCAGGGCTGTACTATAAACATGATGATGAAGTGGCAGCACCATCCTTCCCCACCCCATCTGTTTGCTCACTCTCAGTGCCAGCCCCACTGCAGGCCATCCTTGGTGTTTTCCACTGCAAAGTGCCCTTTACAAAGTGAAACGTGAATACTGGAGAGCCCATCCTTCCCCCACCTGCTGCCAAAGCCTGCATGACTGTCTCAAGGGGTTTCTCACATGCTATCTGCTTCTGTGAGCACTGATAGGAACTCTGTGACAAAGTGAGTCATTTTTGCACTGTTGCCATGATGACACTGGTGGCAGTCCTCCTTCAACACCTTGTTCCCCAAAAATCTGGAAAAATTTCCATGTGTCCTGTTGCCCCAAAACCTCCTGGAAAAGCTCACATTTAGTGAGACTTAGGCTGGACCTTTCTCAGCCAGCCTGGTCTATCAGATGATAGTGACATTTGCTTAGATCCCACTCTCATCAGTTTCTGCACCCGCAGAGGACTGAGTGTTTGTCGTTTCCCTTGGACCTGGGGAAGTGCACAGTGCTGTGCACAACTGGGCCCGCGGTTCTCTGGGTACGTTTCCATGAGTGACTAATGCTGAGAGTCGCACATTGACTCTTTCCTCATAAGACTTGAACACACAACTATTTAAGACTAAAGATTAACTTCCTCAGAGTTTAAAACTGTTAATTCATGAAATTTGAAAACCAGAGTTAAGTTTGGGCATAGCTGTTAATTAACTTATATGATACCTATCAATATTTTACTTTCCTGGGATTTTCCACTTCAAAGACATTGAAAGGAGCAGAAAAAGTACTTTTCTAATCACATGGAGAAGATGGAAGGGGTTTGTTTTTTTGTTTACCAAGTCACATGCTTTCTTGACATTTCAGTCTTCTAGTGATTTGTTTGGTAGTCCAAATTATGGTATATTGTTACATACATATATATATATATATATATATATATATATATATATATGGTGATAATAGATGAAAGGA
>JAWWEU010000001.1:102338312-102419989 GCA_035583155.1 Acropternis orthonyx | reverse complement strand
AGCCACAAGTTCTGAAAAAAATTAAATTATAGAGACTCTTATTTTCAACCAGGCAGACAAATACATTTACTACAATAAGAGAAATAGTTCTTTGCAGTAGTTCACTGATATTTCTGGAATGCAGATCATGCATGAAATTCTGCATGGCTATGCCCTGTATCTCAACAGTAGTTAAGAAAAGCAAAGGTACTGTAAAAGAGGAACTACTTAAAAATCTAATACCTCACAAAGTAGTGAATTAAAAACATAACTTGCATATGTGCATACAGATTGTCATTTGTTCAAGCAAACTGATTCCTGACTGATTGATCAGTGGCAAACAAATGCAGGCATGCTTAATCAGTGCTACATATCTGGCCAAAATTGGAGCAGAGAGGCTGGGCAGAAAGTTATCTGTGCATGTACATTTATTACAGAGATACAAAATATCTGTCTTTTTACATGGTGGAGATATACTCTGTAACCTGAAAAGTTACAGTACTTTTTGAGACAGTATTTAAATCAATTTGAAGAAAGGTTATCTTTCTACTAACACCTTGCATGTCCACCTGGCTTGTTTAGAGAGCATGCTGTCTTTGGAAAACAATGTGCAGTGATCGGTTGCTTATGTGCAGTGCTCTGTACACACACAGCTGGATAAGCACATGTGCCTTCAGCTGGATGCATTTGGCACACATCCCAGTTGCTGTGCACATATATAGCAACTGCACGATGCTCTCCCTGTGAGCTCCGAGCTGGGGTGTTTATCACACTGCTGCTTCCCCTGGCCTCCTCCCCTCTCTGCTGGAAACAATCATATTTGTCTTGCTTCTTGCCAGCAAGATAAATTGGGGAAAATCAACCATCCTGGCTGGAAGTCAGCAGCCCTTATCAGGGAATCCAGTCATGTCCTCCGAGTTGTTCCTGCTGGGTGTCGTGTGCCTTCCACGTACTTTGACACCGGCTCCTTGCGATTCTGAGGGAAAGAACTCATTTATGGTGTTTTACAGGGGGGGAAAGTGGTGATGCTGCGTATTGACGCTTAGTTCCATTTGCCTTCTGGCAGCAGGGAAAGAGTGCTTGGCTTTTCTCCTCTCTTCTCAAGTTCTTCAGTGTTTTCCCTAAAAGTACAAAAAAGTTCACATGCTCATTATTGAAGCAATGCACACAAATTCACCATGATACTGTTTGCCTTCACATTTTTTTAAGATTTAAGTTACAAATGTTACAGGAACCCTTCATACATTGGTACATTTTTTATTGCTCTCCTTTTGATGTGTGTACATATAGCATGTTAATTTAAGTTGTCATTAGAAATTAATGCATCACTTTTTTGTTTTCGTAGGCATAGATTGAACACCTAAGTAGATAAGGTATCCCATAGTTTTGTACTCAGAACTGGTTGCCTAGTGAGACTAAAGAGGTACCTGAGAATCAGCTTAGTATAATGAGTTTTAAAAACGGAATATCAAGTCCTTTAACAGTGGCTTCTAAAAGTAAGATTAAATTACTGAAACAGTTAAGTTCTCTGTTACCTAAAAGTCCAAGTATTCTACCATAGTAAATACTGGTTATTGTTTTCCATAAATTCAATCCAACAGTTATGTTAAATTTTCTCACTATTTGTCATTTGTGTGAAGGTTTGCAGTCTCCAGACACACTTCTCAGTGCTAAAGGACCAACTGAAAGTAATTCTGAAGCAATTTTCAATTTAGGAACTAACCATTAATCAGAATGGCTACAAGGGGAGTACAGCAGTAGAGTGGAATAAAATAATCCTGTCTTGCTGCCTAGATTGCAAAGACTGTTCAAGTACCCACAATACATTTCAGTTACTGAATTGTTTCTTCTCCACATCAATTTATTTGCCTTGGTAAACATTTGATTAATAGCATAGAATGCATCATTAAAATATTTCCATACGTGTGTTTATATGTATACACAGTGGGTCATGTCTACAAAACAAGAGCATGTTGCTATTCAACGTGCTTCTTATTATGTCCTTTTATTGCACCTCTTCTTATTCTTGTTGCTATTGTAATGAGCCTGACAGCAAAAAGTATTTCTCCATATGTATAACAGTTCTTTTCATGCCAGGCAATGCCTCAGATGTGGGGTGGTTTTGTGTAGAACAAGGTGCTTGCTCTGCCAGGCTCAGACCAGCTCCTGAGCCAGGATGCAGGAGTGGGACCAGGGTGGGAATGGGGAACACAGCACTGTGCCCATGGGGGTGGCCCTTCAGAAGTGCTGTGAGTTTGAAGGCAAGTGAGGGGCAAATCCAGAGCCCTGTTTTTTGGGTCTGGGGGTTCTGTGTTTATCACACATTTCTTTTGGAGGAGTGAAAAAGATGCCCAGCCTTCCTTTATCCTCAAGGACCCTCTGTAGGGCCAGACAGTTTCCCATGGGAGGCAGGTGGCACCTTCCCTTGGGTTCTGGTGTCAGGCAGCCTCCAATTCACCTGCTATAACAGTTGTTGGCTGCTCTGGGGCAACATCAAGACATCCCACAGACATCTCGTGTGTCTATCTGACGTTGCAGCTGGGGGAAAAAAAGGTTGGCCTGGAGCACTCTGACATTTTGCATTTTTCTGAAAAGGGAGAAGGAAAATTAAAAACTTGTTACAGCTTTTTTTTACTACAGAGAAAGGTAGTAAATAACTAACAGAAGAGAGTTGTTTCTAGTGCCTGTTTTTAGCTAAAATAACGGGGGTTAATTATTAAACCGTCTACTTGGTGGCTCACTTGTGCTCCTGATGCTTTAATCCTGGGTCACAGAAAGTTTAAGAGTGCTTTACAGGAGAGACTCGACTTCTTTTTGCCTCAACCTTTCCATGCTGACGGGATGTTACGGGCTTTGCTTCTTACACTCTGTGTAGTTGCCATTGCTTATTCTGAACTCTGCAAGCCAGGTAAGATTTGGAACTGATGCCCATCATTCCCCAGGTAAAGTAGCTATCAGTTTATGACTGCAAAACTGCCAGCTTCTCAGATTTTTATTTTAACTGGTAGTCTTCAGTAGGATGATTGAAACGCTGAGCATTCAATTCTCTTAGGAGTTTGCAAATTAAGTATGGAAGTTGGTCTCACTTAAAGAGGTCGTGGTAAACCTCCCTGAGACTCTGTAGAGCATTTTTCATGCTAGTAACTCCTGTTCTCCTAACCAGATGATCTGTTAAGACACATTCAAAAGCTGCCATTTGTGAAATAATTAGGGAAGCAAATGATTTAAAATCTTGTTTTGTCTGACTATGAATATATGTTTGCTTTTTTCTCTTTGTGTCAGATGCACAGAATGCTTTCAAAGTACGGATTAGTATCAAAACAGCTTTGGGAGATAATGCAGTAAGTAAAGCATCTTCACATATTCTTCCTAACTGAATATCTACCAAAATAGAAGTAATACATACTGTAAAATTTCTGAAGGCAACACAAACAAATTGTTCTACAGTGTTAATGGTAATAGCTCACTCAACTCATGATCCAGGGATCCATTTCTTGACATTTGAGTAGCCCACTCCTTAAAATGCCATCCTTTAAGAGAAGTATAAAGCTCCCCTGTTCATAATTTTCTGTCAAAGATTATTTTTTTCCCCTGGAAAACCAGTAGGGATGTTACACTTTATGCATGAGAGGTGGTATATAAATGTAAGGCTGTATTTTGGGAAAAGCACTTCTGCTTGAGAGTGCTATTTGTAAAGTCAGGTATGTCTGGGAAGGGAAGCAGGAAAAGATTTTTAGGTCTTTATGAAATGGGACTTCATATCAGGCTCTCAGACAAGCATTAACTGTAGAGTTCATTCAAGCATGTCTCATCAATTCCTTACTGATGGAGGGTTTTGGATAGTGACCTTTCTTCCCTGCCTCTGGTGTGCAGGCTTGTCTCATGAGGACTGAACTACTTAGGCTTAATTCAGGTCTTTGCACTTAATGTAGAAGTACTGATGTAAGCAATAAGAGATAAGTAAGAGATTGGGACATTAGATAAGAGTCCTTCCTGATCTAAGGCACAATTTGATATGCCAGAGCCCAGTACTTTGTTAGTAGTTTTGAATACTTAGAGCAAATCTGCAGCGTGTTAACAGGCTCAGCATAAAATTAGATATGAAACATCTTGGACAGTCATCTCCACTGGAAATGTCTGATTATGTTATGAGCCCTGGGAAACAAAAAGCAGTAGGTTATATATTGTAAGAGATTGGTGATTTGAGAAACTCCCTATGACTGTAGAAGCTGTTCTAAAATTAGCCTGAAATATCAGGTAATTTAAAGTAACATTAACAGGGACCTAAGTTTCACTGATAACTTCAAAAACCAGACAAATAGCAAAGATTTATTCAAGATACCTGCTAAGGTAAATGTCTGGAAACTCGTATTGAAGTCAGTTCTCTTGGGTGGGAGACAATTAAATAGTAGCACAAGCCTGGTTTGTTTAAAAAAATATTAAAAGTAGCATAGCACTATGGCTGAAAATAGGTCAAATGATTACTGAAGCTCCTCTTAAAGATAACTGCTAATATTTTGATTTAATCTTGGTTCAACATAGTAGTAAAGAATGAAAATTGCAGTTCCCAGTAATGCCTTTTTTTAGTGCTTTTTACTTCTCCAGCTATTGTAACATAAGGGGGTTTTGTTTGATCATTTGTAATTTTTTAAATTTTTCATTCAAAAAGGGTATGAGACAAATCATTACCCTTAAAGGCACTTTATATTGCAGGAAAAAGCAATAACTGAGGAGTATATTGTTTTGTTGTAGAGAGGTGTTTATTTCATATAACAAAGTTTCACAAAGTGTATGAAAGTGCTAAGAATGGGACAATCAAGAATAGCATTTTAGAACAATAACTTGCTGAAAGTGCTATGATGCCATACAAAACCACCCACAAATAATAAAGAGCTTATTACGTGCAGAGGTAGTAGTAGTTCCTTTTCATAGCCATTGCAATCTTCTCTGCGAATGACTGAAATTGAAAACTGAAACTACTATGAAACTGAAATTCATTTTTGTTAAAGAATTTGGGACACTTTTCTTTTTTTAAAATGTTATTTATTTTAGCAAAGGAAAGCATAATACTGTCATTGTCACAGTAGGATATGCCCAGTTTCATTCATTTCCAAGTCACTTCAAGCTACATGATAACAGAAAGCCCCGATACTGTGGGAATTTTGCTCTAGGACTGGCAGGATAGCTCCAATGTACATTCAGGGGCACAGGAAATTGGTTAGTGCAGTGTTTCACATGGTTTAGTGCATGCCATCCACTTTTGTGTGAGGCTGATAAAAACAGGACACCATTTTTTAATTTGTTCACAAAGTAGGCTGTGCTTTGAGGCAGGGAGTTCCATTTAGTGTATTTATTTAGGTCTTATCACAGTGGAGCTGGAAAGAGCAGCTCAGATGCAGTAAATATTCAGCTGTTATCCTTTTATTTGCAAACGATGGGTGTACTTGACAGAGACATTGTTTGCTGATCAGTGGAAGGAAATACGGTACCTGTAGGCCTAAATGGAAGGTGATTTATGAGTCTCTCTGAGGATCGTTTGAGCTTTATGAGTGGTTTCTGGAATAGCTGCCAGTCACGAGTTGCTCCCTACTTATGAAGACAGCAGAGGGATAGAGAGTTAATTCAAAAGGGACAGAGGCAACCAGGGAGTGAGAAGAAGTGCTGTGCACTGAGAAGTCTGTGTAACTTGGTGTCACCACTCATTTTAACTGTAAGAGTTGAAGAGCTGGCACTTCACAGGCTGCAGCCAGGGAAGGGAGAAGGTGCACTTCCCTTCTGGCTCATGTATTCAGGCTGTTTCCAGGGTGGGGGATGAAGAGGAGAAATATAGACATACACCTAGTGTTTTGCCACTAGATGGGACCCAGAAAGTGTGTTCGTGTGTCTGTAGCCACACCACAGTTAGAATGGTCTTCTAGTTAAAACAGAACCATTCAGGAGGGAAGGGATCTGCTGCTCAAAGCCAGGTCAATAGCTGAAATCAGATCAGGTTGCTCAGAGCAATCTTGTAATATTATAATCTTATTCTACTTAAATTTTGTCTTTCTTAAAGCACTATTATCGCATTTCACCCCATCAACAACCTACACTCATTGTCTTTCACCCATTCTCTCACTGTCTTCCTCTTTCAGTAACAGGCATTTAAGACTGGCTTTTACAGTCAGCTATGTCTAATTCTGCTCCTCCTTAGTGTATAAAGGATGGCAAGTGCAACTGAGCCAAGGTCTCTGTGTTCATTCCTTTGTAGAGCAATGGAGATCATAAACATTAATAGTTCTGACACCATCATGTAATGTTTTATTGGTAACATTGTGTTTATAGTGTGTGGTTGCAAATTAAATTTAATGTTTCGTCTGTAGCAGCAGAAAACGTGCATCAATAGCTGCACTGCATAGAAACATCCTCAGGCATCAGTTGTAGTCCAGGCCTTTGCACTTGAAACATAAGGATGAAACTGATAAAGCCCCATGGCAGAATGAATTAGCTCTAGTGGAAGGTGTCCCTGGCCATGGCAAAGGAGTTGGAACTAGATGATCTTTAGATTCCCCTCCAACACAAATAATATTAGGTTTATTTGCACCTATCTCTCTGGAGAAAGCTGCTGATCAGAAACTGGTTCCTGGCAATTCATGCCCACTTGTCCTGCTACTGAGCTTTCTCTGTCAGTCTCCTCCCCCCATTTCTTGCAGCTTTCTGTTTATTCTGTTTGGTTTTTTTTTTTTTTTCCAAGTGCTTACTCTTTCAGCTGGGGCTTGAATTCCTCACTACAAATTACTTTCCCTGTTTTGAGATACCCATTTTGTTACTCTGACCTGAAGAAGTTCTAGGCTACTGCATTATTCATGAAAACTTAATACTAGATTGTGACAAATCTTGCATGTATATATGCATTGCACCAAACCTAAACATATCAAGCCCATGTACTTGGTAGTGCTGCGTTGCATTTGTGTCCATGTAAGCATGAAATGGAGTGTGCTTCATCATTATCCATTTTCAAGACAACTGATTAAATTATCTCTATGGTTGTTTTGATCCACTAGGTAACAAACTCTTTTTTTTCTGTCCTTTTGGACCTATTCTCAAAGACTGCAGGTGGCAGGTAGGCATTCAATCAATAGTGCCACATGCAGAAAAAAAAAGATCTTCCCTTTTAGTGCTGCAAATTGTGCTTCATTGTTTAAATACAGATGTCTTTAAAATGGTCATAGTTTTATGGCTCCCATCTGGATTAATTCCTCTACTAAATTATGTCTTTTTCTTTTCATAATAATTGCTACCATTACTGTCATGTTTCCATCAGGGCAGTGGGATCAAAATGCAGACTTTTGTAACTTTTTTCCGAAGAGTTTCTCTCTGGGTTTGTTTTTTTTTTTAGTTTAAGTTCCCGGGCTGGCATGCATTATCATACTATGCTCACAGCTCTCTTCATTCACAAGACAAGAGTGGTGAGTCAGAACCCAGGTTCTCAGCACTGCAGCTGAATTTTAGCACTACTCAGGTTGTCTGTTGCCTCAGCCTTGCTGTCCCTGTCCAACTGCATCTCAGAGAGCCCATTTCACAACTCCTACATTGTGCAGGGATGATAAACATGATCAGTATGACTTTCTGCCCTTAAGAAGTGGCCTCCTTCCCTGTTTAGGTTCCCAGTTCAGGGGATACCAACACAAAATGAGGGCTGCTGATACCTGAAAGTTGGATTCCTTTTTTTCCTGTGGAGAGGTTGCCGCTCCATGCACCCAAAATTAGAATTTTAAAACCAGAATTAAGATTTGGCATTTTCAGTGCTGTGTACTGCTTTTTGATGTACATTGCTGTTTTCTGAATGTGTTATAAAGGGCCATAAAAAGGAGATCCAATTTGTCAACAGAGTTAAGTATCCACACCGTTGGGTTTCTATTTTGGATGATTACACAGAAGACTTTTTTAATGCTGAAAGTTAAAGATTAGATTTGTGTTCTGATTGACTGAAGAAAGCTGTTTCTAGCTTCTATTAATATAATTCCAAGAAACTAATAATTTTTGTAATCTTCTGGAAAGGAAATTCAATCAGTATGCTCAGTCCTGGCTCCTGTTATAAAAAGGTAATAGATGCAGTTCGTACTGGTCATTAGAATTGCATATGTGAATGAAAGGCCAGGGGAACCCAGTGAAGCTGTCTCAGAAAATTTAAATTACAGAAGCCTGTTTTTTCATCAGGACAACAGAGACCAGTTTTTGGAGCCTGTATTTTACTACTTACTGAAATAGTAAGAATGCTATTTTTTTTTCTTTTGTCTCATATGCAATGTAGTAATTTGTAATATAGTAGAGTCTTTTTGTTACAGGGAACATATGCAGCAATAAGGCTGCAACCTCATTTTAATTCCTGATATTCTAATGTCCAAATCCCAGAGACTACCTTGAAAATTAGCTTTTTTTAATTTATTTTTGGGCAGAGCCAAATAGTCTTTGAGAGTGGATTTAAGCCTTCTACTTTAACTGAGTTTATCTAGCAAAAGAGGCAAGGCCATGGGTGCAGCTGTGTGGGGAGAATTCTGGTACTACACCTAGTCTTTGGTACAAGAAACTTTATATCTCCAGTTTGGTCAACTTTCAGAAACGCTTGATTACTTTGGTTTTTTGAAATATTCTTTGCAGTTTGTATTATTCATATTACAGTTTGTATTGCACCTTTTCCCCCCCTCCCCCCCCTACTCCCCCGCTAGAAAAAGTCCTTTGTGCATTCTAAATAATGGGCATTCATTTTCTTAGCACAGCCAGAGAATTTATTAATTTTCTTGATCAATACAGCATTTCAAGTTCAGTGACTCTTTTCCCTCTCTGTACTGCCGTCACTGGTGCTGGAACTAATTATTTTCCATCTTGCTTTACAGTATGCCTGGGATGCTAATGAAGAGTACCTCTTCAAAGCAATGGTGGCTTTTGCAATGAGAAGATATTCCAGCAAAAGCACAACTCAGTAAGCATCTCCTCAGATTTGCCTTGTACATACGAACAATGCTTCATGTAGGGACTGTTCTCTGTGGTACTGAACTGTAGGAATCATTATATAGAGATTCTAGAATCAGGCTCTTCCAGTGTGTTCTTTGACACCCAGATACATGTTAAACATCACAGTGTCTCTGTCTTAGGCAATGTTTAATCTTTGAACCAGTATCCCTGGTGATGTGAAGTGACACAGCTGTGGATCTCAGTGGGATGGTGCCAATTCACTGTAAGAAGAATCTGACAATAAGATCTGACACCTTCTGGAGACCATACAGGGAGGAGGCTCAGGGACCCATTGGAAGGTCAAGAGAGGCAACACAGATCTTTGACTAAGCAGCTTTGGTGTAGACTGTCTTAGAGCTCCACTTCAGCAGGATGCTGAAGATGAGCTGACTCAGAGAGCCAGAAGGTGGATAGCTGTGCCAGTGCCCTGCTCTGCTGGGCGTTTCTATCCCCAGTATCACAGCGGTTGAGTTACCTGGCATCAAGAAGTTTCAGATGTTGCAGTTCAGATACAAATCAGCCTTTAATTGGTTTTGGGATTAAATCTACCCTGAAGTATAGAATATTCTTCTCAGGTTTCTGATCCTTGCTACTCTATGAAATTAGATACCAGATTAGACAGACCATTTAGCAAGCTGTGTTTTTAGTATGTGCTTATCTTTCTTAAATTAAAATCCTTGTAAGTGCATTTCCATAGGCCTTTTATTTTTTTAATTGTTTTTCAAACTGAAACAAAAGATGTATAGTTCTGGTAGACTAATGAGGATAAGGTTCTCATCTACTTAAAAATAAAACAGCTTCAGCCTGTCACTGCATCAGATGAAACATTTTCAAAGATATTGGTTAACTTTAGTCACATGATGATTATTGTAGCTGCTGCACTTCTCTTAAATAAAGGGGATTTCCCCCTCCATGTAACAGGAATGTTTGATTCCTTGCTGTTTCATTTTAATTTCTCAAAAGTGGTCTCCTTTGAGCAAGAGGGCCATTACACCAAGCTTATAAAAAACAGCCAAGTGTGCTACTAAACCCAATTAAACTGACACTTTAAAAAATGAGTTCAAGATACAAGCTAATTACAAATTATTCTGTAGGGCTTTTTCTCAGGTTTTCAAATTAGCAGAGTTTTCATCCAGCATCTGATCCATAATGATTCACTTTTGTATACTTATTTTAGTCCTGGGTCCTTTTTTAAAATTATTCTCTTCCTTCGAAGTCATGGTACTTTCAAAAAGCAAAAAACCTGTGTCAGAAGGCAGTGATCTTTTTCCTCTTCAAGCGTCGTGGTTTTCTGCAGACTCAAATAATACTGGAAAGGTTGATGCAGGAATGGGAAAAAACTTAAGCCAGTGTGAAAGGAGTTAAGTATTTAGTGCCAGTTATCTGTAGCCACTCAGGGAAATTGTAGAGTGTATACTCACTTAATTCAGCTTCCTACCAAGACAATTTTTCCTATGGAAAAATATGATGATGTCAGTGCTACTCCAGTTTGGAGGTGATGTTGCACACATCAATAATTTCCTGCAACTAAGTTGGTCAGAGGGGAAGTCAGTATAATATTTAGAAACAGCCAACTGTGGGCATCTTCACCTCTTTTTAGGATGGCATCAGACTTCCTTCTGTGGTATAACTTGTTGGGGTGTACCTTGGAGGTATAACTGATAACTCATCTAGAACTTGTAGATACCTTTGTGGTCATGTATAGACAGCATGTCAACTGAAGGGCAGCTGTGCAGCTCTGAGATATGGTACAACTTCCTAGGCAACAGGCTGAGGAGTTTCCTATGCATAGATCTCTCCCAAATCCCAAAGGACGGACCTCAGAGCCCTCGTTCAGCGACAGAGAGGCTAGATAAACCTCCCAATACACCTCAAATAATCTGCCTGTTTCATAGGAGCAGGAAGGCTGTGAAAGCTTCCATCCTGTTAGATGTGCTGGAAATAACACACCCCTTTGCCCACCCGTGTGGCTCACAGCTGGAAGGGGGAGTGCAGTCCCTCTCCATCCCCTGTGCAGTGGGAGCACTCAGGATACAGCAGCATGCTGTGCCCAGGAGTGGCACTCTGGCATAGCTGGTGAGGAGAGCAGCTGGGGCTTGCAGTGTGGTGAAGAGGGAGGCAGAAGCAGGAGCTTGTGGCAAATAAATTACATTACACTACTGGTAAATAAATTGCATTTCACTATAGGAGTTTTTTCACGCATATGCCAACATATTTTCTTCAAGAGCTGTAAAAGACCAGTGACCAATTATTCTGTCATGAAAGAACAAACAAATTGCCTGTGACTGCATTCTGGTAGCATCTAAACTTACCCAAATTTTACATCTGGTTAATTGAAGATTTTTGTCAAAATAAAACTTATGAAAAATTCACCATTATTTTACATAACCAAACACTGGTTCTGCCAGGCTATAAATTATGCACATGGCCATAGCCAGGATGCGACAAACCTCCCCTTTAACATTCCATTAATTTCTAACACACTCACAGCCCTCAAGTAATTCACAACCACAAATAATTCCCATGAGACCAACTGCCATTAACTTCATCAAGCTGAATCAGGCCCCAAAACAACTTGTCTGGCGGATCAGGAAAACCATTGTTGCAGTCTGTCCCATCATTTTTGATATTCCAAATCACCTTTTGTTAGGCTTCTGAAGCTGGATAAAAGCCAGCCTGTGGTGACAAGCATTTGACTGTGCTGCTGTAAACAGCAGTTGATGCTGTTGTTGCCTTTGTGTAACCACTGAGTGACCCAACCCAGAATGGACAGGATTGCATGTTACATCTCGAGTTCTCTGAAGTTAATTTCTAAACTGAGATTTAATGAATCCTGGAGCAGTGTTTAAAGTTTGAAAGGCTTGTCAAGTTGTCAAGTTTGTGTGAAACAGAAGAAAGACGTGATCCATCAAATTACTCAGTAACTATTAATACAGATCAAATAAATACTTCTTTTACAGTGGAGAATTAAACTCCCTTTATTTCCTACTTTATATACAGCCTTTCAATTGATTATCCATATATATGGTCATGAACTATGTAAGCCAACCTTTGATCTCTCAGTGTTAAAAAATTATTGTCTGTAGTCTGTGTTAGTAACCCTGGCTTCTCTAATTTGTGACTCATTTGAAATAATATGCATCTCTTTTGGGCCTGAGTCTAGTTAATCTTTAGAGCAGAAAGAATGTAAACACATTTGCTTTCTTTCAAGTAACAGAATCTACTCTTGGTACCTCTTCCCCCTATTTATAGACTCAAAAAACCTGCAGTTTTCCTCACAAAGTGACCTGCAAAAAATTCATCGACATTATCCAACTTCTTAAGACCATCTATTTTTGACACTAAAAATATTGTGACCATTTATAACAAGATAACCTTCTGGAGTTAAGCTGTTACATCAAGGCGATTCTGTGGCTGCTGCTCCTGAAAAGGAAGAAAATAACATTCCTTTGCAGGTGTTGCTGCACAGCCCTGGGTTGGAAGAGTCGTGCTGCTTTTGAAAGAGCTGGATATGCACTCAGGACTTGGGACTGTGGTTCTTTCATGAGCTAATGGCCACTGTAGGCACCCTTTGACTCTCTGGGAGCTCTTTCTTACCCCTAAACATTCCTTTAAATCTCCATAAGGAATAATGATGGTGTTTTAGTGCAAGGAACTGTCATGATTTCCTGCACTCTACTCACTGGTGTTCACTTGCGTGTATTAAAGGAAATGCAGTTTTGGACTTTTGCCATGGTGCCATAAGGCCGAACCAGAATCTTGTCATTTTGATAACAGTCTCCTATAATCTCCATGTCAAAAGTCTATCAACTGCTAAGGAAATAAAGCTATGTCCACATATATGTTTACAAATGCACTTAATTAGTACATGGAGAAGCCAGGTTTCTCAGATCTGCGCAGTGTGACGGCACAGTTGCAATGCTTCTGAATGCTGTGAATCAGACGTGCATTCAAATAGCGTGGGAGAGAAAAAAAAAGGTGTACCTGCTGCACAGAAATGGCCACGTTGGTGCTTGTTAAATCAGTCTGTTTTGGTGTTTACTCAATCCCTTTTGAATTTCTTGTGAGTGGTATTATTCTCTTTGGGGCCTGGAAGGATTTATGGCATTTGGATTCCGCTGATGAAAAAGTGGAGGCAGTGAAGCCAGGTTTTGGATGCTTGTAACTGAGCAAGGATTTTAGACACAACAGGGAGCAGAAAGGCAGCAAAATTTACGTATTCTAGTGCAGTCCTTGCTGCCCAATTGATTCAGTGCTGTTTGTTCTGGAGACAGAGAGAGATGCTGTCCCTGTGGTGACTGCCCTCTCTCATCCTGAAAGCCTTGGCACTGAGGAAAGACCCCAGGTTGAAGAGTCTCTGAATAAGAGTGAGAAAGACAGGGTGTTCTGCCAGTCCTTGTCTACCAAATCTATCTTTCTCTTTGGGGATCAAACTTTCCTCACTTGCTCCATTTCAAGAACATCTGCAGGGCAAGACACATGCAAATTTTCTACCTGGCCCAGTTTTTCATTGTGCCACAGAAACTGCAGCTTTAGGAACTGTGGCATAAAATTTTGAGTACTACTGTTATAAATTCCCCTGATAGAAAACTTTATCTGTGGATATAGTTTTAGATATTCTGTGACATCAGCAAAGGTTTGTTAGCCACCCACCAAAAGCAGGTGCTTTTTCCCTCCCCTCCTGCAAATTCTGTGCTTTGCTTTTGTTTTATGAAGAATAAATCTGCTTTTATCTTCTGACTGTTGCCAGCAAACTGATGTGAATATCTTTTCAAATCCCAGGGGTTGGCTTTCCTCTTTTATCCGTAAAAATTCTTTGCATTTGCCAAATTTACATAATTCCAGAGAGGTAAAAGTGGATTTTTTATCTCTGCAAAATCACTGCTTTCTGTTTTATTGCATATCTCTCTGGAACTTGTGCCTGTAGCTCAGAAGGCCAACCATATCCTTGGGCTGCATCAAAAGAGGTTCAGGTTGAGGGAGGGAATTCTGCTCTGCTCTGATGAGACCCCACCTTGAGTACTGCATCCAGCTGTGGGGAAGGACCTGTTGGAGTGAGTCCAGAGGAGGGCCAACAAGATGATTAGAGGGATGGAGCACCTCTGCTATGAGGAAAAACTGAGAGAATTGTTCTTGTTCAGCCTGGAGAAGAGAAAGCTCTGGGGTGACCTCATAGCACCTTCCAGTACCTGAAGGGACCCTACAAGAATGATGGAGAGGGACTTTTCACTGAGGTCTGTAGTGACAGGACAAAGGGGTAACAGTTATAAACTGTAAGGGAGTAGATTTAGATTAGATATTAGGAAGAAATTTTTTACAATGAGACACAGCATCAGGTTGTTCCAGAGAAATTGTGGATACCCCATTCCTGGAAGTGTTCACGGCCGAGTTGGATGGGGCTTTGAGCAACCTGGTTTAGTGAAGGGTTTCCCTGCACATGCAGGGGGGTTGGAACTCGGTGATCTTTAAGGTCCCTTCCAGCCCAAGCCACTCTATGATTCTATGAGACCAGATACATGTATATACACCTTCTGCGTAAAATGAGAGATTGCACATCTTGGGGCACCCAAAACACCACCCCAAAAATAGCTATTTTAGCAGGAAGTAAAACATTTCTGCAACATATCCATAATGAGCTCCTGTGATCTGCCTCAAAAGTGAACCGGCCGCTGCCTGGATAGGGACAGCCCAGGCACGGGCGTTCGTTCTCCCAGCTCCCATCTCCCACTTCCTATCTCCCACTTCCCACCTCCCACCTTCCCCGTCCCGCTGCCCTTCCCGGGTGGCCGTGGCGGCCTCGGGCCGGCAGGTGGCGCTGCCCATCAGAGCTCGGTGTCGGTGCCGGTGTCGAGGCGCCCTTCGGTCACTGCTGTGATGCTCAAGTGCATTACCCTTCGCTCCCTTGGGCTAAATACTCATGGCGATGTAATTCCAGGAGGGTTTGCTGATAGTTTCACCATCTGCTGGTGCTAGTGGCCGAAGCCCAACCTGTAAGAATCTGAAAAACAGGCGTTTCCCACGTGCCATGAGAAGCTGCGTGCCTATGCCCTTCCACTACTAACTTCACATAAGGCTGAGCAATCTTCCTTTAAAATATATAATATACATATTTATTGCACATAAGGTAAAGAGCATAAGGTCAGTGCCAGTAAAATGACTAAATTTAGCTTGTTCCCTCCACTCTGTGCCTGGCTCTGTGAACAAAGATGTCAGAAAGAATAGCATCAATTCCACTGATGTTCCTTTCAACAAATGTATTTTGTAGAAGAACTGTACTCACTTGACAGTCATGTAGAGAATTCCCAGTGCCTGATTCCTGTGGTATTTGCTGTAAAAACCAAAATTCCTATGCATTTGCCCCATTATATGACCTTAGTCACAGTCCTGGTGATTAATATTCAAATATGTATTTTTTCATTTGATTACACTAAATGTATCTCCAAGACTATGCAAGCTTGTAATAGATTTTGGGGACTCATTTAGTCTTAATAAGCTTATTTTTTATCATATTGGGAAATGGGAAATGCTGTGAGTGATATTTCTTTCTTGAGCATTAACTGTCAACCTTTTTAAAAAATAAGATTCCCCTCCCCCCACAAGTGACAGCAATATTTTAAGAAAATATAAAATATTTCAATAACTCCTTTCATGCTTCTCTAATGATGTCCTTTTTTTTAACTACCTGCAGAATCTCCAATGTGCTGCTCTGCAATGTGACAGACCGGGTGTCATTTTGGTTTGTGGTCACAGATTCTTCCAAAAATGTGACAACCGTTCCTGGAAGTGAGGTAGAGGCAGCCATCAGGTACAGTCACTGCTTTTGCAACCTTTTCTTCCTTGCTTACTGAGGATAGTTTCTTTCTCTGGGCCATGTATGAATGAGCACACTTCCTCTTTAAGGATCAATTAATCCAAGTAGTTAAAACACCAAGCGGCCAGCAGGATTTCATGAATGTGAGATTAGAGGATTTTTAACAGTCCCACTGAATGCAAAGCATGTGAGCCTTGGGATTAGAACTTTGGAAAGAGCCCCTGTTAATACTGGAGACTCAGAGGAAACCTAGTCCCTTTCCAGAACCCTACCTGTGATTTGCTGCCCAGTGTGTGGCACGTATACTGCTCCCATCCGGCTGCCACATTTCCCAGTGAGAGAGCCTTCTCCCTCAGATAATGGAATTGCACACTTTCTGGGTGGGATTTATATAATTTAGCTTTCACTGCATTCTACATGCACATCTATACCTGGACTAATGACCATAGGCTCCCTTTCAGTGCTTCTCATTAACAGATTTAATTTAGAAGTTCAGCTTTCACATGAGAAGAGCCCATGTGAACTCCTAGCAAAGCTGGCTGTGTCCCAGCTTGGCTTAAACAATTTTATACTCACATTCTTTTCATACCAGCTCGTTCTAGAATGCCAGTCGATATCATAGCTGAACATTGCTTGTACAAAGTACTGAGTGGTACAAATCAGTTTGATTTCTACTAAAAATCACATTCTGTAGCAAATAAAAGCAAGCATGTGGAGCTGACGAGGGAAAAAGAAAAAGTGGGTAGTCTGACTTCAGTGGTCCATCAAAGCTGCGCAAGGGGTTCATAGGGGTGAGTCCCACAGGCAGAATAACTCACGTACATTTCTCAAGCACAGAGTGCAAAATGGACCTCTTTGTTTTCAGGCATTCTGTGCTCTGTCTTGAAAATTCATGTTATCTCTGTGGAGGTGTAATGCCTAATTCCTGATGAATGAGTATGCCTTCTTTTGGAAAGATTAACTTAAGCTTATGAGCAGATTAAACTATTTCCTACAGAGACACCAAACAATAGCTTCATAGCTTTAGTGGAGGAAGCAGATTATTTATTCACTGAAGCTCTCTGTAAGAGTGCTGGAATGCAGGATTTATGCATTTCTGTTATTCTTTGATAGATTCAGTAGCATAAGCTGATTTATTTACGTCTTTTGTGTGCCCTGTTTGGCACAGAAATTGGATGCTATTATTGGTTGGTTTTTTAACTGTTGTCTGTCACCTGATAAACAATATGCTATTTATGAAAAGTTTTAATTCCTACCTAATTTAGAAACAGGAAATAAAATGGCCTATAAAACTATGATAGTTTTTGTTCAAGTGCTTCTGATTGCAGGCTTCCATACTAAACCTTTATTCTAATTCTTTGTACTATGGTAGCACATAAGAACACTAGCCGTAGATCAGAATTTTGTGGTGTGATATTCTCCACAAAGTAAGAATAAAGAGGAAGGTAAACATCTCAGAACTCTTTATGAGATTCAAGATCTTACATAAATATACACAAGATATAGTTATGCATATACAAATATGAAATGCACTTGTTGCCTGCATGTGTACTTAATTCTGAAACTCCAGCCATTAGAAGAGGGTGAAAAATGCTTATTTCAGCTGTTCACAATGATCCTTTCATATCCGTAAGGATGGAAATCTTTTCTAAATGACAGACAGCTTACTGTATAATGAGTCTTATAACATGCCATGGCTTTCAGTCCTCTCCAGGAATGCTGGCTTTCCATTAAGGCTAAGAACTTCCTGTCTAAGGGACAGCCAAACAATATGATTTCCAAGAAAAGAAATTTGAAAAATCTTACTCGTGTTTCCCATACATCTTTTCTTAGGAAATACTTGCTGTATGGTAAACAAATTTAATTTTATACAAAAAAGAGAGCTGCTTTAATTCATACAACTGCAATCAAAAAGAATTTCTCAAGACCAATATGTGTAAACACATTGTCTCAAAATTTTTTAATATTTTGAAACAACTTATGGAAGATATTGCTAAAGCCTCTTAAGGCTGCTTAGATTCAGATCCAGAAATACCTGCAAATGCTTACCAGTAGTGAAAATGGGTGAAGATATCCATTACAGGGTAGCAGTTGTGCTACTCACATGAAAAAGTACATTTCTCAGACTTAGAGTTTCTCGTAATGGAAAAAAATGTGCAAAATACAAATCCCTTTAGCTGTGTCCTGCAGGGAAGAAGGACATGTTGACATTAGGAGAGGATTCTTTTGGACCAAAGTGTATGCTGTGCCTCATGGATATAAGAAAATCTACAGCATCAGGGGCAGATGTACTGGCCCATAACATGCAGGATGTTTGAGTTTGAGAGACCAAGGGGCTCTGTAAGTAAATCCTCTGTGCATTGCAGGGTATATCTGCCACACCCTTGCTAAGCTTGAGTGCTGCATGAGCAAGACAACAGAGACACCCGTACAGATTACAACCTGCTATGTCTTCAGCACATGGTCCAAACTGAAAATAATAAATAATAATACCCTACTTCAGGTCTTATCTGTATTCCCAGTTTTTCAGATAAATACATATGAAAGTCTGGTGTTCAAAATGTTGGAAGTGTGTGGGTGGCCAGGGATTACTGATAGGGTCTGTATTAAAGTGAAGGCCTATGTAGTCCTACCAGTATCATAGAATCATAAAATCATAGAGTCACAGTATCAATTATGTTGGAAAAGACCTCCAAGATCATCAAGTCCAATCTTTGACCGAACACCACCTTGCCAACTCGACCATGGCACTGAGTGCCACATCCGATCATTTTTTAAACACTTCCAGGGATGGTGATTCCACCACCTCCCTGGGCAGTCCATTCCAATGCTTAGCCACCCTTTCAGTGAAGAAATTCTTCCTGTTGTCCAGCCTGAACTACCCCTGGTACAGCCCGGGGCTATGTCCTCCTGTCCTGTTGCTCTTTGCCTGGGAGAAGAGGCTGATCCCCCTAAAGGTGGACGACATCCACAGCCTTTCCCTTATCATACTGGATCAGATTCAGTCATGCCAGACTTGCAGCACATTCATGAAAAATTCTTTTATTTTCTTTTATGTTTTTAACTTATCAAATGCCTTTATAAAGAGTTGTGATGTTCTTTCTGGTTTGTTTTCTTATTTTGTTTTTAAATGAAGGATGAACCGGAACAGAATCAACAGTGCCTTTCTACTGAGTGACAAAACGCTGCAGTTCCTGAAGATAACCTCAACCTTATCACCTCCTGTTGAACCCTCTACACCTGCCTGGCTTATTGTATTTGGTGTTGTTCTTTGTCTCATTGTGGCTGGGATTGTTTTCCTTGTTGTTTCAGGCATTCAGAAACACAAGAAGTAAGTGGCTTAGCCTTTCTTATGTTTTAATGGAATATTGGCTAGTTAGGTCAGCTGGGCTGGTTTTGTGTTTCAGAGCAGCCTCAGAGAAACTATAGTTGTGCCCTCTTCCCTCTGTAGGTAAAGACAACATGGTCCTTTTCTGTGGAAAGGGAGGATTGAATATTTTTAACTGTGAAGTATAGATGCCTTAGGAATGCTGGGATGTAATGAGGAAATGGGGGGTGTAAGAATATGACATTTGTTGTCATTCTTCCGAAGGCCTATTGTGCCACAGGTGAGCCTCCTCTCACAGATTACCCACATAGCTACCAAGAGGGAGAGGGCTGGCACTGACTGGGCCCCTTCAAGGGCAGTAGTGCCAAAAGCTGGCAGGGCTAAAAAATTAATTGCTGCTGAAGCTGGAGAAGACCCAGTAGAGAATACAATAATGAGTAATGTATGGGTGAAGAGGGTCTGCTCAATGAAATGGTGTGGGGGTCTCACCTACCATTCATGACCTGATGAGTCCAAAGTGTCCATCCCTTCACAGGTTCATGGGCAGATCTCCCCATGAGCTTAGGTGTTTGCTGTCTGGGTAGGACAGAGATACTCTCTTTTCCTTTCAGTTTCTTCCCTGTGGTGGCACTGGTGAAAAAGAGAAGGCTATTCGTGCTTCCTTAGTGTGAGCATGTTGGAGCAACACAGAAAATAGGTGTTTTCATCCTGCTATCTCTGTTGTCTCTGAGTTGAGCCTAAGGAGTAGAAATTTTTCAACTGAGTTGAGATTCTGCCATACAAGTACAGCTTCTGCCATGCTTTTGTCTGACAGAGAGTTTAGGTTAACACAAAACTATTACTTCAGCAATAGATTCATACAGGAACAGCAGAAGAACTGAAAAAGGGTAAATTTCTGCTGGCAACTAGATAATGTTGAAGTTATTGACTTTATGATATTGCATCCTCAAATATAACAGAACAATGGATTAACATATGAAAATTGGTGTGTTGCAAAAACTTTTCCTTTCTGCCTCCTTATTAACTTGAAGAACATTAAAAGACCTCAGAAAAACAACACTTATTTTGAAGGTTCTCATAGAAGGTTCTCATAGACAAGTTCTCATAGAGAAATTTTAGTAGTGTAGCCAGAATCCCTTCGGTTACATTTTTCATTCATGGGAGTTGCATGATTTCCAGAACACCTTCATTTTTCAAAAAAGCCCCAAAATTCAACAAAGAATAGATGAAAGATACTGTTGGGGAAAGAGTCTGGGCAGGGACTTGGGATTTGTGGATAGTTTAAGCCCTGTCACAACCATGTTGTATGGACTGAGTTATGCCATGCCTTGAACATAGGCAACCTCTTCTGAAAAAATGGAGAATAATGTTGCTATCTGAAGCCCATACCTGCCCTCTGTGTAATATCATGGCTCTTTGTGTCTTTATAGTGCCTGACTTAAAGGGAGTCTTTGAACATTTCAAATAAGTGTAATATAAATAAACTATGCTAAATAGCTATGATTTTTATAGCTAAAATAATTGTTTATGCTTCCTATCACACTGAAAGACAGAATTTCCCCCCTTTGTTTTCAAAACAACTCAGCAGAGTTTAGCACTTCTCCTCAGTGTGGTTTAAACTACATGCTCTTATCATCATACCAGCATTAATATAACTTGTTGCTGCCTACCTATGGTCACTTGGCACTTATCTGTCTCGTGCTCTGGTCCTTTTAATTGTTATGCTTCTTTTCACTTCTCCCTCTGTTTCCCTACTCTGCCTTTATATATAACTTTTCCTCAGAGCAGATGCATCTGTGGCTGAACTCTAACCCTCCTTTCACATCAATAACATCTGCAGGCAGGGGCAGGAGAATGAGAGAGGGGTTAAGCATATATTTCTTCCATCTACTGTTGCAAAGACTGGAGTTGTAAAAAGGATTATCTGGGCTATTTGGCTTCCTCAAAAAAAAAGAACCAGATATCAGAGAAGAGAACTTCAGAAGTGCTGAGCTCTTTTTCAGACACTGAAGTAAGTGACAAGGTTGTCAAAGACTTCAGCATGGCCAGTAATTAGCTTGCTTAGAAATCTATCCAGAGCTTACATAATGGGAATTCTGTTGCCTAGTAATCTGCCTTGGACATCTGGCCCCAAGGATGGTGTTGACTTATCATAAATCTGGCATTTTGTCTTTAAAGGCCTTTAAAGTACCAGTTAAATACCTCAGTTCAGATAAGCCCTAAAACTAGGTGCTTCAGGCTGTTCATGCTCAGGGTGGCAGGGAAGTGTGATTGGCCTGTAAAGTTGTTTCAGTATTGAGTTAGACTTCTGTGTCATTTCTTGAACTGAATGATTTGCTTGATTAGGTCTTCACTGTGTGTTACTGCCAACATGTAAAACTGCAAGTGCAGCTGCCTGCAGCTCAAAGCGCTCCAGGTGACTGTAGGCCTTGTCTCTACAGTGAGCTGGATCAGACACACTGTCTCCCAGCCTTACATTTGTTCTCCTGTCATTGCAGCAATAGGACACCTCCCTCTCCAGTAATAGACTTGCCACGTGCTCAGGGCAAGACCATCCTCTACTGTCTATCCTGAACTGGCCTGAAGTCTATCCCTACCCCCAAAAAATCCCATGTGCAGCAGAGGCCATAAACATTTGCCTTGGGAAGAGTGAAAACAGAGCAAGCATGCAGTCTTTCCCTTTTTTAGACTCCCAGCATCTAATTTGCAGTTGTGGGCCTTCCTGAGCTGGATTTGGTCTTCATGTATTGGGCACCCTACAATGTTTTCTCTTCCCGTAACTTGCTGAATCTCCCTTTGGGTTAATAGACATTTTTGGCTTCTCTGAATTCCTCTTGCAATGAGTTCCACACATCTGCTCCTCTCATTCCTTTTGAACCTGCTTCTTAGTAACTTCTATGTCCTCAAAGTTTTGTGTTAAAGAACACTCCTTTTATCAGTGTAAGAACAGATACATCAGCCAGAGGCCAGAGGTTTCCGCTACTACACCCCAGGTTTATTTTCGCAAGTCTGTAATGTCAAGAATCTTCCAAAGGCCAATAAAATTTTATTATTGTTAATATCTCTGTTATTAGCAGTTACACTGAGTCAGATTTTTATGATTGTCTTGAGTCAGATTGTTACAGTACATTTTGTGGGATAGAAAGAAGCAGTGCAGCTGACCTTTGAGTTTCTTATCCTCTGAAACCGCTGATGCTGCAGGCTGTAAAGTACAGCAGGTTTTTCAACTATGAACTAGTAGTTCTCAAGGTCAGAATAATCTTGAATTAAAGGAACACTGTGATAGTTTGACTGATACTTCACTGTTACATCTTCTCGTGGTTGTATTTCTAGATTTATTTTTTTTTTATTTCTTTTTAAAAATTTAGATAATTTTATTCATCAACTATTCTAATATGTTTTCTGGGAGAACTGACCTGAAAAAGTGAAAGCCATGCAATTGTTTGATCTAGAAAATAAAAGTATAAAATACTGGGTGGGAAGGTGGATGTTAATGAAATTTGAAGAAAAAAATGCAGATTTGCAGCATTAAGAGTACCTAACTTCTGGCAAGATAATCATGAAGAGTGAGGGCACCCAAGCCTCCACATTTGGAGACTATAGTTAGTCTAGAGCTGATCTATTTCTAAAATATATGCTTTAATTTGTACATGTCATAGTGTGAAATCTATGACATACATTACAGGGCCAGACTAGATGTTTAGTGCAGTCCTTCCAAAAACAGATGTAGGGATTTTTTTTTCAATTTTTGTTTTGCACCAGCTTTTCCTTCTGCACCTTCCAGTCATTTTACAGAATAAGAAGGTGAAGTAGTACTTAAAACATACTTACAACATGTTTACTTTGGGTTTTCTGGTTCCCAGTCCTGACGTGAAACCAGGGCTTCCAGTCTGTGGGCCTCCAATCTTCCATGGTATATTTACAACAGCAAATATGTACACAAGATTATGCCTTTAAACTACGACAAACTTCTGACTAAACATGCAATGTTCTGTCTGTGGAATCGTGGTGGAGTGCTGCAGGTCAACAGAATAAGATGATTTTTTTCTTTCTTGTTTTTAGAAAGAATAAAGAGTCAACAGAGAGAGAAAATTTAGAAGAGAAAGTCGAAGTGACATTAGAAAACGGGATTCCCTGTGAAGTGCTGGATTTAAAATCAGGCCACATTAATGGTGTTTTTGCAGCAGATGATGAACGGTTCACATCGTTATGAAATGCTGCCATTGCTATCTGGTCATTTTCTGAAAGACTCCTGTGCCTGCCTTATCTCGTCACTACTCCTGAATGCCAAACATGCAGACAAGAAAAACGTGCGTTCACTTAATTTCCCTCGAGAGAACCTTTTGCTGATAACACATACACTTGAACCTCCATTACAAGGCTTTCGTTCATGAACAATGCAAATGAGAAGGCCTCAGATGATATCCAGAAAAGATTTCCAGTAGATGTGTGGCAGAAAAGTGTTGAAACCTGCTGTGTGTCAGGCATTTGATTTTTAATAATTATTTAAATATGTCTGTTGCTTTTTCCCCCCCTGATATAAATGCAAAACTGCATTATTCCTGAGTTTTACTGGGGAGTTCATCTATCATTGTCACTTCTTGATGGGTTTTCTTTCAAGCCGTATGCAAAAGTTTCTCTGTAAAATGACTTCTGTGTGCTGATATGTAGTATGCCTTTGGATGGAACAGTGATCAGTGCATGAAAGGTTTCATCTATTGAGAAACAAAAAAGTGAGCTTTCACAGCCTCTGTAAGGCCAGGTCAAAAGCATCTGGGTCATCTATAGCTTTGGGGCTAGCAAACATCTGGTACTAGAAGTGTTTTTCACTTAACAAAGTCACGGAATATACGACCTGGAAATTAAAAGTTGCAAGACTCTGAAATTTGTTGAAATTAAAAATTGCAACAAAGGGCACATTTTCCAAAGATGCAGCCTGTGTTTAACAGCCTGGCTCTCATTAAATCAGAGAATCAGAGAATGGCCTGGGTTGGAAGGGACCTTAATGATCATCTAACTCCAACCCCCCTGCCGTGGACAGGGGTACCTTCCAGTAGACCAAGTTACTCAGAACATCCAGTCTAGCCTTCAGTGCTTTCAGGAATGGAGCAGTCACAGCTACTCTGGACAACCTGTTCCAATACCTCAGCACCCTCACGGTAAAGAATTTTTTCCTAACATCTGATCTAAACCTACTGTCTTTCTCCCTTGTCCCGTAATGATGTGCGCTTGTAGATAGTCTTTCCCAACTCTTTGAAAAAACCTTCCATATATATTTTTAGTGATGAAGCTAGAGTAGATTTTAAAGATATAGCCAGCCTGGGGACAGATGAACCATCACGTGACAGCTGGATAGCTTTTGTAAGGATTCAGTGTGTGAAACACCAGCTCCTGGGTTTGGTGTACCTGACCCAGATGAAAACACGTGGTTGGTAAGGCAGCAGAGACCATTCAAACCTGTGTTTTATATTTGGCTGGGAGTTGAGGACATCAAATGGTGCCAGACCCTGTACTGCATTGGTGGATTACTTTGAAGTCAGCCATGCATACAGACAGTGCTGTCTGTGCCCTAATCCCATTCCCATTTATATTGGTGATAACATTCTGCCTGATTTCAGAAGAGCTGGGCCTCAGATAAGGTGAGCTGTGTATGTGGGTAACTGTACACAGAGAATGGAAGTGTGTTGAAGCAAAATACAGTATCTACAGTTACCAAACAGCTGCCCACATCACTGGAGGCAGAATTTGACCATTAGCCATCCTGTTTCCAGTGTCATGTTTAGAGTCAGTATTAGAAAACTCATTTATTTATTAGGATTATTCCATTAGACTCCTCACCAACAGGAACACGCTTAAACAGAGTAAAAGCCACTAAAGGACTATCCTGACAGATGTCCTGTCTTGTTTCCTGGAGTACAGTCCTTCAGCATTTTGTCTGTATTGAGTGCCTTTGGCTATCCACTGGACTCTGCACTGGCTTTTGGGAACAGTGTGAGTAGGAGGGGAGGAATGGGAAGCAGAAGGAAAAGCATCAGGGCAAAGGGACAAAGCTGAGAAAGGGAAGCCCAAGGCTAGGGGACGCAGGGGAGGGAGAGGAAAGCAAAATGCACAATAAAACTATGGAACCCACTGATCATTTGCCTCACATGGTCTCATCTGTTGCAATTATCTTTGATGTCCTGCTGGTGTGTCCCTCTGGACAAGGACTGCATCTTCTCTGTGTTTCAGAAGGTGTGCTGTTCCATTCTGGAAAAGGATTCATAAAGTCAGTTATTAGTGATAATATCTCAGTGCTTCAAAATTACCATCCACAACATGTAGATGCATTTCTCACTGGAATGTCAAAGATGAAGTTGTTGGTGTTGGAGGGAAGGTATAGAGTACAATTATGTTACTGCTTCCTCAGTTGTTGCTCCAAGGTCTCTCACCCAGGCAGTTTTATTGAGGTAGTTCAGATCCCATAATTTCTAAACCTTCGCACTTTTCACATTCTTTCTATGACAGATAGCTACACCTCAGTGTGACCACAATGGATTGTTGTAACTGCAGCACCTCTGCAAGAACCTCTGAAAGATTTTGGTGCAAACAGCTTAGCAGTGCAAGAGCAACCTCAAGCCTACTGAGTAAGAATTGCTGTTATCCTGTGTCGTACTATATGATGCTGAAATAAAATTCACTTGAGATGAAAAAGGGCCAAGCTTACCTGAGCATACTTCTCAAGGCCTGAATGAAGGTTCAGTTCAGCCCATGGCACTGGCCAGCAATTTAAAAATAGATTGAAAGCCTCTGAACAAAACATTATGCAATGTAGGCTGACTCTGGAGTACGTATTTAATCACTGTCTCGCTCCCAGCTCACCTCTTAGCTGCATAATTACTTTACAGCAGTTTGGCGTAATTTTCTGCTAATGATGATATGGGATTCACCCGGAGCATACATCTTGCTTGCTCTCTGCCGACAGAAAATGGCTTGAGAGAAGCAAATGATACATGAACGGGCAAATACCACACTTAGCAACACTTTGAAGTCAGTGTTGGTATTAGCTCTTTCACTGAAATAGATACCACAAATGAGGTTAATCAAGGGCACAGTGCTATACAGAAGAAATAAATCTATTTTACTGTCTGTTCAGCAGGATCATATTAGAAAACAAAAAGCACTTTGATTTGGTAAATCCTGTCCTCCAGAGCCTGCAAATCATACAATGACAATGTATATCCCTTGAGGATGTGTGCAAGATATGTAACTTTCACCTTTTTTTTCCTCTAAGCCACCTGCCATCCAACACCTGATAATAAACAGGAAAGTGAGTAACAAGCAATATAGACTAAATGGTGAGCTACTTTCTAAAAAAACGAATTGGTTCTGCTTTCTGTTACATTTGTGCTGTGCCAATGAATTTGAAAAAAGTTATGTGGTGTGCCTGAGACTGAACTGTTATATTTTCAAGAGCTGTGTTTGAGAAAAGACAGGAAAAAGGAAAATTCAATGAAATGAAGCAACAAACCCAGGGAAGTTCTGTTTGAAGAAAATCTGCAATGTTTATCACTAGCTCCACATCCCCAGCAAGATGACATTTTGGAAAGGACGTTACAGTTCTGTTCAAATTACTTGAGAGGGACCATTGATGTCTAAGCTAGAATGAACACAGTCATGCATGAGTAAGTTGTTTATGCTGCTACACATTTGGAGTGCTGAAGAACATCGGGAACTCTGCAGTGCCCTCTTTAAATTAGGGACTGCTTTGGTCATGGCACAACCATTTGCTGTGCACAACCTTCAGAGTTGTATCAACCACAGACTGGTATTGTAAATGAAATTAGTAGTCCTTGTGTATCAGTATTTATGTAGGGAATATTGCAAAGTGTGGGCAGATGCTGAAGTCCTTACTCGAGCTATTCTGCCACTAGCTTTAAGGAAATTTAACCACTCTGTCCTGCAAACTGATGTTTACTCTGTGTGGAAGAAAACTAGACTGAAGCTTGTTCTGTCACAACAGCATTTACCTCTTCTCGTCTAGGACAGTCTGAGACAGAGAGAGTCTGTCTGTGGTACTTACCCCTAAGCATCTCCCTATCAGCCTACCTTGTAGCCTGGTACTCACAACTGGACCCAGTATTCCCCTGGGGCACTGCTGGTGCTGAAGAGCCTGCAGGGATGACCTCATTGGCCTCATGCAGACTATAAACTCCTATTTGTCTGTCCAGGTACAACATTTGCTTCTGTCATGCTCATCTTCCTGGAGAACCCTTTCCTGGCTGTGCCTTCATAAAGGGGCACCTTTGTTCTACATTTTGAGGGAAGCCAGTCCATTGTTTCTGCTGTTGTTTGCAAATGAGAAGGGTGAAGTGGGCACAAGGAGCCTCAGGGCAGGATTCAACTCTTGTGGCTTCATCACTGTGGGAATGAAATAATTCCCAAATTAATAAAAATCACAGTATTAGCACAAGAGCTTCTGGTTTGATAATTTCTTTCAAGAACTGAGCATCAGTTTTGACTAAGCAAGAAACAATATCACATTTTGACAGAAAGAGTTTTTCACATGTAAACTCCCACATGTGGGAAAACTAAAGAAATTACTTTCAAGCTCCAGACAGAACTGCAACAAAGATGTGAAATATCTCAGTGAAAAGTAGGAGTCTGTGATTCTAGATACTCTTAAACATGGCTCAGGTGCCCTCAGAAATTCATTCTGTTCACCAGTGCAGTGACCTGTGACTCATGAAATGAGCTGTTTTAAATGTGTCAAGTTTTTATAGAAAATGCAGGCACCAACTGTCCACAGTCCATTAGAAATGAGCAGTTTGTGCTTGGCTTTCTATGAGCAGTTCCTTTTGGCATCTCATGGTTTTTGTTTCCTTTTAATGTGGCGAGCAAGAAGGGATGTGTGAAACAGAGTGACACCACAGCCTCCTACATTAACAGACAATTGCTAATGAAAAATTTGCAGTTAGATATGCCTGATTTGGTGGACTGAACTTGCTAGTTTTCAAATCACATAAAGCTAAAGTACATTGACAGTGATGAGTGGTACACACTTGCCAGCACAAATGTGTCAGTATGTTCAGTTTTGTGAATACATTAAGCACTGTGAATGCACTTAGCATAATAAATTTGCATGTCGATTTTATAGCATAAATTCAACTGTGTTCTGAGTAAAGTCTGGAGGTTCAGTAGGAACTGAGTTTGACCTAAGATCAAAAAGTAAAGTTTGGTTTTGTTAGTCTGTCCTCTTCCTTCCTACTGTGTTTCCCTTTCCCTTAGAGTTGGAATTTGAAGCTATCAAAGCATCTTATTAGCTAGAGCAATGGCTAAATGGAATATCCTTTATTTCAGAGAAACTGCAAGAGTGTTCTGGCATTATCTTTCTATCAGCTTCTGCATCTCTCCTATAACTTAAATTCTAATTGCTGCAAATCACAGCATGTAGCTTTTATCAGTTGTGGACCAACAGGAATTTTAGACTTTGGACTAACATTCTTTATGATATTGTATCTAAACAACTTTGCAGATGCTGATGATGTGTGAACACATTGACACTGTAAAATGAACTGGGACTGCTTGCTGCCACCTTAGTAAAACTGGAAGGAGAAACATGAGTTCCTAGATGAAAAGTCGTGTTTCACGGGATCAGTACCCTTCCCTTCACTGGTGGGGCAAGGTAGCTTTTTGTAATGGACATGGTGTCAGGAATACAGAATATTGTGCCCCTGACTGGTTGCCTCTCTCTGCCTTCTTAACATATGGTCTTGATTTTGACTGTAGCCTTCAAAAATAACACTTTATGACTGTAATTTAACCTGCCGGTTTGTACACTCATCTGCCTTTTTGAACAATCATTCGGCTTCAAAGCTTTCTCTTAAACCTTGCAAAACCACTTTGGTTTCCTGATGCTTCCAGTGACTGACAGCATGTTTACACAGCTCCAGATGTTGTCTTCAGATGTGGGGCTTGCCCCTGCCCACAGGGCACTTTCTGCCTTGGTGATGCTGCCTTGGGAAACAGCCACCAGACTGTTGGCAACCTTTGAGTGCAAAGGAGCTGTGTGAAGGTGACAGCTTTTCTTTAGGTCTGAAAAAGTGAATCAGCCTGCCTTGGAACAGGAGGTTATGGACAGGCACGGAATAGTTGTCCAAGGCACTGGCCACAGCCTCGGACCAGTGGGGTACGAACACCTCCCTGCTTTGGGAGGTCACTGGGGTATGGGTGTGTGGTCAAACCAGCTACAGGAAGGGGTGCCAGGCAGGTAGCAGCCTCCCTTCCTTTCTTCCCCTCGGAGATGGAAGTCCTGAGTGTGGGGCAGCAAGTGGAGTCTCTGTGCTCTGCACTCACTGCCTTGACCTCCATTCCTGATGGGCCACGGAGAATTAACCTGACTAGCCACTCATCTGCCCTGGCTCGTTCCTGCAGAAGAAGAGCGAGCTCAGCCCAAACTGCTGATGCTTCAGCTGAGACTCTGCCGGTATGTGCCTTTTGCATGGGAGCTGGTCCCGGGTGGCTCGTATGTCGAGCCGGACAGGCTGTGCCTGCCTGCAGAGGAGCAGAGGTGTCCACCCTCCTTGACACCACACAGCTCCACCCCCCACCTAGAGACGGGACACAAGGATCTCCTGAAAGCCTTCTCTTCTAGGAGGGTTCCTAGAGTGGGAAAAGCTCCCGCTGCACAGGCTGAGGGCAGCTGGTGAGCCAGGGTGCCAGCTTCCCAGCCCCAGCGCTGGTGGGAGGGCTTTCATCCGAGAAAAGGCGGATGCCACGCATGCAGAAGAGTTAGTCATGTGGGGAAAAGGCTGCTCGGGGGATTAAAAGGACTATTTGCCCAGCCCCCAGTGTGAAGCACGAGAAAGAGGGAGAGGATCGGGGATTGCCCCGCAGTGATGCCCAGGTGCGGTGAGGGCAGCGGGGCTCCTCTACAAGCACTGCTGCAGGGAGGAGATGTGCGGAGGGGCTGAAGCCACCCCTGGGCTGTCCACGGCCTCCACAAAGCCACTCAGAGCAAGGATTTGCCAGGTATTTAACCGATGTGAGCTGCTCTTTGAAAGCAGCGGAGGACTGGCAGACAGTGGGGCAGCTGCAGCCCTGTGCAGGCAGTGGGGTGGCTGTCCCACGGCAGCTCATCCTCCCTGGGGATGCTCCAGGCCAGGCAGCTCTGGTGCTGTGCAGCCACAGCCCTTCAGAACCCCTCTTCACAAACTGAACGCCGAGTAACGCTTATGTCTGTCTTTTATGCACAAGGCAGAATGACAAAGTGTAGCAGAGAGCTTAAACTCTAATAATGGTATTTTAAGCCATTTTAAGGGTGTGTGGTGCCCAATACACATCACAGCGTTTTCTTATTGAGGCATGTCCTAAATGCAATTCTCTGTTATTGCAGTCCTAGTTTCATAGCACAGCTCAGCCAACAACATGAGTGATGAGGCAGAAAACTGCTCCAACAGAGCCAGGGTACGGATGAACATTGGTGGGCAGCTGTCTAAGCAGATGTCAGACAGCTTGGACCGTGGGGACAGGACTGGGAGTATCAGGTAGGAGCTGGGAGCCACAACTCACACTGCAGCCCCAGGGGGTGGAGGGGAGGACGGGCTCACTGGAGGAGAAGGAGCCTGTATTAGCATGCCAGGTTACAGTACAGAGCCTTTGTTCTGTAACAGCAGCAAACTGACAGGCGCTTTGCTCTGAGCCAAGCAGGCTGGCTGCCACCTCACAAAACAACAGGTTTAAACTCCCAGTTGCTCTTCTGCTATCATCCAAACACAGTGGCTGCTGTCTTGCTGCCCTTGCTGGAGGTTTGAATTCCCTGAAAAGGCTCAAGGTACTTCTCTTTCTCAGCTGTTTACTGTTTCCTTTTCACTGTGGTGCAGACTGTCTCCATGCTGTCACCAGCCATCGGGACCAGCATGAAGGTCCACCCCAACAAATGCTCCCAGCTCATCCAAGAATGTTTGGCCATCATCATCTTGAGCTACATAAATCAGTCTCAGCTGAGCCAGGCCATCCTGCGGAAAGCCTGCCATGGTAGTAAGGCTGACATAACAAGTCTGTATCACTCCAGAGGGTGGTTGGGCACTGGAGCAGGCTCCCCAGGGAAGGGGTCACAGCACCAAGCCTGACAGAATTCAAGAAGCATTTGGACAGTACTCTCAGGCATGTGGTGTGACTCTTGGGAATGGTCCTGTGTAGGGCCAGGAGCTGGACTTTGATGATCCTTGTAGGCCCCTTCCAACTCAGGATATTCTAGGATTCTGTGATTCTGTGTATCCAGTCTTCCATGTGTCTGCTTAATGAGAACAAATCCATCCATGAAATTTTGATGTGTATGGAGCCTGGTGACTCCTCAATGTTGTAACACTGTTTTTCAAAACATAACTTTGTACTAATTCATCTCACAGCTTAGTTTTTTCCTCCTGTATAAAGGCAATGGCAAGGAAGGTAGAGTGTAATTATTGCATTATTCCTCACATACAATATCAAGATTTGCATTTAGATATGCAACGGAAAAGAACTTAGATCTGAAAATGTGCAGCATAATTCAGCATAACTCTACCTGTTACATTTTCAGCTTACCACAGTGCCTGCACACACACTTAAATGCAGGTGCAGAGGCACTTCCTATATGAAATGAGGTGACACCCTTCTCTCCCCGTCAGGTGTTCCCCAAGTATCTCACTATTTAGGGGCCTGGGTCCTGCAGGTACCCCTTGGGGGTTTCAGAGCTGTGTGTGGGCATGTGACTGGCAAGCTGGGGCAAGGAGCAGAGGTGACTCTTGCATCATGGCAGGGAGGAAACAAGCTATCACAGCTGCCCCTAAGGAAGGCACCAGAGGACTGTAAACGGGGGAAAATAGCACCTGCATGTAAAAAAGGCATTTTGGCTTCAGCCAGCCCTAAATGGTACAGGTCCAGTGATTGTGCAGTTAACTTGCCAGATAGGAGAGAGAAAAAACAAAGAGTCAACACAGTCCCTGTTCTCTGCTGAAGAAGAAATTGTCTCAAGGTAATAATAGACATAATTCTCTGCTCTGACCTACAACAGCTGAAACAACAACACAAGAACCTTCCAACATTTCACCATGTGACAGTCTCACTGGCAAGTTGAGAAATGATGAGCAAGACAAGAGTCACAGAAGGCATATAATTACTTAAAGTACAGGCTTCATGGTTCTCATTCAATAAGACAGGTCATTTTAAGTGATACCTCTCCTGGGCCTTACTGTTTCCTATATGATCTGGATGTGGGAAGAGAAAACCTACCTATTAACAGGTTTGTGGGTACTGTGAAGCTGAGGGTCCTTTAAAGGGCTACAATTCCAAATGATCATAAAATTTTGAAAAATTGTCTGAAACCAGTGTGACGGAACTTCAACCCAGGCAAATTCCAAATGTCACCCTAGAACCATAGGTTCAGAGATTAAAAGGGGATTGGCTGAGCAAGTAGCACTACCAGAAAGGTCTCAACTGGAATATGAGTCGATGTTGGGTAATCTCGCCAGAAAGAAGGTGTGTATCAGCAAGGAACAGCATGTAAGATGCTCCAGTGATTGCGCTACTGGTCACTGATAAGGTGTTAGTTATGTTCAGATATGGACACCATCTCTGAGGAAGCACAAAATGTGGCAAGTCTGGATGGCACCAAGAAGAGTAACATGAAATTTAGAGCACATGACCTCTGGGAGAGGGTTGAGTGAATGTTGTTAACTTTCCCTTGAAGAAAAAGACTGTTAGAGGATTACACATGGTTGACAAAGATCACATGTCCCTGGTCCACAGGATAAAGGCACTAGAAGATATTGAAGCAAGGTGCTGCCTCAAGGTCCCTGGTTTCTGGCTGTGCTTGCTGGGGATGCCTGCTGCTGGTGGCCCTGCTGAGGCTGTGCTGTGTTCAGCCCATTGCAGGTGGAAGGGCTGGAGCTTTTTTCCCAGGGTTTGGCAATGAAGGGGCTGATTTCTGTTGCTCCCATGTAGGCAGACTCATAGCAGTTTTGGAGAAATTCAGCTAGGAACTGGAAACCAACCCCATGGGTGTGACTACAAAGTTCCACCTGAAAATCTTCCCCACAAGGTGCAAAACAAAACTAACCAAGTGATCCTGAGCAGAAATAGGCTAATTTAAAAGTACTAAGGCACTGTTCGATCAATAGGCTCAACCCAAGCTGCATTTTCAGAGCTAATTCATGCATTGATTTTCCCATTGATTTTCAGTAACTGCTAGGTTCCTGGCTAGATTAGCAAAGGTATTTAGATATTAAGATGGAGTCATTTTAGTAGTCTTAGTCGCCTTAGTACTTAAATCCAGTTGATTTATAGTTCAGATTAGGTCTCTATGCAAGATGCTGTGATCTCACAAAGTCTCTTGCTGCTTTTTGATAGTTCAGTGAACACATTTAAACTTCTGTGTTTATATGCCCCGATTGCTTTGAAAATGAGGTCTGTTTTTCAAATCACCTGGGCTTTGCAAAGCCTTTTAAAACGTGGGCCTAAACACCCAACTGGGTACCCTATCTCAAGCTAACTGGGCTTTCTTCCTGTGTGGGAATTAAGACTCTTGGCTTAGTGTTTCAGTGAAGTTTCTAAATATTTTTACAGCTCATCACCAACCTGTTCAATGATTCACAGATTCTGAGCTACCAAAGACACAGGTAGGCTATCGATAAAGTGACCAGCTGTATCATTGACAGCACATTTGGGAAACATTAACCAAAAGTAAAAGCCTTTTATAAGAAGGCCATAAAATTACAGGAGTAATTATGTTTTTCCAAAGTTAATCATTGACTTTTGTTTATTTGGCTTTTTATAAAAAACTTTTTCCTTTCTCTCCTATAAGGAATAAAACCCATAAAAGGTCCAGCGGATTGGATTCAGCCTTTCTTCTTCATGCTGGCCATGCGTGAAGGCTGATGAGACAGAGGCTGACAGAGAAGCTTACCTGAGGAAACCTACTTCATTGGGAGGTTTTCAGTCCAGACATGAATATGTTGGTCCATCTCTGGCTTCTCTGTGCTCTGAGCACTGTTGTGACCCCTCAGAATGTTGAACAAGAAGCCCAAAAGTTTCTAGAAGATTTTAACAGGAGGGCAGAAGATATCAGCTATGAGAACTCCATTGCCTCATGGAACTACAACACCAACATCACAGACGAGAATGCCAAGAAAATGGTAAGTGGTCCATCCTGTGGGTTTTACTGTTGTCTTAGGAATCTGACAGCTACTTTCTGGTTTATTTCAGTTTCACCAAGTTTGGCTGGAATTGGAGTGTTACTTCTCTGGTAGCTGTGGATTAGTTTGAGGAGGGTAGAGGGGCTTGCTCTAGCATAGCAATGCCTCACTGGGTGTTCCTGGGCCACTACCAGCCTCTACAGCCTTGGGTTAGTACCTGGACTGCCCTTGAAGTGTATGGGGATGGCCAGAGCATGGACTTGGCCCTAGCCATCACTTTGAGTCACCCCAGTGAGGGGAGGGAAAAGACAAGGGAGCTCTGCATGTTCCTCACCAAAATCTGTGTTGAGTGGAGAGAGATGTGACTGAACTAACACCAGCCTGTTTGCTGACAAGGCAACGGTCTCTCTTCTCTGGTTCTGAAATTGTTTTACTTCTCCGTGAATATGCAAATATTCTCTGAATGTAGGTATTCTATTAAATGTTTGCTAATATAAACTAACTGTTTATGTAGTGGTCCACACCTGTTACCCAGTGGGGGACTTCTTCCCCTGCCCCCATCACTGTCCTCATAGTCAGGACTGTTGCTATACTGCCAGGAGGTATTAAAGTGGGAAAAATGAGTTGAGATCATCAACTATCAAATGCCAACAGTGGAGTTTGTAGTACAGTGGTCTAGTATATTGGTTTGAAAGTCAATTTCTATGTGCAGGAGGGGCCATGGCATTTGTATTATCCTTTCTTGCAGCATAGTTCTTGTTTCTCAACACCAGCCTCTGGTTGTCCCAGCCAACAGGGTCTCTAGGCAAGAACAGTGCTTTTTTGAGAGCAGACAGCTATGGTCTCACTGGCTACTGATATTGCCATGCCTCAACTCAGCATCTTGTGAGCTCAGAGCCTTTCAAAATGAACAAAAATACCTTGAATTCTGTAGCTCTGTGTATTTGAAAGTTAACTCAAGCTTTAGAGAAAACAATTCAGAGCATAAAAATGAATCTGGACATCCCACATCTATTTTTGCATAATGGCTTATCTTCCACTTTGTGGTCATATAGCTTAATTAAAACCTGGTTTAATTATCATATTTCTTAATTAAAGCAAGGAGACTGGTAGCTGGAAGAAATTCAAATGACTAATCATTGTCAATCTGGAATGCTTTCCGAGGCACCAGGTGCTTAAACTGTAACGTTTCCAAACACATGGAATGAAAGCCCCATATAGTATTTCCAGCATTAATGAGATAATAATAAAATACATGAGGAGATACCAGCAATAAAAACCAATTAGTCCAGTGCTCAGAAAGAATGTTTTCTCTCACTTGATCTCTTCAGCAGTACTGGTAATAAACCCCCACTGATTCCTCTCCTCCCTTTCTGCTGTAGGAGAGTTAATGAATATTGTCCCTTCTGGCTCCTTCCCATCCATTTTCCTTGCAGATTGTGCCACAAACCCTATAACTATTCCTCTGACACACTAACCAGTGCCTCTAATTGTGGAAACATCAGACAGCAAGTTAACTTCTGTCCCCTGGCTTTTGTAGCCAACGAGCCCCCCCTTCTGCCCTGCCACCCCTAAGGCACCTCTTTGTCCCTGCTCAGGAGAAGGAGCTCAGGAACACATTTGCACAGTGATGCTCTTCCTGTGGGTGCTTATCAAGCTCTTGCCCACTGAGCAAGAGTATGACATTTGTGTTTCCTGACTCCTCAGCAGGGAGGGATGGGTGTTACAGGTGCCCTCTCCACCACCGGGGAAGCTCTGATGATAAGCACAATTAATTAAACTGTCCCAAGGACCTGGGTTAATTAGTGCTGTTCTTGTTGCCATTTTGAATGGATGCTGATGTTATAAACTATGTACAAACACATTAGAAAGAGGTGAATAAGACAGTCCCAAATCCAAATAATGTTCTTAGGATGCTAATTTATGCACTGAAATTTGGGAGTATCACATGTATGTATGTAATTGTGGCAGTGGTAAAAGCAATCTCATCAAATACTGAGGTTTTGCATGCACAATTTAGGCACCCAAATTTGGAGCCTCCTATGCCCAAGTATAATTTTTTATTTACCAGCATTTCAGAAGAAAATGATATGTGGATAATGAAAAGACTCAGTATCAATATCTTGGCTGCTTGTCTGGCACTGCTACTGCAGCAGAAATGGGGAATGACATCGGGGTCACAGACCTATTTGTGCCCTGGCTTGCTTCCTTACAAGTGAGTGAAGAAAAGCACTAAAGGAAGAATATGTGGTGATTTAGAGTAGCAGGGAACACAGAAAAGTGGTGCCAGAACAATTATAACAAGCAAGGTGTGAGGAGACAGTCATGCATTTTGCTATTTCCAAAATAAAATGGTTATCTGAATGTGTGAACACAACAAGGTCAAAAAGCAGTCCAGCCATTTCACTGTGCAGTGCAAGTGCTCAACCTGCAATCCACAGGTGTTCTCTACAAATGAAATTCTCCACAGAAGTAATATTTTTGCCTACTGAGTACATCAGGCTGCTGCACCCTTTTGGAGGGAATAATTCAGGGTTTGTGTGAACTCCTTGCAGAATGAGGCAAGTGCCAAGTGGTCCACATTTTATGAAGAAGCCTCCAGGAATGCCAGCAGCTTCCCAGTAGGCAGCATTCAGGATAACCTCATCAAACTCCAGATCCAGACTCTCCAGGAGAGAGGATCATCTGTGCTGTCACCAGAAGAGTATAACAGAGTAAGTTGCTGAATGTACCTAATTTTTCTTGGGTGAGTTGATCTACCTCCCACAACACCCTCAAGTGAGGGCATGGTGCTGTTGCCACCCAGCTTGTCTTGGGATGATGTGTGTGTGGTAGGGAAACGTACCTGTTGGGAAATAGCTGGTAACAATACAGGACTGGAAGGTGAGGTCTGGCCTAGGAAGTTGATTGCCATTCAAGTCATCAGTTTTTCCATGGAAGGAATTCCAAGCACACGCACACGCATACACACCTCTGCACAAATGGCAGGATTAGTCATAAGAGGAAAAGAAGAACCTGGGGTAAGTGCTTGGTGAAATCCTGACCTAGGACAGAGATGGATAAAAGGACATTCAATGAGTCAAAAAGGTGGAGGTGGAGGAAGTCTTTCTCTGCAGATGGTGCATTGTCAAACTGTGAAAAAGAGAGGATGTTTTGTTGCAGTGGGCACCTTGGGATGCTGAAACTGGGGAGGTTGGTGACCTCCTTCCACAGAAAGCTGCCGAAGGCCCACAAGATTTAGCAAGATTCATAATGAGATTTGACATTTGCACTGACAAGCTCACGTAAGAGACAAGTATATTGATAATAACTATATGTGAAATTGGAGTGAGCAGCTATTCAGACTCAAAAGGGATATATAACCAATTATAACAAAACATTTGAAAGTTAAATTATTTTCGTTTTCCTGGAGACCAAATTGAAACAGCATAGAGTCATGGGAACCTACAGTCCTGATTATAGAAGGATCTTGAGATTTTTCTGCTAAGGTCAGCAGTGCTAATCACCATGCAAGAACAACAGCAGGTTGGCTGGATCTCTTGTCTGATCCAAATGAGATGTGTTTCTGGAAAGACACAGTATGTTAGTGGGAGTGCTGACAGCTCATACAAACTTATATTTATCTTGGAGAGCAACAGTGCACTGATGGTAATGCTGTCTCTGTTGAGGAGGTATTTTCTTCAGTACCCTCACTGTTTAGAATCTCAGAATTTCCTAGAATGGTCTTTGGGGCTGAAGTTGTTGATTCTTTGTTGAAAAAGTGACTGTACAGTCTGATGGGATACCATAGAAATATTTAGGTATTTTTCAATGATACAAAAATTTCCCTGGGCATCCAGTTATTTTAATGCTGACAGAGATAAAGTTAGAGCTTATCACTCACTACCCCTCCCACTGACAGCTCTTCATAGTTGTGATTTAAAGCTCTAAATGAGAAACTGCATAGTCCCAAAGGAAAACCTGAAAGTGGTACATGTTTTTCTTGAGGCATGAAAACATGAAAACATTAAAAATAATAAAAACCAAGCTATGTAGCATAGGTTCTGAGATATACCTGAGTGATTTCAGATGCATTTTGGTCTTCGGTTGACACAAGACATGAGCCATAGCTTCTCAGTAATGGGGTATAAGCAGATCTATGCAATCAGTGTGATGTGATGTTAAAACCACAAGCAACAGTTAGCCTGTCAACATCTGCAGAAGGGGCCGTTTTTGCTGCCATTCAAAGCTGTGATATCCCTGGAAAGTTTATGTGGGTTCATGCTTATGAAGCACATTGCTAAACTTTTATCATTTTATTGCTGCTGTGTATTGATAGCTCTCTCCTGACAGTCAGTGCTCATTAAAACCAGAGATCTATCTGACTGGATATTCAAAACCTGTAGGTTACATCGTATATTTTGGAGATTATGTGTCTTTTCCAGCTAGGTCTGGTTCAATAATGCATCTAGGCAAATTATTTCATTAATCTCTACTGAGCTTAAACATATGCTTAAATGTTAAGCTGGTGGGTGAAGTGTTGAAACAAGCTCTTAAGGAATTAGCATAATTGGCTGTTATTTTGCACACAGTGGGTTTCTAACAGGCTGTCTTGCATCTAACTTGCAGCTGGGCACTGTGCTAAGTACAATGAGTACCATCTACAGCACCGGGACTGTCTGTAAAATCAACAATCCATCTGAGTGTTTGGTGCTGGAGCCAGGTACGGTACCAACCACTGCCCCTACTGTGTCCTTTACCCTCAGGGTGCAAAAAGAGAAAGCCCATGGGTGGCTCCTGACTGCAAGAAGACAGGCAGTAATTTCAATAGATATATCCTGCTATCTAAAGCTTAGTCATAATTTAATTGTACCTTGCAGTTCAGGGACCTTCAGTGGACCTGCTGCCCACAAGACATACTGTCGCCTGCTTGTAGTAGACAACATTTGGAGAGGTCTGCTCAGCCTGTGTGGCAGTCTGTCTGTCACCTGGGGTTTGCCTACATCACACAAAATCTATTTTTATCCCCTTGCCATCAAAGTCTTGTTGGACCCAACCTTGTATTGAGGCCAGTCCCAAGAACTCTACCAATTTAAGTGAACCTGTCACAGAGAGAGCATTTAAGAGATGCATGATCTGCTCCATGCTTCTGAAAGAGAAGGGGAAAACCTTAGCGAAGGATGCAATAAAATAATGGAGTATTTAAGTATATCAAACACAAAGTGCTTTCTTCCCAGTTCATGAAATTTCTTTTACTTTGGTTCATTTGCCTGCTGTGAAAGAAAAATTCTGCTTTTTCAAGGCCTAGTGCTTATTTTTTGTTCTGACAGGTCTGGATGCTATTATGGCTGACAGCACAGATTATAATGAGAGACTGTGGGCCTGGGAAGGCTGGAGAGCTGATGTTGGCAGGATGATGAGACCACTATATGAAGAGTATGTTGAACTTGAAAATGAAGTTGCAAAGCTTAATGGTAAGGTACCTTTTTCTTTTTTTTTTTTTTTTTAAATTTGTGGCTTCCAGAAACTAGCAAACATACTACAGTCTTGCACAGTCTGCCCAGGAATTCAAAACCCACACATAATTTTCACAAAATTTGCTCTTGGTGTGTGCATCACAAAGTAAGAGATGATGCTGACAGGTGTCGTTGATCAGATCAGAGGCTTCTTACCAGCCTGCAACAACAAGGCACTTTTTGTTGGCACTCTTCTTTGTTGGCATTTTTCCAAAAAGCCATAATGTGTCAATGCCCTTGATTACATACTGTCTTACCCAGAACAGCACCGCTTGTAACTTGATTTAAACAATGTCTGAGTGCTGTTGAGTTTTGGCAACAACTCCTGTTTCCTATGGGCCTTGACCTTCTTGCAGCAGCCACAATCACAGCTACATTTATATGCATTATTCCCAAACTGGAATGATCAGATTTGGTAGGCCTGGGCCAGCAGATGCAGCTGGGTGTTTAAAAAGGATTTTGCACTAAGTGTACTTCCAGTCTGAGATCTCCACACAAATCATAGCCAACTGTCTTTTCAAGGAGCAATGGTGAGTGGCTGCTAATTTTCTTTTGGGGTCTTCTAAGATAGATTCTGAAGTAGCTACATCATCTGTCTTCTGGACAAACTGAAGCTGTATCACCTGCTTTCCTATACTCTTTGTTTTGCAAAAATTGTCAAGCTGGAGCTAGAGATCAGGGATAAGAAAATACAGTCCAAATAGTTAGATAGAGAAAACGCCCAAACATTAAGAAATGGTCATTATGACCTTCCTCCATATCACCGAGGAAGAGACTTCAGCAATGAGCCATTTGTACTCCAGGCTTGATGGAGCTCAGTGGACTGGAAGACTTAGCGGAACTGGGAACTGAATTTCAGTTGTGGTGTCTATACCTGTCATGGTGGTTTAGTTGCTGGAAGAGGGGGCCCATATTCTATGTCCACCTGCCCATATCTTCAGTGAAAATGAACCCTTTGGTATCCAGCCTGAGCAGAGACTGCTGTCCCTCATAGTTGCAGGAGCTTCAGTCAGGAGTGATGATTTCCTTTGACCTCCATCTCCAGATGGAATGACCCTAATTAGCAGATAACAATGACTGCAATTTCTGAGTTTCTTGGAAATCTCCTACACCTGCATGTTCATGGGACAGAGCCTCAGAGGAGCTCTTTCTTTCCTGCTAGACCCAAACTATGTTGCACTTTGCTGCTTTGCTTTGGGGGAAGGCTGCTGTTCATCATGGGATCAGAAGGGAGCTGCAAACCTAAGCCGTGTCACAGGTGGTGTCCTGATGTGATGCATCCATGCTTTACAGGTTATTCTGACTATGGAGATTACTGGAGAGCAAATTATGAAGCCAAGTTTCCAAAAGGTTACGAATACAGCCGTGACCAGCTGATTGAAGATGTGGAGAAGACATTTGAGCAGGTAGAGGCAGAAGAGGTTCTCACCTAGGTCACAGAGTTGTGTTTTGAAATGGTGGGCTCACATGTGGATGTTGTGAAGAAAGATCAGACCTGCTCTAAACTGCCTGATCCCAGTCTACCTGGGTTTAACAGATGGTTGGAGACATACATGAGACTTTTACCTCTGCAGTCATTCTAGGACCAGCTTGGTCCCCTTGGGCTTCATTGTCCCCAAAGGCTGGGAAAGAGGGAGCTCTGCAGATCCATGTCTCTCTTCCAGGTAGGGCCCAAGGTGGGAGGGTATGTGTCCTGTGGGGTAGATGGCATGCTTAATACTCTGCCTTTAAATGCTCCCTCCCTTATATCTGAGCATGACTTCTGGGGCTTGGATCTGGACTCAGTGCTTGAGCCCCAAGGTGAAGGGCAGTGCTCAGCTGCAAGTGTGAGGTGCACTTACCTGCCAGGAGAATTTTGTCAGACACCTTCGAGGCTTTCTGTTTAGAAGTGATAAGTGGCATAGAGCAAAGTGAAAATAATTTGTTTCCTTCTCTGCCTCCAGATAAAACCTCTGTACCAGCAGCTGCATGCCTACGTGAGACACCACCTGGCACAAGTGTATGGCCCTAAGCTCATCAGCTCCACGGGATGCCTCCCTGCTCACTTGCTGGGTATGGCAAAATGTCCATGACAAGCAGGACTGACTTTGCACACAGGACAGTCACCTTCAAGGCACCTGGGAGGAGAGTAATTTGACTGCTTAATCAGGATATTAACAAAAAGGTTACAGATTAGAGAAGGGGAGAGGAGAAATGGAGAAACTCCTGGCAGAGATGACAAAAGTGCTTAGCAGAAGAGGCAGGAAGGGAAGGCAAGCTGTCCCCGTTCTCACAAGAGCTGGCAACTCACAGCTCAAAACTCTAGCAGTGGGCTGGGACATTTCCCTTCCCTTTGCAGCACTTGTCATCCTTAGAAATGAGAGTTCCAGATAGAGTTGTTTTTCTTTCAAATCTTATTCTAAGCTCCCACATATCATGACTTTGCTTTCAAAGCATGCAACAACAAGATGCTGTTGTTGTTGTGTACATGAACATGACATGGAAATCACATAGACTAACAACAGGATGCTCAATTGTGACTACCCAGCTTTAGGAAGGTGATCAGTTCTGAAACTATATTGTACAAGAGCATCTGACATTGGGTAACAAAAGTGTCTTTGATCTGAGTTTGACCTATGCATGACTTCCCAGAACTGCTCCCCTCCACATCTGGATCAGACCAGTTTAGATATGTAGGAATCCTCATTTATGACACTGACCAATTTATAGAGCTGTCTGGCACTTTTGGACAATACATAATAAATAATTGAAAGTATTTTTGTGTTTCTCTCTTTTTATGAAGGTGATATGTGGGGTAGGTTTTGGACAAACCTGTATGCCTTGACTGTTCCCTATCCAGCCAAACCGAACATTGACGTAACTTCTGCAATGGTTCAGAAGGTAAGACAAGCCTTTATGCAATATGCATTGTGTAACAAATATGGACAGGATAAAAATTATGCACCACATGTCAGTTGTTCTCTAGAAAACTATGGCTGCCCTCAGGCAGACACACTGCCAACAGTGTTGCTTTCTGCATCACTTTTTTGCTTTTTACCTTAATGTGTTTATGTATTTTTAATTGTACCTTTCCCCTTAGCTGTTCTCTCCTTTTTCCTCCACCTTCTTTGACTCACTTAATCTTGGCTCCAAGTCTATGTCCTCAGAGACACCTGTCCATTAAGAGATATATTTTGTACACATAAATATTTCAGGACTCTTGGAGTTGGCTGGTATCCAATATGACCTTTGCCAGTCATTACCATAATCAAGTAGTTTGTTTATCACAGTTTGTTTTATTTTTGTCAGTCCTGCTTATTTGGATACAACTAGGAAACTGCAATGCTGTCTGTTATCTTTTGATAGCTGTATAGCACTATACGGTCTGTGTTTGAGATATGTAGTGCTAACAGCTGTGACAGCACCTTTACCAGACCAAGAATATGGGAGAAGACTCTGTACAGTGTTGCCTAAGCTTCACTTCTTTTAAAAAATAAAAAATGATAGGTAGAATTTGATTTCTGAAATGTGCTTTTTCACCTGAAATATCCATTAGCAGTTTGCACAAGCCTGCCTTACTCTCACCTCTGTTTTAGACTGCTGTCCCCCAGTCAAAAATCTATGTCTGTTGAAGTATCACTTCAAGGAGGGAAGCATTACTTACAGAGCCTTGGAGCAAAGGCTGGGTTCTTCCTTGTTGGTGAATGTCCCCAATTAAGGATTCTGATCCACCTGAGCTGTTTGCCATCTAGACCTCTGTGAAAGCCCAGTCCAGGAAATGCAGAGCTCCTGCTACGTAGAACAATAAAACTGCTGAATGGCAAAAATATCTTGGACATTACCATGCAGTTACAATCTGCTAAGCAAGTCCCACAGACACATTTGCCAGGGTTTATGGTTCTGGCTGAGTCCTGTAATGCTTATCTTCTGGGAATGCAACTCCACTCCCTCAAATGAGTTGTCCCCAAGTTGACTGAAGAGGCTGAAGGGTCAAATCCCAGATATGACATATTACTGGCAGGAATGCCTTTTTTATCTTACCTTATCTTTTATTGAGAGGTTCTCTGGTCTGGGTCATGTGCTACCTGCTGAACCTCTGAGTGCAGAAACCTATTTTGTTTGCAGGGAAAATGCTTAATTCCATTTCCCAGCAGAATTTCCAGAAGTGCCAAAGGCAGACACTACTGTCTTACTCTCAGTAAACCAAGTGCTGATCTGAAGTTCCTGGGAGATAGTCAGCTGCCCTGCATTAAGCAGGCCATTGGGAACAGGCTCCATGCAGAAGCAGTGATTAATGGTGACACTGTGTCTTTCAGGGATGGGATGCAAATAAAATATTCCGATCTGCTGAGGCCTTCTTCACCTCCATTGGCCTGAATAACATGACTGAGGACTTCTGGAAAAACTCCATGCTCACAGAGCCAACTGACGGCAGGAAGGTTGTCTGCCATCCAACGGCGTGGGATCTGGGGAAAAACGACTACAGGTACTGAAATTGCTATGACCCACTTTTATACAATCTCCTAGCAAAAACATATTTTCATTAAAGGTACACCATCCTGGTTTAAGTTATAATTTCTTCTTTATTTTTTCCTGGCTGAAAAGAGGGGAAAGGAAGACAAGATCCTGTGGGACTGTAAACCTTTCTGTGTAACTTTTTCTGTGAAAACGTAAGGACTAATCTCAAATTTTACCAGAGAAGTGACTATTATTTATATGAATTAGAGAAATAATGACTATGTTCTAGGGCTTAAGTCATAAGCAGAAATGTGGGTGCCTGTGGATACCAGTGAGATATGTAGACAGCTGCATGTTCTGCAGCAATGGCATTGAGTCCCTGGACAGCAAGAGAAAATCTGAGAGCCTCCCGTCTATCTATAGCTGAGAGATCCAGTTTCATGAAAGTCCATCTATCTCTTCCATATTTGGAAAAGGAGAAGAACAACAAGTCCCCACACAATGAAGTTTTCTGGCAGAAATTCTGTCCGTTTTTGCAGTACCCATAGTTACCCAGGGAAAGATGCTGGTCTCTGGCAGAGCCTTACTGAAAGCCATCAGCCTTGCACCTCAGCACTCTGGAGAAGGTGAAAAGAAACCCTGTTTGGAAGACATTCCTCTCTTATATAGTACCTACATGAGGATGAAGTAGCAGGAGTCACCAAAACTCCTAAGATTGGTGGTGGTTGCTGTCTCCCACACAGAGTGAGTTTATGGCCAGGTTTCAGGGAGCTGCTGCTTCTCACAGAAGAGCAATTTTCTCTTACTCCCTGCACAATTTCAAGGTGGCTGAAGGTGTTTTGCTGAGTTCCACTCAAAGCCTTACTCTTGCAGAAGGAACTGCACTGTGTATCAGGATGTAGACACCCAGGTTTTGTGAGGGGCAAGGGACATTTGCAACCTCTGGAAGGGCTTTGCCCTGTGGCTACGGCAGACAGGGCTCTGTCTGGACCACTGTCTCTCTAACCACAAACACTTTGTTCTGGAGTGCAGGATCAAGATGTGCACCAAAGTGACCATGGATGATTTCCTGACCGCACACCACGAGATGGGCCACATCGAGTACGACATGGCATACTCAGCACAGCCCTACCTGCTCCGAAGCGGTGCCAACGAGGGTTTCCACGAGGCAGTAGGTGAAATTATGTCACTTTCTGCTGCCACTCCTCAGCACTTGAAATCTCTTGATCTCCTAGAGCCAACTTTCCAAGAAGATGAAGGTAAATAAGCGCATAAATATTATGTATATTATGCCTTATTATGGCTGCGAAGTCAGCAATCAGCTGAGAAGCTTCTGATAATCTTACTCCACTCATTTACCAAAAATACTATTTTTTCCCCAAAACACATTGTGAAGCAAGGATCACTACTTTACAATGCTGCTACATAATTTAGAAACAAATAGCTAGCACTCAATTTCCTTCTGTCCTGAACAACTCATCCTTAAATCTTCATAGTTCTTCTAGCTGAATCTCCAAAATACTTTTCAATCTCTGTTGAATGAGTGGATACATATCTTTATCAAGGTATGTATTTAGCAGTTCAAATGAAACTGCAACCTTGGCATTTACATCTCCCACTTAAGTGAATATTGAGTAACAATATAGATAGGCCCTCATTATCATGAAATTTGTCTGACTTTTCTGAGTATTGCCTTAGAAGGATGGAGATGTACATTTTATACATTTTGAGATGTTTTCAGCTCAAAATTCCCCAGAACCTGGGAAGGTTATCAGTGAAGGATAATGAATTGCAAAGGCCTAGGTTATTTAAGAGGTTGGGAGAAAGAAAGACAGACAAAACTGTGTCCCATACCTAAGTGATCTTATGTTTTTTTTCAGTAGTATCCTCCCTCCCATTTTTTCTTTAGTGAAAACTGTATTTCAAACAACATGTAAGCATTAGCTGTAAAAGGAAGCAACTTTAGCCATCAAATCAGATACTAATTACTACCATAACCATTACCTTAACTGCTTCTCTCTTCAGAAACTGAAATCAACTTTCTGCTCAAACAAGCACTAACGATTGTTGGAACAATGCCTTTTACTTACATGCTGGAGAAGTGGAGGTGGATGGTGTTTAGGGGTGAGATTACAAAGAAGGAATGGACAAAACGGTGGTGGGAGATGAAGTAAGTTTTAGAAAAAAAGAGGATTTTTTTTAAATGAACCTACAAAACCAACCCTTCATATTTACTCAACATACTGAGGTAGGGCAGGATTTGTCTCTCCAGGTGTTTCTATAAATCCCTGTAGAGTGCCAGCTAGAAACACCCAACGTGTTGCAGACAATATCTGACAAGCAATGTATCCCCATTAGCACTGTGCACAGCCCCAGGCAGTTTATCCTGTCCCTCAAAACACTTCACCCCCCATTATTTTTAACATCAGTTTACTGATAAAGATGGCCCATGGGATGTTCCAGATCAACACTGTTGTTGCCCTGATTCATGTCCCAAGACATCTTCATAGCTTAAGTACAGCCCTTTCCTAAGTCTCATTGGTCATGTGCTCTCGTGTGCTCCCCACATCCTTAAAGACAAGTGGAAAGTGAAGTTCATTGCACTTGCCAGCCTGAGAAGCCTGCAGATCTCAATCTACCCAGTATCTGTGCACACTGCTTTGTGTTTCCTCTCCATTGTCTAGTGGTTTTTGAGGCAAATTGTCTGAAAGATTCCAGTCTGATTCTTTCCTTTCTTATGTATTAAGATACCAGCTTTCTTGGTCAAGAAAATACAATTCCCTTGGCAAGCAACATCCAAAGGTGCATTATGAGATTATGCCCATCAGTCAATCTATTTTCATCACCTTGTAGCTGAAGATTAAAAAGCATTTTTATTCAGACTGCATTTTGTATTTTCCCAGATTGGTTATAATATGGTGACAGAAAACCACAAAGAAACCAAACAAACCCCACACTGAAAATGGAGCTTGCACTCTGACATGAACATGAACAGTAACTCTCCATCAGCAATCAGAATCTATAATAAAACTTGATATATGCAAGCCTCCTGACCCACTGTAAAAATCAATCAGCTTCAATGTATTCAAAAGTAGCAGAGATGTCAGATAAACAGAGGATGACAAATTGTTCAGGGAAGCTTATCACATCTGTTGCAGCGGCACCGCAAAGCTCTCTGCAGGAACAAGAACTTGAAACACAGGCTTATGGAAAATATTTCCATGAAAGCTTATTACCATTTTCAGAACTTAGGGCATGGGTTTGTTTCTGTAGTACCACCCAGGAAACACAGTCTCAGGAGTGGAAAGTAAAAGAAACCTCATCTCCAGCCCAGTGGCACAGGAGGCCATCCACCTTTTGGGTCACCCAGTCTCTGCATGCACTTATCCAGAGCACAAACACAGGTCTCCAAACTCGGGATGGCCCAGAGCATGAGGGGTGTGTGTGAAGCTCATGTCTTGTAGTTTCTTTCATACCACTAACTTCTCCCTGCCCACCCTGCTATTATATGAATCCCTTCCTTGCACCCTTAGTTTCAAAGCAGCTTCCTCTCTGTGGTCTCCAGCTGTGGAGTAAAACTCGCTTGGGGTTACTGGGAAATGTATGGAATTCTTCTGTTTGGAAGGGAGAGAGGTGCCCATATATATGAGACAAAACGGAAGAAAAGCTGAGTTGCATTACTTTTCTTTATTGTCTATTAACAGAAACCCTGTGTTTTATCTTCACCCAGGAGAGAAATAGTTGGTGTTGTGGAACCAGTCCCTCATGATGAAACCTATTGTGACCCTGCAACGCTGTTCCATGTGGCCAATGATTACTCCTTCATAAGGTAGTGCAATGTTTAACTCATGACTTAAATTTTGGCTATAGAACAAGCCCCAGCTATGGGAAACATCTACTGGAGAGTCTCAGGACCCAGTCATATTTTGTTCAAAGTCCAGACTGAAGGTCACTGATTTCAATGGAAGTGTTTCTCTGGGCATCAGAGGCTGCTCCACAGTATTCTCTGAGCAGTGGGGAGGCTGCTGAGCTTCTTGCCAAGGAGAGAAGCTTTGTGTTGCCACCAAACCAGCAGGAGCACTTACGAGGTGTTTACCTCTTGGGGAGTCATAGTACCCTGTGTCACTTGGGCCATACACATACAGCCCTGAAGCAACTACCTCTGGGCATCCCTCCCTCTCCAATCCATCACATTCTAGAGAACTCCACCATAGTGGAGAGCTGGGCTTAAAAACCTTACTCTCTCATGGTTTATGTTGCAACAAATAGATTTGGGACTCTCCGGCTGCATTTGATCTTGGCATTTTGTTAAATTTGAGCTAGCTTAGCATATAAATATCAGGTGACCTTTCTCCCTGCAATGCAGTCTCCCACACAGGAGTGATAGCTGACACAGCAGAGCTTTCCAAAGGCCAAAGGCCTGCAGGTTTTTTTGCCAGACAACTAACAAAACCTGTGCCTCCCTTTTCCTTGCCCTTCCTTTAGGTATTACACCCGGACCATCTATCAGTTCCAGTTTCAGGAGGCACTTTGCAAGGCAGCTAACCATGTTGGCCCTCTTCACAAATGTGACATTACCAACTCCACTGCAGCTGGCACGAGGCTGAGGTAACGAAGCAGATTTCTCACAGGTATAAATCTGAGTATAACAAGGCCTGTCATCCTTGAAAACTTCTGGAGTCAATGAGATTACATCAAGAATGAACCTAGCTTGGAAATTTAACATATATCTGCTCATTTCATTTTGACAAGTTGACTAAATTTATGTACAATGAGGTTCTAAACATCAAAGGTTTAATTATTTGTTGATGGGAATAAAGTATTTCTATTAAGAGGAATAATGAGAGAAAGGAGGGAATTCAGAAGCAAATAGAAAACTTGTAACGGATCCCAGAGTGTTTTGCTAGTCTAGACGGAACATGGCCATAACATATATTACCTCTCATTCCACATACACAGACAATTGCTGGAATTAGGCAGATCCAAGCCCTGGACTGAAGCACTGGAAAGTGTAACAGGAGAGAAGTACATGAATGCAACACCCTTGCTCCACTACTTTGAGCCTTTATATGAGTGGCTGAAAAAAAACAATTCTGGAAGATTCATTGGTTGGAAAACAGACTGGGCTCCATGTATGTATGGCTTGGGGGTGATTTAAGAACACTTGTTAGTCCTCACAACTCTTGATTAGCAAAGTCCCTCTCTCTCTCTCTCGTAGCTGTTGAAGGCTCTTCTCCCCAGGGAAGCAGGTTTATGGGTAATACACACTGAGCAGTAAGTTTTGCTCAGGAAGATGGACTGGCTTCCTCATGGCTAGATGTGGAGTCAGCACACATGAGTTTTATCAGAGCCTCACCCAGTTCTCAGAAACAGAGGTGATTGGTTTTTTTTCAGAGTGGCAACTCTCAGAATATGGGATGGCTGTACAGAAGGAAGAAAGATCAGAGGCTTGGACTTGTGAGGCACTTGCCTGAAAACAGTGTGCCTGTTCTACAGGGCTGGGATCTACTGACTGTGGGAGCCAGCAGATCCTGAGCTGGGGACATAGGGACAAACCAGCACAAAAAATTAGTACTATGTTTCTTACAGTCATGTGCTAGTCAAAGGGGGCGTTAAAGGGAAGGAAAAGGAGGTGACCATGGAAAAATTCATTTTTCAGCCTGTTGTGGTGACATTAAGTCTTGAACAACCCAGGTTATATATGTGTAATCACTGTCCGTACTGGAGAGTACCGTAACCTTACAGTGCTGTGCCAGTCTCTATTGGTGGAATTCACCTAACCAGACACCAACATCTGTATCTAAGCTGCTCATTCCCAACGGTGGGAAAGAGGAATTTTCTTTCTGTCTGTTGCAAAGCCAGACTTGGGGACCGAAGAGCTCAGATGCATATGTTTGAATGTAGAAGTGACTGAAAGGAAGTAAGATCGATCCCACCAAGCTCTCTAGGGGGAACAGGGAAGCCTGTAAAGTAACTTTAGCCACCTCAGCATTTCCCAGGGACAGGCTTTCTGTTGCTGCAGCTCTAACATGGCCCTTGTTTCTTTTTAAACCAGATTCTAGCAATGCCATCAAAGTGCGCATCAGCCTGAAGTCAGCGCTGGGGGAGCAGGCGGTGAGTGTGTTTTTGCTGTGGCACTTTTCCCATTGCTCGGGCAACAGGGATGGTGTGCTAATGGCTCTTGTAAAATAAGGCAGAGTATAGCTGATCTTTGTGTCTGAAGAGTGGCGTCAGCTCAGGTGAAAGGTTATCACATACAAGATGTCTTGTCTGAGTTTGTGGTCAAGACTCCCTCTAGAATCAGTGTAGGGACTTTTCCAGGGAGTGATCCCACCTATTTTAAGAGAGACAGCTCAGATAGATGAGTTGAGTTACTTTGATCACAGTTTTTCACCTGCTACTGGACAGGCCTGAAGGATTAACATAGATGAACCTGTGAACTGAAAAGGGCTGCATTTTTTCCAGCTATGTTGAGGTGTCTAAATAAAGCCTCTTCCTAATTTCTTCTAATTTTTTTTTATTCATGGCTATAGTGCCTGACTTCAGAAGTTATTACAGCAGCTACTTCACATTTAAATGTGGGGCTAAAGCAGAAAGGTTGACTCCCACACTCTATTCTTAAATGCTCTGAATTCCAAACCAGAACACTTTTATCAGGATTTCTTTGTAGATTTTTGTTTGTCTGTTTCCTGCAATCTTTCTGGACCCTGAGACATTTGACTGCCTCCCTGCCCTCCAATCCTTAGGCAGAGACAGCTCTCTGTTATTGAGATTGCAGGGGACAGTGCAGTGCAGCTGCTTCTGTTTGAGATGAGAAGAACGGCTTTCATTCCCAAGCGCTTGCCTGTTTTCCCCAGTTATACCAGCTGGTCCAATAAAATGTATTACAGCAACCAAAAAAACTCATCAAAGCCAAAGACAGCTTTTACGATTTTAGACGGAGCATTGGCTTAGCCCATCTGCTTAACCCAGGCTGAAAATTTGCTCCTTATTCTAGCTGTTCCTCTTTATGCTAATCTCATGGAGGCAGTGTAGAAGGCTTAAGTGCAGACACTTCATTCCTGTTAATAGCCATTTTCACCTTGCAGAACGTCAGTAATTTTCCAAGAATAAGTATGTCATCAGGCAGGTCATTTAGACCTGTGTGTTGGAGCCTATTGCACTAGCAAGGACACAATACCATGGACTCATTTTTCATATGAATTGATGCTCTTGCTTCTATCACTCTCTCACATGCAAGCCCCACTGGAGTTTTATTGCTTCCTAGACTGCCGAGTCGAGTTAGATACAATTCAATACTGATATCAACAGCATGAAGAGGTTTCATATTACAACACATTTATTAGTCATTATGGTTAATGTTTAGCTTAATACCGTTTTTATGCCTGCCTTTTGCCATCATAGTCTTTTGTTGTGCAATTGAGCAGCTGTAAAACAATCTCGTACAGATTACTTAATTTGAATTATTGTATGGACAGTAGGTTCCTAAGCTCTGAAAAGCAAGCTGTACATTTTCTTCTCAAAAGCAGTCCACATCAACAACTTGCAAGGAGCCTTTTCCATTCGGTAGCTTTCTGCCTCCCCACGAATTTCCCTTGTGCTGAGCCCTCGGGACATGACTCTGAATGCTGGCATGTCAGCGGCGGGGAGCGGCACATGCATGAACTGGCACAGAGAAAAGGCAGGAGGAATCTCGGGCAGCAATCGCAGCCCAGCTACACAGAGCAGTACGTTTTGGCTGCTTTACACGGCTCAGAGTGCACAGAAGTTGCGAACCCAGTGCAGCTGTTTGTTTAAGATGTATTTGAAGCTGCTTTGCGCTATTAGGACAACAGGGAGGATTCTGAGAGATGCGCTGGGGCAGCTGCAACTCTCACAGCCGGTTCTGCACCTCTCAGCTACCGCCCTCAGGCCCTGGCTGCCTCCAGCAGGGAAGATTCAATAGCCCAAAGTTCTGGCAAATTAAGCATCCAGACTCAGGGATGGGCTTAGCGCCAGCTGTACCAGAGCGTGCGCTGCCGCAATTACCCTGCTAATTGTTTTCAGGCCGATGAGATTAGAGCTGCATCGTTGGATCACCAGTATAGCTGATGAGCTGAAACACCCAGAGCTTTGCTTCAGCTGGGGCTTTATGGAAGTGTCTTCCTAAAGGAACCTGCTACAGGATCCCCACTGAATCTCTTGGGGTCTGCCTTATTTAAAATAAAAGGTTCCAGGAAGATCCGTGCTCTTACCACTGCTTGAAAACAGGACTCCTCTTCAAACATTAATTCAAAATTCCCCACTGGATCAATGCCATATATGTGATTCCATTGTAAAAGGCACACAAGACAGCGTTAGGGAATGGAGAGCTGTCAGCCTGCAGGCATTTAGATGTATTTTACAATGAAAATTCCTTTTTGAATCAGAGGCCAGACTTACACTGTCTTTGAAGTCACTCGTGGGGTCTTGGAGGGAACACACTAGAAAAGAGCAGAGGTGCTTGACAGAGTTCATTTCTCTCTGCAAGCAAAGCATCTTCTGTAATGAACAGGGTGAGGTGTGTTTCTGAGATACCCAGGGAAGGAGCGTGGGTAGTCTTTACTCAAACACAGATCAGAAGTCATCCAGGTACTTCCCATCCACACAACCAGTAATGGTATTTATAGAGGCACTCGGGAGGCAGAGTGGCAATTCAAATACATTAGACTGAAAAAGACAAAATATAAGCTATGGAAATGAATAAATGATTAAAAAGTTAAGATGCTAAGTACAGAAAGCCTCACTAGAGGAATCAAGCTCAATTAGTTCTTGGTAAAAATAATAATGCTACTACTAATAATAATAACAAAGCAGCACTGCAGAGCCTAAAGATGTTGGGCATAAACAGAAATTTGAAAAATCCCCACAATAGCATTGTCGGCTGTGATGGTGAACAGTGCCAGCTGCCGGAGACAGCAGTGGTAACAAGAAGTGCCTCAGTGCAGGGCTGTGCAAACAGGAGAAAGCAGAGGGCATTTGCCTAGCAAAGGCGACTCACAGCCTCAGCCCTTGCTAGTGGGAACAGCCAGGGCTGGCACAGCCTCTGCCTTCCCAATGCCACGGGGACTACTCTGATTGCAGTGGCTTTGGGTCACCTGCGCCTTTCCTGGGGCCTGATCCTGCATGGACTGACGACAAGGGGCTCTTCCTGCTCTTTCCTCCCTTGTATTTATAGAATCATGGAATAGTTTAGGTTGTGAAAGACCTTTAAAGATAATGTAGTCCAGCCCCATGAGCAGGGACATCTTGCACTAGATCAGGTTGCTCAGAGCCTCACCCAGCCTGACCTTGAATGTTTTAAGGGACTGAGCATCCACCACCTCTCTGGGCAACCTGTTCAACTGCTTCACTACCCTTACAGTAAAGAATTTCTTCCTAATAACTAATCTAAATCAATTCTGTTTTAGTCTATTACTTCTTGTCCTATTACAACAGACCCTGCTAAAAAGTTTGTCCCTGTCTTTCTTATATTTATACATATCTATCTCTCTTCATTTTATATCAGTGTTAAAAAGGAGGACAGGATTGAAAAATGTAGATGGGTTTTATAAAGCCTGTTAACAACAGAGCTGCCTTCTACCACACCTTCCTGAACGATACTCAAGAAAGTCAGGAGCTGTGTAATATCACTGACAGCATTTATAGGCATTCCTGCCCAGGTACCATAAATGCAAGACCTTAAGGGGATAAAAAAAAAATTGCCACAGAGTTCAGTTGTGAATTTTCCCTTCATGGACAGGAGCTGTTGCACAACAGACCAGGCTGCATTATCAGCTCCTGTGGTGGGTTTTGCCCCCTGTACAGCTCTTGGTTCCTGCCCCAGAGAAGCTGTTTTTTGCAATTACAAATAATTTTGAACACACAATGCAGGCCAGGAGGAGCCTGCACACAGGCAGCACATTTTTTATATCACCTATCTATTCTTCAGGGAAAAAAAAAGAAATACGTGCCTGCTGCAGAAATACTGATGCAATGAGTTTTTTACCAAAACAACCCCAAACAAAAATTCTAGCTTATCAAGCAAATAGAAAACCAACGCAGCTCCAAAGGTTCTCCTCCTTAAAAGAATGGGTCTGCAAATAAAATTATGTGATTTAAATGATCTAAATTATTAAATCTTTAGACTTCAAAGAGAATGCACAATAATTAGTAGGAATAATGTTGCTCCTGATGCCTTTTCTCCCTGTAAGGCAGGGAGATGTGCTGGCAGTGCAGCATCTTCAGCAGCCCCATGTAAACGTACATGTAAAGGTACTGCGGAGGGACAGCATGATGCCTGGCAGCAGGGATGCCTGCTTGTTTTTCCTCCTGCAGAGAGCCCAGATTAACAAAGCTAAAGGGTTTGGGTAGTTTTCTGATGTGCTATCATGGTACAGATAAATAATACTGAAGTGCGTGCCAAGCCTTACAATTGCTGTATCTTTTTAGAATGATTTCTTAGTGTCAAATAACTCTCCATCTCTGATGAATTTCTCTTGTACTGTTTTTGCAGTATGAATGGGATGAAAACGAGCTCTTCTTGTTCAAGTCATCCATCGCCTATGCCATGAGAAAATACTTTGCAGATGTGATAAAACAGGAAGTTAACTTCCAGTGAGTGGATTACTTAATTGCGCCAGCTATGTCTACATTGCTTCTGGTTCACTAGCAGTATGAACTGGTGGAATTAACTGTGCCTTCTGTCAAATGTAAGGTGATAGCAAACAATGTCAAACACCAGCTGGTTGCAAAAGGCAAGATGCCAGCTTGGTTACATGATGTCTTTCCACTCAAGAGCCTGAAGTTTAGGAATAATGTGCTAAAGTCAGGAAAGAAGGTTTTGTCTCCCATGGGGTATCAGTGGGGCAGGTGAGCCTTGAGGATTTGTGCCCAACACCTCTATGGGAATACCAGGGAAACATACACTGATTAGAAATATGTGTGTGCATGATACTGAGTATCCAAGAGGTTTTGGGCCAAGAAAAGATAAACTTGTTGATTAAAAAATGCTGGAATTTGGTGCAGACTTACTAATCTTATCTATGTTGAGTTACAAACATACAATCTTTTGCCTGAAATTGATTTTGGTACAAAACCCAACCCTTTTTACTAAGTATCTTCAAAAATTTTCAGAAGATATCTATTTAAGCTATTAGATGGTACTTTATAGAACATCAGTCATATAATATCTAGAATCTACTCCCAGCAGAAAATAAGGAAGAAGACTTTTTTTTTTCTTTTTTCCTCTTGGTACTTCCATACATCACCTTATTCATGAGACCAACCCCAAACACTCTCTGTTCTTCAGGTGGTTATGTGCTGTGGAAAACCACACCAAGGATTGTTTTATGTATGGGATAGATTCTGTCCAACTAAAGTTACAAATTAGCACATAGAAAAAGAATTTCTGTCAGGAAAACTGATTTCATTTCCCAGCTGATTTCACTAGAAAGCATTCCCTCAGCATAAACTAAGCCCCTGGCACTGCCAATCAAACACATCTCTTCACTTGCCTGAATTTAAAGCTAATGTCATCTTAACAATGAAAATAACTTTTCTCTTCTGTTTCTCCTTCAGGATTGCAGACATTCATGTGGGGGAACAGACACAAAGGATCTCTTTCTATCTTACTGTCAGCATGCCAGGTAACGTCACTGATATTGTGCCCAAAGCTGACGTGGAAAACGCCATCAGGTGAGATTTTCCTCTCTGGGCAAAAAAAGAAAAAGCAACAAAACAACCAGATGAAAGAGTGGAAGGAAGGGCAATGCTCAAGTCAGGTGAGGCAGAGGGGGTGACTAGAAAGTCAATTCTGTAGTTAAAATGGAAATAGTGGGATGAGAGAAACTAGGATGAAAACTGTTGACAGAAAGAAAACAGCCCATCTATCTGAGGTGTCTTGGACAACAGCCAATGTAAAATGCTTCAGGAGTCTTGTAAAATTGCCATAACGCATCTCATTGCATCCTGCCTTGCCAGAAAATATCATTGCTCATCCTTTCACAGGAACTATCTTATATTCTGAACTACAGAATACATTAACAGTGTGTGGATACACATGTGTTTTCTTCCTTCCATTAGTTAAAATTCAGTGCAGGAATTATTGTTAGCAAGGACTCCAGAATAATAGCATACTAGAAAGACAGTCAGATGTATTTGATTATACAGAAGAGGTCAGAGCAGGAGCTAGTTCCCACTTACAGGTCAATGAACAGCTCTTTTATAGCACAGTGTGACACCACTGTAAGTCATTGCTATAAAAATGATAAGTAAAACTGCAGCTCTGCAGATAATCATGGGTAATGTACAGCAGGAAATGAAGAGGGAACAAATCTAAAAGCAGAAGCAACATGAGATGGGGTTGAGAAAGCAGTGAGGTAAGTTGGTGAACCAAGGGAGAAGAATATGGCTGTGAAAGTCACTGTCTGGTTAGCACTGAATAGCAGATGTGGAAGTTCAGGGGAAAACATGGCACAGAAGGTACACCAGGGAAAGGGGTTTTAGGGTAGTGAAAAACACAAGAATCAAAACTGATGAAGACTGTAGGAGGGAAACAGGTAAAAAGATGTCAAAAAATTGTCACATATCTATGAAACTTTTGGATAGCCAAGAAACATAGGGTAAAAAGAATGAAGGGCAAAATACAAACAGAGAGGGAGATCACAAGACTGTTTGCCTGATTTTGATAAATGTTAAGACTGATTTTAGGAGTCTATAAAGTGTCTGAACCTGTCAGTTAAACTGCAACAGGTTAAGGGTTTAAGTTACTGTGGTTGTCACCATGCCATGCCAGAAGAAATATGGACATAGCAGTACCTCCTGTTCAGCCTTTTCAATTGAGCAGGTCAGGGGAAACTTGACACACTGAAGATTTATAAAACAACTGAAAACTGTTTCTTTTTTCCAATAAATATGTGAAACTCTTTGAATTTGCATTCAATGACAGGAAGTCTCGGGGACGAATCAATGAGGCTTTCAGCTTGGATGATAACACGCTGGAGTTTGTGGGCATACCTCCAACCCTGGCCACACCTTATGAGCCACCAGTTACCATCTGGTTAATTGTATTTGGGGTGGTCACTGGTCTGGTTGTCGTTGGACTTATTGCCTTGATCATCACTGGGCACAGAGATCGCAAAAGGTGAGTAATATTTTTTTGATACTATGTTCATAACCATTGGGAGATGTCCCAATAATTGAATCACTGGGATTCTTACAAATCAGACTGCCAAATCTAACTGAAGCAAGGAATGAAAGCTTATTATCTCTCTCCCGTCGACAGTGATAGTGAAAGGTTCAGCTCCCTGCCTTTCAGTGCACGGCAGCTTTGGCAGTTCAGTGTAACTTCCCCATCATGAGCAGTTTAACCAAGGCAGCCATGGCGGAGCTACAGGGTGGCCAGGCTGCTGCCAACCCCACTGCAAGGTGGAGGGGATGTCCTGCTGGGAACACAGTGCCTTCTCCAACAGCAGAGTTGCCCACATTCATCAGCAGCTTCAGTTTTCTGTAATCTCATTGGAGACTGTCCAGTAATGTAGTTTTCCTTAAATATTATTTCATTGTCAGCAATGAAGCTTGGTTGGTTTTCTATGTCTCTCCATTAGTGGGATTTCTAAGAACATAGTTGGTTTGCTACAGGTCCTCCTTAAAACCAACACTATTCCTTTTATATAAATATTCCCAGTTAAACACAGCATTATTTACAGTAGGGGATTCTGGGGATCCAGAAGGACTTGAAAAGAACTTCTAATGTAAAATGAATTTTCCTTACAGGAGAGCAAGAGAAAGTAGGGGTGAGACAGGATCGAACTCTGAAGAGGTGAACCCTTATGGTGAAGAGGGAAAAAACAACCCAGGCTTTGAGCTATCTGAAGAGACACAAACATCGTTTTAAAAGATGTGGGTACACTAGGGGTTTCTGGTTTGTTTCATTTCACTTTTAACAATTGTGCCTAGTAAAGGACCAAAACTCTGTGGGTTGTCATCAAACATAGTGTCTTCTGGTTGACCATTTCTCTACTGGTTCATGGCCAATAGCAACTAAATCTGCTATTTATGTGGTAACTAGAAAACATGCAAAAATTGAAGAGATATATATGTCCCATGGCTTTTGTATGAATTATGTGCATATCATTACACACTATTCATGCTGCTTTTCGTAAGTGTGCTGCATCCAACTTCTCTTTGTTTCCACTGTAATGAGATATAGGAGCTTGGAAGTATACAGTTGTATACGGACCAAGATACACATAAAAATAATTCATATGCTCCTGAGAAACATCTTAATCTTTCCAGATAGAGACCTCAAAAGTGGATCTAATAGACAGTGAGGAAAAAAAAGCATCTGACCACCAGAAGAGCCTTAGTGATGAAGAACTCAATTTGATATGAAATAACTGCAATTTTTGCACCTTCAGAAAAACTGTATCAATGTAAAATGGACACTGGGTGAAAACTAAAAAGCACTAGAATTTTATTAGGAGGTTGTAATGTAAGTTATTTTTATTTTTCTAAATGTTTGCTTGATAAATGTAGAGACCAAATAGCCCATGCTGCCCCCCCAAAAAAAAAAGTTAAAATATCTCTGTGTTATGTTGTCATTAAAAATGAAATAAACTTCCTTAATACTAAATGATCAAATTTATTTTGATTTTTTCCCCCCTATATCTTAGTCATTGCCTCCACTATTACAAATGCTGCATACAACAAATACAATTGTGCTATTTCATACAAGAGGCAGTAGATTGAGGCTGGGTGTTTTTCCGGTTGCACCTGAAAAATAAAATCTGTTCACCAGGAGGACAGTGCAGCGCTGGAACAGGTTGCCTGCTCCATACTCTAGGAGGAGCTGTTGGATCTCCACCTTTAGAATTGTTCAGAGAACAGGCAAACAAGTTATGGCTGATGGGGCAGTGGGGATAATCCCATTCTGGAAGAGAAGTTTGGTTAGATGACCTGCAGAGGACACTTTCAGCCAGGTTTTCTATGACTCTAAGTCTTGTAGGTCCCCTGCCATAGCTACCAGCAGTGTGTTTTTTCTGGACACACCAGTCACTGAAAGTCACAAGGTATCTGATACTAGTCCTGGATTGTGACAAAGAGCCAGTAGCAAACATGAACCTGCAAGAAAAAATGTCCAGCAAATGCAGGGACTCCTAAATTATGGGCCTCCACAATGATCAGAATCTGCAGAAAGCAGTCAAACATATATCTGAAAACATACAGCTGGGCTCTACAGACTCACAGAACACTATCACAGTGCTCCACGTTCATTTCCTATTTAAGAGACAAGACCCTTAAATGAAGCAGTTCAAAATGGTTGGCAGATGATACTGATTAACTGCAAACTAGACAGGAATGCAAAGGAATGAAAATACTTTTAAGTTGCTTACCTATACCACATATTCCATTGCCTTAATAACCCCAAATCTTAGTAATTTAGCTGAACTTTCAGGATAAATAATTAAACTTGTGGTCTTCCTACTCACTGTGCAGTAACACAAAAAGGGAATGGCAAAGCTGGAAACAATCAAATGATGTCATTAGTCATGCCAGCCATCTTCAGATCTGTTATTAATATTAACTTTCCCATTATGACAAAACTTTCATTTCAATCAAGTTAATTTTAAAAGCTGTGTTATGAATCAAAAAACACGATTCAGAATTGTCAATACATAAAGCCACTAAAAATATAGCAGGATGTTGGAAGCACATAAATAAAAAGACCGCATTTATATGAAAAAAGTCAGCTTCATGCATTAGTCCCACCCACAGCTCACACCTTCTGTGCTGGGGGGACCCTCCTGCTCCTATTTGCTCTGTGTCTGCTCTCCTTCCTAACCCTTTTTCTGACTCAGCTTGCCTTGGCCCATCCTGGTCCTCAGGCAGCACCTTACCATGCCCTACCTGTCCCTCCTGTGCAGCCTCACACGGCCCCCAGACCTGCATAGACTCCCACAGTCTTTTCATGACCCCAAATGGTGCTTTGCCTCAAACACACATAGAGCTCCCCACGTAGACAAGGATGTGCTCTCTGAGCCAGCTTCCTGTGCTGAGACCAGGCAATGCCAGCAAGCACAGGTGTGGGAGCCTCTGGCTGGCCAGAGAAGAGACCTTCATTTCTTTCTCCTCTTTCCCCATATGTCTGCACCGTGCAATTTCTTACTCCTTAGGTTCAGGTGAGCTCGAACCGGAGCTGCAGAGGGGTCCCTGCTGGGGCTGGGCCAGCTCCACCAGAGTAAAGGGCAAGCAGACAGCACTTGGACTCTTAGAGGCAACACACACTGAACTAGCTCAAATATAAGCAGAGAGAAAAGGATTTTTTTTTCAGAGCTTTCTTTATTTTAAAACCTCTCTATTTTATACGTATTAGAGCAGTGTTTTACAACTGTCAGTGTTTAGTTGCCTCTGTTATAGTTATGTAGCTTCAGATGTATTTAGTATCTCTAGACTTGCTGAAGTTAGCACTAATTTTGTAGTGCTATGCACATTTGAAAGTTATGTGCTCTTATTTAAATGTTAATATCAGGAACCAAATTTCAGCTGCTCAGTAGTAAAATATTTGGCTAAGCAATTATATTAATAGCATTTTCAGTTTTCTTCAAATTTTTTCTCTTCAGGTTTTATAGAGATCAGCAAATTTACCATTTACTGTTGCAATGACTATAGAATCCTGCATAAAGTTTTACTTTTCTCTATTTTTACCTGTAGCAGGAAGCAATAACATAGTAGATGCCTCACATGTTGCTAAATTGCAAATATCCTTTATACATAGCTTAGAATGAATTCAAAATCAAATGTACACCCTGAGGGCCAAAACTAAAGTCAATAATACTGGTGAGAAACCAGATATAATATTTTACCAATAGTAATTTCTGAGTAATTGAAAGTGAGACTGTATCTATTTATGTCGCTGTCACTTGCAGCAGTTCTAGCTTTGACTTCAAGTGTTGACTTCAAGTGTCAACTTCAAGTGATTATGAAGAAAAAACACATTCAGATGAATTATGATAATCAGAAAATCCAACCAGCATATATTTATCTGTTTACATTTCCAGTTAAGGACAAATAATGACAGCTTGGAAGCTGATGGAGAGTACATAATTGGTATATATATCTCAGTGTCTGAGAAGTCTTTTGAAAAAAATGTTAACGAAAAGAATTATATTCTTCCACAGTATCTTTCCAAATTCTGTCACCCACAGATTGTTGCAAAAGATTTCTCCATGTGCTTCTTGGTCAAATTCCTGATTCAATGAGAAGAGCACTAATATACAGAATAATAGGGGTGGCCAATGTCAGTCAGCTTTCAGATTTAGATGTTATACAGAAGGCAGGTGAGATAGAACTACTATGCACAGTCATTTGTTTCTGAATCTTCTTTTTCAAGCTCTGTTGCCTTCTCTCAATACCTCAAAAAATGGTAAGAGCTGATAAAAGGCAGGGTGCTTTTCTGGTAGTTAAATGAAGCAAAGATGAGGGGTATAGTTGTTTAATTTTAAAATAATTCAGGAACTGTAATTTGCATTGGTTTCTCTTGATTGTAGCATGCAGAAATTCGTAGACAGTTATGTTGCTATGAATTTCTGCATTCTAAAATAAAATTAAAGTTACAAGAGGTAAATAAAGTTGATTTTTATCTCTGTCTTATATTGTGATAGTTTTATCTTCTTTGCATTAACATGTCCTCAAATATAAGTCACTTTTCTCATTTTCTTGACAATTGTATTAAAAAAATCCAACAAAACATCACAGTCATTTCATGGTATCATCAGTATTAGTTTTTATTGCTGGTGAGAAACAAGTCCTGGTCTACAGACAGGTGATTAAAATTTAGATGAAGAGGAACAATAAATCAGGATCATTTTTGGCACAAAAGATGCAGATATCTCAAAATAAAATGAGCATGATTGGTGTTTGACTTACAGCTCCTAGAAGGCTCATGGGTGGGGTAACATGTTCCTTCTCGTTCTAAGGGTAGAGTTATTTTACACCTTGTCTACCTAAAAAGATCAAGGACTCCTCTACATCTGCCATATAAGATCTCTGTATAGGAAGGCAGATATCTTTTATTTCATTTATTTCATGATGATATATAACACTAGCTGTAATTTTTTATTTAATTTTTTTTTTAAATGAAACTTATGAGATCTTTGACTTCTCTCCAGTTTGAAGACTGGAACATTGTAGTGTCACAGTGAGACCTGAATCCCAGCTTTCCTTGATAAGAACATTAAAAAACCCCAAGATTCTTTGTTCTCAGAGTCTGCTTTTGGGACATTAATACATCAGTTCAGTTTTTTATCTCTTTAAATGCTGATTGGTCAATAACAACCAAACAAGAACTAACAGATCCCACTCTCCCCTTGCTTCCACTGCATCAATGGATAGTGCTAAAATGAGAAAAAGACCTTCTAAAGAAAAATAACATTTCTCATTGAAGTTAATGCCAGTATTGAAGTTAATGACAGTAAAGCCTGGGGCCAGGATTTAATCGATAGGAGCAAAAAAAGAACCTATCACCAGAAAATCCAACTTCAGATTTAATTGTATATATTATAAACAAATTATAAAGGACATGAATGAGCTGTTTCTCTGCCAGAGTCGTTAATACTGGGAGACTAGCTGAGGTTAAAGAAAAGAAGCAGCCCAGCTTTTGGAAACACTTTTATCTGCTTTATTCACCATTGTTCAATGTCAAGAATTGTGGGTTGCCAATCTTTCATCAACTTGACAGCTGCCAAAATTTCTTTACTGGAGGAGCAGACCCAGATAAGTGGAATTCAAGCCTGTTCACAAAAGGTTCCCTTTCCTTTGACATCTTTTGCAGACTTTCAGAAACACTGAGCAGACTCCAGGGATTTGTAAATCATAGCTTGAAACCACTGAAGTAGAAGTTCAAATGTTTGAAATTCCTGGGCAGAAGGTGATCTGCAAACAGATACACTTTTTGCTGAGATACAGAGTCCCAGCTCACAAAGACTCTCCCACAGATGGTTTAGGCACAGAGTCCACTCTGACCTCTGGGACAAACAGAAAAGCCCTTTTGACTTGGGCAGCAGTGATTTATGGTCTAGGTACACCAAAGATTCCACTTCATTTCCACTGCCAAAGTTTACTCTGCTGTATTAAACACATATGCAACAAATGGGGAGCAGGCATGCTGTACATGTAGCTGTGCAAATAAGGACTTTGAGGGATGAGGAAACAGAGGTGACAAACCCACATCCACATGGAAAAACAGCAACAGAGCCAGAAACTAAACCCTGTCTTTCAAATGGCTTCCTACTCTGAGCCCTTTTCAGTAGTCTCAGAATTTACCAAGGCATCAGAAAGTGTAAAACATTGATTGGGTTATTTGCAATGCACTACAAACAGAGTGGAGCAATGAACCATTATTGAAACAGCTTGATTTATGAAAAGTTCAATAGAAGCCTAGTTCTACAAATGATCACTTGAGAACATTTATCTAAGGCTGTATTCTCTGCATGCATGCTCATTAACTTCTGTGATACTGTTTGCATCTACAGTTTTCAATCTGAAATCAAGTTTTATTTCTGTTTTGCCATGGTTTCCCATGTTTTCAGGAAACTGCCTTTATAGATAAAACTAGAATTCTGATATTCCTGATTTCTGAATCAGGTTGTGAAAATTGGTGAGGTATGATTTAATAACTTTGTTAACAAATAAAGACAATTCTTTGAAAGCATCTATAAGACAGTTAAAATGCTACTTGCACTCCTACTGGAAAATGCAGCAAGCCTGTGACATAAATAATAAAAAATTTTCCAACATATTTTTGTCTAGAGTTAGAAGGCAAAATATTGCTACTGACTCTGAAGCATAATGCACCAGAAATTTGGTTAGTCTCACTATTAATAGGCCAATAAAATATCAGCTTATTTCCCTGAAGAATGGCAGCATTCTTGAAAGGTAAGTCTTGCATAAACTTTAGGTACAAGTCCTTGAAAGAACTGGCCTCCTAACCAAAACCAACTTGAAATACTTGCTTGTGAACTGGCAGATAAATGCATTTAAAAGAGCTGGGCATTTGCAGACTTCCAAGTTCTGTTCCTGTTTGCAATGCACTAAATTCTGATTTATCCTAGTAGTGTTTACACTTGTTTTATTATAGGAGAAATAGTTCCCAATTAGATAAATTCCTAACTCGTTATGAACAACCTAAGAGACCCAAATCTTTAGTATTGCATCTCTTTTTCCTGGAGTACTGTAGTATCATTGGACAGAACCCTTTATTTCAGCGGGCAAATTTTCCAGTTGGATGTCTGTGCTGTGAAGTGGCACATTAATGCTTGAGCCCATAAATGCAGGCAGCACAGTATGCAGTGCTGGACACTTGTCAGCTCCATGCTGAAGCAGAGCACATTAGAATGTAGAACAGCCTGAGCTGGAAGGAAACCACAAGAATCATGGTGGGCAGTGCTGTCTACATGTGACTTCAATGCTGCTTCTCCAGAGCCAGCTGTGTGTCTGTTCAGCAAACCACAATGCTGTTTGGGGTGAGTGCCAACATAGCCAGAGCAGCTGGGGCTGACACTGATGGGTAGAACTGGCTGTGTTAGGTCATGGCCCTGCCTTCCCAGTTCCACTTCTCCTGTGGGATAGATTACCAACTCTCCGTGCACGAACTTACAGCTCTCCAGAAAAGTTGTTACATTTGCCTCAGCCTGCTTTCCCCTCCTTAGCACCTGCTGGCTATGCAGTACAGGCTCTTAACCCATGGGAGACTGCTCTGATGTACTTTAATGCAGTCTGATGGTCAGTACTTGTCTCACAACACTTACATCTAGAACAAAAAGCTTTCATTTTCTGCCCTTACAATGGTTCTACATCCAATTTAGAACACCCTCCCTTCCCTTCCCCTTCTCCTTCCCATTCCCGTTCCTATTCCCATTTCTATTCTTGTCCTTCATTGTCACACTTGACACTCTGATATTCCCCTAGATTGTGTGCCTGTTACGTGGCATTGTTTAGATGACAAAATTCCTGACCTCTGTTCTCCCACTGTGTATGAATTCAAAGAACCAATATGATCTGAATGTGCTCAAGGTTAATTTTTAATACCATGTAGAGATTTTGTTGCTGGCTTGTAACAGCAAGCAGCGTGTCCATAACATGTTCACAGAAATTATACACTTTCTTTGGATATTCGCACAGCAACCTTGCTGAATACAGACACAATATACATTCCTGCTTTGGAATACATTCAACTAAACTTTAAACTATAAAAGCACCTTCTTTTCCCCAGTTAAATAAAAAAAAAATAAGAAAGAATAAATAATTTAAAAGAAGAAACAAGGCTGGGATTAATTTCAGTGAACTTTAACCTTTTACAGTGTAATGTCCAGAAAGGAGGAGACATGACTCATCTGAACATCTTGTAGGGCTACATTAGGACAAGATGAATTATGAATGAGAAATATTTCTTTCCACTAAAAAGATAGTCTAGGTAACTGGTTGCTGTATCTCACTATAAATATTTAAAATTACGTGAGTTTTACTCCAGCCCAGACATGAAACAAGTATTTTTCAATTTTTTTTTTTTTTTTCGTCCACAGATATGGATTTGTAACTGGGGAGACTGAGAGTTGTTAACCCCACCTCCTTTCTCATGTCCTCTCCAGAGGCTGTACGTGTTACAAAACCCAAACACTGACACATTCATCCTGTCTGAAAAAGAGTTCTACCCACCACACTCAGGCCCTTTACAGGAAGAATTAGAGTGATGTATTATTGCCAAATTATTTCTGAATTACTGAAGAAGTAAAAATATTGTCACTGTACTTCATTATATTTGCACAGTTTTTAGTCTCAGTGTGATACTCCAGTCCTCACTTTTACTATTCATTTTTACTTCTGTCAATGGTTTACCATACTGGGATGGAAATTGTGGTTTTCAGAGTTCTTTGAACAGCTACACCTCTATATTGCAGGAGTAAAAGAAAACATCTAGAAGTTCATTGCCATGAAGTTTGAAGGAAATTTCATGTCCCTTTTAACTGAAGTCAGGATTATCCAGCACCTTTGGGAACTGAAACACAACCACCCTTCTCCAGCATTTGGTCACACCTGAATTTCATTCCTGAACTTATTGTGCAAGTCTAAGGGAAAGGACAGTGAGCCAAGGCTCTCAAAGGATCATATTCCATCAAAGTTTTTAGTGGCTGGCTACCAATAACACTGAGTGTGAGAAAGTAGCAAGCCACAAGAGGAAAACATGTTTACACAGCACATCCAGGAGGAAAGAATGCAAGAGGCTGTGTCTCCTCCAGAAAGGCACATGGACAAGTATTTCTGCAATCATCTTGTACACCTGACTATGGTGCTATCTTTCCTTGCTCCTAGTCAGCTGCATCCAGTCAACAGTCTGTGAGCACAGCACTGAGTTTGCTCAGGCTTGTGTTCTTGTCTGGGTGAGCTGCTCTTACTCCACATTTGTATATTGTAAAACTGTCACAGAGGATTCCTCTACACTGACCTGCAAAAAAAGCCACACTGGAGCAAACAACACAAGACTAGGTAAAAGTGAAAAACAGAGTTTTGAGGGGAAATACACTCGGTGTAGCTTTGTACCAAGACAATTTTAGAGGTGAATAATTTATTCATTTATGTAGAAGAGGCATTTTTTGAAATCTGTTTTCCCATAGCAAGTTAGCACAAGGACTTCTAGGGCTTTATAATACTACAGCTATTTGAAGAGCATCAGCATCCTCTAGCTACACTGTACAGCAAAGACAACAGAAACATTTCTGTGGTTGCTCATATACAAACAATAAAGGATATATATGTAGGACCTTCAGATGGAGCAGCTGCTCAGACTGGGCACAGGAGATATTATCAACATACCAACTGTAAAGAGAAATATCGAGCTTGTTATTCACATACTAGTTTCTGAATAAGGTGCAGCAGACATATGAAAAATACCAGATACTGTAAATATATTCAAAACTGCTTTATAAATCAGAGGGTAGACTTGGAACTTGTGTCACATATGATCACATATGTGAATATAGGCTATGAGATAACAGGGAAACCACTAGTTCCCATCAGCTTCCTCTCATCCAGTGGCTCTCCTTGCCCCAGAATATCTGGGCCCACTCTGTTAACAGTGACTTTTTACAGTAACTCCTTAGACGAGTATCCCACTGCCCTGAAGTTCTCCCAGGAGCTCTGTCAGAAGTAGTTTGCTCTGTCTCCTGCAGACCGTGACATATCTGTATGCCTAAAAGCTGGGGGGTGCATAATTATCCTCTAAATTTGAGCCTTCTAGTTTCATAATATTTAAGTAAACTTAAGAGTTCCTAAATGGAGGAAATTATACAAACATGCTCTGTCAGATCAGTTCAGGGAGTGCCAGTGAAGTCTTTTCAATAGCGGTTCCCCTCTATGAAGCATCACTTAGCCTTACAAGACTGATTTGTCTAAATTACCTTTTTTTTCTCTCTGAAAGCAAATACATTTATACCTTCAGAGGTCTGTGGGCAGTGATATTGCTAATGACAATATCTATATTTATGATCATTATTATGACAGCCACATATAGGTACTATTGCTGTAGGTGTAGTGGACATGTGAGTGGAAAGACAATCTCTGCCCAAAGAATCTTTTGGTTCTCAAGAGGACCTGTTCTATATACTCACTCACTCATGCTTAGCAATACTCTGCTCTTCTGCCAAAGTCTGTTTCCTGACACTGGAGTTTTTCCTGCAAAGACAAAACAGTATGATAAAACTGTGAAAATCCAGTGGCCTTTCAATACTTAAAGGGTTGATAAGAAAGATGGAGACAGAATTTGTTCTAAGGCCTGTTGTAATAGGACAAGGAGTAATGATCTTAAACTGAAATAGGGTAGATTTAGACTGGACACAAAGAAGATATTTTTCGTTATGAGGGAGAGTGCGACATCAGAACAGGTTGCTCACAGAAGTTGTGGATGCCCCATCCCTGGAAGTGCTCAAAGTCATGTTAGATGGGGCTTTGAGCAATCTGATCTAGGGAAAAGTGTTCCTGCCCATTGTAGGGACCAGATAATTTTTAAAGGTTCCTTTCTAACACAAACCATTACAAGATTCAATGATTCTATGAAAAATTCCTTCCTTGGCTTAAGTCATGCTACATATATTTTTTGAGTAGTTATGCTGTGGTCTAAGGTGAATATTTAAAAAATTTGAGACATATGTAATTGTCTGGACTTTTTTATCCCTTGATAAACATTTAAACAATCTTTCTCGTCCACTGTGAAACCTGTCAGAAAGCCAAATATTCTCTGTGCATGCTGTAACAAGCAATGAAACTACATATACCTTTAGTGACCTTACAAAGAGATTTCATCTGCCTTTTCAAAATTTACATGGAAAGTTTCCAAAACTGCACAACCCTAGACTTTCCAAATAAATGTTCTTAGCATGATAGACAACAGGAATTCATATGGCAGAAAAAGAGGCCCCTAGAATAACCTCTTGTACAGAAATAATGATGATTCTTATTTATAGTTCCTTTCACAGGATACTATAAAAGTAGAGATTTTTAAAGGAAATCTCTGAATCTTGTCCAGTGTGGTTTATTATGAGACAATCTGTTCCATTTCTATGAATTTTTCACTGAAATAACTTGGCATATGTTTAATGCTTACAATGTTGTGTCATCTTACTAAAAAGGGAAATATGGATCTGATGTATCACTTCAACAGACCTGGATTCCCTTTATCCTGTACTGGACTGCTCACATACATACAAAGGCACAGGAGCTGATTTAATGCTGAAATAGGAGACAAAAATTGACATACCAGCATCATTGAAGTTAGTGACAAAACCCTAGTGCTTTAAAAGAAACCAGTATGTTTTTCACATGAATGCACGAGACAAGAAGACAAATTGTATCTGATTTTATACATTTCAGGAAACCTTGTTCTTAGTACTCAAAAGTTTATTGAAAAAGAAAAATACTCCAGAAATATTGCTTAATTTTTGCTAGACTGGTATGGAAAATATTTAAGCAGTGGATGGCTGCATATTAGATTAACCTTGGCTTATCATCATTCAGAGACAGCTTTCTCAAGTATGTGCTCAATACAAATCCTTCATTCCCACAAAATAAACCGTTCATGGTTTAGATATTTTACATGACTGAATCTTAAATTTGGTCACTGAAAATAGGAAAAGGGATTAAACAGAGAGTCACTTTTTTAGAATGTCACTAACAGAAATGCTCAGGTTAAAACATTCCTGCTTTCACTTACCATGCAGAAAAGTAGAGAAGCAATTTGTTTTAGAAAACTACATTTCAGTGGAATACTCTTTTTGCTATTAATTGAGAGGGTTTTTCCTCCCTGCTTGGTTTCATGGTATGGAAGGTTGGAGCAACTGTTCAACAATATCAATACATGCCAGATGAAACTGAGAAGGTGAGGTAAGTGAATATGGACAGCTGAGCTACCACTGAGAGCAGTTGGCTGCATGGTATGGTGGATTAAATTATGGGGGCCAACATGTGTCTGTAGTTGAAAGGTGGTAGCTCTATGTTGTACCCACCAGAAAAATAAATGGGAGAAATAAATTGTGTATTTGAGTATGGATGGACACAGAAAAGAAGAGTTTCTTTAGCACAAATCTCAGTAGCAAAACAAGAAAACTGAGAGTGCATTAAAACAGGTGAAACAGGAAACTCTTGATGTTTGTTCCTCCTATGCTCAAGAAAGCAAGATCATTGTTCTTTTTTCAAGGAGATTTTAAAGTTTTTAAGATGCATATGTGACTTGTCCTTACAGAATCAATAATGCAAAAATCTCACTTTCTCCACCCAAAGGAAAAAAAAATTTAAATGCCTCCCCCCTCTTCTTCTGGATTTCTCTCTGCTCATTCATTAACTACAGAGCCCTCTACTCAGGCTCTATAAGCAGAGCCTGTATCATATGTTTTTACATAACTATAAGTGAAGGCATTTAGGAGCATGTCTCGGCTTACCAATTTATTATTTTCTTTGAGTTCCTGAGGTTGTGTGCTGCTTTCTTAATCCAAAACAACACGCAATCGCATGGGTTGTAAGTTGCAGACACTTCACGTCTTTGTTGTTTTCTTGCAGTTGTATGGGTAGATCGAGTAGTTTCAGTAATTTCAGTCTGTTCCAAAGCAATTTGGGCATTCCCGAGATCAAAAATTCTTCCCTTCCACATTTCTATCAAGTACCTAAAATCAAACTCATCTACTATCCTTCATGAGACAGGCAAAGACTCTTGTCTCTTCCAGGCAATGCCTGTTTGTTGCACTGCCTTCATCTCCAGTAGCTACTAAAGCTGTTTCTCATTTAAAAACTGTAAGAGGTGATTTTTTCTGCTCCAGCTGGATATTAATGAAAAATATCTTATTTTAAGTTGCTTAAGAGGATTTTTCCACTTGTGAAACTCAAAAAGAATAATTAAACCCTATGCAGGATGGGGGTGCCCTGTCTTTGTGGAAAAGTATTACTAAAGCTGAGGAGAGACAGAAGGGATAAGGGATTCACACCACTGGTCTGCCATGCTGTCACTGCTACTGCAGCTGAAATGGTGGTGGTCTAAAGATGGTTTGTGTATACGCAACAATGTGACATTTGTTAGGAGAGATTTTATCTTTTTATCACTTAAACTAAATAGCTGGAAAAAATGTATAGCTTCTGTGTACAAAAGCCCTTCTTCAGGCACATAAAATGATTAAGGCCACTGAGTACTATCTTAGATATTATACTGGGCAGTGACTGCTCTAAATTTCATTCAGCCTTCTAGGCAAGGAATGTGATGAAAATGGAGTTGTACAGAAGACCACAAGGTTTCTAGAGCAATGTTTAAATGTTACTAAGATAATTCTAATATATATATTGAAAGATGCCTGCAGTCTTGTCTTTGAAGATGAGATATGTGGGAGACCATGGTCATGGAACAAAAGCATTCTGCAGGGCATACTTACCCTTCCCAATCCATTACTTTCCACCAGTCAGAATATTTTTCTTATGATACACAGTATTTATTGCTTCTGACAATCTGGATAGCTGAATTACCTTCAGGTTTGTAGTTGCCTTGGGCCACAGCCATACTCAGGGCTGACTTGTCTCATGATAGTCCCTGGGGAAGGCTTCTACACTTCAACTTTTGAAGACAGAGGAGATAAATGATAAGGAAATGTAGCACAGGCTACAGTGAGAAATAGCACATGGCACCTATATGATCACTTGTACCTTGAACATGTATAATGATATGAGGCAAGTTAATCAAATCTCAGCTCAGGGCACAGACAAGCAGCTTTTTCCTCATCCATTTAGAAGCACAGCCTAGACACTGCTGTTCACATTTGAGAGACAGGTAAGCACAGACCCACATTCTGTGATAATGACACCAGTAGCAATTAACTTCGAGTGGAGTCTGACACTGCTCTGAGAGGAAGCTCTCATCACCAGAATTACAGGATAGACCTGACTTGTATCCAAATCCTGCCACATCTCTGAAGGTGATACTACTTAATGAACTGTTGCTATTCCTGTGCTTTGGACATCACTAGACCAAGGTGTGCGTTACTGTAACTAAGTGTGATTATGTCCTATTGCACCAAAAGATCCCATCACAGTATTTTAAAAATAACTTTGGGGTTCTTTTTAATGGCTTTTGACCAATATTAATGTTCCCATCAAGCACAACAAGCATTAGTCAATTGTTACTACTAATCACCGAAAGTAAAAAACTCTGCTAATTCTAAATTATTCCCTTACCCTAACATACTTTTTTGATATTTCTCTGCTAAGAATATTTGACATATGGAATCTCACTCCTTGGTGTCTCGGTTTCCCTGTGCAGAGCTGAACATGTCTAGATTTGTAACTGTGAGATTCATCTTATCAAGTTTTGACCCATGTCTTCATGTGAAATATGTCATCCTACAGAAGTGTCTACCTCTCATCATGGATTGTCGAGAATGTCAGCACAAATTACTTGGATGGGAAGCCTGGCATTAAAGTTAAGTGGCAACAATCAAACCATGGACAAAAGAGTATTTAAAATTAAGGCACTGAAATGCATTTAGAAATCAGGGGAATGTCATAACTGAGAAAATCTAGACATCACAATTCTTTAATTAAGAGCAGAGAAAAATACACTTGAAACACTGACAACTAGGGATGAGGGAAAATAAGAATTACTTATAAGAAAAGGCTGTAAATGCAACGTATTTATTTATTTCCGAAAACCACTGTAATTCAATGCCAGAAAATAATGCCAAGTACCCTGAAGCAGGCTGTGGTTCCTTTAAATCGAGACCAAATGACTACGGCAGTGTATGTTTGTTTGGTTTCTATTTATTGACATTTCTTTATTTAAACAAGAAGAAAACACAGAACCACCTGATTGAATCCACTGAGCTGGAAGAGATACATAATCTCTTCTGCAAATACAAAAATTCTCAATCTGGTTTCACTAAGTTTCAATGGAAACACTCATTCTTTAAAGAAGTATCAGTATCAGAAGAGTCATCTTCATTTGACTAGAAGTAGGTTTGTTGCTCATCAAGTAACACTTTTTGGTGGTTTGTATTGGTTGCATCTGCCTTTGGTGGAGACGAGCTTATAGTTTGAGGGCCTGAGTTAGGCAGGATTCAAGTCTTAGATTACCCATTTGCTTTGTAGAATAATGACAGAACTAGAGTTGCCTGCAGATCTCAGAAAGATGGGGAAAAATATAGCACAGAGGTTAAACTGTTGTCTCTTTAGAGCATCTAGTGATGTTAGAGCAAACTGATAGCCAGTAATCATGTTTATGAGCTGATAGGCAACTCTGACATTTGGTTTTGGTAATTTTTGGAGATTAAATTGCTCCTTCATTTCCTGTGGTTTTTTGTTTTGGCTTTGGGGTTTTTTTTTGTTTGTTTCTTTTGGACTTGGTGGTGGTGGTGGTGGGTTTTTTGTTTGGTTTTTTGGTTTTTTTTTGTGAAGTGACCAGATTGTCATCCTCTGATGGAGCTTTAATATTTTTGAAAGTATTAAGAACAGAAGAAACTGCAGAGCATTGGCCAGTGTAAATGGTATAAAGAATTACTATTATGGAAATTAATTTTGCTTTGTCCAACCTGCCAGGGAAAAGAACCAGGCCAAGGTGAGCACATCAGGTTTGCATCCTTTTGTGTTTCACTGCTGGATGTATATCTGACTGTTGCAGTATTCTGGACAGACTTCATCTGTAATCTGGTAGTGATTAGTATCCTGATTTGTGTCCATATATACAGCTTTCCATGTCCAACACTGGCTGAAAGCCCCAGAGCATTCCCTGAGAACAACTAAGTGGATCTTGTTATTTCCTTTATGCTGGCAGTGATTTTTTTATTAATGATTGTGCCACTAACATCTCAAGAGAGCCATAGGGGACAGTCTGAGATTCAGCTGTGATGTGCATATGAGGAACAGTTATTATCCACAAAACTGCACCCTTGTCACATGTCTGGAAGCATATGCTGGATCACTTCAGCTTCCATAAAGCTTGTCCAATACATAGTAATGAGAGAGTATGTGTGTGCACTCAGTGAACTCCCATCTGATCTACTGCAGTATTAGCTGACCTTCATGAACCATTTTCCATTGCAAAGACAGTGGATGTCAGACACCAGCAGAGGTGAAAGTGTTTCTCAGGCAGGAAGCTCCTGCTTCCTGCTGTTATCAAAGCCCAGAGGAAGTGCCCTCTGGTTCCCACGAAGTGACCTTTTGTGCCCAATATTCTTTGTAATGGCATCACTGTAGGAACCAGCTCCTCTGTGGGAGACTAGACGTATAATGCTGAAGTGATGAAAGAACCAGAGGCATCAAAGGTGCAGGATGTGAGAGCGCAAAAGTAATGCCTCATGCAAAAGTAACACCTTAGGTCAGTTGGGAAGAAAGCAAGGGAGAAAGACTTGCAGAGGCTGGAGAGGTGAGGGACATGAACTGATGGAGGCAGAAGGAAGGCTGGGGGTATGGTGATACCTCTGGTGATCAAACTGAGTAGATGAGAGGACAACATAAAAATGTGCTGAGAGCTTACAAAAGCAGCTCTGTGACTAAATATAGAGTGTTCCTCACTGTGAGAAGTCACTATCCGCCTTCTTAACCTGATTAAATCTTACACATTGGGAAAAAGAAGTCAAATTTTTCTACCAGATGTGGTAATTATTATATTTTCATTTACTGAATCTATTTTAGAAGTACCCATCAGAAAACTGTCATGTACTAGCTTTTTTAATTTCCCTTTTCAAAATGCCTTCTCTGAACTGAAGCAGATAATAAAAAGAAATCATAAAGGTTTAGCAGAACCCAGAATGTTCAGCAGCAGATTTGCATGACTGATGGTCACTCCAGATAGACAAAGCATCTCCTGATGGAACCCAGGCATAACAGACCATGATAATCAAAACAAGTTACATTGCTCTGTGTTCACAACACTATTGCTTTCAAATCTCACTATCAGAAAAAAAAGTCAAAAGCTTCTTTGTTCATAGCTTCTTTCCACGTTTTACCTTTTTTTTTTTTTTTTTTAAAGCTCCATTTTACAGCTCTTGTGATTTGTATCTTCTGTCTCTTGACAATCTATGTATTTTTTGCAGCCCTGGCTGTTCATATCAACTGCACAAATAGAATTCTAGCTTTTCTTTCTTTTTCTCTGTAAGTTGCTTTCTGATTAACAGAGAGAAACTAGGAAATAGATACAGATCTAAAGATACAGAACAGAAGACAAATTAAAATAAAGCAGGAAATACAGATTTTAAAATCCTGTTATTTGAAACATAATTCAGTTTAATTTGTTAGAGGCTGTGTAACAGTGTGTGCATACACAGTCAGACCATACTGTTAGTCCTTTTTTTTTTAATGAGATAAAAACATTATAAAATCTTAAGCCACTTTGGTCTCTTCTCTTGTCATTTTTGTTGTTACCTCCTTCCCACCTAAAACCACCAGTAATTAAATTGAGCAGTAAAACTAAGGACAAATTGACACTTGTCCAGGAGGAGATAGATAAGGATATAAACACAGAAGCAGATCTTAGAGTTGGTTTTATTTTTAACCCTGACAAATCTTGACCTTCTTTATCAAGCAACTGCTGTGCAAGAGGACTCAGGTTGAGATGAGCACAAGTAGTACTTTTTGTCATCCTGGTGTCCCGTTTGTCTCTTTAGGTCTGTGAAAGCCTGCCTTCCTCAGACTGACAGTAAGGTCCACTGGGTGCTCGTAGGACACCACACTCCTGGGTTTCTGACTGATACAAAGTCAAGATATAAGCAAGAGCATGTAAAGAGCTCAGATGCACTTCCCAATTCATTAACTTAGAGGCTGCCTCTGTGAAGCTGGGCTAAACAGATGTTCCTAAACAGGCGTCTGTACTCCTGACCCAACCCCAAAGGAGCACAGCTTGGAACTTACCTGAGAAAAATGCAGCTCATCACCACATCTCACCCACACGGAGCAGGTATATCAGTCCACATCCTCAGTTACAATGTTTTCTCAAGCCATGTTTTCAGTGAGAATGGTAATGGAGGGGAGTTTTTGGGATCTCTAGGAATGGGGACCTCCTACACACGAGAGAGCTAATTTTGATGATATTCCCCCATCCCACTGGAAATAAGTCTTTTACCTTATAGACATTTCTACAATGGCTGTAGCCAGTATTGCCATCAGCATGTTAAAGTGAACTGAACATGGCTGAGACTTTCCCTGTTTGCCACAAGGAGGAGAGACATGAGCTCTCCCCTCTGAGTCATTGGTGGACACAAGGATGCTGAAGCTTCACAGCAGATTAGAGGTCTACACAAGCTTCCAGTGAGTGGCTGTTTGTAATCCTCCATCTCCTCCCACAGACCTCCCTATTACCTGGGTGCTGGCTTCCTTCCCTGTAGCCAGACACACAAACATTTTCACTTATCAGAGTTTGAAGGACCAGAGGCAGTGGTTTCACAGAACCAGTTGTACAACTCAGAGTCCCATCTGGAAGACAGGGAGAATTAAAGAAAAAAGCAGGAATTTAAGTAGTGCTTTACCTCTTGAGGCTGTGTCATTTGCAGATCTGTATACTGGTAGCAACAGCATCATGACAGATGAAATTTCTCCTCCTGAAGGTATCACAACATGTTTTAGCTCAGTATTTTACAACCTTATTTTAATTCAAACACCACCTCAATGTCTTTAAAAACCCCATCAACATTTTTTTCGTTTATGCAAAGTTACTAATCCATGGAAATTTGCAGTTGCATTTAGCTCTGTGGCTTTTGAACTTTATTTAGAATCATAGAATATTTTAGGTTGAAAAAGACTTCTGAGATTATCAAATCCAACCATTAACCCAGCACGGCCAACTACACCAGTAAATCATGTTTCTAAGCACCACATTTACGTATCTTATAAATACTTCCAGGGATGATGACTCCATCACTTTCCTGGGCAGCCTGTTTCAGAAAAACCTTTCCATGGAGAAATTTTTCCTAACATCCATCTCTATACCTCCCCTGGTGCAACTTGAGGTCATTTCCTTTCATCCTGTCACCTGCTACCTGGGAGAAGAGGCTGAACCCCACCTGGCTACAACCTCCTTTCAGGTAGTTGTAGAGAGTGATAAGGTCTCCCCTGAGCCTTCTTTTCTCCAAGCTAAACAATCCCAGCTCCGTCAGCTGCTCCTCACAGGACTTGGGCTCCAGACCCTTCATCACCTCTGTTGCCCTTCTCTGGACATGCTCCATCACCTCAATGTCCTTCCTGAATTGAGGAGCCCAGAACTGGACAGAGGATTCAAGGTGTGGCCTCACCAGTGCTGAGTACAGGGGGACAATCACTGCCCTGGTCCTGCTGGCCACACTATTGCTGATACAGGCCAGGATGCCACTGGCCTTCTTGGCCACCTGGGCACACTGCTGGCTCACGTTCAGCCAGCTTCTATTTTGTTGAATTTTTTTTCATTGACACTTTTAGTCTATGAATTAAGAAATGATTAAGAAATACTGCTTACAGTTACCCAGTGGTCACAAGCTCAAGGTTCTTTGGAGCCACCTGTAAAACCGTCTCCCTGTGCTCCACACATCTCTGCTAACAACATTAGGAACTTATATAGGAACAAATTAAGTGTTCCATAACGATGAAACCTGTGGGAATAGTAGATAAGCCTGTATCATTAATTCCAATTTTCAGAAGCAAATGCCTGACACAGACAGTCTCACAATTCTAAATCAGCTTTCCAATTGCTCACACCTACATTTTTGGGATTAATTTTTAATTTGGGGTTTGTAATTTTTTATTTTTGACTGTAAATGCTTAAGACTGAGGTTTAATCATTATTGAAATCCATGGATCTACCAGCGTTCTACAATTTCAAATAGTCAAGCTCTATAACACTGAAGCCCAAATACGGATAAACTGCTGTTTTCTCTACTAAACACAGTCTTTCACAGTTAAGTGTGTACACAGACATGAGAGAATGTACAGAGACATGAGAGAATTCCCTTCCGAAAAAGTGGCACCTAGGAGGGTACGGTTGTACAAATTTTCCTCTCTCAGTCTTTATAGATAAAAACTAAAATCCTGAAATAACTGCAACTAAATTCTGCAGAAAATACTTCTGAAAAGCATGTTAAAGTAAATGATGGGAAAAAAAATCACGTGGTTTAGAAAAAAATATATTAATATAAGAGTTTAGCTTTTAAAACTTTATTGTTTTACACTCATCCATACATTCTCTTGTGCTGGATTTCTATTGTTCCTACCCATCCAGCTTATGGGACATCATCACTGGAAGGGTCTTACAACAAAAGACTAGAATTTAGCTAGAGATACTAAAAATAGAGACAAAAATAATTCCATCTGATTTATTTTGTTGGTAAAAATGTCACTAACTTTTTGATCAAATACAGCAGGTGAATTTTAGTGTATTATTTCCCCCAGTTATACTATAAGCTACGCTGTATAGCAGCTATGATGTTAAAAGAAGCTCAGCACATTCATGGAAAGGTGTAAGCATAAATATAAGTAACATAAATATGTACTTTCTTTGCCAAAGTCTCCTAAAGAAAAGTAACAGAAACAAAGGATGGCATCAAATATTTCCAGATATTCCCATCATCTACGTACAAAAAACCTTTCAGTCCATATGTAAACTCTTTCTTTCCACTTCAGTTTCTCCACATTCATCCTCCAGCTTCTGGTTTGTGTTACCCAAGGCCAGACCAAATGCTCACCTAGTCCAGGAACCTGTCTGACAGCATCCAGTAACAGCTACTGAGGCAAAGGATGTGCTCAGGGCAGCTGTACAGTATCAGAGAATCCTGATCCAAAGGTGATGCAGTGATACCTAATACCCTTTGAGAGGTATATTTCTTCTGTTAATTCATTCAATTGCCTTTTTAAGCAAAAAAACCCAGTGTCTATAACATCCTTCAGTAAGCAGTCCTACAGCTGAACTACCCAATATGAGTAGTCAGCTTGTTTTCTTGTTTTCATCCTGTCTTCCTTTGATGCCTACCTAATAATTACTAACATCTGCTTTGCTTTTTAGATCATGTTTAGTACTTGGCTGACTCTGTGTGTGTCTATGTTAGGTCAGGGTTTCATTTCCCTTGTGTACATTACTTTTCATTCATCTGCACTGAATTTCAAATGCCACTTTATTGCTATTGTTTGTTAGCCCAAAGAGCTCATGTTATTAAATGTTTACTCCCACTGGTAAGTACACACATCTGATCAATTTGCTCTCTGTCTCCTTATTTAGTTAAATGATGGAGCCCTGTGAGCTTTTCTTTTTAACATGTTATCCATCCATCTATTAGTCATTGTCAAGTCTCTCCTTTGACCTCCGTTCAGCTCAGAGCATGTTTCTTCAATTATAGTCACCAGAACTAGTCACAATATCCTCCTGGTGATCACAACAGTGTCAAAACATGTTGAGTGGTTTTACTCAATACGTGCTTGTCCCTTGTCCAAGGATGCCATTAGCTCCTTTGGCCACAGCATCACACTGGGAATTTATGTTCAGCTATCACGATCCTAAAGTCTCTTTTAGATACATTGTATTCCGAGTCCCCCATCCTAGAATTAAAGCAGACACTTTTCCCCACTTAATTGAATTATGCACTCCTCACATAAATACACTAATTTAACATAACTGTCATTCAGAGACACAGCAATGGGTGAGGGAGAAGGGAAAGGAAGTTTGGGATGACACTGAGGATCAACCAGGCAGTTAAATGTTATACATGTCTCATGAGGTTGGGCAAGGCAATTATTGCAGGGTCATGATTTAATGTGTTATTCAGCAGCTCTGGCACTCACTCTAGCAGCCTGCTCCTTGTGATGGCAAGGCTTGTCCACTGGCCATAGAAATGGGACTGAGGGAGGCTCTGGGAGGAACCTGAGCAGGGCAACTGAAAGTGATGAAAGGGAGCAAATTTGAAGTTACACTTTTCTCATGGCATTTAATTCCTGGACAAGTGTTGTGCTTTGTGGAGCAGCATCTTTTGATACAAAGCATAGCCTTGAATTTCCTGACTGTGGCATATTTGAATGGTAATCGAGCAGTCAGGGATCAGAGCCTGCTCTTGGTGTTGAGGTCAAAAAAGAGAAGTAGAATGAGACAGTGAGAGTTAAAGTAAGAATTTTACATGCTTAATTCTGCTTTAAAATAAGTGATAATCACATACGTATATTCCAGATAATAGTAAAGAAAATACTTGGTAGATTTTTGAATGTAAAAGAAACAAGGCTTGATTTAAATCCCATCAGAGTCAATTAAAAGTATTCCAGCAAAGTTGTAGCTTCAGTAATAGGGACTGGTTCTGTATTTGCTTTAAATATCATAGAATCACAGAATAATTTAGGTTGGAAAAGACCTTTAAAATCATTGTGACCAACTGTTAAGTATCAGTAGCACCCAGCAACATTAGGCTAGGACAGGAACAAAAAGTGTAACCTTAGGATGACTGGCACATTTCACGAGAAATGTAAATGAAACAAGTCTCATGGCTAACCTGAAAAGGATACTGTCCTGCAGGAGGTGTTAATTCCTCAAGATTCATTGTCTCAACACATTGGATTTTCTCAATCTCTATTGATCCCCTCTTGCTTCCTTTTCTCTAAGATAAAACACAGCAGACTGTAAACCAATGTTAACACAATATAAAGTATTCTAGTTTGATGACTTTGTACAGTTTTACGTTTCAAACTGTTAAAGGCATAGTTTCAGGTTTGTCAAATTTTAAAAAAAAGGTAGTAAAAGACCACCTTGGTGCCCTACCTGCATTGTGTATATGGATCAAATTCCTTTCTAAATCAGTTACAAAAATAACAGGACACAGCCCTACATCTGAGAAAGCATCTGCTGCAGCTGCAGGAGTACAGTGCAGTAGGGGGGACTAAAAGGAAAAGAAGGAGAAATCAAGAAGAAAACACCTTAAGTGCAAACCAGAAGCCCAGCTGTGGCATTCATAATTTTGTGGTAATGGAGCTTATTCTCACTGAGCTTCCCTGCAGTTTTGTAATGGGATGTAACTCACAGGAGTCCAAAAGTATGAAAAGGAGAAAAAAATAATAAAATAAGTTGCCTGGAACATATACTTGCATTCTCAACAGGAGATCTTTTGAAAAGCTACCCTTTTGTGGTATACAGTCACTCATTAGAAAACAGGGATAGTTTAACCATCTGCTTTGTGCAGCTCAGGGAAGAGATTCTGAACTAATTACGCCTCATACAAGTAACTTCTGAAGCCAGTTATTTACATCAGTTCAGAGTGAAGCCTCAACAGGGAAAACATCCCCATTCAAGATAGTGTGTAAACATATGTCAGTGTTAATTACTTGCTGAAGTTCTCTTTGGAGGGACACAAACTGATGCTCAATAGCAAGCACAACTGTAAGGGTTGTTCTGAATATAAACACTCCTAAGCCTGTGGGTAAGTGTTTTCTTGAACTGAAACTAGAATTTGACACCCTATAATTCTATTCAAAACAAAGTACATGTGTTGTTCTAATACATAATATCCAATCAAGTTTCACGGAAGAAAATAAGAGTGACACTGGACAATCTTAAACAGTTTACCTAAAAAATTATTTCTTACTCCTTTTTCATATTCATGAGAAAAGTTTAGTTTCAACAGAACAAATAACCTTTTCTTGTAATTTAATAACCGTATCACTTCACAGACTCACAGAAGGATCTCTCCTTTTAAAGTCATGCACACTTTCTGGCAAAGAGCACAGTCTGCTTTATCCACGAATGTATTACATCTGTAGCATGATACAGAAGTCATTATAGCAGCTAAGAGAATGACAAATAAAAAAACCCCCACACAATTCTTCTGTTTACAGATGAGGAAAACATACCAAATTTTGACAATGTGTTCCCTGCACAGAAATTTCTTATTTCTTTCAATATTTTTTTTTTTTTTGAAACTGTGATATGTAGAAAAGATCAACAATTACAAACGTTCTTGCAGGGTATATATATATATATA